>CM038674.1:643669389-644869389 GCA_021605145.1 Aegilops bicornis
AGCTCACAAACTGAGGATGTCGAGGTTCCAGAAACCTTAAAGCCTGTTGTAAATTATAGCAGCTCCTCTGCCTTTTGTCGTTGTAACTTGTATCGCGGTAACCATAGTAGAATGTTTGGTAGCAGATTATCTATTGCAGGTTCCCAGGCCACCAATGGGAACATCTAACCTAACACCACAGGGTAGTAGATGATGACAGGTTCCTGGTACACTGACTTCATTTACCTACATGTTTGTGGTTGCCGTTTTCAAGAGATACGGCGATGCTTTCTTGATATGTCAATGTTCTCAGTTCTATGAATTGTGTGGTTTGTCGGTCTCCTTTTTATTGCTCATTATAGTGCTGGAACTGTATGGTTTTTCTTGATTCTAGTGATGCTCTAAGGTGTTTATGCACATGGAGGTTGTCGCCTTTCGGTGCATTAGTGAATCTTGGCACACTTGAGCTGATGTTGATGGCTGAACATACTTTTGTCCTCAAAGAATGTATATGACTAGTTTAGTTGGGCCATAGGCCATCATCCTGCGTTGCTTAGGTTGACAGCTACTGTTTAGCCCATGATTTTGTTTATCAGTTGGAAAGGAAAATGGGTCCTCCTTTGGAGGTGTGGGGCGCATGATGATAGCGAGATATTTTTCCTCTATCTTGAATTTTTTATGTTGTTCATAAGATAAGAGATGATGCTATCCCATGTAGATCAGCAACTTTCATCGCCATACTCTACAGGGGATAACCAATTGATTGTGTCCTTGATGATGATGCACATGCCTTGCTTTTGCCGTATGCATCTGGTTCACGTTGTTCACAGGCTTTACTTTGCAACGGACGTGTTATGAAATTTGATCCAGTTTGGAACTTCATTTTTGTCTTAAAATGGATTAGAGACACATAACAGTGCACTTGAGCAAATGAGCAAGACAGTTTGGGCTTTATGGAACAGTTGTGGTCGAAACTTGAAACGCACGTTAAAAAATGTATTTATACTTGAAAAAAAAATGAAAACTAGATAGAAATTACCCTCCCTCTTATTCGGCACTTCCAGCCAAATGTCAAAAAAATCCGAAAGCAACCATTTGATAAACAAGATACCACTACTGATCTTCTCCACAGCACCGACAAGGATTTACGAACGACGGCGCCAAAACAAAACCTTGCTGACAACAATGCCGCACCGGGCAATGCAAGCGAACTTTCCTAACAGTCGCCGTGACTGTTACTGACTCACTTACTGCACGGTCCCAAGCCGTTTAGTAGATTCCATTGGTACAATGCGAGATGATGATTCGAGGCCCCTAAGCCAAAATGTTCAGATGGTAGCCCCCAGCTTCTTGAGATCACAGGGTTTTGTTCTGTCTGACTCCCCAGGCAACCCACGGTGGTGGATAGCTCTTCTGTTTTATCAGGCAAGGACGGCGAGTACAAGTACAATAGCACCCTCCTTGTATTTACATGAATAGTATTGGTACCTATCATCATCAGTCAAGTGAATTTACCACAAGGGTCAAAATAACGGTTAGTATCATCAAATCATGATAGATGATAAGTTGATAACTAATAACATACAGGACAGAAATTACAGAAGTTGTATAAAACACGTAGCAAGTTCACTCAAGGAAAAACATTCCAGTTCACGAGAATGGTCCTCTCATAAACAGAAATTTGCCCTTAGTCCATTGACAGCTGCAATGTGGCTAAGCTTGTCAATCAGGCAAGGAGCACTAATGAGGCCATGCCACCATAGTAGTGTCCTGTCACCTATACTTGGCATTTAAGCTTCACAAGCTTTAATTGACATTTTTGCGGACCTTAAGTACAATGCGTGTCTTACAAACTATATTCGAGAACCAAAACCATCCAATTATCTTCCCTTCAATTTCTTTCTCTTCTAGTTTCAGAGGTCACTTTCAGTAAGGTTTATTGATGGCCAATCTAGATGATTATTCAGTCTTTTGTAACAAAGAATGTCATAGAGATATTGGAGTATGTTTCTCAAAACCAGTTTTTGGTCCCAACTGTGTAACTTTTGTTGTTCCAAATGGATATTCAAGTACACAGCGCACATCAGGGCATCAAGAAAAGCACCAAATGATACTAAACGTAATTAAGTACTACCTCCGTTTGGAAATAAGTGACGTGGGTTAGTTCAAATTTGAACTAAAACCACGTCACTTATTTCCAATCGGAAGGAATATTAGACAAGATGCAAGACAATATATTGTTTAGAACTATAGGATACCTTCTAAAATCAGAGACGGCGCCCTTGGGCTTTACAGCTAAATCAAACATTTGCTGAGACTTCTGTCTCAGGTTCCTTACTTTCCTCCAGTTGTTCTATCACGAGCTCATCTCCATCCAAACTACTTCCCTCCAGTTGTTCTATCACGAGCTCATCTCCATCCAAACTACTTCCCTCCAGTTGTTCGATCACAGTGTCATCCCCGTCCAATTCATCCTCTGATTGGTCTGTCTCTCCTTCCACAGTGTCCTTTTTGCTCACCCCATCTTGTTCTTTCTGTATGGCTAGTTTATTGGGTACAAGAATCAAATATATATTCCTCTCCGCGAAATTCTTACTTCCTTCTGTTGCTAGCTGAAATATGATTAGCAAAATTAATAGCTTGAAACTAGCTGATTGAACTAATAGGTAATATGCACTGTAGCCAAAGTGGAGAATAAAAACCATTTGCGCAGAAAATGGAAGAGGCTTTTAAAGACATAAAAGGGAAATCCATGCCTCTTATAGTCTTATTCTAGGCATAATAAACAAAGTATAACCTAAATTACCTCACCAACATCAGTTTGGAATCTTCTGAGAAGTTCAATCGCTTGTTTTTTGTACAAGTTCTCCCGACCTTTCAAGTTCACCACTATCTTAACCTGAAACAATGGTCGTCTAAAGTAATAAGTTTAACCACCTAAAAGTAATAACATAAAAATAATAGAATTGATAATATTAATAATAATTTCTATCACCTTGTCACCGGCTTTAAGAAACTTCTTTGCAGCTCTAAGTCTCACACTATAATCATGGATATCAATGTTGTACCTGCCAAGAAAATACATAAAGATTCCAACATCACTTTAAGTTACAAACGCAAGCAACAATTGTTAATTTACTGTTAAGA
This sequence comes from Aegilops bicornis, assembly GCA_021605145.1. Lineage (NCBI taxonomy): Eukaryota > Viridiplantae > Streptophyta > Magnoliopsida > Poales > Poaceae > Aegilops > Aegilops bicornis. The sequence goes on from CM038674.1 coordinate 643,672,516, forward strand.
GCCATCCGGTGCCACAGCCAAATTGTATCTAGCAATATCTTGTTACTTCATCATGCGAAAGAGCTCAGGACAGTTCCAACAACTGTGTCTACACCATTCTTTTGATTCCATTATGCCTAATCTAACCAAGTTCATCAAAATACTTCCGTTTTCAAAACACTAGAAGCATAAAGGTGATAACATAAAGAACACTTGTTTGACATGTAACTTGGTAAGTGCATATCGACATGATCAGTACCCCATTTTCAGCTCTTTCAAGCCCATGCGTTTTGCTGTAAAGAGTAGACACCAGGGAAGAGGCAACACATATTAGCATAGTGAACACATTTGGATGGAAAATAAAATGAGTTAGTAGAAAAGTTTACCAACAGATCTTTTCTGCTGAACTCTTTTCTTCTTCTGTTGTTCGTACTTGTGTTTTCTGTACAAACCCAGCAAAAATAATTCTAGTAAATTCTGAAGGGCGCAAATCTGGATAAAAGAAAAGATGACAAGTATTTTAAAAATATACAAACATATTTTTAACTGAAAACCGTTAGTCTTGCTAACTGAAGACCATGTGTTGTACAAAATATAGATTTGAACCGAGGGACTGTGCTAACTGAGTTACTGACGACCTTACATTTGGATAATAGCCTATTATTGATCTAACCTGCAGATGCCATGTACAAGTTTGACATAGTGAAGCAGGGTCTCAAGTAGACAGGATAGGAGCTGCAGGACATTGTTTACTTTAATCTTTAGCTAATGAGGTAATATTCGATATACTTATGACATAGCTGCTGAAACCATTGTAAGGAAACTTGTCAAAACCAAATGACATCTTGAGGTGTGCATCATACACTATGCATATCCTTGTTTTTGAAATAATATGTATAACCTTGTTTTACAGAGTGCTTAAACATACCTATAAGTGTACTATCAATAAACATGATCAGATAAGAAGTGAAATTGTCAGGTGTTCACTGCAACATACTTGTAATCTTTCTCTTCAAAGAGTCGGAGTACTGGAGGATCTCCATCTAGTGACAATATTGCCTGAAATTAGAGAAATATAAACCATCCCAATTTGTGTAAAAATATTAGCACTAGTAATACATGTCCTAACAAGATATGGCTCGAGTTAGTGTCTCATTAAACATGAGTCATGAGTGCACCTTGCAAAGTAAGGACTTCTGCAGAAATACTGTGATTTTTTTGAAGATGTTTATTACTATTTGAGCAATATTGTTAAATTATATGGTGTAAGAGATTTAGGAGTTTTAAGCCAATCTGTCCTCACAAGTTATTTCAGTCACCAATGCATTAGCAACACACCTTTTCCATTCAAATGCCTGGATTTCAGCTATTTCCATTTAGTTTATAACAGCAGGACATGCCTATAAAAGCCATTGCTAAATGCTAAATAACTTGTTCTCGCTCGTATGCTAATGAACAACTACTTGTTCTCGCTCGTGCCAACTTTATGCTCAAAATGTATGTTTACAGAGAAAGAAGCTACATGAGATGGAGAAAGTACCAGCATAAGATCATTTTCATCTGCAATTCGAACTGCCTCGCTTACAGATATAACACCAACCTACAGAGGGACGAGTGAAGGTGCATCATCAAATACATAATCAGGCAAGAGCATTACTTAAATGATTGGGCATGTGATTTACCATATTTTTCTGGGCATCCAACAGCCTGACAGTCGAAGACCTAACCAAGGGAGGCGGTTGAAATGTTGAAAGAATTGAATGAATGTACAGATACGGAAGAAATCATCATACAAGACTAAATACATCGCAACTCCAGATGTAGCAAGTTATTTGGCACGCTAACACAAAACCAAGCTCTGTCTCCCCCAACAGAATGCCATTGTTTTAAAAGAATATATGTTCATTTGCAGACATGAGTGTTCAAATTGGGTAACACTAATACTGCAAATAATCCAAAAAAAAAAACTAAAATTCAGACATGGAATCACTCGGCATTTGACGACGCAAACATGTGGACTGTGGAGCACATTATACAGCTATAAGTGGAGGGGCAAGGAAAATGGCGTTCGTACTGGATGCGCTCGATGTCGAGGGCGGGGTCCTGCTCCTGCTCGGGGCGGTCCCGCCGCCCGGCCCCGCCCTCCTCCTCGTCTTCCTCGTCGCTCCCGTACGCGGAGTAGCGCGCGACGGCGACGAGCCGCCGCGGCCGCCCCTGCCGCGCGGCCAGCGACGACCGCGCCGAGGACGAGGGCACCGAGGCGTGGGCTGTGGAGCAGCACGGCCTGTAGGGCAGCCGGCGGGACACGGCCGGCGCGAACGCGAAGCCGGCGGCGACGCCGACCATGGCCGGTGGCGGTGGTCGGGGGTGGTGGCCGCGCCTTATCTGCTCGGTCGGAGGTTTTTGCCGCGAGCGGAGGAATCCCAAGCAACGAGTGGAGGGGATAGGCGCGGAGGTGACGTGGGAGATGATGGGGCGCTGGGCTGTGGGCCCGAGTAGGCCCGGTTCTGGCTGGGCCGACAATAGGGCTGCTGATAATGTGGGCCTTGACAGATTTTAAGTTTGTGAACTTATAAAAAAAACTCCCATCGAGGAGGACCAAAGCTGAACACACCACACGTACCCTTTCGCCGGCGCCGGCGCCGCCGCTGCCGCCGTTCTATTGGATCGACCGGCAAGATGGCGGGGGGATCCTCACCCTGGAAGCTCATGGGGCAGCAGTCTAGCGCTTTTCTCCGTCGCCAATCGACCCAGGAATCTCCCGCCGGCGGCGAAATCCCTAGTGCGGAAGCTGTGCTGTTGAGCCTGGAGAAGGTTCTTGCTGATCTGGAAGCGCAGGAGAGAGAACTGAGCGAGGTGAGAGTGAGAGAAGAGAGAGGTGAGAGCTCGGAGGATGAACAATCGTTGCATAGAATCGAATGCAACGGATTTCTCCAAGGGTTTCTCCTGGATCAAATCGCGCCATTGCGCCACCGGTTGTCGTCTGAGAAGAAGATCCAGGGTCATCTCAGGCCGAGGGCCAAAGAGAAGAGCAATCGCACCCACAGGCTGGATCTGATGGTGGTGGTCATGAGTCTGAATTCAAATCACAGAGGGAGGCAGAGTCGGTGATGTTCGTGGGTTTGGATGCCATTGCCAATGAGGACAAGATGGTGGAATCAGACAAGCCAATGCTCCAACCTGAATATCCCAGCACCAACATATTGAATTGCGGCGGCGACGACAAGAAGGATGAGATGGACATGCGCAAATCAGACGCGTATTGGACTATGAAATCGGACAAGTTGATGCTCAAGCCTGCAGACACAATTGGCAGATGCTCTGTCCAAGGTTGTCCTGATCATGACGAGATGGACACACTATTGGCTAAGGAGATGGCTAGCGAGGCCGAGAGATTCGCTTCATATGTTCGTAGCTGGGAATTTGCCTGGGGCAGAACGTGCGGCTTCTTCAGACATGAGTGAGCGAGCAACTAACAAATCTCTTGTGTAACTAGTGGTTCATGTTGTTAGAATAGTTGTGTTGAGATAGGACTTGTGTTTAAACTTGTAACTCTATTCTATCTCTTCTCCTCTTCCGTAGCAATCTCTCTCTCGGTCTCCTGTAACGATCCCTCGATCGATCTCTCCCAAAACTTGTACGCCAAGGTTTATGCCCAATATATATCGATGCGGCCCGAGACAAAGGGTTTAACGCTTCCAACATATTTTACATGGTAGTCAGAGCCTCTTCCTCAAAGATCATAGATCGCATCTAGCTACCTTCCAAAAACTATACCAATCTTCCTCCTTCGACCGAGAGCATGTCGACCACCGCTGCCGCATCGTTGTCCAGCACCGCTGGCGCGCTCATCACCTCGTCATCCTCCGCTTTTGCATCGTCCTCCTCCACCACCACCGCGGGGTCTCTCGGATCGCCACCACAGGAGAAGCTTACGAGGGAAAACTTCCTTCTATGGAAGGCCATTGTGCTGCCTCAGATCAAAGGCGCCCAGATGGAACACCACCTCGACGGGACGAGCCCGCCACCGCCGGCCACCCTCACCGTCACCAAGGACGGCAAGGAAGAACAAGTCTTCAACTATGCCTGATCCCTCTGATACGCACAACAGCAATAGCTTCAAGGGTATTTGATGGGATCTCTTTCCCGCGATATCCTTGCTCAGGTCGTGATGCTACAGACGCCAGCCGAAGTTTGGAGCACCATCCATGCCATGTTCGCCGCCCAGAGTCAACCACAAGCCATCAACACCCGCATCGAGCTCACCAATCTGAAAAAAGGTAATATGACCATGGCTGACTATCTTGGCAGGATCAAGAGTCTTACTGATGAAGTCGCGTGCACTGCCGCGGCGCTCTCCGAACCGGAAATTGTCTCCAAGATCCTCGCCGGTTTGGACATGGAGTACAATCCGGTGGTTTACGCACTTGCCGCTCGTGTGGAACCCATCACCGCCTGTGAGTTGTACAATCAGCTTCTAAGTTTCGATGCCGTCTCACCCTCCTTCATGGTGGTGATCTTGGCGATCGTCGCCAACTCCGCGTCCGTGGCGCGGCCGTGGGCGTGGTCACCAGGCGAGCCGTGGCGATGGCGCGGACGGTGCTCCTCATAGTGACGGCGCTCGCTCTGGTGGCGCCTACGGCCCCACCAACGGGGGCGGTTACAGCAACAACAACAGCGGCGGCGGCTTCAACTCCAACAATGGCCGCCGTCCTCCTGCCGCCCGTCCTCGCCCACGCTGCCAGCTCTGCAAGAAGCCCGGGCATGAGGTTCTAGATTGTTGGCATCGCTACGATGAGAACTTGGTCCCTGATGCTCGCCATGTTGCTGCTGCCATACGAGAACAGGGAGGCGACGACGTCTGGTACGTAGATTCTGGCGCCACCGACCATGTCACCAATGAACTCGAACAACTAGCTCTTCGCGAGAGGTACCATGGCGCCGATCAGATCCACACTGCCAAATGGAGGAGGTATGGATATTTGCCACATTGGTCAAGCTTCCATTAATTCCCCTAATCTTAAACGTGATCTTGTTCTCAAGGATGTCCTTCATGTTCCACAAGCTGACAAAAATCTTGCATCCATGTCCCGTCTAGCCACCGATAATAATGTCTTCTTTGAAACTCACCCTCGTTATTTTTTCATTAAGGATCGGGCAACGAGGGAACTTCTCCATCTCGGTAGATGCATTGGGGGTCTCTACCCCATCAAGTCCGGAGCACTTAGTCGCCGGCGTCGTCAAGTCTACTCCGCCATCAAACCCTCTCTGGAAAGATGGCATCAACGATTAGGACATCCATCATCGGTCATTGTGAAACAAGTAGTCAATAAAGATAATCTTCCTTTGTCACATAGTTCAATTAGTGAGTCTGTTTGTGAAGCTTGCCAATGTGCCAAGAGCCATCAGCTTCCCTATCCTAAGTCTTACAGTGTGTCTCATGCTCCTTTAGAGCTTATTTTTAGTGATGTTTGGGGCCATGCCCGTGATTCTTTTGGAAGAAAAAAATACTATGTCAGTTTCATTGACGATTACAGCAAGTTTACTTGGATTTATTTGCTTAAATATAAATCTGAAGTTTTCTCTATATTCCAAGAGTTCCAAAAACTTGTTGAAAGACAATTTGATCAAAAAAAATTATCAGTCCAAAGTGACTGGGGAGGGGAGTATGAGAAACTCAACTCTTTCTTCCGTAGCATTGGAATTGAGCATCATGTGTCATGTCCGCATGCTCACCAGCAGAATGGCTCTGCTGAGCGCAAACACCGTCACATCGTTGAAGTTGGTCTTTCCCTCTTAGCTCATGCCTCTATGCCTCTCAAATACTGGGATGAAGCTTTCATCACTGCCACTTATCTCATCAATAGGCTTCCCAGCAAAGTCATCGGCAACTCCACTCCTTTAGAACGTTTGTACCATCAAAAACCTGACTACAATTATCTCAAAAATTTTGGGTGTGCTTGCTACCCCAATTTGCGTCCATACAATCATCATAAGCTCGAATTTTGATCCACTCAGTGTGTTTTCCTTGGTTATAGCAATCTTCATAAAGGGTATAAATGTCTTGAAGTATCCACTGGACGCATCTATATTTCACGGGATGTTGTTTTTGATGAGACCCTTTTTCCTTTTGCCAAACTACATCCAAATGCGGGAGCCTTACTTCGTGCTGAAATAGCACTTCTCCCTGATCTTATTGCACCTTGTGATCACGGGGGCGAATTAACTAAGCTTGATCATGTGCAGCAAAAATCCCAAGGAAATTTTGATTCGGCTGATATTTGTGCTAATTCGAATCATCATTTTATGTGTGAAGAAGCAGACAAAACAGGTGCGGAATGCGCTGCTGATCCGGCTGACAGCACGCGATCCCAGGCGGATCCGCGCGTGCAGTCTGGTACTGCTGTTGGCGCTCGATCCCAGGCAGATTCACCCGTGGGCCTGGACACGCGCAGGGACACGCGCGGATCTGTGGCCGACCGTGCCGATAGGGTGGAGCCCACTGGTCCCGGCGTATCGCCCCGCACCACGCCTCCTCGCCTCGATTCGCACGCCAGCGCATGTGCGGGAGAGGGCGAGTCTCCTACTGCCACGTCGCTGAGGGCCCCAGCAACGGCCGACCGCGGGCGCGTGGCCGGTCCCACCTCAGCACGGGCCTCCACTGTGGCTGACCAGTCGCCAGGATCTGCGCCAGGATCCGCCTCGGATCGGGAACTGCCCGATCTGTTCCATGCGTTGGATCAGGAGCTGGCGGGATCCTCTGTGGCAAATGAGGCTTCACCAGGATTTTCTGCACCATCATCCACGACGGCTGTCCATGTTCATCCTACGTCCTCTCTTCGGCAAACAAGGTCACGGTCAGGTATTGTGAAGGAAAAACAGTACAATGACGGCACGATTAGGTATGACAAACTAAAGCGTGCTTTTCTTACCACCACTGGTGAACCAATTCATTTGCATGATGCTCTTGCTAATAAGGATTGGAAGGAAGCTATGGACAATGAATATGATGCACTTATGAAAAACAAAACTTGGCACTTGGTACCACCAAAACATGGAGACAATATTATTGATTGTAAGTGGGTATACAAGATAAAAAGAAAATCTGATGGAAGCATAGACAGGTATAAGGCCAGATTAGTTGCAAAAGGATTTAAACAAAGGTTTGGAATTGATTATGAAGATACCTTTAGTCCTGTTGTTAAATCTGCTACTATTGGACTTTGTCTTGTCTATTGCTATTTCCAGAGGTTGAAGTTTAAGACAGCTAGATGTTCAGAACGCGTTTTTTCATGGTGTTCTTGAGGAAGAAGTGTTCATGAGGCAACCACCAGGTTATGAGGATCACAGCACACCACAGTATGTCTGTAAGTTGGATAAGGCATTATATGGGTTGAAACAAGCACCAAGGGCTTGGTATTCCAGGTTGAGCATGCAGTTACAACATCTTGGGTTCATACCATCCAAGGCAGATACATCATTATTCTTTTTCAGGAAAGGCAGTGTCATTATTTTTGTGCTTGTCTATGTTGATGATATAATTGTTGCTAGTTCAAGTGCAGAAGCTACTACTTTCTTGCTTAAGGATTTAAAGTTGGAGTTTGCTCTCAAAGATTTGGGTGATCTTCATTATTTCCTTGGAGTAGAAGTAAAGAAAATTAAGGATGGCATACTTCTCTCACAGGAAAAATACACCACTGATATTCTCAGAAGAGTGGGTTTGGAGAATTGCAAGCCGGTTAGTACACCAATTTCTACCTCAGAAATGCTCACAGTAGAAAGTGGAGATGCTCTTGCACCAACAGATGCAACAAACTATAGAAGTGTTGTAGGTGCCTTGCAATATTTAACTCTCACACGTCCTGATATTTTCTATTCAGTAAACAAGGTATGTCAATACTTGCATGCACCTAGAACTACTCATTGGACTGCAGATAAGAGAATTCTAAGATATCTTAAGTACTCAGGAGGCCTTGGACTTCAAATTACCAAGTCTCCCTCTCTTCTTGTAACTGCCTATTCAGATGCAGACTGGGCAGGATGTGCTGATGATAGAAGATCAACAGGTGGTTTTGCTGTATTCTTGGGAACAAATCTTGTGTCATGGAGCGCAAGAAAACAAGCCACTGTCTCAAGATCAAGTCTGAGAGGCTGAATATAAAGCCTTGGCTAATGCTACAGCTGAAGTAATGTGGATTCAGACACTTCTTTATGAGCTTGGTATTAAAGCTCCTCAGGCTGCGAGATTATGGTGTGATAACATTGGGGCAACCTATCTCTCAGCCAATCCTGTTTTCCATGCACGAACGAAATACATTGAGGTCGATTTTCATTTTGTTAGAGAAAGAGTGGCTCGGAAGTTACTTGAGATCAAGTTCATTCCTACAGGAGATCAGCTTGCAGATGGATTTACAAAACCACTTACTCTGAGAGGATTGGAAAAGTTTACGTACAATCTCAACCTTGGCAAAGCTCCTTGAGGTTCAGATTGAGGGGGTCGACCCTTGTATAAATGAAGATAAAGAAAATGGGAAGGGTTCTCTTTTTCCTTGAAACTAAGGAAGGGGTCCATTTACTTGATTTTCTGTGCATGTGGTCATCTAGTGCTTGTTCATGCATGTTCATTAGAACATTTCTGACACCCGGTTTACTTACTTTGGTTCTGCGTGCAGCGAAGCTAAGTTCCATGCAATTTACGCACAACACGCCCGGACTCAACAGCAGTCCTGGGTCCGCCACGCAAACATTGCAGATCTTCTCCATCAAGCTCGCAGAAATAGCCGGTCGCCTCAACTGGCCATTGTCTGTGTATGGCTTGGTTGCTGTCCGAGACGTCGCGGATCACAACCGCAACCTTCTCTTCTCTTGCAATAGGAGCCAGGCCCAAGAACTTAAAGAGGATGTATGTATGCTACGACTATCTTTTGATTTTCTTTTGGAGACCTTGACTGCACACATGTGTCCTCTTTTACTGATCAATGGGATGAAATTGATGATGCTTGCAGGATAGAATTTTGCGCTTGATTGGCCCGTCCCGTGCAATTGTGTTTACGGATAGAGTTGACTTTGAAATCCAACTGAAAGTAAAAGGCACGGGTACGGCCAAGTCACAAGATAAAGCATTGATCAGCTCTGCAGACTGTTACGACGGCGGATATGGACCTGCTGTGTCAACCTTTTCTGTCAGTAACTGTTTCTGCACACTGGAGTTTTGTGTGCAGACAGTTACACGAACCTTTCAAGGCACTGTCCTGGATATCCAGGTTGTCAAAGATGATGGGGTCATGGCCTTTTGAATACGATGGCCGATTTGCCTGCTCTCCATTATCGGGGAAGTTCGTGCTCACTGATAATGGAGTCACTCGCACTATCAATCTCTCATCTAGCCAAATTGTGCTGATTGATTCAAAAGATGGAGCATGGCTGAAAAAACATTGTGGTGGTTAACTACATATGTGGAGGCAAGTTGTTTCAGTAGAAATTGAAGGGCGGTTAGATGTTTTCATACAAGCCTACACCAAATCTGGCGATACCGCTTCACATGGCCAGGTCCGTTTCATACCCAAATCTTGCGGCATGAGCCATGGTAAATGTGCTCTTGGTGGCTCCGAGGTACTCCCTCCTTCCCAAAATATAAAGGCGGTTTGACTTTTACAGTGCTTACGTTCTTTGACTTTGGTATATTTTTATGTATTATATATCTATAAAATTATTATACATACATATGAAATAAAATTGCTTTGCAAAACAAATACAACGATGCCATTTATACATGTTCAATTCATATATTTTGATATATTAATGGTCAAAGTTGTACATCAAAGACCGTAAAAAATCAATCGCGCCTTATATTTTAGGAAGGAGGGAGTATCAATTACTGTTGCTTGGTCCCTTGTTGCTACGAACCAGGGGACGATCGCAGCACAGGGGAATTTGTTTGAATGTTGAACCTAGGAGATTTGTGGCGGGGAATACTGAGAAGAGAGGGCAACCCCAACCAAAATTTGCTCCCATATCCTTCCTGTTTGTTCAAGGAGCGCTGCTATACAGACAATGTTGTGCAGCCGATTTTTGCACGATCCTGCTAATCGAAACGTGCATGTGTGGGGCCAAGTGGAGGCCGGCCGCTGGATCTAGCACCGTGCAATGTGTCTGCTGCTCAGTAGTTCCGTTGCTGAAGTGTCTCAGTAGTTTTGTATTTCCTCTGTAAACTAATATAAAAGCGTTTAGTAGTTATATAAACTAGAAGAACGTCCGTGCGTTGCAACGGGCCACATTAACTTTAAGTGTTCAATATTAATCATGTTAATATTACATTTAATATTCTCATACATATCAAGTGACACTGGCGACTTTTTTACCATCAAAACCTTACACACATATACTCTCCGTACCTCTTCCTCACTCTCTCTCCCCTTCTCCCCCCCTCTCTCTCTCTAACACACACACACATATCCATCTTATTGGGTATGGGGCCATAATCCATCTATTTCACACACACGCTAGTGCATAACAATATGGATTATGTGTATTATATTTGCCACCACAACTGAGGGAATTTATTTCATGTAAATCGGCCAGCCACAACTCCGTGACAAACAATACATCTAAATTCTCAGTGTTATTTTTATGTAATATGCATTATCTTTATACTCCCTCCGTTCCATAATGTAGTGCCTATAGATTTTTGCTAAAGTCAAACATTACAAACTTTGACCATATTTATAGAGAAAAGTAGATACATCTAGAATACCAAATGCACATCATTGGATACATCATGAGTTATATTTTCATAATGTACATGTTTAGTATTGTAGATGTAGATAGTTTTCTCTATACACTTGGTCAAAGTTGGCAAAGTTTGACTTTGACAAAAATCTATAGGCACTACATTGTGGAATGGAGGGAGTATTATTTCTTGTCCGCGATTAAACTATTACTTGAACTTGCTACCACCAAATGATCTCTCTCTCTCTCAGACACACACACACACACACTCTCTGATATTATAGGACCAAATTTTTTTACCAATTACCATACTGTAGAACACCACACTCCTCACTGCATCGATGGGCGTTGGGTGGTGTCTCTTGGTCACCTGGCATCCTCTAATTCTGGGCCACCATCTCGATTATCTCCCTTGGCACCGAATTGTAAACACCTGCCCTCCTTCTCCTCCTTCCTGTGCTCCACAACACCCGAGCTGACCATGAATCAAATCTGGACTGCTCATGCAGGCGCCCATGAGCTAATACAACGATCCTCAATCAGACATGACAAGAATGTAAAAAAGAGCACATACCTTGATGCGGAAACTGCTGCCGCCTACCAAGTGAAGACCAGCAAGTGCGCTGCTCCGCCGTGGACTGTCCGGCTTGAGTCCATGTCCGCCGTTGGCCCTGCTCGCATTCGTCCCACCCATCGCCCAAGCCGCGTTAGGAGCAAACTCAATAGCCTTGCCCGCCTTAATGGTTCCACACCACGAGATCGAATCAAGCATCATAGAGTTCGGGGAGGAGTAGCATTTCCACCGTCGACTCCTCGATGTATCAGCGTGAAGTGCGGGGAGGACCTGAAACGTAAATACACGGGGTTTAGCGCTGGTGGCGGAACGACCGACACGGCCTCCTTGCGCCGCTCCTTGCTGCCTGCCTGCCTGGGGATCCTAGCGCCCTGCCCTAGGGGTTACTACGCCCGGCTGACGCGTGGCGTTCCCTCAAGAAAAAAGCACGTCTCATGTCCGGCTCGTGCAGGAATCCATCACCAAGTAGGACCAGTAGTTCCGTCCCGAATCGGTTATGTTGCAAGTCCTAGCTAGGGAAATACCCAATGGTTCCTGGTTGTATATGCACCCTATATGGGATTTTTTTTAAAATATTTTAAAAAAAGTCAAAATAGGTAAGAATTATTTTGACAAAACACTTGACTTACTTTTGCACTGGTATATACACTTTCACAAAAAAAACAAAAGTTGACATCACAGCAAAAAAGACAAAATTTATTTGCTATTATAGGTCATTATTCACACTATTTTAGCTAAAAATTTATCTTTTTCGAAAAGAAGTCATAGGGATATTTTTTTGTGTGGATTTTTTCTCACGGGTACAGCAAAAGGTCAAGTTTATTTCAAAAATATTTTTAGGAATTTTTGACTTTTTGTTGAATTACTAATTTTTTCCCATATAGGGTGTATATGTCCCCATAGACCACAAATCCTCCTCCGTCCTAGCTATAGCTATATATACGTATTACCCTGCACCCCTATAAACAGTACACCCAGAGACCAATAGAAAGATCAGCGGGCACGAGGCATGCCCGTGTGTATCAATTGCTTGCGCGTATCCGTGTTGCTTCTAGTAGATCGATACTACATCAACCGTGGTTAGCCAGCTACGTCCAATCTATTCGAGTGTTTTCGTCTGCGTACGTGTTTTTCTGGTATATACTTCAGAATTCACTAATTCAGTCAGTCGGGGGCTGGATGTCTAAGCAAAGAAGGCAGGGCGAGGAGGATGAGGCCAACTACTACCACGACCGCAGCGGCAACAAGGAGAAGAGCCTCTATCTGGTTCTAGACGACTTGCACAAGGGCTTCACCATCCGCAAGATCGATGCCGACAGTCCCGACCTCAGCGCCTCCCCTGTCCTCCGGCTAGTGTCACCTGAGCGTGGCCTTGCCATGAAGTTCGCAGCCCTGGGCGGCTACATCATCGCCACGAGCAACATACATGTCGGAACCCTCTTCTACGACACTGACACCGCCGGACTGGCCGTCGGCCCTCCCGTTCCAGACGCACTGCTTTGTGGCTCCAACACCTTCCTGACCTCCGGCGCCGGTGACACGCTGTTCGCGTTCGCCTTCCACTTCATGGAGCGGCCTGTGTCCTTTGAGGCGATGGCGAAGCCGCCGACGACGGAAGACGACGACCTGCTGCCCACCGACTGGTCCTGGAGAAGCATGCCGACGCCCTTCACCAAGGACGAGATGATCTTCTCCTACGCGCTGCACCCGGACGGGCGCACCATATTCGTGTCCTCGTGGAGCAGGGCGGTCTGCGGCACGTACTCCGTCGACACCAGGAGCTGCAAGTGGAGGCGCCATGGGGAGTGGATGCTGCCTTTCAGAGGCCGAGGCTACTTCGACGCCGAGCTAGACGCATGGGTCGGGCTGCACGAGGACGGCTACGTCTGCTCCTGCCAGGTTGCCTCCCGCAGCGGCGGCACCATGCAGCAGCCGGAGTGGAAGATGGCCGACGAGCGTAGGATGTGGATCCCGTGGCATCAGCTGGAGTTTCGCCTGCGTCGGATGTGACGGCGCGGGCGGAGTATCGAGGAGTCGCCGGCGTCGGCCAGGGCCTGGGGCACAGAGGAGTCCTCCTAGTCAAGGAGATCGGAGAGAAGAAGATGATGGCGGCGCGAGGACACATGAGGGCAGGCGTCGAGAGGATCGGCCGTCCAGGCTCGTGAGGAGGGCAGCGATGGGAGGAACGCGTTAATGGTACCGTGTACAAAAATCCCATCAAAGCAAGTAAAATATACCATCGATGCTTAATTGATTCTGATTTAGTTTTTATAGGCATTTTCGGATTTGTAGGGTACGTGCCCACGATCCTCGCACGCCGTACCTTTTTTTGACGTGTATGATTCATGTAAGGAAATATCTCATCATTGTAAGGAAATATCCCATCAATGATTGATTATGATTAATTTTTTTATATATAACTAATCCGATGGGTTTATGTGGACGGTGAAGCGAAAAGGCAGGTGGAAGGGGAGACGAAAAATAACCGGTCAGAAAAAAAGTGAATTGATTTTTGCCTTGTACGTTTGGTTTGGTATTTGAAGATTGATTACCATCCGTTAGTTGGGTTATCAAAAAATAAATCAATCATCATATGTGAATTCATTGTGTTACCAAATAAACGTTGGGTTTGTCCGGCCAGTAGGAGGTGGGTGAATAAAAAACCGACAAAGAAAACCGACGAAATTGGGAGGTGGGAGGGAGAACGAAAAAAACCCAATAAAAAATAACCAGCCATTCATTCGTTTATGTACTGTTGGGCCAACATGCAAGTACAGCTTGGATACGCGGTTCTCTCGAAAGTCAGTTGGCCCTAGGAAAACTCAACCACTTCCTTGGGGCATCTTCAATGCTCGACTCTTATGTAGACGTTAATGGATAAATAAAATCTTGTCAAATAAAAAACCAACGGAGCACTCCCTACCTCAACGTTGAGCGCTAACTATAGGCGCTAATTAGCTGAAGAGCCGATTGCTACACAACAACGCCGTTGAACTCGTACGTAGGACAAAGGGCTAATAGCATCTTCAACAGCCGCGCTAAATATGCGCCGCGCCGCAAATTTTTCTATTTTACCGCGCGCGCAAGTGATATAGGGGCTCCAGCGGACGCGCAATAAGCGCGCGCGGCATATAGAGTTGGGCGCGTGGTCCGAGTCACCATCGCGCGCTGTGTATTTGGTGCGTGCGCCCGCTTCCGCGCGTCGCACACTCGAGCGCTCGCGCCGCACTCTCTCCGCCACGCCACCTTCGCCACGCCCGTGCCGCCGCCGGCGAATTGACCCAATGAACGCCCCCGCCGGCACCCCTCACCCCTTCCTACACCCGCGACCCCTCCGCCGTCGCCGCCGCAAACCCTAGCGCAGGGAGCTTTGGTTTCGCCTCCGCCGGATCTCCTCCAAGCACCGGCATCGCGCATGGCCTTTTCATGCCGCCACGGATGACCTCGGCGGCGGGTGGCGTCGCGCCGGCGCCCGCCGTGAAGCCACGTGCCCCCCTCTCGAAGCTCCCAAATGCGGCGCGGGCGAAGAAGGGCAAGGTATCCGCAAAGAAGAACAAGGCGACGGACGGCTCCGGCTCCTCTAAGCCGTCGAGGAAGAAGCTTGCAGGGCGTGTGACGGGCGCGACGGCTACCAAAGCGCCGACGAGCTCACCTGTTGAGCCGGTGGCCGACGCGCACAAGGTGTTCGAGGAAATGCCCAAAATGTATAAAATTTCGCCAACTTTTTTGTTGTTGTTATTTTTTGAATGCATACATATAGATAGCTTATTTGCTTCGTTGTATATACTTTGTAGTTTCAACGATGAGGCATATATGTCAACTATGGGTGTTGGCTCCAACAATTCGCATTGGTCTCAAACCAATGACATGCATTTCGATGACCATGAGTTCGAGGTGGACGAGGATTGTGAAGGCATTGTCGGCCTTTTGAAAGGAAGAGGAGGCAACTACACCAATGAAGAAGACGTCTTGCTATGCAATACTTGGTTGCAAGTGTCGAGGGATCCATCCGTTGGAGGTGATCAAAGTAGAGATGCTTATTGGAACCGGATGAAGGAGCACTTTGATCTACACCTTCCGAGCTTCACATGATGATGCGGCGCGCGGTAATGAAGAGGAGGTAGAATCATCTTCGGAGGAGGATGAATCGGAGGAAGATGAGGATGAAGACAAGGACGAGGCTTGATTGTTGATGTGCCTTTAGTTGGTGTGAACTTTTGTGTAATGAACTTGGTTCGGATTTTGAACTTGGTTGGATGATGTTGTGGGCATGAATTTGAACTTGTGGGCATGAACTTTTATGTCATCATGAACTTGTTTGTGTGATTTAAATTATGCCGTGTCTTTGTTTTGATGTTTGAAATTCATTTCGTGTCCAAAATGCAACATATGGCAAGCGTCGGCTGCTCGTGCACGCTGCATTTTAGCACGCCTGCTGGAGTTACGCGCGTGCTAAAGTTTACCACGGCCGCTGGAGCCAGCGCTCCCGCTGTGCTGCAAACGCATTTTTAGCGCGCCGCGCGTTGGGCGGCTGTTGGAGATGCCCTAAGCGCCCGACACCAATCTTCGAGTCGAGCCGGCCTGGACACCAGGATTAATCAGGCCAACTACTAATCGGATAGGATTCTGATCCTGGCACCCTGTAGGATCGAAAGTATGTCTAGAGGGGGGTGATTAGACTACTTGACCAAATAAAAATCTAGCCTTTTCCCAATTTTAAGTCTTGGCAGATTTTAGCAACTTAGCACTAGTCAAGCAAACAACCTACACATGCAAGTGTAAGAGTATAGCAGCGGAATGTAAAACATTGCACATGAAGGTAAAGGGAGGAGTTTGTAGGGAGCAAACGCAATGTAGACACAGAGATTTTTGGCGTGGTTCCGATAGGTGGTGCTATCGTACATCCACGTTGATGGAGACTTCAACCCACTAAGGGTAGCAGTTACTTGCGAGTCCACGGAGGGCTCCACCCACGAAGGGTCCACGAAGAAGCAACCTTGTCTATCCCACCATGGCCATCGCCCACGAAGGACTTGCCTCATTAGGGTAGATCTTCACTAAGTAGGCGATCTCTGCTACCTCTTGAGCACTGCGTTGGTTTTCCCTTGAAGAGGAAAGGGTGATGCAGCAAAGTAGCGTAAGTATTTCCCTCAGTTTTGAGAACCAAGGTATCAATCCAAAGAGGAGACCACGCTCAAGTCCCTCGTACCTACACAAACAAATAAGAACCTTGCAACCAACACGATAAAAGGGTTGTCAATCCCTTCACGGCCACTTGCAAAAGTGAGATCTGATAGAAATGATAAGATAATATTTTTGGTATTTTTATGATAAAGACTAAAAGTAAAGATAGCAAAATAAATGGTGATAGAAACAACGGAAGATTAATTTGATGGAAAATAGACCCGGGGGCCATAGGTTTCACTAGTGGCTTCTCTCAAGAGCATAAGTATTACGGTGGGTGAACAAATTACTGTCGAGCAATTGATAGAATTGAGCATAGTTATGACAATATCTAGGCATGATCATGTATATAGCATCACGTCTGAGAAAAGTAGACCGACTCACCTTTGCATCTACTACTATTACTCCACACATCGACCGCTATCCGGCATGCATCTAGAGTATTAATTTCATAAGAACGAGTAATGCATTAGGCAAGATGACATGATGTAGAGGGATAAACTCAAGCAATATGATATAAACCCCATCTTTTATCCTCGATGGAAATAATACAATACGTGTCGTTTCCCCATACATCCTTTGGGATCAAGCACCGCATGATTGAACCCAAAGCTAAGCACTTCTCCCATTGCAAGAAAGATCAATCTAGTAGGACAAACCAAACTGATAATTCAAAGAGACTTGCAAAGATAACCAATCATACATAAAAAGAATTCAGAGGAGATTCAAATATTGTTCATAGATAATCTTGATCATAAACCCACAATTCATCGGATCTCGACAAACACACCGCAAAAAGAGTTACACGAATAGATCTCCAAGAAGATCGAGGAGAACTTTGTATTGAGATCCAAAGAGAGAGAAGAAGCCATCTAGCTAATAACTATGGACCCGAAGGTCTGTGGTAAACTACTCACACATCATCGGGGAGGCTATGGTGTTGATGTAGAAGCCCTCCGTGATCGATGCCCCCTCCGGCGGAGCGCCGGAAAAGGCCCCAAGATGGGATCTCACGGGTACAGAAGGTTGCGGCGGTGGAAATAGGGTTTCGTGGTGCTCCTCGATGTTTTTGGGGTATAAGAGTATATATAGGCGAAGGAAGTCGGTCAAGAGAGCCACGAGGGGCCCACGAGGGTGAGGGGCGCACCCAGGGGGCAGGCGCGCCTCCCTGCCTCGTGGCCTCCTCGGTTGTTTCTTGACGTCCACTCCAAGTCCTCTGGATCACGTTTGTTCCAAATATCACGCTCCCGAATGTTTCATTCCGTTTGGACTCCGTTTGATATTCTTTTTCTGCAAAACACTGAAATAGGCAAAAAGACAGCAATTTGCACCGGGCCTTGGGTTAGTAGGTTAGTCCCAAAAATAATATAAAATTGTATAATAAAGCCCATTAAACATCCAAAACAGAATATATAATAGCATCGAACAATAAAAAATTATAGATACATTGGAGACGTATCAAGCATCCCCAAGCTTAATTCCTGCTCGTCCTCGAGTAGGTAAATGATAAAAACAAATTTTTTGATGTGGAATGCTTTCTAGCAAATTCTTCAATGTAATTCTCTTTATTGTGGCATGAATGTTTAGATCCGAAAGATGCAAGATAAAAGTTTAATATTGACATAAAAATAATAATACTTCAAGCATACTAACTAAGCAATTATGTCGTCTCAAAATAACATGCCCAAAGAAAGTTCATCCCTAAAAAATCATATAGTTTGGTCATGCTCCATTTTCGTCACACAAGAATGTTCTCATCATGCACAACCCCGATGACAAGCCAAGCAATTGTTTCATACTTTAGTAATCTCAAACTTTTTTCAACTTTCACGCAATACATGAGCGTGAGCCATGGATATAGCACTATAGGTGGAATAGAGTATGATGATGGGGGTTATGTGGAGAAGACAAAAAAGGAGAAAGTCTCACATTGAAGCGGCTAATCAACGGGCTAGGGAGATGCCCATCAATTGATGTCAATGCAAGGAGTAGGGATTGACATGCAACGGATGCACTAGAGCTATAAATGTATAAAAGCTCAACAAAAGAAACTAAGTGGGTGTGCATCCAACTTGCTTGCTCACGAAGACCTAGGGCATTTGAGGAAGCCCATTGTTGGAATATACAAGCCAAGTTCTATAATGAAACATTCACACTAGTATATGAAAGTGACAAAACAAGAGACTCTCTATCATAAAGATCATGGTGCTATTTTGAAGCACAAGTGTGGAAAAGAAAAGTATAGTAGCATTGTCCCTTTTTTTCTTTTTTCTTTTCTTTTTTTTCTTCTCTCTTTTTTGGGCCTTTTTTATTTTGCCTTTCTTCTCTTTTTTTATTTGGGACAATGCTCTATGAATGATGATCATCACACTTCTATTTATTTACAACTCAACGATTACAACTTGATACTAGAACAAAGTATGACTCTATATGAATACCTCCGTGATTGTGAGAGATGGGCAATGAATCAAGAGTGACATGTATGAAATAATATGCATGGTGGCTTTGCCACAAATACGATGTCAACTACATGATCATGCAAGGCAATATGACAATGATGAAGCGTGTCATAATAAGCGGAGCGGTGGAAAGTTGCATGTCAATATATCTCGGAATGGCTATGGAAATGCCATAATAGGTAGGTATGGTGGCTTTTTGAGGAAGATATAAGGAGGTTTATGTGTGATAGAGCGTATCGTATCACGGGGTTTGGATGCACCAGCAAAGTTTGCACCAACTCTCAAGGTGAGAAAGGGCAATGCACGGTACCGAAGAGGCTAGCAATGATGGAAGGGTGAGAGTGCGTATAATCCATGGACTCAACATTAGTCTTAAAGAACTCACGTACTTATTGCAAAAATCTACAAGTCATCAAAAACCAAGCACTAAGCGCATGCTCCTAGGGGAATAGATTGGTAGGAAAAGACCATCTCTCGTCCCCGAGTGCCACTCATAAGGATGACAATCTAAGAACACCTCATGTTTCAAATTTGTTACTAACGGTTTACCATACGATGCGTGCATACTGGGACTAGCAAACTTCAACACAAGTATTTTCAAATTCACAATTACTCAACTAGCACAAATTTAATATCACTACTTCCATATCTCAAAACAATCATCAAGTATCAAACTTCTCTTAGTATTCAATGCACTTTATATGAAAGTTCTTATTATACTAATCTTGGATGCCTATCATATTAGGACTAATGTTATAACCAAAGCAAATTGCCATGCTGTTCTAAGGAACTCTCAAAATAATATAAGTGAAGCATGAGATATCAATAATTTCTATAAAATAAAACCACCACCGTGCTCTAAAAGATATAAGTGAAGCACTAGAGCAAAAACTATATAGCTCAAAAGATATAAGCGAAGCACATAGAGTATTCTAATAAATTCTGAATCATGTGTGTCTCTCTCAAAAGGTGTGTACAGCAAGGATGATTGTGGCAAACTAAAAGCAAAGACTCAAATCATACAAGACGCTCCAAGCAAAAAACATATCATGTGGTGAATAAAAATATAGCATCAAGTAAAGTTACGGATGGACGAAGACGAAAGAGGGGATGCCTTCCGGGGCATCCCCAAGCTTAGGCTTTTGGTTGTCCTTGGATTTTACCTTGGGGTGCCTTGGGCATACCCAAGCTTAGGCTCTTGCCACTCCTTGTTCCATAATCCATCAAATCTTTACCCAAAACTTAAAAACTTCACAACACAAAACTCAACAGAAAATCTCGTGAGCTCCGTTAGCAAAATAAAATAAAGCACCACTTCAAGGTACTGTAATGAACTCATTCTTTATTTATATTGGTGTTAAACCTACTGTATTCCAACTTCTCTATGGTTCATAAGCTCCATTACTAGCCATAGATTCATCAAAATAAGCAAACAACACACGAAAAACAGAACCTATCAAAAACAGAACAGTCTGTAGTAATCTGTATCTAACGCAAACTTCTGTAACTCAGAAAAATCTACCAAAATAGGACGACCTAGATAGTTTTTTTTATTGATCTATTTCAATTGGAATCAGTATTTTATCACATTCTGGTGATTTTAAACAATTGTTTTCATGAGAAGAAAGTTTCTGACTTTTTCAGCAAGATCAAATAATTACTATCCAAGAAGATCCTATAGGTTTTACTTGACACAAACACTAACTAAATCACAAAAACAAATCTAACCAGAGGTTAGATCAAAGATTTATTGAATAACATCAAGTAAAAATATTGTTTTGTCTCCCAAGAAGCGCTTTTCTTTAAAGCCTTTTTAGCTAGGCATCGAGATTTCAATGATGCTCACATAAAAGATAAGAATTAAAGCGCAAAAAGAGCATCATAAAAATGTGACAAACACATAGTCCTGGTCATCTCAGGCCCGGCCCTGTCAGTCCACCCAGGCCCGGCCCTAAAATCCAGGGCCTAGGCCCTATGGGCTTGCCCGTGGGCCGAGCTTGGGCCTGAGTTTTGAGCCCACCAGCAGGGCCTGGACGGGCTTGGGCTTGGCATATTGGCATTTTAAGGAAGAGGCCCGGCCCACGACCCTAAGCCCTAAGGGATTTTCAGGGCTTTTTACCAGATGGGCCGGGCTTGGGCTTGAAAAGTAGGCCCGATGGTAGGGCCTGGGAGGGCATGGGCCTCAATTTTCTGCCGTGGGATTTTTCAGGCCCGGCCCAAGCCCGGCCCGGCCCGGCCCATGGCCAGATATACAAACACATCTAAGTCTAACATACTTCCTATCCATAGGCATTTTATAAGCAAAAAAATTATCATAGCAAGCAAAAATTAGCATATGCAAGGAAGAAGAAAGAGACGATAGCGATCTCAACATGACGAGAGGTAATTTAGTAAGATGAAAATTTCTACAATCATATTTTCCTCTCTCATAGTAATTACATGTGGGATCATTGATGTCTACTAAACAACCTTTTCTTGTAGACGTTGTTGGGCCTCCAAGTGCAGAGGTTTGTAGGACAGTAGCAAATTTCCCTCAAGTGGATGACCTAAGGTTTGTCAATCCGTGGGAGGCGTAGGATGAAGATGGTATCTCTCAAACAACCCTGCAACCAAATAACAAAGAGTCTCTTGTGTCGCCAACACACCCAATACAATGGTAAATTGTATAGGTGCACTTGTTCATGAAGAGATGGTGATACAAGTGCAATATGGATGGTAGATATAGGTTTTTGTAATCTGAAAATATAAAAACAGCAAGGTAACTAATGGTAAAAGTGAGTGTAAACGGTATTGCAATGCTAGGAAACAAGGCCTAGGGTTCATACTTTCACTAGTGCAAGTTCTCTCAACAATAATAACATAATGGGATCATATAACTATCCCTCAACATGCAACAAAGAGTCACTCCAAAGTCACTAATCGCGGAGAACAAGCGAAGAGATTATGGTAGGGTACGAAACCACCTCAAAGTTATTCTTTCCAATCAATCCGTTGGGCTATTCCTATAAGTGTCACAAACAGCCCTAGAGTTCGTACTAGAATAACACCTTAAGACACAAATCAACCAAAACCCTAATGTCACCTAGATACTCCAATGTCACCTCAAGTATCCGTGGGTATGATTATACGATATGCATCACACAATCTCAGATTCATCTATTCTACCAACACATAGAACCTCAAAGAGTGCCCCAAAGTTTCTAGCGGAGAATCACGACGAAAACGTGTGCCAACCCCTATGCATAGGTTCATGGGCGGAACCCGCAAGTTGATCACCAAAACATACATCAAGTGAATCACGTGATATCCCATTGTCACCACAGATACGCGCGGCAAGACATACATCAAGTGTTCTCAAATCTTTAAAGACTCAATCCGATAAGATTACTTCAAGGGGAATACTCAATTCATTACAAGAGAGTAGAGGGGGAGAAGAAACATAAGATCCAACTATAATAGCAAAGCTCGCGATACATCAAGATCTTGCCAAATCAAGAACACGAGAGAGAGAAGAGAGAGAGATCAAACACATAGCTCTCGGGTACATACCCTCAGCCCGAGGGTAAACTACTCCACCTGCTCGTCATGGAGAGCGCCGAGATGATGAAGATGGCCACCGGTGAGGGATCCCTCCCAGAGGGTGCTTGGGAAAGGGGTCCCGACACTACAAAAAAATACACATCCGTGACATTTTGGGTAACGAAATTTTTTACATCATACATATGACACTTCTATGACGATAATTGTGACAAAACCCGGTATCATCATAGATGTGGTGGGCTCCTACTTCTATGATAAAAAATCATGACAGAAAATGGGCTTTTCATCTTGGGCGGGCCAGAGACGCAGCTGCATGACATTCTTTGGGCCGTCCATGACGGAAAAAACGGTGGTAGAAGCGAGGGAGGAAAATTTCGTGGAGTTGCGGTTACGGTGGGAGGTCGGGGCTGAGCGATGCGCTGCTTTCTCGTGACGACGTCTGCTGCGTGTAGGCTTTGGCTCTAATCGAACCCGAAGCGAGGCGTTGGGCTCTAATCGAACCCGGCGATTGCACTACAGGGCTACGCGTTCATCGAACCCGGCGATCGATCGATGGCTGTTAATCGAACCCGATGAAGCGATTCTTCGCCGCCGCTAAGCCGATTGATTGGATGAACAGTGAGCGTTGGGGGGTTTGGATGAGCAGTGAGCGGTGGCGTTGCCTCTGGATGAACAGACCCCGTGGTGTGGAGGGCTGGATGAGCGATGAGACGGTGGAGGGTGCCCATGGAGGGTGGTTGAGCGATGGCGGTGGAGTAGCGCGGTGGAGGCTGGATGAACAGAGCCCGTGGAGGCCGGAGGAGGTCGACGGTGGAGATGAGCGGTATCCTGTGGAGTCCCGTTTTGCGACGCCACACCCTCTCGATGAACAGGACCCCGTTTGACCGTGGCGCTCCAACACAAGTCCGTTTACGTCCGTTTTGCGGTACGCCACACCCTCCCGATCAACGGGGCCCCGTTTGACCGTAGGGAGGTCGATTTCCTCCGTTTTGCGCTCGCCACACGCCTCCCGATCAACAGGACCCCGATTCGGCCGTAGGGAGGTCCGTTTCCTCCGCTTTGGCGCGCCACACCCTCCCGATCAACGGGACCCCGTTTCAACCGTAGGAGATCCGTTTCCTCCGCTTTTGGCGACGCTGCACCTCCCGATGAACAGGATCCCGTTTGAGCGTGGCGGTCGAACACAAGGCCGCTTTCCTCCATGGCGGTACGCGAACCTTGTTTCCATCGCTTGTTCCGTCCAAGCCCTCCCGATGAACACGACCACGCATTCCGTTCCGACCCAGCCGGTTTGGCTCCCCATGAACACGACGACGGCGCTGTTTATCCGTTCCGACCCAGCCATGTACACGAGCCCTCGCCGTACGTATGCGCGAGTAGGCATTCGAGACCCCGCCCGTATGTACACATACGTGGCGTCAGATTTTCTTTCTTGCACCACGGCAAGACGACGTGTACATGCTACGTGCGCACCTCTACTACGACATGTGCGCCTCTACAACGACCGGTATGTACGCACACGTTAGCGAGAATGACAACGCCACGACGCTTCGACCAGGTGGGTCCCGACCGTGCACTTCCTTGCCTGCGAAGATGTAGCTGGTGGGTCCCAGCAGTCAGGGGGGCGAATTGTTTTGGTTTTTTTTTTGCCCGGACGCACTTCCTTGCATGCGAAAATGTAGCTGGTGGGTCCCAGCAGTCAGGGGGGCGAATCGTTTTTCTCGGACGCACTTCCTTGCATGCGAAGATGTAGCTGGTGGGTCCCAGCAGACAGGGGGAAACGTTTTTTTCGCGAAATACGGTGGCCCGTCCGATGGGTCCCCGCTGTCAGGTGGAGGAATAATTATTTTATGGCGTAATAAGGAGGCACTTCCTTCTTTGCGGCCGTGGACCCATTGTCGGCCTCTCCACGTCTGATCCACGTCCGATGGAAGCCATTCCTTGACCACCTTGACCACGCCGCATCGAGAGCACCAGGGCGGTGGACGACGGCGAGGCCTAGGAAGGGGACGACGCGGAGCCGGGGAAGATGCGGCAGTGGATGCCCATGCGTAGAGGAGTATGAGGGTTCACTCGTTCGGCTGCGGTGTGAGGCTGCCATCGCATGAATAACAGGGGTGTGGTTGCGTGAGAGGATGGCCTAGCCAGCGGTGGGAGTAGGGGGCGGTGAGGCCTCCGCGGCATCACAGCCGGCCACGGGTGGCAGGAGCAGGCGGCACGACCGACGCTGCTTTGGGCGGCTGGAGCAAGAAGACCAGAGGTTGAAGAAACACTACGGCCGTTGGATGGACATCGTACGATCACTGGAGCTAGAATCGTTCATATATTGACTAAAGTTGACAAAGGCCTCTGTCCCAGTCAACTTAGTAGGCCCACAAGTCAGCCTCCCACCAAGGTTGGTCCCAGCTAGCAGGGGGTATTCATTTTTTTGTGCGTAATAAGGAGGCACTTCCGGTGGGTCCGAGCTGACAGCGGGGGGAACATTTTCTTCACGAAATACGGTGGCCCGACCTGTGGGTCGCAGCAGTCAGGAGGAAATGTTTTTTTCGCGAAATACTGGTGGTCCGTCCAGTGGGTCCCAGCTGTCAGGTGGAGGAATAATTATTTTCCGCGTAATAAGGAGGCACTTCCTTGCGGCTGCCGTGGACCCGGTTGTCGACCTCTCCACATCTGATACTCTTCCGATGGAAGTCGGTCGTTGACCACATTGACCACGCCAAGACCGAGAGCACCACGGCGGTGGACGACGACGAGGCCTAGGAAGGGACGACGCGAGCCGGGAAGGCAGCGGCGATGGAAGCCGAGTTATTCTTGAACTTCGTAGATCAACCAGAGTAAGATCCGCACTGAGTGGTACGGTAATCCTGCTCGAAGTCATGCTACTAGATCATGGTGAACCTATGAACTATGAAGAAGCGATGGTGAGCCCAGATTCCGCAAAATGGCTTGAAGCCATGAAATCTGAGATGGGATCCATGTATGAGAACAAAGTGTGGACTTTGGTTGACTTGCCCGATGATCGGCAAGCAATAGAGAATAAATGGATCTTCAAGAAGAAGACCGACGCCGACGGTAATGTTATCGTTGTCTACAAAGCTCGACTTGTTGCAAAAGGTTTTCGACAAGTTCAAGGGGTTGACTACAATGAGACCTTCTCACCAGAAGCGATGCTTAAGTCTGTCTCAATCATGTTAGCGATTGCACGCATTTTATGATTATGAAATATGGCAGATGGATGTCAAAACTGCATTCTTGAATGGATTTCTAGAAGAAGAGTTGTATATGATGCAACCGGAAGGTTTTGTCAATCCGAAGGGAGCTAACAAAGTGTGCAAGCTCCAGCGATCCATTTATGGACTGGTGCAAGCCTCTCGGAGTTGGAATAAATGCTTTGATAGTGTGATCAAAGCATATGGTTTTATCTGAGACTTTTGGAGAAGCCTGTATTTACAAGAAAGTGAGTGGGAGATCTGTAGCATTTCTGATATTATATGTGGATGACATATTGTTGATTGGAAATGATATAGAATTTCTGGATAGCATAAAAGGATACTTGAATAAAAGTTTTTCAATGAAAGACCTCGGTGAAGCTGCTTACATATTGGGCATCAAGATCTATAGAGATAGATCAAGACGCTTGATTGGACTTTCACAAAGCACATACCTTGATAAAGTTTTGAAAAAGTTCAAAATGGATCGTGCAAAGAAAGGATTCTTGCTCATTACATAAGGTATGAAGTTGATTCAGACTCAATGCCCGACCACTGTAGAAGATAGAGAGAAAATGAAATGAGTTCCCTATGCTTCAACCATAGGCTCTATCATGTATGCAATGCTGTGTACCAGACCTGATGTGTGCCTTGCTATTAGTTTAGCGAGGAGGTACCAAAGTAATCCAGAGTGGATCATCGGATGTGGTCAAGAACATCTGAAATACACGAAAAGGACTAAGGATATGTTTCTCGTTTATGGAGTTGACAAAGAGCTTGTCGTAAATGGTTACATCGATGCAAGCTTTGACACCGATCCGGGACGATTCTAAATCGCAAACCGGATACGTGTTTATATTAAACGGTGGAGCTGTCGGTTGGTGCAGTTCTAAACAAAGCGTCGAAGCGGGATCTACATGCTAAGCGGAGTACATAGTTGCTTGAAGCAGCAAATGAAGGAGTCTCGGATGAAGGAGTTCATTTCGATCTAGGTGTCATACCTAGTGCATCGGGACCAATGAAGATCTTCTGTGACAATACTAGTGCAATTGCCTTGGCAAAGGAATCCAGATTTCACAAGAGGAACAAGCACATCAAGAGATGCTTCAATTCCATTCGGGACCAAGTCCAGGTGGGAGACATAGAAATTTGCAAGATACATACGGATCTGAATGTTGCAGACCCGTTGACTAAGCCTCTTCCACGAGCAAAACATGATCAGCACCAAGACTCCATGGGTGTTAGAATCATTCCTGTGTAATCTAGATTATTGACTCTAGTGCAAGTGGGAGACTGAAGGAAATATGCCCTAGAGGCAATAATAAAGTTATTATTTATTTCCTCATATCATGATAAATGTTTATTATTCATGCTAGAATTGTATTACCCGGAAACATGATACATGTGTGAATACATAGACAAACATAGTGTCACTAGTATGCCTCTACTTGACTAGCTCGTTAATCAAAGATGGTTATGTTTCCTAACCATAGACATGTGTTGTCATTTGATTAACGGGATCACATCATTAGGAGAATGATGTGATTGACTTGACCCATTCCGTTAGCCTAGCACTTGATCGTTTAGTATGTTGCTATTGCTTTCTTCATGACTTATACAAAGTTCCTACAACTATGAGATTATGCAACTCCCGTTTACCGGAGGAACACTTTGTGTGCTACCAAACATCACAAGGTAACTGGATGATTATAAAGGAGCTCTACAGGTGTCTCCAAAGGTACATATTGGGTTGGCGTATTTCGAGATTAGGTTTTGTCACTCCGATTGTCGGAGAGGTATCTCTGGGCCCTCTCGGTAATGCACATCACCATAAGACTTGCAAGCAATGTAGCTAATGAGTTAGTTACAGAATGATGCATTACGGAACGAGTAAAGAGACTTGCGATAGCGAGATTGAACTAGGTATTGGATACTGACGATCGAATCTCGGGCAAGTAACATACCGATGACAAAGGGAACAACGTATGTTTTTATGCGGTTTGGCCGATAAAGATCTTCGTATAATATGTAGGAGCCAATATGAACATCCAGGTTCCGCTATTGGTTATTGACCGGACATTGGATGTCGTTGATAACGGGATCACATCATTATGAGAATGATGTGATGGACAAGACACAATCCTAAGCATAGCACAAGATCGTGTAGTTCGTTTTGCTAGAGCTTTTCCAATGTCAAGTATCTCTTCCTTAGACCATGAGATCGTGTAACTCCCGGATACCGTAGGAGTGCTTTGGGTGTACCAAGCGTCACAACGTAATCGGGTGACTATAAAGGTGCACTACGGTATCTCCGAAAGTGTCTGTTGGGTTGACACGGATCGAGATGGGATTTGTCACTCCGTGTTACGGAGAGGTATCATCGGGCCCACTCGGTAGTGCATCATCATAATAAGCTCAAAGTGACCAAGTGTCCGGTCACGGGATCATGCATTACCGACGAGTAAAGAGACTTGCGAACGAGATTGAACTAGGTATTGGATACCGACGATCGAATCTCGGGCAAGTAACATACCGATGACAAAGGGAACAACGTATGTTGTTATGCGGTTTGACCGATAAAGATCTTCGTAGAATATGTAGGAGCCAATATGAGCATCCGAGGTTCCGCTATTGGTTATTGACCAAAACAGTTCTAGGTCATGTCTACATAGTTCTCGAACCCATAGGGTCCGCACGCTTAACGTTACGATGACAGGTTTTATTATGAGTTTATAAGTTTTGATGTCTTTGAAGGTTGTTCGAGTCCGGATGTGATCACGGACATGACGAGGAGTCTCGAAATGGTCGAGACATAAAGATTGATATATTGGACGGATATATTTGGACAGGAAAGGTTCGGATGAGATTGGGACTATACCGAGACTCGGGAGGTTACCGGAACCCCCCGGTAAGTATATGGGCCTTATTGGGCCTTAGTGGAAAGGAGGGAGAAGGAGCAAAGGAGGGGGCGCGCCCCCCCAAGCCCAATCCGAATTGGGAGGGGGGCCGCCCCCCCCCCTTTCCTTCTTCCCTCCCCTCTCTTCCTTCCCTCTCCTACTCCTAATAGGAAAGGGGGGCCAAACCTACTTGGAGTAGGATTGCCCCCCCTAGGGCGCACCTCTCCCCTTGGCCGGCCCCCTCCTCCTCTCCCCCTTTATATACGGAGGAGGGGGCACCTCTAGCCACACAAGTTGATCTTCGTGATCGTTCCTTAGCTGTGTGCGGTGCCCCCTCCACCATATTCCACCTCGGTCATATCGTAGCGGTGCTTAGGCGAAGCCCTGCGTCGGTAGAACATCATCATCGTCACCACGCCGTCGTGCTGACGGAACTCATCCCCGACACCCTGCTGGATCGGAGTCCGGGGATCGTCATCGAGCTGAACGTGTGCTGAACTCGGAGGTGCCGTACGTTCGGTGCTTGGATCGGTCGGATCGTGAAGACGTACGACTACATCAACCGCGTTGTCATAACGCTTCCGCTTACGGTCGACGAGGGTACGTGGACAACACTCTCCCCTCTCGTTGCTATGCATCACCATGATCTTGCATGTGCGTAGGAAAATTTTCAAAATTACTACGTTCCCCAACACAAGGGACTTGGATTTATCGGGGATGGATGAATAATTCGTACCTGGTTCTCCATGAGAAAACCCTATGCAATCGCCGAGCGGGGGTTTTCTCTGAACAAGCAGACGAGGGAGAAGGGGATTCAGGCCCAGTGAAATATTGCCGCTTTGTGGGGGGTTGTGATTTGACGGCTCATTGGGCATTACTGCGGCGCTACGACCGGGGTGTGTCTACCGTGAAGTTGTGCACTCTAATTTGTGCATATGGCACATGGACCCCGTTGCCGGTTGCCCCACATATCAGCGAAAGGAAGTAGAAAGACAGGAGTAACTAGTTGCACATAAATATATTTTTTTACAAAGAGATACTCCCTCTGTAAAGAAATATACAAATATTTTATATCACAGGCTCACCTTGCCGAGAAATATACTCCCTCTGCAACGCACGGGCATTATGGGGGTTCAACTTTTTTTTATGGGGGTTCAGCTGAGAATATAATACTCAGATGTTTTTTTACTCAGATAGGCTCACGGTTCTGGACTTTGGGTCGCAAGCCGACCCTGCATGTTTGGGGGCCCATGTGTTCTACCTCAGCGCTTTTCATATTGCAAGCGATCGGTACTGCGCTGGTTTTAGATGCTGTCGCATGGCGAATACACAAAATTGAATAAAGCACGGCAGCTGTTGGAATGAAATCGAATGATAGTTCCTAACCAGCAATCAGAGTTGCAATTCTATCAACGATATACCATGTGATAAATAATACTGTCATACTACTTATACACACAGGACACTTGTTTCACCATGCCAGATTATTACATCAAAATCTCTCGGAGGATAGATCAGTTCGGCGATATGCGTTGCTCTTGAAGAATTTCAAAGTTGATTTGGACCAGCTCTCCTTGCCGAGAAAGTTCAATTTTGACATCATCCCCTACCGCAAGATATGATTTAGATTTGAACCTTGACCATCCTTTAGCATCAATCATCATGCGACCATCCTTTGTACTTACGATTATATTGAGCAGGTTCATTCACACCAAGGCTGCGCATGGTAAGAGAAACTTGGCATGGTCGCTCGGATAGTTAAACGACTCCCTCGTTGCTCTAGGAATTCTCTGTTTGCAAAGAAGAAGACATACCCAAACAGTTAGATCAACACAGTGAATCATGTGAAACAACATGGAAAGAAAAAAGAACGAAGCACTTGGGCAGCCAATGCTTACCAAGAAGGTGGACATGTCGGTTTGTGTAAGGACTTTGGTATATGAAGTGCGAATCGCAGCCCGATCATTGCGGTGCAACTGCACGGGCGGACCAAATGCAAGTGCAAGTGTTGGTGCAGGTGCCGAAGCCGCTTCTGCTGCCGGAGATGGTGCTCCTTGTAGAGCAGGTGCCGATGTCGATGCCCGAACCTCCGGTAGATCGGTGATCGGCGGCAGCGGTCGGTGCCCAATCCTCATTTGGATCGGTGAGCTGCCGCATTGCTGTCGATGCTAGAAACAGCTGCTGGTGCTCGATCTGTGCGAGACAGTGGCGATCGTGTCTAGTCTGCTATGATCAGCTTTCTAAATTGACTAGGATCCATGACCGTGATCCAGTTTTTTTCTTCATTTATTTTAAATGCGAGAAGGACTAATTGTGGCGTTTTTGTTAAACCAAACTGCAGTTCATCATAGGGATTCAGCTTGTAATCAGACAATAGACTGATCCAATTTTTTCCATTAATATAAGTGATGGACAGTGCCTTCAAGCATCGACACACGACATAAGAAGTGAAACCTGCAAAAATAGCCATCGTAGAGCAAACCAAACGGTTTATTACATGATGAATGTCACATGGCAAAACCTGCATCGTAAAATTGCAGGAAAAGAAAGAAAACATGACATTAAATCAATAAGATTTAGACAGTAAATCAATAAGATTTACTTGATGTGACACAAGCGAATCCTTACCAAGAAATCACTATGTTGAAGTACTAAACAGAAGATTGATCGTCCAACTACGCGTGGCATGCAGGGGCCCTGCCTACTCCCACAAGGTGACAGTTCAATGGTCGTGACAAATCGTATGGACCGAACATCCATGGGACTGGAAATCCTGGTGGGTGCGATAAACCCTGCAATGCATACAGATATTGGAGTGTAACCATAATTGATAAACTGTCCTCACAAAAAACATGATCTGGATACTTCAAAATGCACAAACTGAATTGTGTGGACAGACATTAACATAGACCGTTCTTAGGACTGACCACACACCAAAAGCGGCAGTACTAATAAACAATACAGGGTTCACAAACACAAATCAAGTACTGAACAATAGTACTTACTACAGACAAGCAAAGTTACACTAACTAAACTCTGCAGACTATTTCTTGCCACCGACCTCACGGGATGAACCCGCATAACCTGACTAGGCCATGGACTTCGTGTGAGATGTCTACATGCACCATCACCATCTTGTCAACCTTGGAGAACCTAACAGAGTGGTCTTTCCACTCATAACATGATGATGAAGATAGGCCGCATCAGATTTGTTGGGAAGCTTTACAAGAACCACACCCTTCGTAATCAAAGGCACAACCAGGAAATTGTTGCGGTCAAGTACAGCCTCGAGAACACGCCTGACAACAATGCTATAGGAAAACACTAGTTCAGGACACATGGCGACAAGGACACATCAGCTGGATAGTTCAGCAGTAGAACTCGTCATCAAGTCTTCCAGTTCACATGGCATGACTTTGAGAACTTCATCTCCACCGCGGACCTGGTTCTAATTCAAACAGAAACCATATTTCATTACTACCTCCGTTCAGAAATATAAGATGATTTTCGATATTATACTCCATATATGACTACATATACGCACGAAATGAGTGAACAAAGACACTAGAACATGTCTTCAAAGGCATGAGAGCAGAGGGATTACATGCAATATCCATAACACAAGTTCTTGAGGCAAATATACCCTCTTAAAAGGTAGCATTGATGTTCATAAAGTACTCCTCCGTCCCCAAAATTCTTGTCTTAGATTTGTCTAGATACGGATGTATCAAGTCACATTTTAGTATTAGATACATCCGTATCTAGACAAATCTAAGACAAGAAATTTGGGACAGAGGGAAATAGTTGAAAGTAATCTATAAGAAATCAGTGTCAACCTCTCGCATGTTTTGGTCAAAAGAGGAATTTAGAACCGTCATTTGGCACACAAAAATCACATGCAAGATCACCCAGAAAGTTGTACTACCGATTACTAGTACTGCGTGTTAGATGAAAAACACAATCAAGATCGAGAAAAGATCGTCAACAAGAGACATTACTGGACTTGCTTAATGAGGGATCCCAGAGAGGGGGCTTGGACAGGGCGATGGCTTTGAGCTTGTCTGCGGTAGTCTCGGCGGGGTGCTTGCGCTTCTTCGTACCATGAGCCTCGACGGTTTTGGCCAGAGCCATAGACATCACGTCGGCCGATGCTCCGGCATCCATCCAAGAGAGGAAGCTGAGAGAGAAGAGTGGAAGGAGGAACGAGATGAGGGAGAAGCGAAGCGAGTGGGGGTTTTCTTCAAGAGAGGAAGCTGAGAGAGAAGAGTGAAATGATGGTTGCTTCGTCCGTCCAACTTCTTCTTTGGAAAGGAGGGGTTTTGTGATTTGACGGCTCATTGGGCATTATCGCGGCGGTTCGATCGGGTAGTCTACCATCACTCTACTACGGAGTAATTTAGTGCATGGCTGGTGGACCCAGTCTGGCTGTCCCACACGTCGGCAAAAGTGAGTAATATAGTGCATGGTCGGAGGAGGATCCGCACGGTAGAGCGTGTCCTTGCTTTTCATTCTGAAGAAAAAAATGATTACAGCAAGCGTTTCCACTCTTACGACGGAGGAGTGCGAAACACGGCAGCCACTTGAACATACACAGTGCTCCTACTACTAGGCATGTGCAGTGGTTCATACGTCAGTACTACACAATCTTGTTGCTAGTGTAGTAAGATATGACGATAACAAATGATGTTGTGCGCATGTCAACTACTCCTATATGTAACATAGTACCACTTTTTCATTGTCCGGGTCGAGAATGAGCAGTGAGATCAATGTTAACAGAACTAGGTTCACAAAGACACGGAGAGTATGGTGCTACAGTACTCCACGAAACATGAACCATATGAAGCACATCCTATAGTGTTAGACAGGTGTATGAAGGGTGCAGGATGGGAGCAAAAGTTCCCTTCTCGACCCACTTTTGGGTGTTTGGCGAGTGCATGAAGGGTGCATGAGTCCACACTAGTAGGTTGACAAAAATATACGAAGAGGAAACAACTATATTGAGATGAGAATGCAACCAAACACACCCACACGCTTTGTGCTACGATG
This sequence comes from Aegilops bicornis, assembly GCA_021605145.1. Taxonomy (NCBI): domain Eukaryota; kingdom Viridiplantae; phylum Streptophyta; class Magnoliopsida; order Poales; family Poaceae; genus Aegilops; species Aegilops bicornis. The sequence goes on from CM038674.1 coordinate 643,706,132, forward strand.
GATCGATCTGCATCGTCGAGTTTGATCCAACGGTCATGTTGCGCCGAGACATGGACATGCCCATCCAGAGGCGCCTAAACACCACCAAGTCCCTCTCGCTTCTCGAGGCGCACGACGTTGGTGATGCAGGGTGCAACCGCCAGAGCACGCCTCTCGACGGAGCCAGCTCGTCAAAGACGGCGTCCAATGGCACGAATGGATTCCGGTGACGGATCCCTGAAAGGATTCGCCCGGCAACGACGATGGCAGCGCGCAACCCCTCCTTGTCCAGCTCAGCCCCCACCATCGCGCGGAGACGGCTCAGATCCTCAGAGATATATGTGAAGAAGGAGACCAGGTCAGGAAGCCGCAGCTTGTTGAAGTCGACCAGGTGGTCAAACGGGTTTAGCCCGACGGCCGGCATCGTCGCGCTGGCATGACGGTAGGCATCGCGCAGCCACAACACGTGCGTGGCAACTTCGTTCACCAAGTGGCTCAGGCGATCCTTGTCAGGACCCCGATTCCAAGTCACATCGATCTAGCCGGTAACACCTCATATCACTTTGCGGCCTCACACACGGTATTCCCACGGGTGTCGCCTTACCATGGCCCGGGACCGTTATGCCTTTTGGCTCACGTATATGATAGTGTCGCTAGCATCCATATGACAGAGAACCCGGGCCGACATGGCTAGTCGTGAACCCAAAGCGGCACTAACCCATGGGGACAGGCATACATGAATCAACTTCGAGCATGTCGGTCAGCAGCGTGTGAATCGGGGCTGTAGCACTGGGCTAACAGGACTCCGGGAACCCGGGCTGTAGCAGGCTAGGCAGGACTCCGGAGTCACCGCATGACATTTCCCCGAAGGGACAGACATAGGAATGAGGTGAAACACATGCCGGCCAGTCAAGCGTCCTGAGCAGTAGTGCTGGGCTAGCAGGACTCCGGTGAACCGGGCTGTAGCGGACTACTATGGCTCATGGAAGCACAAACTACATTTCCCCATAAGAGAGGCTACCAAGGATAAACAACTAGGTTGTCGGATCCCACACATACCAAGCATTTCAATCATACACACAATATGCTCGATATGTGTAAATACAACATGGCATCACAACATAACTCTACGACTCAAGCATTTATTCAATAGGCTCCAAGGATCGAGATATTACAAACATGGGTCTCATGACCCAACATTCAGAGCATACAAGACAAAGCACAAGCGGAAGCTTAACATGTCTGAGTACAGACATCTACAAATGGAAAAGGCTGAGAAGCCTGACTATCTACCAGATCTTGCCGAGGGCACAAGATCATAGCTGAGGTAACAAGCTAAACGTCGAAGTCCACGCGGAACTACTAGCGAGACGTAAGTCTCTTTGCAAAAACATAAATTAAGAAAACGTGAGTACAAATGTACCCAGCAAGACTTACATCAGAACTATCTACATATGCATCAGTATCAACAAAGGGGGTGGTGGAGTTTGATCAAGCAAGCCAGCTTTCATTCGGTGGCTATCCTGAACTACGACTGCAAGTAACTCTTTTGAGGTGGCGCACACGAGTCCACATATTCACCATATCAACACACCACTATGGATCCGCTCCCATCTTCCTATGAGAACGCCATCCATAGAACTCATGCTTATCTTGCGCATTTTAGAGTATCCACTTTCACTTGTCTATGAACTGTACAGGCAACCCAGAAGTCCTTTACCGTGGACGCGGCTATTCGAATAGATCATTTATAACCTTGCAGGGGTGTACTTCTTCACACACGCTCTCGCCACTTACCACCATGTACACATCGTGTATCTCGGCAACCTTCAAGCGGAAGCTTTGGCGAGGAGTCGGCCACGACGACTAACCACACAAGTCTCTAGTCCAGGTTTATCGCCTATTCGGGTTCCATCCATGAGGAGATCCGACCGGGTTTCGCTCACAGCCCCAAACGATGTGTGCGGGGTTCCCGAGACACCAAGCAGGCGCTTTCGGTACGCCAGACCCACGGTGTATCTACCGCGTCATAGCCCACCCCTAGGGTCAGCGCTACGCACGGCCTCCAACACATATCCTACAAACACCAGAAACTAGTTGCAACTCCTGGATAGAGGACAGGGGCGGTTAATAAGTCGAGAGGGTCAATTAAGGATCCCAATGTGTGGTAGTAGCTGTTCATGGATCACAAACACAGAACTCAGTTCCTGAGGACGGCTAAAATGAGACAACCCACCATGTACTCCTACATGGCCTCTCACCGCTACCTTTACCAAATCGTATTCACACACTTACCTCTCAACAGTAGGACATGTTCACACACCTCCGATTCATCCCGGATGAATCAGACCTGACACAACTCTAAGCAATAGCAGGCATGACAAACAAGCATGGATGAGTAGGCACATCAGGGCTCAAACAACTCCTACTCATGCTAGTGGGTTTCATCTATTTACTGTGGCAATGACAGGTCATGCAGAGGATAAAGGGGTTCAGCTACCGCAGCAAGTACAGATGAATCGTTTTTGTCCTAATGCAGTAAAAGAGAGCAGGAGCGAGAGAGTAGGATTGTATCGGAATGAACAAGGGGGTTTTGCTTGCCTGGCACTTCTGAAGATAATATAGTTCTTCATCGGTGTCATCGAAATCATCGTCGAATCACGTCTATCGAAAGGGAACAACCACCGACAAACAAGAAACACAATCAATGCCAATGCAACAAAATGATGCATGAATGTGACATGGCAATATGCTGTTGATTGGCCTAATGCAACTAGTAACAAGTTAAATGGAGTTGGTTTGAACACTAGGTTCAAATTCAAACTCCAAATAAGGCATTTCAAATGCTTATTCAAATTGTCTTATACAGCAACTTTAAGTTGTTCAAACATGCATGAAAATGGTGCAGATGGATAGATTAGATTTTTCTGATCATTTTTCATATATAATTTATTTCATTCTGAGCTATAGATTAATTTCTATGATTTTTTGAAGTTTATACTATTTTCTGGAATTTCCTGAATAAACTTAAATCTAGAAAATGCATTACTGCGTCAGCATTGCATCGCTGTGATGTCAGCCGTCAACGGAGACGGTCCAGGTCAAACCTGACCAGTGGGACCCATACGTCAGTGTCTCAGGCTGGTTTGGGTGGATGACAAGTGGGACCGGTCAACGGCCACGTCAGCGAGGTCAACGCTGATGCGTGGGGCCACTGGACTTAGATTAATTCTGACTTATTTCATTAGCTGGTTATTTAAAATGGTGGGGCCCGTTTGTCATTGACTGTGGGGTTTAATTAGCGGGGCTGTTAGCTGCTAATGACGGGCCACGTCATCTCACCGGAGTTCAGCGCCGGCGAGCACACAGACGCGGCGGCGTCCACCCTAGAGGCCACGGCAGCGGCAACTGAGGGCACCAGGGGGTTGCCCTTGCCCGCCCGCATCAAGAGGAGGCGGAGTTGGGCGCAGGGGTCACCGGAATCATGCCGGCGACGAGCTTTGGCGGCGGCCGGAGTTCGGGTGGGTGTGGGGTTGGCACTGCGATGCGCAAACAAGTGAGGCGAAGGTCTAGCGGGGAACTACGCGTTGCGGGGAGCAAGTTGGACTCGCCGGGGTGACCATTTGGTCACCGGAGCTGCGTCGGCGACGAGCTCAAACGGCGGCGGCTGCAGTCGTCAAGGGGGCGACGTCTACGGCTCGAAAACGAAGGGAAGGAAAGAGGGGATCCACGCAGGAGCTCACAGCGATTCGTTCGGTGGCCTCAGCGAGCTCGGGGAAGCGTCGGAGCAGGCGCACGGTCGCCGGCGATCTTGTTGTCCCGAGGTTGAAGAAGATGGCGGTGAGGCGTTCGGCGGCGTCCGGCGTCGCTTGGCTTGGCGAGGAGGTCGAGGACGAGGTAGCCGAGCCTCTGGGCACGACGAGGGTCGGGGCTCAGGTGCGGCAACGGCGGTGGCCTCTGAAGCTCCGCTCGGGCTCAAGGAGAGAGAGAGCAGAGGAGGGGAAGGGGTCCAGGAGAGTGAGAGGGTCAGGGGGCCGCGTGGCGTCTCTGAAGAAGCCAGCGAAGCGGCAAGGGAGGTGGCAGGCGTCTTGGCCGGCGTCGTCGACCGCAGAGCCCTCTTGGCGTGAGGAGGAAGGCGGCGGGGGTGGGCAGTGGTCAGTATAACGCCGACCAAGACGGGAGCTGGCCCGGTTGGTTGTCGCCAGGTAAGTTGCATAGGTAAATCTCTCTCTCTCTCTCTCTCTCTCTCTCTCTCTCTCTCTTTTATTTCTTGTTTCCTATTTTTCTGCAACTTTGTGACTTTATTAAAAATACTATATCAAACCCGAAAATCATGAAACTGATCAATGCCACTGTTTGGAATATAACCAACAGCAAACATTTTTAGTTTATGATTATTTAAGCATTTAAACAATTTATTAGCATTTAAATGCCCAAATGCAAATACTTTATGATTTAATTCAAAAATTCAGGAATAACCTAGAAATATGTTCATCATTTTTGGCAGAGGTTTTCACCTTTATCAGAAATCATGAACATTTTTAAAGGGCATTTTGGGTTCATTGAAAATGATTTTATTTGAGCCTATTTGAATTCATTTGGTGCTAGAGTTTCAACAATCCCCATTTCAACTTTCAAAGAAATTTAGACATGATGCATGGATGCTATGCCACTAGTTACAAGCAAACTCTAGGGCTGTGACAACTCACCCCCACTAAACAAGAATCTCGTCCCGAGATTCAAGACGCGAGGTAAGAAGACAGAGGGACACAAGCTAACACGATCTTCACGATCCAGATGTCTTTCTCGAGGATGTTGATTCATTGCATCACCTTGATCTCGACGTCTTGCTTTGAGAACTACATCCAACATAACAACGAGTAGAAAGGGAGAATTTTAGAAGAATCAATCTTCCCGAGGTTCGAGCAACTTAGGTCCTAATGGTCACAAGATCAACTCACGGAATGGGACATAAAAACATCTCTGGAGCTGAGAGGCAAAACATGCATCAGGAGAGACGGAAGAGACAATTGACGAGGGTTTCAGAATAGCGAGGAAGAATTGCCATGATTCCAGAATGGGGCACCTTGGAAAAGGTGACTCGTTGAACTGCTCCCTTAAGTGGCAAAAAGAATTACTTTTGATCCATAGATCATTGACACTCTTCATACTAGCTTAAGGCAATTTACAATTGATCGTTGAAAGAGTTCGAAGGAATGGCATACTCGGACTAGGTTGGATGATGTGGACTACCTTGTTGAAGACAACGCAATGGATGATTTTGCTTATCATCAAAAATGGATGGGACCCATGGTAAGTCCACCTTTGAAGATGAACCTGGACAGCAACTGCTGAGAAGGGAATCCCATGGAAAATTGGCACGATGGGGTGCAGCTGGGAACAAAATGCAAATGTTGGGAGTGTTCCAACCATCATATCCGCCTGAGATTCAGATCTGGTTGGTAACAGAATATTTCAGACAGCAGGTCTGGAAAGGAAAATGAAAGTTCGCAACACAAATCGATGAGATGGCGTTGCGAGATTCTCGGGAAATGAACTACGATAGCAAGCTCCAAAACATTAGCTGGTTGTGCTACAACATGTGAACACGTTGTCCGAGACAAGCATGACCACATAGTAGTCTTATAATAAAACACTACCGAGTTCAGGTGGGGAACCATCAACGAGGATATCAAAGTCCCTACATAAGTCCGGATTAGCTCTTATGAAGGAACTCCTTCTTCTTGAACAAATCAGTCAGTGGCTTGGTGTGCTAGGGACGCATATAGAATGGAGGTTGCAAGTCTCCAAACCACAGAATACTTCGCACATATGCATGACTGATTTGGGGTGATTCCAGAGGAAGCAACATTGACTTTCTCGAATCCACGGCGACAACTTGCATCAAGTGCACATAAACTGGAGGAAGTCACTTCTCACGTCCAAACATATGCTTCATGAGCTAGCATGAGCAAATGCTTTCAAAAGTTTCCAACACTAGCTTAATGTTCAACATGAATCATGGAGGAGACAAGATGTTGTCGATGGGCTCAACAATAATTCATCGAGATCTCCATAAAATGGAATTCCACGACTATGTGAACAAGGTGATAGCATTGGTCAGACCAAAAGATGTAATGGTGTATGCTCGAGGGATCAACCATGAGTGAGACAACATTACGAATATCGTTGGTTCTGATTTGATTTAAGGATAGCCCACACTCAAATCAAGGACAAGACAATAGATCCAACAACCGATCACGAGGAAAAATCGATGAAGATATCATCTCTCTTCAACACACACACACACACACACACACACACACACACACAAGGATATCCCTTTGGAAATTAACTAAGTTAGACAAGCTTTTATCTTCCAACTCTCCAAGTTGTTGTTTAGCTCAACCAACTAGCTCAGGGTATCCAACACAGATTCTTGGAGAATGAGTGGTTCACAAGAAACCAACTTGACCACGAACTCAACATAGCGATCAGGTGACAACCTGGTGATACTTCCGAGAAGATAATCGGAAAATCACGAACCACCGATATGTTGCTAAGCTCGAGAACAATCTTGCTTTCGAGGCAAGATGACATGATCAAATAAGCAAGGATTGATAAAATCCTAACTCATTAATCAAAGAGTGCACCAGAAATTAGGACTAGGTAGCATGATTAATCTTAGGATGATGATTTAATAACCAACACGCTAAGAATGAGAATATTGTCCATTAACTACCAAGCAACGAGGTTGCTAGGAGTATCGATTTCACACATCACAGTTCACTTGTCGGCATTCCGGTTACAACAACACGGGACCGAGGAATGAATAATGATAGCGAGAAGTATCACTACGTCAAGAATTCATGAGAAATGGTGCAATTCTCATGACAATCCTGACATAAAGGGGGTAATACTCCGAGGTAGAATAGAATCAAAAGCTGGATTGGCATTTGATTTGCGGATTACAACTGCTTTGACCCAATCCTGGATATGGATGAGGTACTGGAGTTTGTTTCTCCTAGTGATTCCAGAATAGAATGGCTTGACGGACCACAGAAGTAAAAGGCGTTGATGAACACGAATGCACGACTACTCCTGACTATCAATTGATAGACAGAGGTCAGAATACAACTAAAGAGAGACAACTCAAAGGGACATATATCTTTTCTGAGTTGTGGATGCGTAGATTAGTATGTCGAGCAAAGCTCAACATTTCTTTCGGATAACCCATGCAGAAAGGTAGAACTGGCAGATTCACAATGTAGAATGGAGAACTCATCAAGAGCACTCTTGTTGTGACCTTTTGGTTCAAAAGAACTTCTGCCAAGAATGGTTCATGGTATTTGGAAGAATGATATACCACGGACCTCGAGGTCTATCGCAAAGTTACTAATATCCTAAAGGAACTAGCAGCACTATCAACATGAGGTAAGTAGGGTGAATCTCGGGTTCAGGAACCCAGGAATAGCATACCTACTAACTAATAACATCACAGGATGCTTTCAAGAATGATGGCCAGAATCATCACACTGGGAATATAAAGCATGGCTGGCTTACTAGGTGACTCCCTAAAACACCTAGGGTCATAATAATAGCTCCAACACAAATGCCGAGGCAATGGAGTACCTCAACACACTAGTTTGTGTGATTAATCTGGCCCAAATGAACATTAGAAACGGAGAGAAGGGATTTGCAATTGCATCAGACTATTTAGAAATCTGGGATGACTCGGACAGCATAACGGCTGTAAATACTCAAAAGATTTGAGACATCCTACAAAAATGTGGCATGACCACTCAACATCACAATATCAAGGTTCTGAGGCCAGCTATGAACATACAGATGTAGTAAAAACTAAACTGAGATTTGAAACTATCAATTCTATAGGTCTATGGATTAGTAACACGTCATCCTGATAAATAGATGAGAAGGCCTAGTTCTTAATCCCCGTAGAAAGGAAGAGGATGACTCAGATCAGAGGGCATAAGGTATAAGGAGTAAAAAGAGCCTTACGTTCCCTCCCACAATAAATTCCTTACATAACTAAAGCATTTCTAGACACAACTTCGACCGGTTTGGCTTGGTAATCCTCTGAGCAACAGCTCGATACCAAAGCTGTCAGACCCTCGATTCCAAGTCACATCGATCTAGCCGGTAACACCTCATATCACTTTGCGGCCTCATGCACGGTATTCCCACGGTGTCGCCTTACCATGGCCCGGGACCGTTTAGCCTTTTGGCTCACGTATATGATAGTGTCGCTAGCATCCATATGACAGAGAACCCGGGCCGACATGGCTAGTCGTGAACCCAAAGCGGCACTAACCCATGGGGACAGGCATACATGAATCAACTTGAGCATGTCGGTCACAGCGTGTGAATCGGGGCTGTAGCTGGGCTATGAGGACTCAGGAACCCGGGCATGGCAGGCTAAGGTAGACTCGAGTCGCTGCGTGACGAAGGGACAGAACATAGGAACGAGGTGAAACACATGCGGGCCGGTCAAGCGTCTGGCGGTAGTGCTTTGGGCTAGCGAGGACTCCGTGAACCGGTATGGCGGACTACTATGGCTCATGGAAGCACATACTACGTTTCCCCATAAGAGAGGCTACCAAGGATAAACAACTAGGTTGTCGGATCCCACACATACCAAGCATTTCAATCACACACACAATATGCTCGATATGTGTAAATACAACATGGCATCACAATATAACTCTACGACTCAAGCATTTATTCAATAGGCTCCGAGGAGCGAGATATTACAAACATGGGTCTCATGACCCAACATTCAGAGCATACAAGACAAAGCACAAGCGGAAGCTTAACATGTCTGAGTACAGACATCTACAAATGGAAAAGGCTGAGAAGCCTGACTATCTACCAGATCTTGCCGAGGGCACAAGATCGTAGCTGAGGTAACAAGCTAAACGTCGAAGTCCACACGAAACTACTAGCGAGACGGAAGTCTCTCTGCAAAAACATAAATTAAGCAAACGTGAGTACAAATGTACCTGATACGTCTCCAACGTATCTATAATTTTTGATTGCTCCATGCTACTTTATCTACTGTTTTGGACTATATTGGGCTTTATTTTCCACTTTTATATTATTTTTGGGACTAACCTATTAACCGGAGGCCCAGCCTAGAATTGCTGTTTTTTGCCTATTTAGGTGTTTGAGGAAGCAGAATATCAAACGGAGTCCAAACGGAATGAAACCTTCGGGAACGTGATCTTCTCACCGAACGTGATCCAGGAGACTTGGACCCTACTCCAAGAAGCTTCTGAGGAGGTCACGAGGGTGGAGGGCGCGCCCCCTGGGCGTGCCCCTACCTCGTGGGCCCCTCGGAGCTCCACCGACGTACTCCTTCCTCCTATATATACCAACGTACCCCCGATAGACCAGAGACGGAGCCAAAAACCTAATTCCACCGCCGCAACTTCCTGTATCCACGAGATCCCATCTTGGGGCCTGTTAGGAGCTCACGGAGAGGGCATCCACCACAGAGGGCTTCTACATCAACACCATAGCCCCTCCGATGAAGTGTGAGTAGTTTACTTCAGACCTTCGGGTCCATAGCTAGTAGCTAGATGGCTTCTTCTCTCCTTTTGGATCTCAATACAATGTTCTCCCCCTCTCTCGTGGAGATCTATTCGATGTAATCTTCTTTTTTGCGGTGTGTTTGTTGAGACCGATGAATTATGGGTTTATGATCCAGCTTATCTATGAATAATATTTGAATCTTCTCTGAATTCTTTTATGTATGATTGAGTTATCTTTGCAAGTCTCTTCAAATTATCCGTTTGGTTTGGCCAACTAGATTGGTAGTTCTTGCAATGGGAGAAGTGCATGGCTTTGGTTCAATCTTGCGGTGTCCTTACTCAGTGACAGAAAGAGTTGCAAGGCACGTATTGTATTGTTGCCATCGAGGATAACAAGATGGGGTATTTATCATATTGCATGAATTTATTCCTCTACATCATGTCATCTTGCTTAAGGCGTTACTCTGTTTTTAACTTAATACTCTAGGTGCATGCTGGATAGCGGTCGATGAGTGGAGTAATAGTAGTAGATGCAGAATCGTTTCGATCTACTTGTCTCGGACGTAATGCCTATATACATGATCATACCTAGATAACCTCATAACTATGCTCAATTCTATCAATTGCTCAACAGTAATTTGTTCACCCACCGTAGAATACTTATGCTCTTGAGAGAAGCCACTAGTGAAACCTATGGCCCCCGGGTCTATTCTCATCATATCAATCTCCATCACTTTATTTTACTTGTTTTGATTTTACTTTTTACTTGGCATCTTTATACCAAAAATACCAAAAATATTATCTCTATCAGATCTCACTCTCGTAAGTGACCGTGAAGGGATTGACAACCCCTAAGCGTTGGTTGCGAGTTGCTATCATTTTGTGCAGTACGAGGGACTTGCTCGTGACCTCCTCTTTGGATTGATACCTTGGTTCTCAAAAACTGAGGGAAATACTTACGCTACTGTGCTGCATCACCCCCTCCTCTTCGGGGAAAACCAACGCAAGCTCGAGACGTAGCAGTACCCATCAAGACTTACATCAGAACTATCTACATATGCATCAGTATCAACAAAGGGGGTGGTGGAGTTTGACTGCAGCAAGCCAGCTTTGACTCGGTGGCTATCCTGAACTAATTTGCAAGTAACTCTTTTGAGGTGGCGCACACGAGTCCACATATTCACCATATCAATACACCACTATGGATCCGCTCCGTCTTCCCTACGAGAACGCCATCCATAGCACTCACACTTATCTTGCGCATTTTAGAGTATCCACTTTCACTTGTCTATGAACTGCACAGCAACCCGAAGTCCTTTACCGTGGACGCGGCTATTCGAATAGATCATTTATAACCTGCAGGGGTGTACTTCTTCACACACGCTCTCGCCACTTACCACCATGTACACGTCGTGTATCTCGGCAACCTTCAAGCGGAAGCTTTGGCGTGGGAGTCGGCCACCACCTGTCTAACCACACAAGTCTCTAGTCCAGGTTTATAGACTATTCGTGTTCCATCCGCGAGGAGATCCGGCCGGAGTTTCGCTCACATCCCCCAACGATGTGTGCAAGGTTCCTGAGACACTAAAGGCGCTTCGGTACAAGACCCACGGTGTATCTATCAGCGTCATAGCCCACCCCTAGGGTCAGCGCCACGCACGGCCTCCAACACATATCCTACAAACACCAGAAACTAGTTGCAACTCCTGGACAGAGGACAGGGGCGGTTAATAAGTCGAGAGAGTCAATTAAGGATCCCAATGTGTGGTAGTAGGTGTTCATGGATCACAAACACAGAACTCAGTTCCTGAGGACGGCTACAATGAGACAACCCACCATGTACTCCTACATGGCCTCTCACCGCAACCTTTACCAAATCGTATTCACACACTTAGCTCTCAACAGTAGGACATGTTCACACACCTCCGATTCATCCTGGATGAATCAGACCTGACACAACTCTAAGCAATAGCAAGCATGACAAACAAGCATGGATGAGTAGGCACATCAGGGCTCAAACAACTCCTACTCATGCTAGTGGGTTTCATCTATTTACTGTGGCAATGATAGGTCATGCAGAGGATAAAGGGGTTCAACTACCGCAGCAAGTACAGATGAATCGTTTTTTTCCTAATGCAGTAAAAGAGAGCAGGAGCGAGAGAGTAGGATTGTATCGGAATGAACAAGGGGGTTTTGCTTGCCTGACACTTCTGAAGATAATATAGTTCTTCATCGGTGTCATCGAACTCATCGTCGAATCACGTCTATCGAAAGGGAACAACCACCGACAAACAAGAAGAAACACAATCAATGCCAATGCAACAAAATGATGCATGAATGTGACATGGCAATATGCTGTTGATTGGCCTAATGCAACTAGTAACAAGTTAAATGGAGTTGGTTTGAACACTAGGTTCAAATTCAAACTCCATATAAGGCATTTCAAATTCCATTTATTCAAATTGTCTTATACAGCAACTTTAAGTTGTTCAAACATGCATGAAAATGGTACAGATTTTTCTGATCATTTTTCATATATAATTTATTTCATTCTGAGCTATAGATTAATTTCTATGATTTTTTGAAGTTTATACTATTTTCTGGAATTTCCTGAATAAACTTAAATCTAGAAAATGCATTACTGCATTAGCATTGCGTCACTGTGATGTCAGCGGTCAACGGAGACGGTCCAGGTCAAACTGACCAAGATGGGACCCATACGCCGTTGTCTCAGGCTGGTTTGGGTGGATGACAAGTGGGACCGGTCAACGGCCACGTCAGCGAGGTCAAAGCTGACGCGTGGGCCACTAGACTTAGATTAATTCTGACTTATTTCATTAGCTGGTTAATTAAAACGGTGGGGCCCATTTGTCATTGACTATGGGGTTTAATTAGCGGGGCTGTTAGCTGCTAATGACGGGTCACGTCATCTCACCGGAGTTCAGCGCCGGCGAGCACACAGACGCGGCGGCGTCCACCCTAGAGGCCACGGCAGCGGCAACTGAGGGCACCAGGGGGTTGCCCTTGCCCGCCCGCATCAAGAGGAGGCGGAGTTGGGCGCAGGGGTCACCGGAATCATGCCGGCGAAGAGCTTTGGCGGCGACCGGAGTTCGGGTGGGTGTGGGGTTGGCGCTGCGATGCGCAAACAAGTGAGGCGAAGGTCTAGCTGGGCACTACGCGTTGCGGGGAGCAAGTTGGACTCGCCGGGGTGACCATTTGGTCACCGGAGCTGCGTCGGTGACGAGCTCAAACGGCGGCGGCTACGGTCGTCAAGGGGGCGACGTCTACGGCTCGAAAACGAAGGGAAGGAAAGAGGGGATCCACGCAGGAGCTCACAGCGATTCGTTCGGTGGCCTCAGGGAGCTCGAGGAAGCGTCGGAGCGGGCGCACGGTCGCCGGCGATCTCGGTGGCCCGAGGTTGAAGAAGACGACGGTGAGGCGTTCGGCGGCGTCCGGCGTCGCTTGGCTTGGCGAGGAGGTCGAGGACGAGGTAGCCGAGTTACTGGGCACGACGAGGGGTCGGGGGTGGCTACGAGCTCCGCTCGGGCTGCGCGGGAGAGAGAGCAGAGGAGGGGCAAGGGGTCCAGGGAGAGTGAGAGGGGTCCGAGGGGGCCGCGTGGCGTCTCCTGAAGAAGCCAGGGGAAGCGGCAAGCAGGAGGTGGCCGGGCTTTCGTCGGCGTGCGTCGGCCTGCCTTTGTGCCCTCTTGGGCGCGAGGAGGAAGGCGACAGTGACGGTGGGCTGGGCCGTACATCGCTGGACCAGTACGGGGGAGCTGGGCCGGTTGGTGGGCGCCAGGTAAGTTGCATAGGTAAATCTCGCTCTCTCTCTTTTATTTCTTGTTTCCTATTTTCTGCAACTTTGTGACTTTATTAAAAATACTATATCAAACCCAAAAATCATGAAACTGATCAATGCCACTGTTTGGAATATAACCAACAGCAACCATTTTTAGTTTATGATTATTTAAGCATTTAAACTATTTATTAGCATTTAAATGCCCAAATGCAAATACTTTATGATTTAATTCAAAAATCCAGGAATAACCTAGAAATATGTTCATCATTTTTGGCAGAGGTTTTCACCTTTATCAGAAATCATGAACATTCTCAAAGGGCATTTTGGGTTCATTGAAAATGATTTTATTTGAGCCTATTTGAATTCATTTGGTGCTAGGGTTTCAACAATCCCCATTTCAACTTTCAAAGAAATTTAGACATGATGCATGGATGCTATGCCACTAGTTACAAGCAAACTCTAGGGCTGTGACAATCCTGGACCTCGTCACGATCGGCCCGCTTCAGCGCTCGGCCAGCTCCTGACGGCGGCCTATCGTATCTCCCGCTTTCTGCAGCAACGCCGCCGACGCCTTGAGCATCTTTGTGGTGGGCGCTTTGGCGCTTTTGAAGCTCTATGAACTCCCGCACATAACGGAGGAGCATGGCACTCCTCTCCTCCTTGAGCTCACGGAGCTCCACGTCCTTGGCCCTGAGCTCTGCATCCTTGGCATGGAGCTCCTGTGTCAGGCGCCTCACCTCGGACTCCATGATCTGCTGCGCCGCCATGGCACCAGGTAGAAGCAATGGGGAGAGGAAGCAAAGGGGGCGAAACGGTTGAAAGGCAATGCAATCTACGGGAAGGCGGAAGCCAGCCGAGGAGCGGGGAATCTTTTGGTTTTCACGACGGTAAAACACCAGTCGACGACTTCTCACATCAGGGAGCAGTGGGTTTTTACAGGCGGAGTCATCGTGACTAATTGCTACCGCGCCTGCTCCCGTCAATCAAAAATTAAAAATCCTGCCGCGCTTTGCTCCGTCAATCAAAAATTAAAAATCTTGCCGCACCCAAACACCGAGCAACGCGCGGTGGATATTTAAATTTACCTGCCGCAAGTAGATAAAAAAGGGTGAAAAAACAAATGTGGCGGCGGCCTAACTAATCGGTCGAACTAGCCCAACTAGCTAGCCACCGTGCTTCACCGATGAGCTCGGCGGAAAGGTGGTCTTTCGTGATTTGACGACTCATTTACTTGCTTCGCGCCACTGACCGAGGAGGACCCGAAAACGCGCGTAGGGCGTCCCATGTCGGGAAGAATATGTGCGTGCACCACCCGGGAGGACCTCAAACCGCGGTAGGGTGTGCCACGTCCTCGCACGGAGGAAAAATGTGCGTGTAAAAATATACTGTATCGAGCGTAGTACCTATGGTTCGACCTCGGGACCCAGCCAACCGGGTCGAAAACACCCCACTAGCCACACAGCTTCATCCTGCAAACATGGCACGGTTAGCTGCGTCTCGACCAGCCACAACGTCTCTTGTTCTAGGCGATTCTTCTATTTTCCAAGCTTTTTTTAGTTGTAATAACACCATGGCAAGCTAGCGCCGCTCTTCGTGTGTGCCCGTGCAAAGGTTAGACGATGGAGAGAAGAGAGATTGAGATCGCAGACCTGGGACCCACCCGTAAGTGAGACAACGGTCATGCACGCGTTGACGAGGCACTCCCTCTACTCTACTCAACGCATGAAATCTTGTAAAAAAATCAAGTTATGGGACAAAGCCAACAACCGTTCGCTTTTTTCAGGCTATCGACTTACGCTTTGTAGTCCAGGTTGCCAGTTCAAATCTCGTCTTTCAGATTTGTTAGTTTTAGGTCCAAATTTGATTAATGACAAGTGGGACCCCCGTGTGTTGTTCCGATATTTCAGTGTAGGATGGTTTTTTTGAACAAACACTTTGCGCGGTAGACAAGTAACGGCACGAGTTACACGTATTTTGCAAGTTTACGAACAAAAATGACAGCGGCATAGAATATCACATCCACCCCGCAGCTTAGATACTATGGTGATACGAGTTTTTACACCGTTGTAAGTGAGATCCAATGGCTTGGGAGTAGTCTTTGTAATTATGCGCAATTTCCAATCTCTCCAAAGTTTTTTTTTGCAAATAAAACATTCAGGCCTCGTGTGTGCCGCTGCATCTTTGATCCAACGACTCCCCGGTGCTCATATTAGGTGCTCCCCGTAGCTTAATTACCCGCTACGGTGATATGAACATCTAGGTCGTATGATCAGTGATCAGATGGCACATGCATAGTACTTGTACTTTCTGTGCATTTACCAAACTCTAGTAGCCGTATATTGCAAAACATTCAAACCTCCTATTGTGGGCCGTTAGATCTCAGTGAACTCGTATCACCATAGAATATACAGTGCGGGAGCACCTCATACTCTCCCATGCGGGAAAACATAAGGTGCTATCGCAGCTTGGATGCTACGGTGATACGAGCTAGGAGGTCGTTTGTTCTGAGATCCAATGGCATCTGAGCAGTCTTTGTGCTTATGGCGTTAGGCGAACTCTTTTGGGGCTTTTACGCAAAAACCATTGAACCACCGAGGAGGTGATGGGTCACAAATCCAACGCCTCCGAAGAGCTTGTATCACCAAAGCATCTAAGGTGTGGTAGCACATGATATTCTTACATACAGGAGAATATGATGTCCTCCTTCATCTTAGATGCTACGATGATACGGTCTTCGAGGTCGTTGGATATGGGATCAAAGGGCATCTAAGTAGTTTTTGTACAAATTGTGTGCAATTCTCAAACTCATCAAGGTTTCCTGCAAAAAAATTAAGACACATCATGTGAGCTGCTATATCTCAGATCTACAAGCTCCAAGCAACTCAGATCGGCATATAGCATCTAAGGTATGGGAGCACATGATATTCTCCCGGGGAGGAGGGGTGGGGTGCACAACCAATCGGTGGTTGGGAGGGTGGGGACAAATATAATCTAAACAACCCTAAACAGAGCTCCACAATTTTATCTAAGGTCGAGGGGTTGACCCCCGACAATCATAGCTCCGCCTAAACACAACATTTGCATGTACAGTAGTACTAGACTTAATATTCATGTTTCAATTTCATGTTCATTTTAAATAGTGAACTGAGGACCATGGATGTCTTACATTTTACTCCCTTTGTTCCTAAATATTAGTCTTTTTAGAGGCTTCAAATGGACTGGCACATACGGATGTATATAGACATATTTTAGAGTTTAGATTCACTCATTTTGCTCCGTATGTAGTCACTTGTTGAACTCTCTAAAAGACTAATATTTAGGAATAGAAGGAGTATTTTTGAACTCGTGTCATACATGCATGGGTTGGAAAAATAGATGCACTATACTTATTGGATTGTTGTTTTGTTCGATGCGTGTGTATGCATGCATGCGTGTGTGTGTGTGGTCATATGCTTGATACATACAAAGTTTTCTCACCTCCATATTGTTCATCTTTTAAATTTGAATTTGCATTGGAAAACTTACTAGGGATACCATGAAATGTGAAATCCATGTTGAGATCACTATATCACAAATTCACTCTAATTCAACAACTCGTCATAAATCAATTACCACGTTGAGATTAGTATTTGCAAGGAAAATACGGTTATTGTAATACACATAGATTTGTTCGGCAATTTAAAAGGTTCCTTTCGTATTCTCAAATGGTAGGACCCAACGGCGTACCAGCCAGACCTTGGCTCATGTTGATCCTAAAAAAACGGGCTCGTGTCCTTCGGTGGCGTGCGTGGTACGCACATTAGGCAACCCCAACCAGTCGAGCCTCGGCGTTTCAAGTCGAAATATCTGGCGGCCAGAATTCTAGCCCTAGGAAATTCCCCTCATGTCCCCGGTCCATAATGACTACCGATGAACAACGGAGGGATGCTTTAGTAACTAGACAACGTTACCTACCGTGCCGAGCACGGTTCAATTCCCTCGGTCGCCGCTCGTCAAGGTCACCCGTCAACTGCATTGCCTAGTACTACTACTACTACACCAGGATGAGCACAGAATTGAGCCCGTTTGTTCGTGCCTAGTACTTGAGTTAATATATGAGGCAATGCACTGGTGCAGAGGGATTATCCTTTTACTCCCTCCTTTCCGGTTTATAGGGCTTATCTCAAAATTTTAGTTTTCCCATTTTATAAGTCTCAATTTGGTTGTTCCCCATCACATGTTCAGATTTCAAGGTGCAATAAATCATTACATGCAAGTATTAAGAGAAAATTGACCAATGCATGTACTTTATGCATGCATCCATTGCAATTAATGCATTCGTAAACACAATTTTTGAGGAAAACAAGCGCATTAATTGAGTGATTTTGCAAACTACAACAATTGTTCCACCACCCACCATCTACCTTGGTTGGTGAGATTTTTGAATTGATCCCTATAAATCGGAAAGGAGGTTTAACTAAGCAAAATGTTTGTCCAAATCCTTTCTTAAGAAATACAACAGGACAGATGTACGGCTTGAAAATTTATTGCATGATGCAGGTTATGATATTGTTTCGAATCCTGGATCTTAAATTTCAGAAAATCCAAAAGTGAGCATAAATTCTTGAAACTGAGCATGGTCACGTGATATGGCACAAATATTACTTCGTAAGTTTTTTCTTCAATTCGAGACAAGCTACTTACGACAAGTTGCACAAATGAAGAGCCAAGGTATTTTGGAACAAAGACACATCACGTTAAAGCTTAACGCTTTCACTATTGAAACCGTGGGCGTTTACGTGCCGCCACGAGTCCCCGCTTCTCATCGGCAGGTGCCGTCCCAGCAAGCGTGTGAGTCAACGGGAGGCGTGCGAGCAGACCGCTGCGCCGGCTGTCAGGGAGGCGTGCGAGCAGACCGCTGTGCAAACTCACCGGGAGGCGAGCCCTTTGACCAGGCTCCGCCGCCCACCGTCGTCCCAACTGCTCCCACTTTTAATGTCGCCGGCGCCGCAGTTTAAAATCAACCCCGCTGAGGGAGTCCTGGATTAGGGGGTGTCCGGATGTCCGGACTATAACCTTTGGCCGGACTCCTGGACTATGAAGATACAAGATTGAAGACTTCGTCCCGTGTCCGGATGGGACTTTCCTTGGCGTGGAAGGCAAGCTTGGCAATACGGATATGTAGATCTCCTCCCATTTGTAACCGACTCTATGTAACCCTAACCCTCTCCGGTGTCTATATAAACCGGAGGGTTTTAGTCCGTGAGGACGAACAACAATCATACCATAGGCTAGCTTCTAGGGTTTAGCCTCTACGATCTCGTGGTAGATCTACTCTTGTACTACCCATATCATTAATATTAATCAAGCAGGAGTAGGGTTTTACCTCCATCAAGAGGGCCCGAACCTGGGTAAAAACATCGTGTCCCTTGTCTCCTGTTACCATCCGCCAGACGCCTTACGATTCGGAACCCCCTACCGAGATCCGCGGTTTTGACACCGACATTGGTGCTTTCATTGAGAGTTCCTACTGTCGTCATCTTTAGGCCCGATGGCTCCTTCGATCATCAACAATGATGCGGTCCAGGTGAGACCTTTCTCCCGGACAGATCTTCGTGATTCGGGCGGCTTTTGCCGCTGCGGGCCAATTCGGCCATCCGGAGCAGATCGAAGCTACGCCCCTGGCCATCAGGTCAGATTTGGAAGTTTGAACTACACGGCTGACGTCCGCGGAGCCTTGATCTTCGACGGGTTCGAGCCACAGCCGAGCACGCCGCACTGTCAGGATGGGCATGATAAAGCTCTACCGCTGAACAGTGCCCTGGAGGCCGCACCAGTGTCCGCTCCGACCCTTAGCTCGGATCCGACTGCGCCAATCAAGGACGGGTGGCTGGACACCGCCTCGGGGGCTGCAATCTCTATGCCGATCGAGCCGAACACCAGCCCTGTCCTCTGCGAAGCCCGTGACTCCAAGGTGTCGGCTCCTCTCCGGACTCCGAACCTCCCGCGCCCCTGCCAGTCGAATCCGATTGGGCGCCGATCATGGAGTTCGCCGCCGCGGACATCTTTCAGCACTCGCCCTTCGGCAACATTCTGAATTCACTAAAGTCTCTCTCTTTACCGGGAGAGCCCTGGCCGGACTATGGTCAACATGGTTGGGATGCGGGCGACGAAGAAATTCAAAGCCCACCCACCACCCACTTCGTAGCCACTGTCGATGATTTAACCGAAATGCTCGACTTCGACTCCGAAGACATCGACGGTATGGACGCCGATGCAGGAGACGACCAAGAACCAGCGCCTATAGGGCACTAGAAGGCCACCTCGTCGTATGACATATACATGGTGGACACCCCGAAAGAAGGGAATGGCGATGGAACAACGGAGGACGACCCTTCCAAGAAGCAACCTAAGCGCCGACTTCAGCGGCGCCGCTCTAAATCCCGCCAAAACAAAAACGGCCATTCCGGCACGGGAGATAATAACACCCCGGATAGTGCCGAAGACAACCCCCTCCAGCAGGATCCAGCACAGGAGGATGGAGAAGCCAGTCCTCATGAGAGAGCGGCAGACAAAGAGGTAGAGGACGATAATTACATGCCTCCCTCCGAAGACGAGGCAAGCCTCGACGATGACGAATTTGTCGTGCCTGAGGATCCCGTCGAACAAGAGCGTTTCAAATGCAGGCTTATGGCCACGGCGAGCAGCCTCAAGAAAAAACAGCAACAACTTAGAGCTGACCAAGACTTGCTAGCCGACAGATGGACTGAAGTCCTTGCGTCCGAAGAGTACGAACTCGAACGCCCCTCCAAGAGCTACCCAAAACGCAGGCTGCTACCCCGATTAGAGGAGGAAGCACCTAAACCTACATCACCAGCGTCGACGTTGGCTGACTGCCACCTCGTGGTCAGCGATGAGAGGCCTCTCGGCCCTCCACTCAAGTCGCACCCCGGCGTCGCTCAAAAAGTACCAAGGCACGGGGAAATGCGCCAGACCTGCGAGATATATTGGAGGACAAGGCAAGGCAAACAAGATCGATCTACGGATCGTGTGGGCGCCCCACGGCACGTGACAATAACCGTCATGCCGGATATAGCAAATCCGGCCGGGCCGAACACAGTAGACAAAGCTCATTTGAGCTGCGTCGTGATATAGCCCAAAGACAGCAGGCGCCAAGACACCCACTATGCTTCACAGATGAAGTAATGGATCATCAAATCCCCGAGGGTTTCAAACCCGTAAACATCGAATCATACGATGGCACAACAGATCCTGCGTTATGGATCGAGGATTACCTCCTTCATATCCACATGGCCCGCGGTGATGATCTACACGCCATCAAATACCTCCCACTCAAGCTTAAAGGACCAGCTCGGCATTGGCTTAACAGCTTGCCAGCAGAGTCAATTGGTTGTTGGGAGGACCTGGAAGACGCATTCCTCGACAATTTCCAGGGCACCTATGTGCGACCACCAGACGCCGATGACCTAAGCCACATAATTCAGCAGCCAGAGGAATCGGCCAGACAATTCTGGACACGGTTCCTAACCAAGAAAAATCAAATAGTCGACTGTCCAGATGCAGAGGCCCTCGCAGCCTTCAAACATAACATCCATGATGAGTGGCTTGCCCGACACCTAGGACAGGAAAAGCCGAAATCCATGGCAGCCCCCACAACACTCATGACCCGCTTTTGCGTGGGAGAAGACAGCTGGCTAGCTCGTAGTAATAACATGACCAAGAGCCCTGGTAATTCGGATACCAAGGACAACAATGGCAGGGCGCGTCACAACAAGCACAAGCGCTGCATTAACGGCGACAATGCTGAGGATACAACAGTTAATGCCGGATTCAGAGGCTCTAAACCCGATCAACGGAAAAAGCCTTTTAAAAGAAATACTCCGGGCCCATCCAGTTTGGACCGAATACTCGATCGCTCGTGCCAGATACATGGCACCCCCGAAAAACTAGCCAATCACACCAATAGGGATTGTTGGGTGTTCAAGCAGGCAGGCAAGTTAAGTGCCGAAAACAGAGACAAGGGGCTGCATAGCGATGACGAGGAGGAGCCCCGGCCGCCGAACAATAGGGGACAGAAGAGCTTCCCCCAACAAGTGCGGACGGTGAACATGATATATGCAACCCGCATCCCCAAAAGGGAGCGGAAGCGTGCACTCAGGGACGTATATGCGTTGGAGCCAGTCGCCCCAAAATTCAACCCGTGGCCCTCCTGCCCGATCACTTTTGATCGAAGGGACCACCCCACTAGCATCCACCGGATTCGCGCATTGGTTCTAGACCCAATCATTCACAGATTTCACCTCACTAGAGTCCTTATGGGCGGCGGCAAACTGAACCTGCTTTATCAGGATACGGTCACGAAAAATGGGCATAGATCCCTCAAGGATTAAACCCACAAAGACGACACAGAAAGGCGTCATACCAGGTGTAGAGGCCAACTGCAGGCTCGGTTACACTTTTAGTGGTCTTCGGATCCCGGATAATTTCAAGCGAGGAGTTAATCTTGACATAGTCCCGTTCCATAGTGGCTATCACGCACTGCTCGGACGAACCGCATTTGCAAAGTTCAATGCGGTGCCGCACTACGCATACCTCAAGCTCAATCTGCCAGGCCCTCGAGGAGTCATTACGGTCAATGGAAACACCGAACGCTCTCTCCGAACTGAGGAGCATACGGCAGCCCTCGCGGCGGAAGTACAAAGCAGCCTCTCGAGGCAATTCTCCGGCTATTAAACGTCCGGACACCGTCAAGCGCGCCCGGAGTAACCTACAACAAGACCGCCTGGCACGTTCCGAGCAAGCGTAGCAATGCGGCCCCAACCCCAGCCCTCACGAAATTGCGAAACCAGTACTACGCGTACATAATTACGCTCTGGAAATACCATGGGCATAGGGGGAGGGGCACGACCACGGCATGCCCAAAATGCGGCTCAACCGCACTAGGGGCCCCCGATTTCGTCACTCTTTTTCTTACTTTCAGGACTCCACTCTACGGAAAGCCTATCCGGCAGTACAATCGCCGAACACACGATGCAACAGCCAGGGAGGCAGAAAGCTACGTCGAGTGCCCAGGTGGTCTCTATAATGAGCAGTATACTTGTTTCACATATCATCCCGCAGCTCGCCTCGGAGGGGACATGTCAAATAGTCCCATCTCTTGCTTATCGCACTATTTGTATCGCTCGCTTTTACCGCAGCCTTTTCGAATAAACAATACATAGCTTTTTCTATTATTGCATTCCTTTTTTTATCTATATATGTTCATTAATGACATGTTGCACCCGTACACTTTGGTACGGCCAAATACACCAGGGGTTTAAGTACCCCAAAATACGGTGTGTTAAGTCCGAACACTTTCACAAGTGCGGCACCCCGAACTTATAGCATTATATGCATCAGCTCCGAATCATGTCTTGGGTCAATAGTTGGGTTTGCCCGGCTCCCATGTTTTGGTACCTTACATTCTGTTATATCGGCTAAGGTAGCGCTGGGAGAACCACTGCGATTGTGCCCCGGTTGAGCTGGGTTAAGCACCTCAGTGGAGAAAGCTAAAACTGACCATCATGATAGGCGAAAGCTGGTCGCTGTTCGAGAGGTTTTCGAGTCCCTAAAGACTTATGCCGCTTAGAGCGAGGAGTCGGCTTTGTCCGGCCTAGGCGTGGATAGCGCCCCGAACTCGGTCTTCCAAATACTAGGGGCTTCGCCGAAATTAAAATTATAGAATTCTATGGCTAAGTGAGAGTGTTCAAGCATTATAGTCCGATTGCCTTGTTCGTTGTGTTGAGCGCCTCCCACGAAGGACCCAAGAATGGGAAAAAGAGCGCTCAAGTTTATCCCGAACACCCCAGCACTTGTGTCATGGGGGCTGAAGCCGACGACTCGCCATCTCTCAAATTTAATAAACGGCCGCACAGAAGGTAATATTTTAAATTCAAAAGCGTTGCTTAGCGCATATGAACAAGTTTTCAGCGCACAGGATCACAAATGCGAGTTTACTCAAAAATTACATCTTTGGAGCATTCATCCGCTATAAGGCGGGCACCCTTTAGGACGCCCTCATAATACATCTCGGGCTAGCGATGCTCCTTGCCCGGCGGTGGTCCGTCCGTCACAAGCTTCTCAGCGTCCATCTTGCCCCAATGCACTTTAGCATGGGCAAGGGCCCTACGGGCACCTTCGATGCATACAGAGCGCTTGATGACTTCAAGCCATGGACATGCATCCACCAGCCGCCTCACCAGCCCGAAGTAGCTCCCAGGCATGGCCCCCCAGGCCACAGCCGGACCATGAGACCCTTCATGGCATGTTCAGCCACCTTATGGAGCTCGACCAGCTGCTTCAGCTGGTCGCTCAAAAACTGGGGTGTCCGGCCTCGATATCTTGAGACCAGAACACCTTCTCCGTCGAGCTCCCCTCCTCGGCTCGGTAGAATGCGGCAGCGTCGGACACACAGCAGGGAAGATCTGCGAATGCCCCTGGAGAGCTCTGGACTCGGGTAAGTAACAAGTAATTCACTTTCACGTGCTTGCTTTGCATAAAGAATGCCCTACCCGCCGCTATCTTCTTCATCGCCTCAATTTCCTGGAGGGCTTTTTGGGCTTCGGCCTTGGCAGATTTGGCGCTCTCAAGGGCCGTGGCGAGCTCGGACTCTCGAGTCTTTGAGTCAAGTCCCAAACTCTCGTGTTTTTTCACGAGAGCCTGGAGCTCTTGCTGCACCTCCGCCACCCGCGCCTCCTGCTTTTCTCGCACGACGCGCTCGGGCCGCATTGTCTTCGGCCTTGGACAGCGCTTCCTTCAGGGTTGCCACCTCGGCTGTGGCCCTTGTAATACTCACGTTGGTCCTGGCATTTTTTGCAACCACATCTTTTTATATACTTACATAAGGTATTACTTACCTTCCTTGTCCTCGAGCTGCTTCTTGGCAAGGCCGAGCTCGTTCTCGGACCGCCGAGGCTCGCTTCAATGCATCGACCTCCGCATGATCGGTGCGGGCAGAGGTCAGCGCAGCCTGCATTCCCATATTGACATACTTATGTTAGACTCCTGCGTATATCTTTTAGATCCTCGGTTCGCTTTTCTTTCCGAACACCAACCGAGCATCGAGGCTCTTGTCTATGCGGTAATATTTTTACATATCTTAAATACATACCTCAAAGCCTGTTAGAAGGCTGGCACAGGCTTCGGTCAGCCTGCTCTTGGCGGACTGAACCTTCTTGATCACCGCACTCACAATAGTGCGGTGCTCCCCATTGATGGAGGCGCCGTTAAGCACCTCTAGCAAATTATCTGGTGCCTCCGGCTGGACGGAGGTCACCGGCGTCGTAGGCTTGCCCTTCTTGCTAGGGGCCCGCCTGCCGGACTCCGGAACCACTGAAGGTTCCGGTGCGGTGTCCGGCCCGGGGACGGACTTAGATCCCTTTGGGGTTTTATCCCCTTTGCGCCTGGAGTCCGGGAGGTCGCCTTGCGGCGCCTCCAGGACCACCTCCTCCTGGCTTGGACCCTTTTGGGACTCCACCTCGGCATCGTCCGTAGGACGAGGGGAGGTAGCAGTCGGGAGTGAAAGACAGGGCCGGTCCTGAGATTTCAGGGGCCCGGGGCGAAACCAAGAGTCGGGGCCCCTTCACATAAACATTATAGGAATATTTATATTATCTCTTAAATGCACCAAAAGTGACATTCAAACAATGTATGCATATTACCTTTCAACCATTTCTAACAATCATTCATAAAATTTCACTTATGATGAGGCCGATAGATCCTCCTTATAGTTCTTATTTCATGTTTTTCTCTTTTTACCGAAGGCATATATTCTACTATAGTAGACATGATAATACACACTGCTAAAAACCAAAAATTAAATTATGTCAAAGCTTGAACACTACAATCTATGTATCATGCATGTGAACATAAATAAATTACTCAATTAGCAATATAGATATAGGAAGTAGACAGTCTGATGTTACCTCGTATTGATCGGAGCAGCGTTGATCACCTGATCAGGCAGTCCCCACGATGCGATTTAAACTGATGTTAGATGGGAGGCGCTTGACAATTTGCATCACTGTGTGTTCGTCCATCATCTAGAGACCGGAGAGCGGCGTAGTTCACCGGCGCGCAAATTGTGACATGTGTCTGCAATGTCAGATCTCCGGCTGCCACCATGGCCGTCATCAGATAGAACTGCACGGGCCACCACATTTGAAGTCCAGCATCAACGTTGCTCCCCCATCCATCCCCACTGCTGGCTTGCCGCGAGAGGAAGGGAAACAAGGAACGCCGGCAGCCTCCAGTTTGTTCGGTTCGGCCATAGCATGCGAGATCGAGGAATATATTTTCTTTAGAAATAGATCGAGGAATAGATGAATAGGGAGCATCGTCACGATTAGAAGGAAATCCGAGCAAGGGCAACGCATACACGCTAGCAGATCGATCGACGAGACGAGAAATCAGCGGCTCCGTGGGCTAGCTACATGCATCGGAGGACACCGCATACATGCATTTTGTGCATGCGCTGCCCTGCAGCCCTGGGCCTTACCTACATGCATACTAGCTGGGTGGGGTCCCCTAGACTTTGGGGGACCCGAGGGGGCTGCACCCTCTGCCCCCCTCAGGGCCGGCCCTGGTGAAAGACTATTCACATCCGACGAACCCAGGGAGCCGCTCGACGAAGCGTCGAGCCCGGCCTTGGGCGGACTGCATGATTATATTCGGCGTCAGAAGATACTGTGCAATAAAGGAACGCCATGAGTTATTCTGGTATCCGGATACTTCCAATTTTGCCAGGGGCTTGGCCCTGGATAGCCACTCCTCTTCGCCGTCGTCGGAATTGGTGGAGTAGTCCGCAGGAAGGGTCCTTCCCTTCTTGGACCCTCCGCCCCCCCCCCCCAAGTTGGGGTGGCCTTCCTTTTCTTCCCTCCCCCCGCTGGGGGAGAGACCTCTTTTTCCTCCTCCTCGTTTTCGTGGGAGGAGTCCGCCTCGGAGTCATCGGACGATGAGTCCGACACCACCAGGCGCCTGGAACTCTTTCGAGTTCCCGTGGCTTTCTTCTTGGCCTTCTTCTCCAGCACCACGTAAGGTGCCGGGACCAGCAGCTCCGCCAAGCGGGCATCTGTTGGGCCTTCGGGCAATGGAGCCGGACAGTCGATCTGTCCGGTCTTCTTCTGCCAGTCCTGTCAAAGGAACGGGAGCTTAGATCCCGCATAGAGTCAAACTAAGAAAAACAGGTATCCCGAAAGAGGTAAAACAGCTTACCGCGCTGGCTTGATGTTGCGCGCTGAATCCGCGATCCTTGGTAGCGGATGCGGGAGCCTCGGTGCCTTTGAATAGCGTCTTCCAGGCATCTTCGTACGTTGTGTCGAAGAGCCCGCTCAGAGTTTGGTGCTTGGCCGGATCGAACTCACACAAGCTGAAAGCCCGTCGTTGACACGAGAGGATCCGGCGGATGAGCATGACCTGGACTACATTGACAAGCTTAACCTTCTCGTCCACCAGGTTTTGGACGCAAGTTTGGAGTCCGGTCGACTCTCCCGAATTACCCCACGACAGGCCCTTCTCTTTCCAGGAGGTGAGCCACGTGTGGATGCCAGATTGGAATTCAGGGGCCGCTGCCCATTCTGGGTCATGCGGCTCGGTGATGTAGAACCACCCTGATTGCCACCCTTTGATGGTTTCCACAAAGGAGCCCTCGAGCCATATAACGTTGGGCATCTTGCCCACCATGGAGCCTCCGCACTCCGCTTGCTGGCCGCCCACTCACTACCTTCGGCTTGACATTGAAGGTCTTCAGCCATAAGACGAAGTGGGGCTTGATGCGGAGGAAGGCCTCGCACACGACGATAAACGCCGAGATGTTGAGGATGAAGTTCGGGGCCAGATCGTGGAAATCCAGGCCGTAGTAGAACATGAGCCCCCAGACAAATGGGTGGAGTGGGAAACCTAGTCTGCGGAGGAAATGGGTGAGGAACACCACCCTCTCATGGGGCCTGGGGGTGGGGATGAGCTGCCTTGTCGGGAGCCGTGCGCGATGTCATTGGACAAATATCCGGCTTTTCTCAGCTTTTTGATGTGCCCCTCCGTAACGGAGGAGGCCATCCACCTGCCTCCCGCTCCGGACATGACTGGAGAAGGTTGAGGTGGGATGTGCGGACTTGGGCGCTAGAGCTCGAGTCTTGCGAAAATGGATAAGCAAAGGAGGAAGAAGGCGTAGATGAAAAGGTGGATCCTTATCCCTTATATGGGCGGACGAAGCTATGCGTCCCCACCAGCCTGGTAAAACTCGCTTATCTCCCAAGCGCCGTAATCAATGGCACGGTTGGGTTACCCACGTCCGTATTGATGAGAATCCCAGAATAAGGGGACACGATCTCTGCTTCGACAAGAGGTGCCAAGGAAACCGCCTCGCTAAGTGCGCTGAGGTGGGACAGTAAAAACGATTCGAATAAAGGCTTGGCCGTGGTGTGATGTCACGCTACAGAATACGTCAGCAGATTGGATTTGTGTAAATATTATTCTCTCTACGGTGGTATGTGGAACTTATTTTGCAGAGCCGGACACTATCCTTGTGTTCAAAATCTTCTATGAAGTATTCGGAGGAGGAACCCGCCTTGCAATGTCGAAGACAATCTACGCGCCAGACTAAATGCGTCATTGAAGCCTAGTTCAGGGGCTCTGAGGGAGTCTGGATTAGGGGTGTCCGGATGGCGGACTATAACCTTTGGCGGACTCTGGACTATGAAGATACAAGATTGAAGACTTCGTCCCGTGTCCGGATGGGACTTTCCTTGGCGTGGAAGGCATGCTTGGCGTTTGGATATGTAGATCTCCTCCCATTTGTAACCGACTCTATGTAACCCTAACCCTCTCCGGTGTCTATATAAACCGGAGGGTTTTAGTCCGTGGGACGAACAACAATCATACCATAGGCTAGCTTCTAGGGTTTAGCCTCTCCGATCTCGTGGTAGATCTACTCTTGTACTACCCATATCATCAATATTAATCAAGCAGGAGTAGGGTTTTACCTCCATCGAGAGGGCCCGAACCTGGGTAAAAACATCGTGTCCCTTGTCTGCTGTTACCATCCGCCTAGACGCACAGTTCGGGACCCCCTACCCGAGATCCGCCGGTTTTGACACCGATACCCGCACTACCCGGTATCGCTACAATCCTCTCTCTTCCTCTCCGATTCTCCTGTCGTCTACCTCCAACTAGCCTGACCTAAACGTACGCCATGCCGCATCACGATGGCCTGCGCTTAGTGTTCCAGTGGAAGACACCCAACCGGAGTCTCAAGAACATAAAACGCTTTGGGACGAGCTTGAACTGGCCTTGCGGGAAGACGCCGCGCCTGTCCCTGCTCCCATTCCGGCTCCCGTCGCCCCGACTGCGCCAGCGCCTATCCCCATGTCATTGATGGGCTGGGAGCCGCACATTGTCGCCGAGCTTGATGCCACGGGGTTCCACGAGGTCCCCGCCGACTTTCACGCGCCCGTGCACCTGCCAGCGCATGCGCTCTGGCGTGCACTAACGCCAAGACGCCCGTCTTTGGTGCCGTGCACCTACCGGCGCATGCGCCGCTGGCAGCGTCGACGCAGCGCGCCGATGCGATGCCCGTGCACACGAATGTCTCCGCCGCGCCATTGACAGCGCATGTCCCCGTGCGGGTGCTAGTGCCCCTCTCAGCGGCATGGATGGCCGCCGTCGACCGCTTCCTTGCACCAACGCCAGTCGCCTCCTCCCACCAGTTGACTCGCTCCGAAGTCCAGAACATTTTGGCCTTCCTTAAAGCTAGGCCAACATCCAAGAGTACGCCAACAACGGCGCAAGACGCCGCCGTCGCCGTCGGTCAGTGGCTCGACACACAGAGCACGGCAGAGGAGCCACTTCCCACCGCGAGACGCCCCCGCCACCGCGTAATCTAAATTTGCCATGAAAAACGTTCGGATTGCCATGATTAAAATCCGAACGTTTATCATTTCCGTTTATTTTATATCGATCGTCGTATAATTTAAAGTCGGAGTTAGACTAAACGAAATGTATGGTTTGATCAATTGAATGTTCTGCTAGAGCCGTATCAAATTAAATATAAAACGTCATCAAGCCACATGTATTCCTTGTCATCCAACGACCTAGACTGCTTCAATGTCGAGCGCTTAACACATTTAGCATGCAGTTAATTTCATGCCAAAAGTAGTGCTAATCACATGACAACACGCAAATAATATCCTAGTAGTTAATATCCGCATGCACTTAATATACTTCCAAATTAACGTGCGTTGCACGTACACATTGACTAGTGCTGCTAGTACGTGAAACTGGTGCCGTGATTTGTGAACGCGTCCAGATATGGTCAACGGCAACATCGCCCGCGAGTTCTTCCTGTTTGCCTGCAAGGCCTAAACAGCAGAAGGGGAGGAGAGAGAGAGCACACATGGAACCCACCAGTAAGTGAAGGCGAATAGTACTAAAAATAATATTACATGTTATCCATTAATTAGGCTGTGGTAATATAAAAACATTATGTGAACAAAGGGGGGTACAACAAACATTGCTATTCTAATTATGTTGCCTATTGACGTGCGGCTTGAAGGCCGGTCACATGTTCGATCCTCGTCCTTTATTTTTTAATTTGTATATGGGTCCAAATTTGTTTCATGACATGTGGGCCCCTCGGTGTGTAGTTTGTAGCACTTTAATTTGTGGGTCGAAATTTGTTCCATTCCAAGTGGACTATCGGTGTGTAGTTTTGTAGCTTATTTATAATAATTAAAGAGAACAACATAGTTTTTTCAATAATACCATGGTGCGACATTGAAGGCGAGAAAGGACGCGCGAGAGAGCGATGACCGAGCCAGAGGGAAATAAACTAGGGGAGTTGCATGGGTTGCAACGGCGTTTGGAGTAGTTGTGGGCTCTACGAAAATATAATCTAAACCGGCCGGAATAAATGCCTACACAAATTAACCCAAGGTTGGAGTGCCCCTCGCAATGTAAATAGCCCCGGCTTTGCGAGGGATGGAGAGGTAGTAGCTTCAACGCGTGGAAGATACGGTATGAGAAAGCGAGGTCAATCAAGAGACATATAGATAGAGAGAGAAAGTTAGTGTGGTCCGACATTCATTGAACAAATATATATCCTCCGGAGAGATATTGTCCGATTGGGCTTTTGGTAAGGGTGAGGGTTGTAAGATAGAGCTTGAGAGATGATCCAGTCACAGACGTGTAGATATATTTTGTGCGTGGGAGGAAGCAAGGTCAACCGATCACATAGGGTCGCCGTGCGATCGAAAGAGTGAGACGAGTTGGAGAGAGTGACCTAGATAGACGACGTGCGTGAGAGAGTATACAATGTGAATAGGTCGAATTGGGCTCAAACATGGTGATATATCGTTTTTGTCCGAGAAAGAGCGAGGTAAATCGAGACATACGAAGAGAGAGAGATAGAGATAGAGAGATAGATAGATAGATAGATAGAGAGAGAGAGATTGAGTGAGCGTGGCCCACCATGAGGTCGAAAGAGTGGTGGCGGCTTGGATGGACTGACCTAGATAGACAATCTGCGTGAGAGAGTATAGAGTGTGTCGATCGAGGCCCGAATAGGTAGATATATCATTTGTGTGTGAAAGAAAACGAGGTTAAACGAGACTCAGATAAAGAGAGCTAGATTGAGCGAGTGTGGCCTGGCCGTAAGTGGAAGAAAGAGTGAGACAGTCTCGATGGAGTGACCTAGATATACAACGATGCGTTCATGCGCACAAGATGTTGGGGGGCTAGATAGGCAATGCATGTATTTAGCGCGAGAGGGTGAGAGGGAGAGGGGGGGGGGGGAGAGAGAGAGCTCGGCATGGGGTGCAATGGCAGGTGTGTGAGGTAAATACATTTAGTAACAGGAGTGGAAAAAGGGGTTGTGTAGTTGAGAGACTTAGAGATCGAAACATGGAGAGAAAGAATGAACGTGTGTTGGAAACCGATAGCTTGCTAAGGTGGTTAGGAGAGGAAGATTGACCGATATAGGAAGTATGTAGCGTTTGTGCGCGGGGGGGGGGGGGGCTAAAAACAACATTTGAATGTACATAGTATGAGACTTAATATCGATGTTTCAATTCGATGTACATTGTAAGATTTGAACCGAGGACCAGGCATACGGGTAATTATTTCGAATTCGTGCCATACTAAGTTTCGAAAAGTTGACATTGGCTCAATTTGTTGTGCTATTTTGTAGGTCATATGTTTGAATCCATCCAAAAGTTTTCTCACTACCATGGTGTTCATCATATACATATGAATTTGTATTAAAAAAAGTAGTGTGGATACAGTGAAATGCGAAATCCACGTTAGAATTGGAGATTGGTACGTGACACACACTCTAATTCAAATAACTAACTACATGACACACACTCTAATTCAAATAACTAATTATGTGACACACTCTAATCCACGTTAGCGTGGGTACCGTTTTGATTTTTTTTCAAATAACCCCTCATTAATTAATTTATAGTACTCCCTCTGTTCACTTTTATAAGACCTTGAAGTTATTTCAGACAATGTGCAAAACAGTTCATCTTAAGTTATGCAAAGCGACTTACAAAAGTGAGCGGATGGAGTATCTCGTTCGAATGACTAATTATTGCAAGGAAAACACGGGCATGGTAATACATATAGATTCGTTTGCAAATGAAAGAAGATTCGTTTGCATTCTCAAATGTAGGCGCACTGTGCAGACCAGGTCATGCCGGGTGGACGCTTCGGTGCCTTAAAGGCAATCGCCTTGAGTGACCGACATGTGGGCGACCACCTGTTGGACCCACATGTCATGGACACAAAGGCAGGTGCCTTAAGGCAATCAAGCATAGTCTGTCGGGTGGTCGCGTGTGTCGGACGGATGCGTAGCACCCAGCCACCCACCCTCCCCCAAAAAGGACGACGACAATATAAGTTCAAGGCGCTTCCATGTTTGATTGAAATATCCGGCCCCAATTCCAGCCCCGCAAAATCTCTCTTCTCCACCATCCTCTTCCGCGCCCAGATTGCTCAAATCCCTAATTCGCCGCCATCCTCGAATCGCCTCGTCTCGTCTCTTTCCCCACCGTTCCCCACCTCTGTGCCGGACGACGATGACGAAGACGACGATCGCGCTTCACCACTGCACCGGAGCTACCTCATCTACACCCTCGTCCACCGCACCGGGTGGTCCACCGACAACGTCGGCCGCCGCAACCGACGTGCCTCACAGACACCGAGTTCCACTGCATCAGGTGCGCTTCACCGACGCCGTCTCCCAGCTCACCGGGGCTACTTCACCGAGCACATCGTCGCACCTCCGCCCCCCGAGGCCATTGGGGCTTCACCAACGGTCTCGTCCAGCGCATCGTAGCGCTCCGCTGCCACTCAGGATCTGCATCCGTGCGCGGCCAGCCAACGCCAGCGCATCACCCTCAACGGCTCTGAAGTGACCCGCACTCTAGCTAGGCGAGCATGCCCAAATGCTGGCCGAACTAGGTATCCACACATCACTCCCTTGTGCACTGTTCCAACGATGTTTGGATATCCTTTCACTGCTCTCTTAGCTTACACACCTATGCAACTCTGACTTTAACTCTTATTTCTTCTGGAGATATCATCTGAAACAAGCAAATCCATTTTTTAGCGAAGCATGACGGGGCTACGGGATCTGGTACACATCCTGCAAACCCGTATAACCTTGTAAGTATCTGTCCTCCGGTACAACATCAAGGTCGATTCCTCTTATTTGATCAACCATTCGCCGTGTCAAAAATGCAGAGGGGGATTGAGGGAGTTCGGGACTAGGGGGTGTCCGGATAGCCGAACTATCATCATCGGCCGGACTCCAAGACTATGAAGATACAAGATTGAAGACTTTGTCCCGTGTCCGGATGGATTTTCCTTGGCGTGGAAGGAAAGCTTGGCGATATGGATATGTAGATCTCCTACCTTTGTAACCGACTTTGTATAACCCTAGACCTCTCCGGTGTCTATATAAACCGGATGGCTGTAGTCCATAGGACGAACAACAATCATACCATAGGCTAGCTTCTAGGGTGTAACACCCCGGATGTAACTTTCCATATTTGTAACTCCAACTCTTGCCATTTTCGGCATTGTGATATGATATTCCCTCCGTGGTTGGATTTTTGTCTTTCATTTTGCATTTTGTCCATATCATGCATCTCATGTCATGTCATCATGTGCATCTCATTGGCATACGTGTTCGTCTCATGCATCCGAGCATTTTCCCCGTTGTCCGTTTTGCAATCCGGCACTCCTATGTCCCCCGGCGTCCTCTTTTACATTTTTCTGTGAGCGGGTACTAAACTTTCTCGGAATGGACCGAGGTTTGTCAAGTGGCCTTGGTACACCACCGGTAGACCACCTGTCAAGTTTCATGCCATTTAGAGGTCGTTTGATACTCCAACGGTTAACCGGGTAACCGCGAAGGCCTCTTGTGTGTTGCAGCCAAACACCCCTCCAAAACAGCCCAATAACCCATCTAAGTCACTTCCATGCTCTCCGTCGTCGGATCATGATCGTGTGGGCGAAAACTACACCTCATTTGAAGCTTCCTAGCTCTTTCTACCTATAAAAACACCTCCTCCCGAAATTCGGATCAAATCCACCCTAACCCTAGCCCGCTCCTCTCTGCGTCGCCGGACACGTCCGTCCGGCGGTTTCTTGTCGCCGCCGCCGCCCGCCAATCCGCCGCATTAAAGCGCCCAGCGCATCATCGCCCGGCCCATGGAGCCCGCCGAACCATGGCCCCCAGACCAGCGCCGCCCGCGCCGTTCGCCGCGCCGCTTGACGCCGTCGCCCATGCTTGTCGCGCCCTCGCGCCGCCCGCACCCGCCGCAGCCCGTCGCCCCGGCCTCGAGCTCTCCTTCCCCGAGCTCTTCTCCGGCCGCCCCGCGCTTCAACTCCGGCGAGGTTCCGGCCTGCCTCGTTTTCCGTGCGAGCCGGATCCAAATCTGAGAAGACCTAGGTTGACCCCGTTTTTCCTGTCTTTATCTGCAGATTATTTGTTGCATTTTCGTCATGCCATAACTTTGCACCCGTGGTTCCGTTTTGGGCATGTAGCATACCGAATTGTTCGTCGATGAGTACATCATTTCATCTCATTGCATCATTTTCATTTGAGTTCATCTTGATGCCCGAAATGCTGTTGGAATAGGGCTATGTGATGTTAGTTTCAGATTCTCAGCAGAACATGCACTTTTGTCATTTTTGCCATGATTGATGTGTGCACCCTATGAACTTGAGTCCTACATGTGTTTTGTAATATGCCATGCCATCTTTACAGGGGTGTATGCCATGTATTTTTGTGATCTCTGTGGTGACTAGCACAAGCATGAAAACTAGGCTTCGTGATGTTGCTGATTTCAGTCCCTGTTTTGCTGTTATTTTTATGCCATGTAAACTTGATGCTACAGAGAGATCCATGCATATTTTGAGATACTTCAGGAAGGATGTTTTAACATATGGTTATGCTCTATCCATCCATTCCCTTGTTTGAAATTATGGAGTAGTCCAGCATGTTGTTTTCTTGCTCTACTTTTGCCATAAAATGTTTCCTGGCAGATTGTTTACATGTTATTCAATTTTGCCAAGGTTGTTGTAGTTTATCCTTGCATGCTATAAACTTGTTCTTGCCATGTTTAGTTTCATAAACATGTATTCTTGCTGGTGATATGCTTGCCTTGTCATGCAATGACTTGTGGTGAGTGAATCGAGCTCGCAAAGATGCCTTCATGATGCTGTTAATGCCATGCTCTGTTTCCTGAATCTGTTAACGAAACTTGTTATGTTTACATGGGTGCAATCCTATCTTCTGATCCTTTTTGGCTCATGGTCAGTAAGGGATTTTTGTTCTATGATTTGAGTAGAATCATGTCATGCCTTGTTTTGCTATTATAAGTTCCTGTAGCATGTTGATTGCTTGCTCTGAACATTGCTACCTGATGCTGTTTATGCCATGTCCAACCTGATATCTTTTTCACTTTTCCCATGCTTGTTTGAACCTGTTATGTTGTGATTTAGCCGTAGCTCAGTGTTCATCTTTTGTCAAGCATCTTGAGTAGATCACTGCCATATGCTTTGTTGGTAAGTTTGGGTGCAGTAGCTTAATTGCTTGTTGCTTGCTAAGTGGCATCATGCTGTTAATGGCAGAATTGTGTCATTCTTGTTTTGCTTGCCTTTCGCAAACCGTGCATCCGATTCCGGTGATCTTTATGTCGATTTCAACCGAAATCATCTCACCTTTCCAGCGGCATACTTGGTTTGCCAAGTTGATGCCTTGTTCTTCATTTTCCTTCCGGAGCGCGCATACGCATTGCATATCACATCTCGCATATCATGCCATGTTTTGCATCATGTTGTTTGTGCATTGCACCGTTATTTATTGTGTTTCCATTGCTTGTGTTCTTGCTTTGGGTAGAGCCGGGAGACGAGTACGTGAACGAGGAACCTGTTGACAACTCTGAAAACTTTGCAGGCAAGATGACCATACCCTCGAAATCACTTCTATCTTTGCTTGCTAGATGCTCGCTCTTTTGCTATGCCTATGCTACGTTACCTACCACTTGCTATATCATGCCACCCATATTGCCATGTCAAACATCTAACCATCCTTTCCTAGCAAACCGTTGATTGGCTATGTTACCGCTTTGCTCAGCCCCTCTTATAGCGTTGCTAGTTGCAGGTGAAGATGAAGTTGGTTCCATGTTGGAACATGGATATTTTGGGATATCACAATATCTCTTATTTAATTAATGCATCTATATAGTTGGTAAAGGGTGGAAGGCTCGGCCTTATGCCTGGTGTCTTGTTCCACTCTTGCCACCCTAGTTTCCGTCATACCGGTGTTATGTTCCTTGATTTTTGCGTTCCTTACGGTTGGGTGATTTATGGGACCCCCTTGACAGTTCGCTTTGAATAAGACTCCTCCAAAGAAGGCCCAACTTTGGTTTTACCATTTGCCACCTAAGCCTTTTTTCCCCGGGTTTTCGCGAGCCCGAGGGTCATCTTTATTTACCCCCCCCCCCCCGGGCCAGTGCTCCTCCGAGTGTTGGTCCAAACTAGAGCACCGTCTGGGTCATTCCTTGGCAACTTGGATTACGCCGGTACTGTGACGCTTAGCTTATCCGGTGTGCCACGAGAACGAGATATGTGCAGCTCCTATCGGGATTTTTTCGCACGATCGGGTGGTCTTGCTGGTCTTGTTTTACCATTGTCGAGATGTCTTGTAGTCCGGGATTCCGAGATCGATCGGGTCTTCGGTAGAAGGAATATCCTTCGTTGACCGTGAGAGCTTATAATGGGCTAAGTTGGGACACCCTGCAGGGTATTATCTTCGAAAGCCGTGCCCATTTATGAGGTAGATGGGAATTTGTTAATGTCCGGTTGTAGAAAACCCGAAGTTGACCTTAATTAAAATACATCAACGGCGTGTGTAAGTGATGGTCTCTTCTCGGCGGAGTCCGGAAGTGAACACGGTGTTGGAGTTATGTTTGGCGTAAGTAGTTTCAGGATCACTTCTTGATCGCTACTAGCTTCACGACCGTGCCTTGCTTCTCTTCTCGCTCTCTTTTGCGAATGTAGCCACCATATATGCTAGTCGCTGCTGCAGCTCCACCTCACAACTCTGTCCTACCTATAAGCTTTAATAGTCTTGATCTCGCTGGTGTGAGATTGCTGAGTCCCCGTGACTCACAGATTCTACCAAAACAGTTGCAGTGCCGACGATGATGCGGTGCAAGTGGCGTAACCGAGCTCACGTGGGAGTTCGACGAGGAACGTGGTCGTTACTATGTGTCTTTTCCTGATGATCAGTAGTGGAGCCCAGTTGGGACGATCGGGGATCTGTGTAGCATTTGGGGTAGTCTTATTTTATTTTGGTTCCGTAGTCGGACCTTGAGTGTAATCTGGATGATGGATGTTTATTTATGTTGTGTGAAGTGGCGACTATAAGCCAACTATGTATCTCTTTCCCTTATATATTACATGGGTTGTGTGAAGATTACCTTACTTGCGACATTGCTTTCGATGCAGTTATGCCTCTAAGTCGTGCTTCGACACGTGGGAGATATAGCCGCATCGAGGGCGTTACGTAGGGTTTAGCCTCTTTGATCTCGTGGTAGATCCACTCTTGTAAAACACATCATCAACATTAATCAAGCAGGACGTAGGGTTTTACCTCCATCAAGAGGGCCCGAACCTGGGTAAACATCGTGTCCCTTGTCTCCTGTTACCATCTGCCTAGACGCACAGTTCGGGACCCCCTACCCGAGATCCGCCGGTTTTGACACCGACATTGGTGCTTTCATTGAGAGATCCTCTGTGTCGTCACCGATAGGCTCGATGGCTTCTTCGACCATCATCAATGACGCAGTCCAGGGTGAGACTTTTCTCCCCGGACAAATCTTCATATTCGGGCGGTTTCAGACCGCGGGCCGATTAAGCAACCATCTGGAGCAGATCGAAGCTACGCCCGGCCGAGTCAGATTTGGAAGTTTGAACTTCACGGCCGACATCCGCGGGGACTTGATCCTCGATGGAGTCGAGCCACGCGAAGCGTGCCGCCTTTGTCACGGCGGGCACGATTTAGCTTCTGCAGCCGGACAAGTACCACAGGCCGCTTTTCGAACCCGCTCCGATCTTTAATTCGGAGCCGGCTGCGCAGATCGGGGACGGATGGCTAGACACCGCCTCGGGGGCTGCAACCTCTATGGCGATAGAGCCGAACACTGATCTTGTCCCTCATAAAGCTCGCGACTCCGAGGTGCCGGACTCCTTGCCGGACTTCGAACCTCCCACGCCCCCTCCGATCGAATCCGATTGGGCGCCGGTCATGGAGTTCACCGCAGCGGACATCTTTCAACACTCACCTTTCGGCGACATCTTGAGTTTGCTAAAGTATCTCTCGTTATCGAGAGCCTGGCCGGATCGCCGTCGGGGAAGGTTGGGATGCGGACGACGAAGAAATTCAAAGCCCACCCACCACCCACTTGGTAGCGGCTGCCGACGATCTAACCGACATGCTAGACTACGACTCAAGACATCGGCGGTATGGACGGCGATGCCGGAGACGACCAAGAACCAGCGCCTACGGCAATCGGAAAGCCACCTCATCATATGACATATACATGGTGGATATCCCAAAGGATGGGAATGGCGAAGGAGCAGAGGAGGATGACCCTCCAAGAAACAGCCCAAGCGCCGACGTCAACAAGCGCCGCTCTAAATCCCGCCACAAAGAAGAATGAAGATTCCGCACCGGAGATAACAATACACCGGACAGGGCCAAAGACAACCCACTCCGGCAAGATCCAGCGGGGAGGATGGAGACGCCAGCCCTCACGAGAGCGGCGAGAAGAAGAGGTAGAGGATTATATGCCTCCCTCCGGAGACGAAGCAAGCCTCGACGACGATGAATTCGTCGTGCCTCAAGATCCCGTCGAACAAGAGCTGCTTTTAGACGTGGGCTTATGGCCACGACGAACAGCCTCAAGAAAAAGCAGCAACAGCTTAGAGCTGATCAGGGATCTCGCTAGCCGGCGGATGGACTGAAGTCCTCGCGTCAAGAGCATGAGCTCAGACGCCTCCAAAAGCTACCCTAAACGCAAGCTGCTCCCCGATTAGAGAGGAGGAGGCTTACGAACCCGCATCACCAAGAGACAATCTGGCCGACCGACCACCCCGTGGTCGCGACAGAGAGCCTC
Organism: Aegilops bicornis; assembly: GCA_021605145.1. Lineage (NCBI taxonomy): Eukaryota > Viridiplantae > Streptophyta > Magnoliopsida > Poales > Poaceae > Aegilops > Aegilops bicornis. The sequence goes on from CM038674.1 coordinate 643,745,182, forward strand.
TAGGCCCTTCACTAGAACCGCACCCGGCATCGCTCAAAAGCACACGGCCACAGGGGAACGCCCGACCTGCGAGATATATTGGAGGACAAGGCAAGACAATCAAGATCGATCTAAGGATCGTGGGCGCTTACGATGCGTGATTTACAACCGTCGCGTCGAACACGATAAGTCCGCCGGGCGAACAAAACAGACAAAGCTCTTTTGAGCTGGCCGTGATATCGCCCAGTACAGAGGCGCCGCACACCCACTATGCTTCACAGACGAAGTAATGGATCATCAAATCCCCGAAGGGTTTAAACCCGTCAATATTGAATCCTATGATGGCACAACAAACCCCGCGGTTTGGATCGAAGACTATCTCCTTCACATCCACATGGCCCACGGTGACGATCTTCACGCCATCAAATACCTCCCCCTCAAGCTTAAAGGACCAGCCCGGCATTGGCTCAACAGCTTGCCAGCAGAGTCAATTGGGAGCTGGGAGGACCTGGAAGCCGCATTCCTCGATAACTTCTGGGGCACTTATGTGCGACCACCAGACGGCGATGACCTAAGCCACATAATTCAGCAGCCTGCATTTAATCGGCCGGACAATTACGACACGGTTCTTAACCAAGAAAAACCAAATCGTCGACCGTCCGGATGCGGAGGCCCTCGCGGCCTTCAAGCATAACATCATGACGAGTGGCTTGCCCGGCTCCTAGGACAGAAAAGCCGAAATCCATGGCAGCCCTCACATCACTCATGACCCGCTTCTGCGCGGGTGAGGACAGCTGGCTAGCACGCAGCAACAACCTCAGCAAAAATTCTGGTAGTCCGGACTTCAAGGACCGAAATGGCAGGCCGCGTCGTAACAAAAACAATCGCCGCATTAACGGCGACAATATTGAGGATATGGCAGTCAATGCCGGATTCAGAGGCTCTAAACCCGGTCAGCGGAAAAAGCCATTCAAAAGAACTGCTCCGGGTCCGTCCAATTTGGACCGGACCGCTTGTGCCAGATACACGGCACCCCGGAAAAGCCAGCTAACCACACCAACAGGGACTGTTGGGTATTCAAGGTGCAGGCAAGTTAATTGCGAAAACAATGACAAGGGGCCGCATAGCGATGGCGAGGATGAGACCCAACCGCCCGAACAATAGAGGATGAAGGGTTTCCCCCAAAAGTGCGGACGGTGAACATGATATACGCAACGCACATACCCAAAAAGGGAGCGGAAGCGTGCACTCGAGGATGTCTACGCGATGGAGCCGGTTGCCCAAGTTCAATCCATGGTCCTCCTGCCCGATCACTTTTGATCAAGGGACCACCCCACCAAAGATCCGCCACGGCGGATTCGCCGCACTGGTCTTAGACCCAATCGTCGATGGATTTCACCTAACCAGAGTCCTGATGGACGGCGGCAGCAGCCTGAACCTGCTTTACCAGGATACAGTGCGCAAAATGGGCATAGACCCCTCAAGGATTAAACCTACCAAAACGACCTTTAAAGGCGTCATACCAGGTGTAGAAGCCAATTACAGTCTCAATTACATCGAAGTGGTCTTCGGATCCCGGATAACTTCCGAAGCAAGGAGTTAATCTTCGACATAGTCCCGTTCCGCAGCGGCTATCATGCCTTGCTCGGACGCATGCGCGTTTGCAAAGTTCAACGCGGTGCCGAACTACGCATACCTCAAGCTCAAGATGCCAGGCCCTCGAGGAGTCATCACGGTCAACGGAAACACTGAGCGTTCTCTCCGCACGGAGGAACATACAGCGGCTCTCGCGGCAGAAGTGCAATGCAGCCTCTTAAGGCAATTCTCGAGTCCGGCCGTTAAGCGGCCGGACACAGCTAAGCGTGCCCGGAGTAACTTACAACAAGACCACCTGGCACGTTCCGAGCACGCGTAGCAGTGCGGCCCCAACCCCAGCTCCTGCGAAACGTCAAAGCAGGTCCTTCGCGTACACCATTACGCTCTGAAGATACCATGGGCATGGGGAGAAGGGCACGACCACGATAAACCTGCATCGCGGCTCAACCACACCAGGGGCTCTCAAGTGTGTCGTTCTTTTTATTTTCTTTTTACCAACAGGACTCCGTTTGTCGAGGCCCTGTCCGTGACAGAACTGCCGAACTCACGATGCAACAGCCAGGGGAAGGATAAAGGCTACAACGAATATACAGGTGGTCTCCATTATGAACATTTTTATACACCAATCAGAGCCTACCTCGAGGGGGGGGACATGTTTATGATCCCACACCTTGCTTATCGCACTATTTGTATCGTTCTGCATTCGTAGCAGCACTTATTGAATAAAACAATGCAGCACCTTTTTTCTTATAATTGCATTCCTTTTTCATACATATGTTCATTCACGACATGTTGCATCCGTACACTTTGGTACGGCTAATATACACCAGGGGCTTATGTTTCCCGCATTATGGTGTGATGAGTCCGAACACTTTCACAAGTGCGGCACCCCGAACTTATAGCACTATATGCATCGGCTCCGAATCATGTCTTGGGTCAATAGTTGGATTTGCCCGGCTCCCATGTTTTGGTACCTTACGTTCCGTTATATCGGCTAAGGTAGCACTGGGAGAACCACTGCGATTCTGCCCCAGTTGAGCTGGGTTAACGCCTCAGTGGAGAAAGCTAAAACTGGCCGTCATGATGAGGCGAGAGCCGATCGCTGTTCGAGAGGCTTTTTGCGAGTCCTTAAAGACTTATGCCGCTTAGAGCGAGGAGCCGGACATCGTCTGCCAAGACGTGGATAGCGCCCCAAATTCGCCTTCCGAAGACTAGGGGCTTCGCCGAAATTTAAAATTATAGAATTCTATGGCTAAGTGAGAGTGTTCAAGCATTATAAGTCCGGTTGCCTTGTTCGCTGTGTTGAGCGCCTCCCTAGATGGAGGAGCCCCGGCCGCCGAACAATAGGGGACAGAAGAGCTTCCCCCCACAAGTGCGGACGGTGAACATGATATATGCAACCCGCATCCCCAAAAGGGAGCGGAAGCGTGCACTCAGGGACGTATATGCGTTGGAGCCAGTCGCCCCAAAATTCAACCCGTGGCCCTCCTGCCCGATCACTTTTGATCGAAGGGACCACCCCACTAGCATCCACCGGATTCGCCGCATTGGTTCTAGACCCAATCATTCACAGATTTCACCTCACTAGAGTCCTTATGGACGGCGGCAGCAGCCTGAACCTGCTTTATCAGGATACAGTGCGAAAAATGGGCATAGATCCCTCAAGGATTAAACCCACAAAGACGACCTTTAAAGGCGTCATACCAGGTGTAGAGGCCAACTGTACAGGCTCGGTTACACTTTTAGTGGTCTTCGGATCCCCGGATAATTTCTGAAGCGAGGAGTTAATCTTCGACATTGTCCCGTTCCATAGTGGCTATCACGCACTGCTCGGACGAACCGCATTTGCAAAGTTCAATGCGGTGCCGCACTACGCATACCTCAAGCTCAATCTGCCAGGCCCTCGAGGAGTCATTACGGTCAATGGAAACACCGAACGCTCTCTCCGAACTGAGGAGCATACGGCAGCCCTCGCGGCGGAAGTACAAAGCAGCCTCTCGAGGCAATTCTCCGGCTATTAAACGTCCGGACACCGTCAAGCGCCCGGAGTAACCTACAACAAGACAGCCTGGCACGTTCCGAGCAAGCGTAGCAATGCGGCCCCAACCCCAGCCCTCACGAAATTGCGAAACCAGTACTACGCGTACATAATTACACTCTGGAAATACCATGGGCATATGGGGAGGGGCACGACCACGGCATGCCCAAAATGCGGCTCAACCGCACTAGGGGCTCCCGATTTCGTCATTCTTTTTCTTACTTTCAGGACTCCACTCTACGGAAGGCCTGTCCGGCAGTACAATCGCCGAACACACGATGCAACAGCCAGGGAGGCAGAAAGCTACGTCGAGTGTCCAGGTGGTCTCTATAACGAGCAGTATACTTGTTTCACATATCATCCCGCAGCTCGCCCCTGGAGGGGGACATGTCAAATAGTCCCATCTCTTGCTTATCGCACTATTTGTATCGTTCTGCTTTTACCGCAGCCTTTTCGAATAAACAATACATAGCTTTTTTCTATTATTGCATTCCTTTTTTTATCTATATATGTTCATTAATGACATGTTGCACCCGTACACTTTGGTACGACCAAATACACCAGGGGTTTAAGTACCCCAAAATACGGTGTGTTAAGTCCGAACACTTTCACAAGTGCGGCACCCCGAACTTATAGCATTATATGCATCAGCTCCGAATCATGTCTTGGGTCAATAGTTGGGTTTGCCCGGCTCCCATGTTTTGGTACCTTACATTCTGTTATATCGGCTAAGGTAGCGCTGGGAGAACCACTGCGATTGTGCCCCGGTTGAGCTGGGTTAAGCACCTCAGTGGAGAAAGCTAAAACTGACCATCATGATAGGCGAAAGCTGGTCGCTGTTCGAGAGGTTTTCGAGTCCCTAAAGACTTATGCCGCTTAGAGCGAGGAGTCGGCTTTGTCCGGCCTAGGCGTGGATAGCGCCCCGAACTCGGTCTTCCAAATACTAGGGGCTTCACGAAATTAAAATTATAGAATTCTATGGCTAAGTGAGTGTTCAAGCATTATAGTCCGATTGCCTTGTTCGTTGTGTTGAGCGCCTCCCACGAAGGACCCAAGAATGGGAAAAAGAGCGCTCAAGTTTATCCCGAACACCCCAGCACTCGTGGCATGGGGGCTGAAGCCGACGACTTGCCATCTCTCAGATTTTATAAACAGCCGCACAGATGGTAATATTTTAAATTAACAAGCGTTGCTTAGCGCATATGAACTAAGTTTTCAGCGCGGGATAACAAAATGCGAGTCTACTCAAATATTACATCTTTGGAGCACTCACCCGCAATAGTGCGGGCGCCCTTCAAAGACACACTCTTATAATACATCTCGGGCGTGCGATGCTCCTTGCCCTCTGGTGGCGGGTCCGTTCTGAGCTTGGGCATCCATCTTGCCCCAGTGCACCTTTGCGCGGGCAAGGGCCCGACGGGCACCCTCAATACAAGCGGAATACTTGATGACTTCAACCCACGGGCACGCATCCATCAGCCGCAGCACCAGACCGAAGTAGCTCCCAGCCATAGCCTTCTTAGGCCACAACCGAAGTATGAGGCCCTTCATGGCTAGTTCGGCCGCCTTATGGAGCTCGACCAGCTGCTTCAGCTGGTCGCTAAGGGGCACCGGATGTCCGGCCTCAAAGATACCGAGACGAAGACCTTCTCCGTCGAGCTCCCCTCCTCGGCCCGGCAGAATGCGGCAGCATCGGACACGCTGCGAGGAAGATCTGCGAACGCTCCTGGAGAGCTCCAAATTCGGGTCAGAAATAGGTAATTAACACTCACATGCTTACTTTGCATGAAAAATGCCTTACCCGCTGCTATTTTCTTCACCGCCTCAATCTCCTGGAGGGCCTTGTAGGCTTCGGCCTTAGCGGCTTTGGCACTCTCAAGAGCCGTTGCACTCTCAAGAGCCACCCGCGCCTCCTGCTTCTCTCGCTCGGTGCGCTCCGCGGCCGCATTGCGTTCGGCCGCGGCCACCGCCTCCTTCAGGGCCGCCACCTCGCTAGTGGCCCCTACAATACCCACGTTATCCTTGTCATTTTTATTGCAACCAAATCCTTTTCTTCAAGGTACAATTTTCATAAGGTATTACTCACCTTCTTTTTCCTCGAGCTGCTTCTTGGCATGGCCGAGCTCGTTCTCGGACCGTTCGAGGTTTTTCTTCAAAGTATTGACCTCCATGATCGGTGTGGCGGAGGTCGGCTTCACCTGCAATCCCATATTGACATATTTTTTATGACTCCTGCGTTTATCTTTTTAAAGATCCTCAGTCCGGCTTTTCTTTCCGAACACCGAACCGAGCATCAGGGGCTACTTTCTATGCCGTACCATTTTACATATATTGAAATTCTTACCTCAAAGCCTTTTAGAAGGCTGCACAGAAGCTCAGTCGGCCCGCTCTTGGCGAGCTGAACCTTGAATCACCGCACTCATAGCAGTGCGGTGTTCCTCTTTCGATGGAAGCTGTTGAGCGCCTCCAGAATTATCCGGCACCTCCGGTTGGACGGAGGCGGCCGGCGTCATGATCTTGCCCTTCTTACGAAGGGGTCGCCACGGACTCGGAGCCACTGTGGCCTCCGGGCTGAGTCCGGTGCAAAGTCCGGGAGGGTGTCTGTGACACCTCTGGGGCCTCCTCCTCCCGGTGGGTCCCTTCACAGGATCCCACCTCGGCGTTGTCCATGACACGGGGTGGAGGCAGTCGGAAGGAATCCATATCCGACGCACCCAAGGACCCGCCGATTTAAACGGGAAGTTCATCCTTGGGCGGACTGCAGGGTTGTATGCGGCATTAGAAAGACATTATGTGGGGATAAGAAAAATACTTGAAGTTATTCGAGTCCGGATACTTACGATCTCGCCAGGGCTTGGCCCTTGGAGGCCGATCCTCGCTGTCACATCCTTTGGCGTTGGTGGAGCAGTCCGGGGGAAGAGTTTTTCCCTTCTTGGACCCTTCGGCCTCCCTTGTTGGGGATGCCTTCCTTTTCTTCCCTCCCCCCGCCAGGGGAGAGGCCTTCTTCTTCTCCTCCTCGCCTTGGTGGGAGGAGTCTGCCTCGGATTCATCATCCGATAGCACCTGAAAACGGTAACTCTTCCGAGTCCCCGTGGCCGTCTTCTTGGCCTTCTTCTCCGGCACCACGTGGGGCGCCGGAGCCAGCAGCCCTGTTAGGCGGGCGGCCGCTGGGTCCTCTGGCAATGGGGCCGGACAGATAGTCCGTTCGGCCTTCGTCAGCCATTCCTGTCAAAGGTAAAGGGAGTTTAGATCCCGCATAGAGCCAAACTATGGAAAACAAGTGGTGAAATCACTTACCTCGTCGGTGGACACTGCGGCGGAATCCGCGATCTTGATGGCGGATGCGGGAGCTTCGCCTTTGAACAACACCTTCCGGACATCTTCGTACATAGTGTCGAAGAGCCCGGCCAGTGGTCCGGTGCTGCACGGATCAAACTCCCACATGTTGAAGCCCGTCGGCACGCGGGAGAATCCGGGTGAGCATGACTCGGACTATGTTGACAAGCTTGAGCTTCTTGTCCACCAGCTTACGGATCTGTGCTTGGAGTCCGGTCAGCTCCTCCGAATCCCCAAATCCGGCCACTCTCTCTCTCCGGGAGGTGACCGTGGGGATGCCAGATCTGAATTCGGGGCGCTGCCCAATCAGTCACGCTGCTCGGTGATGTAGAACCACCCCGATTGCCACCCCTTGATGGTTTCCACGAAAGTACCCTCCAGCCACATTACGTGGGACATCCTGCCCACCATGGCGCCTCCGCACTCCGGTTGGCTGCCCTTCACAACCTTCGGCTTGACACTGAAGGTCTTGAGCCACAAGCCGAAGTGGGGCTGGATGCAGAGGAAGGCCTCGCACACGACGATAAACGCCGAGATGTTGAGGATAAAATTTGGGGCCAGGTCATGGAAATATAGGCTGTAGTAGAACATGAGCCCCCGGACAAAGGGATGAAGCGGGAAGCCCAGTCCGCAGAGGAAATGGGGAAGAAATACTACCCTCTCATGGGGCCTGGGGTTGGGGACGAGCTCTCCCTCGTCGGGGAGCCGATGCGCGATGTTGCTGGACAAATATCCGGCGTCGCGCAGCTTCTGGATCTGCCCCTCCGTGACGGAGGAGGCCATCCACTTGCCTCCCGCTCCGGACATAGTTGGAGAAGGTTGAGGTGAGAAGTGCGGGCTTGGGCGCTGGAGCTCGAGTTCGCGGATATGGATAAGCCAAGGAGGAAGAAGGCGCAGGTAAAAGGGTTGGATCTTTATCCCCTTATATGGGCGGACAAAAACATGTGTTCCCACCGGCCTGGTAAAACTCGGTTATCTCCCAAGCGTCACAATCAATGGCGCGGTTGGTTTACCCACGTCCGTATTGATGGGAATCCCAGAATAAGGGGAACACGATCTACGCTCGACAAGGCGTGCCAAGAAACCGCCGCTTAACGCTACCGAGGTGGAACAATAAAAACAATTTGAGTAAAGGCTTGGTAGTGGTGCGACGTCCACGCCCACGAATACGTCGCCAGATTGATCTTGTGTAATATTATTCTCTCACGGTGGTATGTGGAATTTATTTTTGCGAGCCGAACACTATCCTGGTGTTCACAATCTTCTATAAATTATTCGGAGGAAGAACCCGCCTTGCAATGCCGAAGACAACATGCGCGCGGACTTTGCGTCATTGAAGCCTGGTTCAGGGGCTCTTGAGGAGTTCCGGACTAGGGGTGTCCGGATAGTCGAACTATCATCATCGGCCGGACTCCAAGACTATGAAGATACAAGATTGAAGACTTCGTCCCGTGTCCGGATGGGACTTTCCTTGGCGTGGAAGGCAAGCTTGGCGATCTGGATATGTAGATCTCCTACCTTTGTAACCGACTTTGTGTAACCCTAGCCCTCTCCGGTGTCTATATAAACCGGATGGCTTTAGTCCATAGGACGAACAACAATCATACCATAGGCTAGCTTCTAGGGTTTAGCCTCTTTGATCTCGTGGTAGATCCACTCTTGTAACACACATCATCAATATTAATCAAGCGGGGCGTAGGGTTTTACCTCCATCAAGAGGGCCCCAACCTGGGTAAAACATCGTGTCCCTTGTCTCCTGTTACCATCCGCCTAGACGCACAGTTCGGGACCCCCTACCCGAGATCCGCCGGTTTTGACACCGACAGGGATGCAAGGAGCACAAGGCCTGCACATCCAAGCAAGTGGTAACATGGACTTGTACATGAAACATCCCAAGCGCAAGCAAAGCTGCAGTGAGCCTGTACAATGAGCTAGCGTAAGTCGATGCATTTCATTTAATTAAATCGGCATTCGTGTATGATTTATGTGCGTTGGCTGATCCACGAATTCAAGTACCAGGGTGAACATTTAACTTAAAAAATCTGAAGGCACTTGCACTCCGAAATCAACATAACTTGAGAAATGTGAAGCTACATGCACTTTGAAAACCAGCTAATGATCCAAAGTAGTTCAGATTATAAACACTAAATGATGCAAGCACCAAAAACACAAAATGCAACATGGTGTACAAGGACTACAAACATGGTCTGTACCTGCTTGAATTATTCGTTCTCTGGCTGAAAATATCGAAGTGTAATTGCACGTATAACCAGTGCGCAAACTGCATCTCAATATATATATCCTGCACAAGTATGCCAATAGTTTCAAACAACAGATTAGGAAAGTATTTATGCTATGTTGTCATAATATGGGGACTTTCTGTTAGATGGCCTCGACGTTTCCTCAAGCTATGAAAATGCACTATAATTTGCTTGTCATCAATGCCTGCAAATCTCTGTCTCTCTCAACATAGTAGATCATCATTGGATACTAAATCCTTCAATGAGCTTGCAAAATGCTTGCATTAGATCCCTCATTAGACACTATATGTTCATCACCAGGAGCATGTAAAATGTTTGCATCAAATCCTTCATTAGCAGTCTGTTCATTAGACACTTAAGGCTCAAGAACAACATGAGCTTGTATGTTTGCACCGGAAACTTGATTAGATACATCAGATTCAGTCAGTTCGGTATTGATTGGGGGAGTTATAAAATAAGTAGAAATTGGTTTCATTTTCTCATAGATTCCCTACATACAAGCAGTTTTACAACACCGTCAGGTTTAACTATTGGCCAGAAATTGAAGAGTTGAATTAGATATAATCAGGGATGTGATGTACCTGCTCGTTGCAAGACGCTTACTCTTGCAAGCTGCGATCGTCTGCTTGGCAAGCTCGATGCCATGCACGTCTTGCCGCCGCTGCCTCCCACGCAGCTACACCTGTGGTTGGATCTTCATCTTCTTGTCCTTCCGCTCGCTTGAAGCCAGCGAACGCCTCCAACGAGGGCGCGAGGAAGTGCTGTGTCCGCTTTGTCCAGCGGCGGCTAGGTTAGGAGCGAACCAGATCGAGGCTGGACCAAATGAATTGGGATTTTTCCTGTTGTCGATCGATATGGGAGGCGCTCGTTTGGGCCGGGAGCCTGCTATAGGGCCTGCCTTGCACTTATGTTATTGGCCCATCCAAATTGAAACATTTTTGTTCATTTTTTACAGTGCCTGCTCATGCGTTGGGGCGAACAAAACTAGCGTGGGCCAACCTCGACGACTCAAACTTGGTGCACACTTTCCAGCCACCGAGGCGGCCGCCTGCATTCAGCCCCTATGGTGGCTTCGCCCCTTTTGCGTGTATGATTGGATAGTGAAAAATATTCCAGGGGTGCTTTTGATTTACCCACAAAATGGTTGAATTGCTTGTTTCTATGAACTGAGTTCGCCAATAATGTGAAGGATGCCAGTCTTTTCATCCTATTGTAGATTGCTTAGATCTCGATATGCCAAAAGTAATTGCATGAAATATACAGTAAAAGCCAGTGTGATGTGTTTGGCTACAACTAGTCTGGCTACACGTCCTCATATAATATATCAAGGACGCACCATCTTACCAGATTAACCATTCGACTTACCCATGCAGTGTGGGAAGAAAGAAGTATTGGGACTGCGTATCCAAGCAATTGATGCCATGGACTCCTTTGTACAACCTTGTAAGCGAAAAAGAAGTTGCAGTGTGCCTGTACAAAGAACTAGCGTATGTTCAATTACCTGCTTCTCGGAATTTTAGTTAGCCACTTATTGCAAAATTGTTCAATTACGTTGCTTGGCTTAATTTAGTTTTCTACTGATTACATAATGGCACAGCCTGTTAATCATATTGTAGACTGCGCCTATCTATGTGTTTGATACTTACTGTTAAGAATTACGTGTTTTCCTTAACTTAAATATCTACTTGTTTGTGTAACTGCTTTGCTGCTGCAACAACGGGTTACAATGATGTTAATAACTAGTACTTTTCAGCATCCAATTGAACTCTTTAATTCCTTGTTTGTTTAACTGGTTTGCTGTTATAACTCCCAGTTGAGATGTTTTTCTAACTTCAACTTTTCTGAATCCAATCGGAACTTTAATGGCAAAACAGGTTAGCCCAAGATCAAAGAGCGAGGTCCCCATGGACGTTGCATCATCCCACATCAGTGGCACCGGCCCAATCGTGCATTATGAATTGCCAACTGCTGATGCTCGAGAGGCTAACCTAGTGGTAGAAAGAGATTCTACTTCTGCACTTAGAGATGAAGTTGACATGTTGAGGAAGCAAACAGCACAATCACAAGCAGTACTCAAGACAACCATTAAATATTTTGTGGATTTTAAAACGAAGCAAGCTGAGACTGACCAGATTGTTAAGGTCCTGAAGGAAAAAAGGAAATTAAATTCCTACTTGGTAAATCATAGGTGAAATGTTCTTTCCATAGTTGAATAACCTTTGTGTTGTCTGCATTCATGTAATCAATCAAACCATTTGTTTTAGAGCTCATGTAATAATTGTTTTTTTGGTTTGTAATTTTATTTGAGCACAAGTCTGTATTAATTGATAAGACTCGGAGACATTTCATTTGGATTGCTGTGCCAGACCTACGAATATGCCAATCGGGCTAAATGTGCATTCAGCAATAGTAGTAGTATGGATGGACCATAAGTGGCACGCATCGGAAAGGGCCAAGATGTTGGCTAAAAAAAGGATGCTATTGTAGCCAAAAAAAAAGTACAGCGGCCTGGCTTATGTATGTTAGGTGATATTATTGATCCATATACTCTATAAGTGTTTATATGTCCATTAGTTACGTACATTCTTGGTTGATTGACTCAAGATTTGAATCTTGATACATCGCTTGTGTACATATCTAAATGGGAGTACACATTATGCTGCGTGTGACATTTGAGTTGGACATGAAGTGTTCCAAATATTTGAATTCACCTTAAAGCTGGATACTAGTTTCTGAATTTGAGTATCGACATTTGTAACCCATATTCATATATGACACGGAATACATCTTTGTCGTCCTTTTGAAGATATATAAAAACACATAGAATGGTTTATAAAGATTCATATAGGAATACAAAATGGATTCGAATTTAGTTGCCAGGGTAAACGTGGATGCTTGTTGTCCCAAAATTCGAAAGAAGCAGCAAAATGTCCACTCCCACGTCGGCTGCCCGAAGCCAAGTGTTTGGGAGATGGAAATTACTGTCTACCCATTACATGGACAATTCATTGGCCCGATTTCCACTCCTCTAAATAGGGGTAGGTTAGTAACTTCAATTAGACGTGCCACGACCGCCTCTGAGCCCATTCCGACACTATGGGCGTCAAACATGGGCGGCAAAACACATTTGATTCAAGATCATCCGAAAGACCTCTGTTTCTCCCTCCATTCCCCATTCATACACGGTGGGTAACAAAACAAACTCGACTCGGCCGAAATCGATGTAGGCAAATATTTTCAATAGGGGCAGGTTTGTAACTTCACTCAGACGTGACACAACCGCCCTACCTGTCAGCCCCGTTCATACACCGTGGGCGCCAACCATGGGCGCCAAACACCCTCTCCTCGCTCGAAATCGCTCTGGGCAAATATTGGCGAGATGCGAGATTACCATCCTATCCCCAACCGATGAGACATCCAAATTTTAAACGGGGGCTAAGTTCGTAACTTTCCCATATTTCAGACAGGCGCGTCCCAAAAACATGGTTCCCCATACCTCTCCCTCCATTTTCCCATTCATACACCGTCCGCGCTAGAACACCCCATCCCCACACGAGCCTCCGTCCACCACCCCATCCATCGCCGCCGTCCTCCACCACATCCATCGCCACCGTCCTCCACCATGCCGGAGCGCCTACCAAGACCGCGTCGTCCACTGCTAGAGATGGACGTTTATCATCCACGGCGACGGACCAATAGCCTTGCATCGCGTCCTCTCGCTTCATCGGCGCCGTCGTCCTCTTTGCGGAGCCGCTCACACGACCTTCTCTTCCACCGCAACGGGACTTATCCCCCGATGCACCCGTCTACCGTCACAGATCTGCTTCAACACCACCGACAGCCATCGCACCCCCGATGCCTACACGGCGCCCGCAAGAGAGGTGGTACTTCATATCTCCTCAACTTTTTGATCTCAACCAGAAAATAGATCTTAACTTGTTTACTCTACTTTCTTTTCAGCTCTTAGAATTTAGTTCTTAGTTCGAAGCAAGCAATTGATGCTAAATATCATTTCTCCGGTTTGCGACTTCAACTGACATGGCACAGCCATAATATGGTTTAATTGATCATGCTTAGGGTTTAATTGATCATGTTGGTTTCGTGGTGGTTTCTTTAATAGAAATCGGAGGGGAAACCCTCTTTTGCTAAAAAAATATGCTTAGAGTTTCCCCCTTTTATGATCACTATACGATCAGAATACGTGCTTCGTGTCATAGTAACACTGCTCCACGCATCCAGCTAAACAAGCTTACATGTTCAAATATGAATCTGATATTATTAAAAAAGAGTTGTTCAATTGGTCAGCTAAATGTTCCTAAATTAGTTTCGAAAATGCATGTTCGCCGCTCGGGTGTGTATCTCTCTGAGGTGCCCACGGTGGGCGGCCCACCACAGGGATTTTGGGTCGCCAGCCCCGATTCCCCTCGTTTCTGCAAGGCGCTTCCGATCTCTACTGCCCCGGCCGCTTTGCCTCATCGGCGACTTGTCCCCGGACGGCATGACTCTAGGAGGAGACGCAGGACTAACAGGAGGACAGAGCCGCTCGCCCAACAACGCCATCACGCTTCGGCGCGCCGCCGTGCCTACCTTCCCAGTCTGTTCAGGGCTCAGGCGTGCAGCACCCACCAAGCCAACCCGATTTATCCTGAGATACGTCCTCCACACTGCATTGTATAGAAAGAAAGTGTCATTTCCAGCTTTTACATAGGTTTCGATCTTTTACATGGAATACAATCTGCCTACTTGCTTCGTGTCGCACTACCAACACTCCACCCTTGAAGCTAAACATTACGCCACTCATAATTGCTTAGTTTATTTGTTCAAATACGAATTTCATATGATTCTAATGTTCCTACTTCAGTTTTGAAATGTGTGCCTGCCTGTTATAGAGACATAAGGGGTTTGCATTTCTGTGTGTGGTCTGGTCAGCACGGTTGGCGAGGTGAACTTTGCATATGCAGGGGTTTATAGGGAGACACTCTCCGAGTTGAATCCGCAATGCATTCCATAGATAATCTGACTACTTTTTATGCTTTCATGAATCTCAGATTCTGAACAGCATCATAATGATTATGAGCTTGCGCGCATGAAAAGAATAAAGCGAGAACAATGCCATGGCTGTCAAACTTGGCATTAAGGGACTGAAATCAAGTCTAGATGCAAAGGTAATGCAAACGCGTTCTCCACCTCTGCATTCATGCTCGTAATATGATCCTAATAAAGGATTGTGAGCTAGAGGGAGACCTAAGTCAATGTAGCTCCCTAGTGGAGGAGTCGAGGAAGATGCCCTATCTTATTCACCCATCAAGGTACTTGCTCTAACTTTCCAAGGTTACATTGCTCGCACATATCTTGCAATCGATGCTTTGCATTGCTTCTACTTTGTTGAACTGCCATTAGCTTAGTTTACACATCGTGTATGTGAATACGCCCTGCCTATCCATTTTCAATTACATATTCCATCTGTCATCATACCATATTTATCCATTCAAATGTTGTTCTTGTGTATCGACGTTCAAAAGGAAGAGGGCGATTGTTGATCGTGGAGGAGCACAAGCAAAGTATTTGGAAAAGGTAATGGCACCGATAAATCAAATAGCCCATTAGGTGTAGTTGCAATATCACACGACCCACAAAATACCCCAACTCTAGCAGACTCTAGCCCTACCACCTTTGGTCATTTCTAATGCCCCAACTCAGCAGACCCCACCGCAGCAAAGCAGTATGATTATGCCAGTTGACATAGCACCGGTATGTCTGACATAAAACCCCCATTACAGCAAAGAGTACACCAAATCCAGTTGCCAAATCCCTTTTGAACCGAGAGAGCCCCAATTGCAGCAAATAGGACCCTGTTCCATTTCTTCCCAGTTTAGAAGACGAAGCTTATGTTGTTGTCAGAACTTTGTGCACATCTTTCCTTCATGGAAAGATTATACATGAACAGAACAATTTCCAGTCTTCCTCCGCAACTTACGCATAAGTAATGTACTAATGTTATTCATGGTCATTACTGCATATGTTTCTGCTGATAGAAGACACAAGATTTCATTCTTTTAAATAGGCGAGGAGCAAACTGGATTGTGATGACGAGCAAGAGTTGGTTGCGCTTTTCAAGCACTCGTTGATGAAGTATCGTTCCTACCTGAGGCAAGTGCACTTCGATGGCAAGCCTCTGAACGAAATTTCTATAAAGTCTCCGGTGCTACATTTATCCGACGGTGATTGGAATAATCTTGTTACACATTGGTCTTAGCTGCAGCGTAAGGTACTATCTATGATATCACATCACAATTTGAACTACGTTTCTGCATTTGCCTTAGTGTCTCACTTGTATGAAAACTGTTAGCAGAAGAACATTCGTTCTCAAGGGACCACAGAATCTCGCAACTATACTGGTGTGTGGTTTGCTCTTGTGAGTACCTCTTGCCCTGTATGACCATACTTACTTTCATAGCTGTTTGATTATGTAGCATCACTGCACATGTTAGCCTCGTAATCGTCCATTTGGTGGACATTATAAGATCTGTATGGACTCTTACACAAATTTAGAATCAACCCAATGCTCTTGAAGAGGTTTAGCTCTGCAGTCCTCTTGTAAGGACTGAACATGGTCTATCACTGCATTTACATTATCAGCTACTCCCTCCGTCCCATAATATAAGAACGCTTTTGTACAGTACACCAATGTTCAAAACACTCTTGTATTATGGGAAGAGGGATTGGTTCATTTTGTAGCATTCTGCATCTTATCTCCCTCTCCCACCATTTACTAAAAAAGATCAGATCTATATTTAATCTTACCAACAAGTAGAATACACAGACAATGCCAGTGCAGAAGTGTAGCCCATTGCTCTTGTCAGTACATTTTGTCTTGTAACGCTTGTACTTCCAGGGATTGGTAGTTGATTATGTAGCATAAATCTGCATCTTATCTTCATTATCCTCTATCCCTTCCAGTATTATCATATCTATAATTACTCTCTACAAAATGTAGAGTACAGGCAATGCTTATGAAGAAGATTATGTGCTGAAATTCTTGAGTTATCCTTCCCTTGACATGGAGAAGGGCATTATAAAGCCGGTGTTAATTGTTAATCTAAGTCAGTCCTTCTAAAGCCTTTATCCTCAAGCTTTGTTTAATTTGCTCATACTCCCTATCGTTTACTGCTGTTTAGTTTGTTGTTTCTACCAAAATGCATGTTCGTAAGAACCGTAAGTTCTAAGATTTACTTGTAAAACCAAATTTCTTATTCATACCATGCACATTACTTAATACTCCCTATATATATGCTTGGTTTTGTGGATCTATAATCCAGTGTGTGGTGAAGCAGCCCACGTTTGCACCTTGTCATCTCCTGTTTTATCTTACTGATGTGGTGATGATATGAACAACATGCCATGCACATTATCAAAAATAGATACAATGATTTTCTTTGCCCTTCATCTATGCTTGTTATGTTGACATGGTAATCCAAAGAGTGTGGTGAAGCTCCCGCATTATGAACAATGCCAAATTATGCTATTGATATTTTGAACTTACTCTTTATTTTCTAATTTGAAATTGGATAGAATTGATGAGCAGTTATCATCTTTGTTTATACACGTGCAAAACCTGTCATCTCTCTCTCGCTTTGTTTCAGGGTGATATGCACGATGGCATGCACAAGTCTGTCAAGGTTGTGAGACAAACCCAACATATATTGCAGCAAAGAAGGCAAAACATCTTGAAGATAGCGAGACAACCCCAAAGTCTTGTCTTGATGCGATATTCAAGTTACTTGAGACTAACGGTCGAGACAAGCTCACATAATTCGTTATGCGAATCAGTTCGACTTCTTCGGTCCCAAGTTCTAGCGTAAAGGCATTACGCAACTCAACTTCGACTTGAAGTCCTATCTCTAAGAAAGATTGCGCAGAACACCAATGAGAACCTCATCGCTAAACAGCTACACCTGGAAGCTATGACCAACATGCTAGGCCGGTCTCACAGCCTTGCTCAGCAGCTTGCGCAGCAGTTCCGCTCAAGGCTAACCTTTCTTGAACTGTCTTGGAAGTGGTCTCGGTTCAAGATATTATTACATTCTGCTGCAATGGTGCCCGATTTTTGTAGTCTGCTTCTTCGTTGCGCTTTATGATCACTGGTGGCGAACTTTGATGCCCAGTGGATGTAATATACCTTAAATCCTTTATTGTATAGTGTAGGTTTATTCTAAGTTACTATACCGTAATTAATTTATTGTATAGAGTAGGTTTGTTCTTAATTCCTACTAGTTACTGCCATCATTCGCTATCTGAAAAAAATCAGATGTAGTCGATCGGGCCGAAACATTCGATAACGGGCCAGGTTTTTAGCGGGCCACAATTGGGCCGGCCTGCGTCTTTCTTGGGCCCGAATGATTGGGGCCTTCACACATTGCACCAGGCCCAAACTTACACCGGCCTATATTTTAGTTGGGCCTTTTGTCGACCCAGCGCTTAGTTTGGCCCAAGTAGCGTTGGGCCATTAACAGGCTGAATATTGTCTTGGCACATTACGGCGAGATGAAACCACAGGCCTTTAGCAGGCCAAAATGCATGTTAGGCCTCAATTTTCACTAGTCGTCGACGGGCCTTCAGCAGGCCGAAATGTAGACCGGGCCGTTATGGGCCTAGTTAGCTCACGTGCCGTTACCAGGCCGAAACATATCTCGGGCCTTAGTTGGCCCACTGATATCATGGGCCTTTAAGATGCCGAAAGCTTAGTACAGGCATCAACAGGCCGAATTACGCGACAGGCCTTTAACAGGCCCAAAGTCACGTTGGGCTTAACTGTTGCCACCTTTAGCACGGGCCGTTAGTGGGCCCGATGTCCCGTCGGACCATATATGACCCATGGGCAAGACGGGCCATTCGAGCCGAAAGTCACACCGGTGAAATGGGCCCATGTCTACATCAGCCTCTAACGGGCCGAAAGTCACTGGCTGTAGTTGGGCCCGAATATTCGGCGAACAATTAACGGGCCAGATATGGCTTCGGGCCGTAAATGGGCCCAAATATTGGGCGAACAATTAACGGGCCAGATCTGGTTTCGGGCTGTAAATGGGCCTTTATTAAGCAGGTCGTTATTGGGCTGACCCACTAGTACCTGATTAAGTTATATGGGCCTTTGACTGGGCCGGCCTTTTTAACCTATATGGGCCTCTGTTGGGCCCAACCACGTGTCGACGTACCATAGGCATGTCTCCTCCAATGGACGGGCGACATCTGGCCCACTGACGGCCAATCAGAATTTTACACGTGGAAATTTCCCATTGGCCGGTACATTAACGGGTTATCGGATCCAAAATCCGACCCGATAGCTTAATGGCGTTCCGTTACGGTGGATGCCACGTGTCAGTCACCCTTGACGAAAACACTTTTGTGACGCGCGATTTATCGTCATGGAAGTGGACATTTCCATGATGATAATTTTGGTAATGTCATGGAACACTTCTACGACAGCACATTTATGACTATCTTTTTTATGTCATAAATTTGTCATGGATGTACATGCATGACAAAAAACGCGACCTACTGTGACAAACACGTATCATCACGGAAGTGTATTTTTTTGTAGTGTGATTGGTTTTTGGTGGCTACAGAGGATTGCGGCGGCGGAACTCCAGATCTATTATCGTCTTCGGAAGTTTTAGGGTACGTGGATATATATAGGTGAAAGAAGTACGTCAGGGGAGCCACGAAGGGCCCATGAGGGTGGTGGGCGCGCCTTGGGGGGGGGGGGGGGAAGGCGCGCCCCCTACCTCGTGGCTTCCTCGGAGTTTTCCTGACGTGCACTCCAAGTTTTTCCGGTAGCTTTCCTTCCAAAAATAACTTCTCCAGTTGATTTCGTTCCGTTTCGACTCCGTTTGATATTCCTTTTCTTCGAAACACTGAAATAAGGGAAAAAACAGGAACTGGCACTGGGCTCTTGGTCAATAGGTTAGTCCCAAAAATAATATAGAAGTGGATAATAAAGCCCAATATTGTCCAAAACAGTAGATAATATAGCATGGAGCAATCAAAAATTATAGATACGTTGGAGACGTATCAATCATAAGCAAATTCAACAAAATAGCTATCACATGAAATATTTTCAACACGATCCACATGCATGCAAAGTTGACACTCTTCCAAAATAGTGGGATTAACATTAAATAAAGTCATGACCTCTCCAAACCCACTTTTATCAAAAATACCATAAGATTGAACATTCTCCAGATATGTGGGATCTAAAGTTGACACTCTTCCAAACCCACTTTCAATATTATTGCAAACCCTATTATCAATCTCATATTCATCATGGGGCTTAAATAAATTTTCAAGATCATAAGATGAATCACCCCAATCATGATCATTGCAATAGGTAGTAGACATAGCAAAACTAGCATCCCCAAGCTTAGGGTTTTGCATATTATTAGCACAATTGACATCAAGATAATTTATAGTAAAATCATTGCAATCATGCTTTTTATTCAAGGATCTATTTTGAATCTCTTCATAAATTTCTTCATCACAATTTTCAGATTCACGAATTTCAAGCAAAACTTCATAAAGATAATCTAGTGCACAAAACTCACTAGCAATTGGTTCATCATAATTGGATCTCTTAAAAAGATTAGCAAGCGGATGAGGATCCATAGATCTTAGGTTCTCTGTTTAGCAATAAATAAACAACTATTCCAACCAAACGCGCAACCGAGCCAAGTAAGACATCAAAGCAAACGAAAAAGACGAACAAAAGAAGGGAGAATAAAACGACAAGGGTGAACTGGGGGAGAGGAAAACGAGAGGCAAATGGCAAATAATGTAATGCGAGGGATAAGAGTTTGTGATGGGTACTTGGTATGTCTTGACTATTGCATAGACTCCCCGGCAACGGCGCCAGAAATCCTTCTTGTTACCTCCTGAGCACTGCGTTGGTTTTGCCTTGAAGAGGAAAGGGTGATGCAGCAAAGTAGCGTAAGTATTTCCCTCAGTTTTGAGAACCAAGGTATCAATCCAGTAGGAGACTGATACGTCTCCAACGTATCTATAATTTTTGATTGCTCCATGCTATATTATCTATTGTTTTGGACTATATTGGGCTTTATTTTCCACTTTTATATTACTTTTGGGACTAACCTATTAACCGGAGGCCCAGCCTGTAATTGCTTTGTTTTTTGCCTATTTCAAGATTTCAAGAAACGGAATATCAAACGGAGTCCAAACGGAATGAAATCTTGAGGAACGTTATTTTCTCATCCGATAAAATCCAGGAGACTTGGACCCTCGGTCAAGAAAGGAGGGAGGCGGCCACGAGGTGGAGGCGCCCCCTAGGGCGCGCCGCCTCGTGGGCCCCTGACGCTCCACCGACGTACTCCTTCCTCCTATATATACCTACGTACCCCCAACAGATCAGATACGGAGCCAAAAACCTAATTCCACCGCCGCAACTTCCTGTATCCACGAGATCCCATCTTGGGGCCTGTTCCGGAGCTCATGGAAGGAATCCACCACGGAGGGCTTCTACATCATCATCATAGCCTCTCCGATGAAGTGTGAGTAGTTCACTTCGGACCTTCGGGTCCATAGTTAGTAGCTAGATGGCTTCTTCTCTCTTTTTGGATCTCAATACAATATTCTCCCCCTCTCTCGTGGAGATCTATTCGATGTAATTTCTTTTTGCGGTGTGTTTGTTGAGACCGATGAATTGTGGGTTTATGATCAAATGAGCAATATTTGAATCTTCTCTGAATTCTTTTATGTATGATTGGTTATCTTTGCAAGTCTCTTTGAATTATCCGTTTGGTTTGGCCAACTAGATTGGTAGTTCTTGCAATGGGAGAAGTGCTTAGCTTTGGGTTCAATCTTGCGGTGTCCTTTCCCAGTGACAGTAAGGGCAGCAAGGCACGTATTGTATTGTATTGTTGCCATCGAGGATAACAAGATGGGGTATTTATCATATTGCATTAATTTATTCCTCTACGTCATGTCATCTTGCTTAAGGCGTTACTCTGTTTTCATTAACTTAATACTCTAGATGCATCTTTGGATAGCGGTGGATGAGTGGAGTAATAGTAGTAGATGCAAAGGTGAGTCGGTCTACTTGTCTCGGACGTGATGCCTATATACATGATCATACCTAGATATTCTCATAACTATGCTCAATTCTGTCAATTGCTCAACAGTAATTCGTTCACCCACCGTAAAATACCTATGCTTTTGAGAGAAGCCACTAGTGAAATCTATGGCCCCGGGGTCTATTCTCATCATATTAATCTTCCTACGCTTTATTATTGCTTTGCTTTTTTACTTTGTCTTTTATTTTACTTTGCATCTTTATACCAAAAATACCAAAAATATTATCTATCATCTCTATCAGATCTCACTCTCGTAAGTGACCGTGAAGGGATTGACAACCCCTATTCGCATTGGTTGCGAGGAGTTATTTGCTTTGTGTAGGTACGAGGGACTCGCGTGGCCTCCTACTTTGGATTGATACCTTGGTTCTCAAAACTGAGGGAAATACTTACGCTACTCTACTGCATCATCCTCTCATCTTCGGGAAAACCAACAAGCTCAAGACGTAGCGGAAGGATTTACGGCGCCGCTGTCGGGAGTCTACGCAAAAGTCAACATACCAAGTACCCATCACAATCCCTTATCTCTCGCATTACATTATTTGCCATTTGCCTCGTTTTCCTCTCCCCCACTTCACCCTTGCCGTTTTATTCGCCCTCTCTTTTCCGTTTGCCTTTTTCTCGTTTTCTTGTTTGCTCGTGTGTTGGATTGCTTGCTTGTCACTATGGCTCAAGATAATACCAAATTGTGTGACTTTACCAATACCAACAATAATGATTTCCTTAGCACTCCGATTGCTCCTCTTGCCAATACTGAATCCTGTGAAATCAATGCTGCTTTATTGAATCTCGTTATGAAAGATCAATTCGCCGGCCTTCCTAGTGAAGATGCCGCTACTCATCTGAATAGCTTCGTGGATTTATGTGATATGCAAAAGAAGAAAGATGTTGACAATGATGTTGTTAAATTGAAGCTATTTCCTTTTTCGCTTAGAGATCGTGCTAAAGCTTGGTTTTCGTCTTTGCCTAAAAATAGTATTGATTCTTGGAACAAGTGCAAAGATGCTTTTATCTTTAAATATTTTCCTCCCGCTAAGATCATCTCTCTTAGAAACGATATTATGAACTCTAAGCAACTCGATCATGAACATGTTGCACAAGCTAGGGAGAGGATGAAATTAATGATACGTAATTGCCCTACTCATGGTTTAAATTTGTGGATGATTATACAAAAATTTTATGACGGATTGAAATTTTCTTCTAGAAACCTTTTAGATTCGGCCGCGGGAGGCACTTTTATGGAAATCACTTTAGGAGATGCTACTAAACTCCTAGATAATATTATGGTTAATTATTCTCAATGGCATACTGAAGATCTACTAATAAAAAAGTGCATGCGATAGAAGAAATTAATGTTTTGAGTGGAAAGATGGATGAACTTATGAAATTATTTGCTAATAAGAGTATTTCTTCTGATCCTAATGATATGCCTTTGTCCACTTTGATTGATAATAATAATGAATCTATGGATGTGAATTTTGTTGGTAGGAACAATTTTCGTAACAATGCGTATAGAGGAAACTTCAATCCTAGGCCTTATCCTAGTAATTCATCTAAGAATTATGGAAATTCCTACAACAATTCTTATGGAAATTTTAATAAGATGCCCTCTGAATTTGAGACTAGTGTTAAAGAGTTTATGAATTCTCAAAAGAATTTTAATGTTTTGCTTGAAGAGAAATTGCTTAAGGTTGATGAATTGGCTAGGAACGTTGATAGAATTTCTCTTGATGTTGATTATTTAAAGCTTAGGTCTATTCCTCCTAAGCATGATATCAATGAGTCTCTCAAAGCCATGAGAATTTCCATTGATGAGTGCAAGGAAAGAACCGCTAGGATGCGTGCTATGAAAAATGCCTTTATTAAAGCGTGTTCTTCCGATTCCCATGAAAATCAAGATGAAGATCTAAAAGTTATTGATGTGTCCCCTATCAAATCCTTGTTTTTTAATATGAATCTTGATAATGATGAGATTGAATATGAGACACCTTTACCTAGAAGGCATTCTAAAAATTCGGAGCTTTTAGATTATGATGCTAAAATTGATAAAAGTGGGATTGAAAGTAAAACCTTAGATGTAGCTAAACCCACTATTTTGGATTTCAAGGAATTTAATTATGAAAGTTGCTCTTTAATTGATTGTATTTCCTTGTTACAATCCGTGCTAAATTCTCCGCATGCTTATAGTCAAAATAAAGCGTTTACCAAACATATCGTTGATGCCTTGATGCAATCTTATGAGGAAAAACTTGAGTTGGAAGTCTCCATCCCTAGAAAACTTTATGATGAGTGGGAACCAACTATTAAAATTAAGATTAAGGATCATGAATTTTATGCTTTATGTGATTTGGGTGCTAGTGTTTCCACTATTCCCAAAACTTTGTGTGATTTGCTAGATTTCCGTGATTTTGATTGTTGCTCTCTAAACTTGCACCTCATGGATTCCACTATTAAGAAACCTATGGGAAGAATTAATGATGTTCTTATTGTTGCAAATAGGAATTATGTGCCCGTAGACTTTATCGTTCTTGATATAGATTGCAATCCTTCATGTCCTATTATTCTTGGTAGACCTTTCCTTAGAACGATTGGTGCAATTATTGATATGAAGAAAGGGAATATTAGATTCCAATTCCCATTAAAGAAAGGCATGGAACACTTCCCTAGGAAGAAGATAAAATTACCATATGAATCTATTATGAGAGCCACCTATGGATTGCCCACTAAAGATGGCAATACCTAGATCTATCCTTGCTTTTATGCCTAGCTAGGGGCGTTAAGCGATAGCGCTTTGTTGTGAGGCTACCCTATTTTATTTTTTGTTTTTGTTTTTGTTTCTGTTTAGGAATAAATAATCCATATACCTTCTGTTTATATGTGGTTTTATGTTTTAATTAGTGTTTGTGCCAAGTTAAACCTATAGGATCTTCTTGGATAATAGTTATTTGATCTTGCTGTAATTTGCAGAAACATTCTGTTCACAAAAACAATTGTTAAAAATCACCAGAACGTGATAAAATAGTGATTCCAATAGCTTCTGATCAATAAACAAATTTCCTAGGTCGTCCTATTTATGCTGAATTTTTGGAGTTCAAGAAGTTTTCGTTAGTTACATATTACTACAGACTGTTCTGTTTTTGACAGATTCTGTTTTTCGTGTGTTGTTTGCTTATTTTGATGAATCTATGGCTAGTAAAATAGTTTATAATCCATAGAGAAGTTGGAATACAGTAGGTTTAACACCAAAACAAATAAAGAATTAGTTCATTACAGTACCTTGAAGTGGTCTTTTGTTTTCTTTCGCTAACCGAGCTTACGAGATTTCTGTTGAGTTTTGTGTTGTGAAGTTTTCAAGTTTTGGGTGAAATCTTTTGATGGATTATGGAACAAGGAGTGGAAAGAGCCTAAGCTTGGGGATTCCCATGGCACCCCCAAGATAATCCAAGGACACCAAAAAGTCAAAGCTTGGGGATGCCCGGAAGGCATCCCTCTTTCGTCCACTTCCATCGGTAAATTTACTTGGAGCTATATTTTTATTCACTACATGATATGTGTTTTGCTTGGAGCGTCTTGTATTATTTGCGTCTTTGCTTGTTAGTTTACCACAATCATCCTTTCTGTACACACCTTTTGAGAGAGCCATAAATGAATTGGAATTTGTTAGAATACTCTATGTGCTTCACTTATATCTTTTGAGCTTTATAGTTTTGCTCTATGTGCTTCACTTATATCTTTTGAGCTTTATAGTTTTGCTCTAGTACTTCACTTATATATTTTAGAGCACGGTGGTGGATTTGTTTTAAAGAAACTATTGATCTCTCATGCTTCACTTAGATTATTTTGAGAGTCCTAAATAGCATGGTAATTTGCTTAAAATAATAATATGCTTGGTATTCAAGATTTGTAATACTTTCTTTTGAGTGTGTTGAATACTAAGAAAAGTTTGATGCTTGATAATTGTTTTGAGATATGGAGGTAGTAATATTAGAGTCATGCTAGTTGAGTAGTTGTGAATTTGAGAAATACTTGTGTCAAAGTTTGTGATTCCCGTAGCATGCACGTATGGTGAACCATTATGTGATGAAGTCAGAGCATGATTTATTTATTGATTGTCTTCCTTATGAGTGGCGGTCGGGGACGAGCGATGGTCTTTTCCTACCAATCTATCCCCCTAGGAGCATGCGCGTAATACTTTGCTTTGATAACTTGTAGATTTTTGCAATAAGTATATGAGTTCTTTATGACTAATGTTGAGTCCATGATTATACACATTTTTTCTCACCCTTCCACCATTGCTAGCCTCTCTAATACCGCGCACTTTTCGCCGTTATCATACACCCACCATAAACCTTCCTCAAAACAGCCACCATACCTACCTATCATGGCATTTCCATAGCCATTCCGAGATATATTGCCATGCAACTTTCCACTGCTCCCTTTATTATGACACGCTCCATCATTGTCATATTGCTTAGCATGATCATTTAGTTGACATCGTATTTGTGGCAAAGCCACCGCTCATAATTCTTTCATACATGTCACTTATGAATCATTGCATATCCTTAAGACATTCACGGAGGCATTCATATAGAGTCATATTTTTTTCTAAGTATCAAGTTGTAATTGTTGAGTTGTAAGAAAAATAAAAGTGTGATGATCATCATTTAGAGCATTGTCCCAAGTGAGGAAAGGATGATGGAGACTATGATTTCCCCATAAGTCGGGATGAGACTCCGGACGAAAAAAAGAGAGAAAAGAGGCCATAAAAAAAGGAGAAAAGGCCCAAATAAAAAAATGAGAGAAAAAGAGAGAAGGGACAATGTTACTATCCTTTTACCACACTTGTGCTTCAAAGTAGCACCATGATCTTCATAATGGAGAGTCTCTTGTTTTGTCACTTTCATATACTACTGGGAATTTTTCATTATAGAACTTGGCTTGTATATTCCAATGATGGGCTTCCTCAAATTGCCCTTGGTCTTCGTGAGCAAGCGAGTTGAATGCACACCCACTTAGTTTCATTTGTTGAGCTTTCATATACTTATAGCTCTAGTGCATCCGTTGCATGGCAATCCCTACTCAATCACATTGATATCTATCGATGGGCATCTCCATAGCCCTTTGATACGCCTAGTTGATGTGAGACTATCTTCCCTCTTTTTGTCTTCTCCACAACCACCAATCTATTCCACATATAATGCTATATCCATGGCTCACGCTCATGTATTGAGTGAAGATTGAAAAAGTTTTGAGAATCTCAAAAGTATGAAACAATTGCTTGGCTTGTCATCGGGGTTGTGCATGATTTAAATACTTTGTGTGGTGAAGATAGAGCATAGCCAGACTATATGATTTTGTAGGGATAACTTTCTTTGGCCATGTTATTTTGAGAAGACAAAATTGCTTTGTTAGTATGCTTGAAGTATTATTATTTTTATGTCAATATGAACCTTTATCTTGAATCTTTCGGATCTGAATATTCATACCACAATTAAGAAGAATTACATTGAAATTATGCCAAGTAGCACTCTGCATCAAAAATTCTCTTTTTATCATTTACCTACTCGAGGACGAGCAGGAATTAAACTTGGGGATGCCTGATACGTATCCAGTGTATCTATAATTTTTGATTGCTCCATGCTATATTATCTATTGTTTTGGACTATATTGGGCTTTATTTTCCACTTTTATATTACTTTTGGGACTAACCTATTAACCAGAGCCCAGCCCATGCTGTTTTTTTTGCCTATTTCAGTATTTCGAAGAAACGGAATATCAAACGGAGTCCAAACGGAATGAAATCTTCGGGAACGTTATTTTCTCATCAGATAATATCTAGGAGACTTGGACCCTCGGTCAAGAAAGGAGGGAGGCGGCCACGAGGGTGGAGGGCGCCCCCCCTAGGGCGCGCCCCCCTGCCTCGTGGGCCACCTATTTCAGATTCACGAATTTCAAGCAAAACTTCATAAAGATAATCTAGTGCACAAAACTCACAAGCAATTGGTTCATCATAATTGGATCTCTTAAAAAGATTAGCAAGCGGATGAGGGTCCATAGATCTTAGGTTCTCTGTTTAGCAATAAATAAACAACTATTCCAACCAAATGCGCAACCGAGCCAAGTAAGACATCAAAGCAAACGAAAAAGACGAACAGAAGAAGGGAGAATAAAACGACAAGGGTGAAGTGGGGGAGAGGAAAACGAGAGGCGAATGGCAAATAATGTAATGCGAGGGATAAGAGTTTGTGATGGGTACTTGGTATGTCTTGACTTGTGCGTAGACTCGCCGGCAACGGCGCCAGAAATCCTTCTTGCTACCTCTTGAGCACTGCGTTGGTTTTCCCTTGAAGAGGAAAGGGTGATGCAGCAAAGTAGCGTAAGTATTTCCCTAAGTTTTGAGAACCAAGGTATCAATCCAGTAGGAGACTGATACATCTCCAACGTATCTATAATTTTTGATTACTCCATGCTATATTATCTATTATTTTGGACTATATTGGGCTTTATTTTCCACTTTTATATTACTTTTGGGACTAACCTATTAACCGGAGGCCCAGCCCAGAATTGTTGTTTTTTTTCCTATTTCAGTATTTCGAAGAAATGAAATATCAAACGGAGTCCAAACGGAATGAAATCTTCGGGAACGTTATTTTCTCATCAGATAAGATCCAGGAGACTTGGACCCTCGGTCAAGAAAGGAGGGAGGCAGCCACGAGGGTGGAGGGCACGCCCCTAGGGCGCACCCTCGCCTCGTCGGCACCCTCAAGCTCCACCGACGCATTCCTTCCTCCTATATATACCCACGCACTTCAACAGATCAGACACGGAGCAAAAACCTAATTCCACCGCCGCAACTTCCTCAGATCCACGAGATCCCATCTTGGGGCCTGCCCGAGCTCGGCCGGAAGGGGAATCCACCACGGAGGGCTTCTACATCATCATCATAGCCTCTCCAATGAAGTGTGAGTAGTTTACTTCAGACCTTCGGGTCCATAGTTAGTAGCTAGATGGCTTCTTCTCTCTTTTTGGATCTCGATACAATGTTCTCCCCCTCTCTCGTGGAGATCTATTCGATGTAATTTCTTTTTGCGGTGTGTTTGTTGAGATCGATGAATTGTGGGTTTATGATCAAGATTATCTATGAGCAATATTTGAATCTTCTCTGAATTCTTTTATGTATGATTGGTTATCTTTGCAAGTCTCTTCAAATCATCTGTTTGGTTTGGCCAACTAGATTGGTAGTTCTTGCAATGGGAGAAGTGCTTAGCTTTGGGTTCAATCTTGCGGTGTCCTTTCCCAGTGACAGTAAGGGCAGCAAGGCACATATTGTATTGTTGCCATCGAGGATAACAAGATGGGGTATTTATCATATTGCATGAATTTATTCTTCTATGTCATGTCATCTTGCTTAAGGCGTTACTCTGTTTTGATTAACTTAATACTCTAGATGCATGCTGGATAGCGGTCGATGAGTGGAGTAATAGTAGTAGATGCAGGCAAGAGTCAGTCTACTTGTCACGGACGTGATGCCTATATACATGATCATACCTAGATATTCTCATAACTATGCTCAATTATGTCAATTGCTCAACAGTAATTCGTTCACCCACCGTAAAATACTTATGCTCTTGAGAGAAGCCACTATTGAAATATATGGCCCCCGGGTCTATTCTCATCATATTAATCTTCTTACGCTTTATTATTGCTTTGCTTTTTTTTACTTTGTCTTTTATTTTACTTTGCATCTTTATACCAAAAATACCAAAAATATTATCTATCATCTCTATCAGATCTCACTCTCGTAAGTGACCGTGAAGGGATTGACAACCCCTATTCGCGTTGGTTGCGAGGAGTTATTTGCTTTGTGTAGATACGAGGGACTCACGCGTGGCCTCCTACTGGATTGATACCTTGGTTCTCAAAAACTGAGGGAAATACTTACGCTACTCTGCTGCATCATCCTCTCCTCTTCGGGGAAGACCAACGCAAGCTCAAGACGTAGCAGAGACCACGCTGAAGTCCCTCGTACCTACACAAACAAATAAGAACCTTGCAACCAACGCGATAAAGGGGTTGTCAATCCCTTCACGGCCACTTGCAAAAGTGAGATCTGATAGAAATGATAAGATAATATTTTTGGTATTTTTATGATAAAGACTAAAAGTAAAGATATCAAAATAAACGGTGATAGAAACAACGGAAGATTAATATGGTGGAAAATAGACCCGGGGGCCATAGGTTTCACTAGTGGCTTCTCTCAAGAGCTTAAGTATTACGGTGGGTGAACAAATTACTGGTGAGCAATTGATAGAATTGGGCATAGTTATGATAATATCTAGGCATGATCATGTATATAGGCATCACGTCCGAGACAAGTAGGCCGACTCCTGCCTGCATCTACTACTATTACTCCACACATCGACCGCTATCCAGCATGCATCTAGAGTATTAAGTTCATAAGAACAAAGTAAGGCATTAGGCAAGATGACATGATGTAGAGGATAAACTCAAGCAGTATGATATAAACCCCATCTTTTTATCCTCGATGGAAATAATACAATACGTGTCGTTTCCCCTTCTTTCACTGGAATCGAGCACCGCATGATTGTACCCAAAGCTAAGCACTTCTCCCATTGCAAGAATGATCAATCTAGTAGGCCAAACCAAACTGGTAATTCGAAGAGACTTGCAAAGATAACCAATCATACATAAAAGAATCCAGAGGAGATTCAAATATTGT
Organism: Aegilops bicornis; assembly: GCA_021605145.1. Taxonomy (NCBI): domain Eukaryota; kingdom Viridiplantae; phylum Streptophyta; class Magnoliopsida; order Poales; family Poaceae; genus Aegilops; species Aegilops bicornis. Next base: position 643,775,272 of record CM038674.1, read on the forward strand.
TCATAGATAATCTTGATCATAAACCCACAATTCATCGGATCTCGACAAACACACTGCAAAAAGAGTTACACTGAATAGATTCCAAGAAGATCGAGGAGAACTTTGTATTGAGATCCAAAGAGAGAGAAGAAGCCATCTAGGTAATAACTATGGACCCGAAGGTCTGAGGTAAACTACTCACACATCATCGGAGAGGCTATGGTATTGATGTAGAAGCCCTCCATGATCGATGCCCCCTCGTGAGCGCCGAAAAGGCCCCAAGATGGGATCTCACGGGTACAGAAGGTTGCGGCGGTGGAAATAGGGTTTTGTGGTGCTCCTCGATGTTTCTGGTGTATAAGAGTATATATAGGCGAAGGAAGTCAGTCAGGAGAGCCACGAGGGTGGGGGGCGCGCCCAGGGGGGTCAGGCGCGCTCCCCGCCTCGTGTCCTCCTCGGTTGTTTCTTGACGTACACTCCAAGTCCTCTAGATCACGTTTGTTCCAAAAATCATGCTCCCGAATGTTTCATTCCATTTGGACTCCGTTTGATATTCTTTTTCTGTGAAACACTGAAATAGGCAAAAAAACAGCAATTTGCACTGGACCTTGTCTTAGTAGGTTAGTCCCAAAAATAATATAAAAGTGTATAATAAAGCCCATTAAACATTCAAAACAGAATATATAATAGCATGGAACAACCAAAAATTATAGATACGTTGGAGACGTATCAATCTCCTTGCCCGTACAAACTCCTTGGTTCAACTCCACAATCTTGACGGAGGCTCCCAAGTGACACCTAACCAATCTAGGAGACACCAATCTCCAAAATGTAATAGATGGTGTGTTGATATGAACTCCTTGCTCTTGTGCTTAAAATAATAGTCTCCCCAACACTCAACTCTCTCTCTCTCACAGATTTGGATTTGGTGGAAAGATGATTTGAGTGGAAAGCAACTTGGAGAAGGCTAGAGATCAAGATTTATGTGGTTGGAATGAAATATATTGACCTCAACACATGAGTAGGTGGTTCTCTCTCAGAAAATGTGTCGGCGTTCTGGGAACGGGGGTCCCCAGACTTGCCTGCCTGCGGCCTGCGGCGTGGCTCAAAGGCCCCCCAGAACAGCCCATCTTCATCAACGCAAGCACAAGACCCTCGCGAGGGGCCAAGCCTCGCGGGGCAGACGACAACGAGCTTCCTCAGGCGCGGCCTCGTCGGGCCGGCTCAGGAGGAGGCGGAGAGTTAAAGGTAGGGTACCTTGCGAGGTGCCCATGACGCAAGCTGTGACGACCAAGGGTGCCAGTTGGGCGCCAACCCGCGCAGTGTCCTCCTTTCCTCTTTGGTGCCAAGGGAGCAAGCGCAAGAGAGAGCATCAAGCAAAGGCATCCATTTCGGTGCAACAAGACCAAGACCAGCCCAACGGCTAGGAGGGAGTCATCGTGGAGCCCAAGCAGGCGTCATCACCAGAGCCTTTGGCAGGCGAGGACCAACTTTAGTCAGGATAAGTGTACCAGATGTTCCCCTTCAAAATGGCCAATTGTTGGCGCCCTTCCCGCTCAATATTTGGGAAGAGGCCCAGGGCCTTTGCCTATAAATAGGACTAGCCACCCACAGGGTAGAGGCAATCCACGGAGGATGAGATCGAATAGCATCACGCAGAGAGAGGAGAGCAACTGAACCTCACCTAGCAGTTCGTCGCTCCCGCCAAGAACAGACCCTCGCGAGGGTGTTCTTCCTTGTACTGTTGCTCATCAGCCCAAGAGGCAATCCACCACACCACACACTGGAGTAGGGTATTACACCACAATGGTGGCCTGAACCAGTATAAATCTTGTGTCTCTTGTGCTGTTCTGTTTAGTAGTTTAGGTCCCAGCGGTTCGGCGGAGCACGAGACGGTAGAGGGTTGAATCTCCGCGCGCACCCCAGTGTTCGAACCTCAAGGGTCTGCCGGAACCCGAAATCCGACATTTGGCGCGCCAGGTAGGGGTGCGCCGGAATCTGCCTTCCGTCGCCTTGTTCTTCCCCGACCACCGCAACCATGTCTGACGCTCGTCGGGCCCGCGCCGAGCGCCGAGCCGCCCTCGCCTCCCATGTCGCCCAGACGGCTCCCGTCGGCGGGCGCCCTCGTCGTTCCCCGTCGCCTACCGTCAACGCCGCCACCGACCCGGCGGGGAACGAGCAGCAAGCATCATCCCAGCACCCGTCCATGAGGCGGGACGACCGCACCGCCACGCCTTCGCTCACCCCCGCTGGTTATTCGTCACGCGCGCTTCGCTGCCATGGAGGCCCGAGCTGCGCCATCGCAGCGAACGAGCTCTGCTACGCCCCTTCATCGACGACGTTTACGAAGAATGGCTCGACCGAGTCTCCGAGCTCGTCCGCTGCAGAGGCGCCACTGCACCGTCTGCCTCGCCAGACCGCACCCGCTTCGCTGGCGATGAAGCTCGGGCGCCACCGCCTCCTCAAGAAGGCGCCCTGGCCCCAAGGCGCGCGGCCCCTGGGCGGAACCCGCTCCGCTAGGCGCCGGCGCGGCAAGAGCAGAGCTGTCAAGAAGTCCCTCGCCCGCAAGAAGCTGCCCGAGCACTCCCCGCTCCAGCACGTCAAGACCGTGCACTGCCCCCAGCTGCGGCGCATGGAGACCCGCAGACCAAGCTCTCCATCGTCCAAGGCCCCCCGCGGCCACGGCGGGCTGCCGCGCCTTCACCTCCGAGCTGCGTAGCATCGCGTGGCCAGCCAAGTTCAAGCCAGACCTGCCTCCTCGCTATGACAGCACAGCTGACCCTACGGAGTTCCTCCAGCTCTACGAGTTGGGCATCAAGGCTGCCAACAGGGATGAAAGGGTTATGGCGAACTGGTTCCCCATGGCGCTCAAGGACGGAGCCCGCACCTGGATCCTGAACCTGGCCCAAAGCACGATCTCTTCCTGGGCCGAGATGCGCACCTGCTTCATCGCCAACTTCCAAGGTACTCGCGACCGGCCACCCGCCATAAGCGACATGCGCCGAATCAAGCAGCAGCCAGGGGAAACCCTGCAAAAGTACATCCAGCGCTTCAACAACACGCCCCTCAAAATCCCCAGGGTAACGGAGGAGGCCATCATCTCTGCCTTCTCCGACGGCGTGCGCGACGTCAAGATGAAGGAGGAGCTGGCGATGCATGAAGACTTGTGCACCTCCTTGGAGCTGTTCAACTTGGAGACCAAGTGCGCCAGGGCTGAGGAGGGGCGCCTCTCCCTCCTCGAGCTGCCTGCCGCGGATCCCGAAGAAAAGAAGTCCAAGGCCAAGGACGTGAAGCGCAAGGGGGCTGCCGTACTCGCGGCCGAGCCAGACACCAAGCGAGGCAGAGATCAGCCCGAGTCCTCCAAGGGCAGTCGGTACTGCGTGTACCACGACATCCACACCTACAACACCAATGAATGCCAAGAGCTCCGGGCCGTGCGCGAAGGAAGGATCGGCAGAGGCCCCGAGCGCAGCGACCGGGGCTACGGCCGAGGAGGAGGAAAGAATGCAGGACGCTGGGAAGACCGCGGCCCGCGCCAAGGGTGGCGCGACCAACCTCGTGAGGACCGCTGGCAAGACCCGCCTCGCGAGGGAGGCTGGAGGGATCAGCCTCGCGAGGATCGCCCGCAGGGGAACGCAGGCCTCCCTCCGCTGCCGCCGCAGCCAAGGAGAAATGAGGACCGTCATCAGGACGAGGGGGCTGGGGGCTTCCAGGAACCGCGTGCGATCGCCTGCATCCTGGGCGGAGCTCAAGCCCCAGCCTCTCAGCGCATCTTCAAGCAGTTCGCCCGCGAAGTGAATGCAGTCCTCCCCAAGCTCGAGGCCACGCGCCCTCTTAGGTGGTCGGCGCGGCGCCATCACGTTCAGCTCAGCAGACCAGCTCAAGTGCGCAGCCACAAATGGAGTTCTCCGATGCTTTGTTCCCTACCATCAAGAACGTGCTAGTCACCAAGACCCTCATCGACGGCGGAGCATGGCTCAACGTCATGTCCGTGGAAACATTCAACAATCTTCAAGTGCCTTACAGTCAGCTTCAGCCAACCAAGCCCTTCTCTGGAGTCACCGACGGCTCCACGGTCCCAATCGGGCAGGTCCGCCTTCCTGTCACCTTCGGGGATCGCGACAACTACCGCACCGAGCTCATCGACTTCGACGTCACCCACATTCGCATGCCGTACAATGCCATCCTCGGGTACCCAGCGCTGGCCAAGTTCATGGCCGTAACCCACCATGGCTACAACGTCCTCAAGATGCCAGGCAGTGGCGGGGTCATCACGGCGCCCTGCGAAGAGAGAGACGCAGTGTGCTCCCTGGAGCGAGCCTTTCAAGCCGCATCGCTAGAAGACCCATACCACAGCAGCAGAAGGCCTCCCGAGGCCGCACCCAAGAAGAAGAAGACATCGACCGGCCCAGCTCCTCAAGAGGCGGGCCCCTCAGGGCCCGCATCTGGCCAGGGAGAGCCTCCTTCCATCGCATAGGGAAGCGCGCCCGGCGCCCTCCTCAGGCCGGGCTCGGGGGCTCTCCCCTGGAGGGCCGCCGACCTCGCCAAGGTCCCGAGGGAGGCGTTTGGGAACCACGTGGAGGCGTGCTTCGAAGCACATTTCCCTCAAGAAGGAGCAAGGAAAGGAGGGCCAAACCCTCAGGAGTTCGTCAGCAAGGCCATTCAGGAGCTACAGGAGTCAAGGGTCATGAGGGGCAGCGCCGCCGCCACTGTGGCCCCCCATCCAGGCGAGGATGGTGGGCTGCGCGTCTGCGTCGACCTACCAGGGCTCAACCGAGCCGCGTCTCAAGAGCGCCTCTGGCCCTCGCGAGTGGGACGTTGCGAGGGTCCGCCCTATAGCTACGTGTGCATGCCCTACGGCCTGCCAAACGCGGTAGCTGCGCACCAACGTCTCATGAGGGCCATCCTGGAGGCTCAAGAGGTCAGGCACGCCGCAGCCCTGGCGGAGATGGAGACGGCCCTCGAGGGGCCGCCAGCGCCTTCGGATCCTCCCGAGGCTCCCGGGCCTGGGGGCTCGTGAGGATCAGCCCCCGCAGCCCACCGAGTCTGCTACACCAACACCCCTTCGTCCCCAACATCATCAGGTGACATCTTCAAGTTTCGTTTCAGGCTGGGAGCGCCTTCAGGGCCGCATTATTCCCAAGCCGCGTGGGTCCGTCCCTGCGGCATGTATCCCTTTTATTTCATGCCATTAGCCTATCCTATTGGGGGCACCCCTCAGGCTGCATCATCCCCAAGCCGTTCGGGCCTGTCCCAGCGGCATGTATCCTTCTTGCGTTTTCCCTAGGGCCATGCTTTCGCTCCACCATGCTTGTTGTTTGGTCCCTTTTCCTGGGTGACGGAATCTTGCACGTTAAAGGGGGGGGTGCCTGAGCATCGCGACTCAGGGCTCCTACCGGCTCTCCGGCCCTCACCCTCTGGTCTTGTCCATGGCATCGTGACCTGGCTTGCCGGCCGGCCGAGACCAGCCCGAGAGCCGGGACCGAGGACGAGAGTTTCGTCATCTAGCCCAGCTTGCAGCGTTAAAGGGGGTGCACGAGCATCGCGACTCGTGGCTCCTACCGGCTCTCCGGCCCTCACCCTCTGGTCTTGTCCATGACATCGTGACACGGCTTGCCGTGACGGTGAGACCAGCCCGAGAGCCGGACCCGAGGACGAGAGTTGCTACATCTAACCCGACTTGCGCGTTAAGCGGGGGTGCACGAGCATCGCGACTCAGGGCTCCTACCGGCTCTCCGGCCCTCACCCTCTGGTCTTGTCCATGGCATCACGACTGGCTTGCCATGACGGCCGAGACCAGCCCGAGAGCCGGGACCCGAGGACGAGAGTTGCTACATCTAACCCAGCTTGCGCGTTAAAGGGGTGCACGAGCATCGCGACTCGTGGCTCCTACCGGCTCTCCGCCCTCACCCTCTGGTCTTGTCCATGGCATCGCGACCTGGCTTGCCAGCGACAGCTGAGACCAGCCCGAGAGCCGGGACCCGAAGACATAGAGCACCGGCATCTGGCCTAATTTGCAGGAACACACTCGAAGATAAGGCCCAAAGCCAGGCGTAACCCTCCTTGAGGTAGGGCCCCGTGAGTCCCGCGCTGGCTCACGGGTGCCCAGATACACCTCGTCCAGCCCTACTGCAAGCCCACGCTGGCTGCAGGGGTCAGATACGCCTGGGGCTCCTCCCGAGGGGAGCCCCTCCCACGTGCTGCTGGAAGCACCATGCTCCGCTGGTGACGACACCGCCGAGGCGGCTATGCCCGTCACGCATATGGAAGCGCTTATGCTCAAGGCTGGTGATAAACAATCGAGGTGGCCTCGGGCCGCATCAACCTCGGGAGCCCAGAGCTCGGTGTCGGTCTCATCGCAACGCCTCCCCTCGGAGCGCCAGCGAGGCTGGGCACGAGGGGCTGCGCTTAGGTCACGCCAGACGACGCCACCCAGCCCAGCCCCCGGCCTGGTTCGTCGCATGTCACTCCCCGAGTGGAGCCAAGGTACGAATGTCGCTCGGCGTCAAGGGGACTCTCGAGCATCGCGACTCAGAGCCTAATCGGTCATGTAGCCCCTCACCCCTTAGTTCCGGAAAGGCTAACGGCGGTTGAGGTATGCACGGGCCGGGCTCTGCAGACGAGAACGATGGATCTGCCTGCGTCTCACCTCCCTACTTGCTGTTAAATGCGCCAAGGGGGACTCCTGAGCATCTCGACTCAGGAGCCTAACTTGTCACGTAGCCCCTCACTCCTTGGTCCCGTCCTGGTTTCCGGTCGAGGCTAATGGCGGCTGAAGTATGCGCGGGGCCGGGCTCTGCCGGTGTAGAACATAAGCAAGTAGGAAGCGCAAATTTCAAGGAATTCAAAAGCAAATATTACAGTCCACACTGTTGTCGGAATACCAAACGCAAGTTTAAGCGCCTCCCCGAGGCATGATACATGTGCAGGAATTAAAAGCAGGACAGGAGCCACAACGGAGTCACTTGTCGGCAGTGGAGCAGCGCGGAGTAGGTTCGCCTCGTGGGGCAGCAGGGCCGGCAGCACCTTGCTTCGGCTTGGTGCTGAAGGCCTGGAACTTCCCCAATAGAGCCTCCGCGCGACCCTTCACTGACCTCGGCGCAAATTGCATGCTCGCCACTTGTCGGCTCCAAAGAAGTTGTCTGTCGGTCGACGCTGGGACCGCTAAGGTAGATGTGGGTGAAGACCAGCGTCGGTCTTTGCGAAGAAGACAAGACACCCGCCTCGGCCTCAGCCGTGGGGCCAAGACCAAGGGCGACATCTTCAAGAGCGCGAACCAGGAAGGGAAGCAGCTTGGCGGGACCATCCTCGGCGCCGGCCAGCGGACTCTCCAGGCCGCGGTCGTAAAGCGTCTTCAGCGAAGAGCGTGCCCTCACCTCCATATCCGTGAAGGCCACGCGATCTTCGGCAAGAACCCGCGCCTTGTCGTCCAGCTCGACCTTCCTCACCTCCAGTTCCTGCTCCAGCGCGCCTAGGCGGTCACGGCGCATCTTCAGCCTAGCCTCCCGGTCCTTGACGGCCGCCTCGCGAGCCTTCATCCTTTCCTCCTGCTCTTGGCGGAGGCGGGCCTCCTCGGCAAGCTGGCTCTACAGGCCCTTCAGCTCGCTCTCCAGCGTCTCGCAGCGACCTTGGACGCTAGCTGCCTTCCCCAGGGCAGCATCGCGGGCAACCTTCGCCTCACGGATAGCCTGCTTCTCCTCATCGCAGGCCGTCGAGGCCTGGACCAGCGCCGCCCGTATCGAAGCATCGGAGCGAATCCAGCCAGAAGCCAGCTCCAAGCGCCCAGCCATCAGACGGGGGTCTGCGCCCAGGAGATCCTGCCGCAGCCGGTCCAGTTCAGCAGCGGCGCGGTCCAAAACGGCAGGAGGAGTCAGAGAGACAGCGGTCGGTGGAGTAGGAGGAGAAGGCGGCGACATGACTACAGCATCCTGGGGTGGAGCCTGCTGCGCCCCAGCGACTGCGGTGGCGGTGGCAGGCAGAGGCACCTCAGGAATCGCCTGGGCCATGGGGGCTGAGCTCGCCCCGGTCGGCTCAGCCAGGCCTCGCGAGGACGACCGGGCAGGAGAGGTCTGTGCCTCGCGCTCACCTTCCTTCTGGGGCAGAGGCGCTGCCCCGAACGGAACCTCAGGAGCCCCCTTCAGCTTATTCGCAGCAGGCGCCAGCCTAGCCAGGAGGTGCGGACGTCAAGCCTCAGCGGCAAAACAAAAGAGTAAGGACAAGAATCAAGCACTTACGGGTCGATGGCGGTGGGCTCCAGCAGCCTCCGGCCAAATTTGAAGCCCGAAAGCCGACTGGAAGGATCGACCTCGGGAAGCTCGGGGGCGGAAGGCGCATCTGCAGTTCGCCTCGGGGCCGGGGCAAACCCGCGGGAGATCAACCCGGTCTTGTCCTTCCTCGGGACCGGAGGCAAGCTCCCGCCGCCCTGCTCGCTATCGTCCTCGTCGTCATCACTCGGAGAGAGGCGAAGAACGCGGGACCTGCGCCGGGGAAGGGGAGCCCTCGACTCTCCATCAGTCGCCTCGGAGTCAGGCCCTTTTCCCCGCTCCCCTCCTTCCTCCTCTTCGCTGGAGTCGTCGGAGGACACGTCCACCGGGGCATCTGGAGCCTCCGTAGGCACGGGCCCGTCCCCGTTGAAGACGGGCATGGACTCCACCACCTGCTCCCAGTCGGCGCGAAGGAACAGGGGCGTAGGAGCTCCCTCCAGCCTCGCCACGTCGCCCCCGACCAGAGATTGGAGGACCGCGGCCAGATCTCCTTCGTCCAAGGCCGCGGGGCTCGGATGGGGCCTCCACATCGGAAGAGAGTACTGCCGAAGCGGAGCCAGCTGGTGCTCCAGGAATTCCCTCAGCAGCGACGCGCCGGTCAGTTTCGCCGTCGCCAGGTTGGCCGGCCTCAGATCCGCGTCCATCTTCTCCAACACCAGCTTCGCGCGGGGGTCCACGAGCTCCGCCCGACCCCAATCACTGGAGCTCGTGGGCTGCTCCGTGGGCAAGATAAGCCGAGGGTGGATGCGCCCGGCATCTACCAAGACCCACTTGCTCCTGAAGCCCTCAATCCTTTTCCCGGGATTCGAGATAGCAATGGCGCCACCGTACGCGACGAAGCTCGCGCACGCGAAAGCAGAACCGCGAGAAGTACGGAGGGAAAAGTAATGGCGCAGCAAGGCCACTGAGGGCTGCACCCCTACGTGAGCCTCACAGTAATAGGCGAAGATCGCCAGGAGAAGGATGGAGTTGGGGTGGAGATGCAGAGCCTGAAGCTTATAATGGCGGAGGACAGCAAAGAAGGACTCGGAGAAGGGAGGTACCAGGCCAGCAACAATAGCACTCACAAAGAGCGGGTAGAAGGTGCTCCCCTGGCCCTCAGGGAGGGCAGAGCCGGCCTTGAACACTTTCTCCCCGTCGATGCCTTGCGACGCTGCCATCCAGCGCACCCGGGCGAGGCTCGCCTCCGACACATTCGGCGAGTCCAGGGCAGACGAGTACCAAACTCTGGCCGGGGACTGACGAGGCGCCATGGCTTCCTAGGTCGCGCGGTCGGAATAGATCTGGAGGTTTTGGAGGAACAAAGGAGGGGCACGAGAAAGGGGATCTGGGCAGCAGCCAGAGAAAGCAGAAGAAGCAAAGATTAGACAGGTGCCGCTCCTTTATCAACTCGCGCGGTTGCTAAGGCACCCACGTCCAATCAACTGCCACGCGGCGCCCAAGGCCGCAGGCTGTTAGGGCCCGCGACGCTTCGCACTTGCCCTTTCGCCTCCCTACTCGGCCAAGTTCGGGCGCGCCGTGGGCCCGGGGGCTACTGTCGGTGTTCTGGGAACGGGGGTCCCTAGACTTGCCTGCCTGCGGCGTGGCTCAAAGGGGGCCCAGAACAGCCCATCTTCATCAACGCAAGCTCAAGACCCTCGCGAGGGGCCAAGCCTCACGGGGCAGACGACAAGGAGCTTCCTCAGGCGCGGCCTCGTCGGGCCGGCTCAGGAGGAGGCGGAGAGTTCAAGGCAGGGTACCTCGCGAGGTGCCCATGACGCAAGCCGTGACGACCAAGGGTGCCAGTCGGGCGCCAGCCCGCGCAGTGTCCTCCTTTCCTCTTTGGTGCCAAGGGAGCAAGCGCAGGCGAGAGCATCAAGCAAAGGCATCCATTTCGGTGCAACAAGACCAAGACCAGCCCAACGGCTGGGAGGGAGTCATCGTGGAGCCCAAGCAGGCGTCATCACCAGAGCCTTTGGCAGGCGAGGACCAACTTTAGTCAGGATAAGTGTACCAGATGTTCCCCTTCAAAATGGCCAATTTTTGGTGCCCTTCCCGCTCAATATTTGGGAAGAGGCCCAGGGCCTTTGCCTATAAATAGGACTAGGCACCCACAGGGTAGAGGCAATCCACGGAGGATGAGATCGAATAGCATCACGCAGAGAGAGGAGAGCAACTGAACCTCACCTAGCAGTTCGTCGCTCCCGCCAAGAACAGACCCTCGCGAGGGTGTTCTTCCTTGTACTGTTCCTCATCAGCCCAAGAGGCAATCCACCACACCACACACTGGAGTAGGGTATTACACCACAATGGTGGCCTGAACCAGTATAAATCTTGTGTCTCTTGTGCTGTTCTGTTTAGTAGTTTAGGTCCCAGCGGTTCGGCGGAGCACGAGACGGTAGAGGGTTGAATCTCCGCGCGCACCCCAGTGTTCGAACCTCAAGGGTCGGCCGGAACCCGAAATCCGACAAAATGTATGCTGGAAGTGTAGGCATGTTCTGATGGCTCTCTCCATGAATGAAGAGTGGGTGGAGGGGTATATAGCCTCCACACAAAATCTAACCATTACACACAAATCACCAAACTCGATGGGACCGAATAATGAAACTCGATCAGACCGATTTAGTTCAAAATGTGAACGTTAGGATTTTTGGTGGGACCGACATGTCAACTTGGTGGGACCGATTTCATTAGGGTTAGGGCATAACGTAATCTTGGTGAGACTGATTACACAAACTTGGTGGGACCGATTTTGGTAATAAGCTAACCAGAGAGTTGGTCAGGCAAACTCGATGGGACCGATTCGCTCATCTCGGTGAGACCGAAACATTCCGAAGGGGAAACAGAGAGTTTGCATTGCGAACTCGGTGGGACCGATCGCTCATCTCGGTTGGACCGAAACGTTACGAAGGGAAACAGAGAGTTTGCAATTCCATCTCGGTGAGACTGAGATCCCTATCGGTGAGACCGAAGTGACTAGGGTTTGTGGCAATGACTATGTCGAGAGAACTCGGTGGCGCCGGATAGATCAAATCGGTAGGGCCGAGTTTGACTTTTGGTTTGGGACATATGTGGATATGAGAAAATGGTTGAGGGTTTTTGGAGCATATCACTAAGCATTTTGAGCAAGCAACCCATTAAGCAACACCTCATCCCCTTTTAATAGTATTGGCTTTTCCTATGGACTCAATGTGATCTTGGATCACTAAAAGTAAAATGTAGAGTCTTGAGCTTTAGAGCTTGAGCCAATCTTTTGTCCTTAGCATTTTGAGGGGTCCACATTTCTAATCCATGCCATGCCAATCATTGAGCTTTCCTGAAATATTTATCTTGAGACATCATTAGCTCAATGAGCTATATGTTGTTAGGAATTACCAAAACCACCCAGGGATAGTTGCACTTTCAATCTCCCCCTTTTTGTAATTGGTGACAACATATAGATCAAGGCTTCGACAAATGATATAAGATTGAAATACATCGTCGCTTTGAGAAGTATGTGATAAGCAAGAGCTCCCCCTTAATTTGTGCATTATTTAAAATTTTCTTTTGAATGCAGATGCACAATCGATTAGGATCATGGGTTACTCTTCCATGTCACATACATCTTGGTGGAGCGCTCAAAATGATGGAAATTAAAAACATGCACACATCACCAAGCAAAGTGAATGATCATATATGCGATATAAGAAACAATATCATCCAAGCAAGCATTAAAGTAGCATATGATCAAACACATGATCAAACAAGTATCTCACACAGACATAGAGTATCAACCAAGCACACAATAAAGTTCAACCAAAAGCAAGAGAGACAAAGAAGCAAAACACTCTCTCTCGAAGCCTATGATCTATACATTTCTCCCCCTTTGGCAACAAGTTACCAAAAAGTTCGAAAATGCATAGTGCTATGCGTCTCTCTGGCTTGGTCTTCGGGAGGTGGTGTAGAGAGAACTCCAACGACGAAGGCATCAGTGGATGTAGCTGGAGCTGGTGGAGTGGCTGCTGGAGGTGGCACTGAAGCTGTAGCTGCTGGTGCTGACGATGTAGCTCTAGTATCTGGTACTATCACTGCAGCAGACCTCTGACCTCTTGGCACTTGCTGAAAAGCATCTGTGGTTGCCTTCCCGTTCCTCTCTTCTGCTTCCTCCTGGAGCTGCTCAACTGTTGTCTGTATCTCAGTGACCTTCAGATCAAGATCATTAAACTTTGTTTCTATGATCCTCTCCAAGCTCTCCTGATCCCGGGTCAGGGTGGCCAAGCCCTTCTCAATCCTCAAAGTAGATTGGATCAGATATGCTAGCTGATCTTGTTTGCTCTTCAAGAACACTTGAGATGCTTCCTCAACACTTGGCATCTTTGCAGCTTTCTCTGCCTTTGCTTTAGCTCTCTTCTCTTGTGCTTGTGCTGATGAAGGTTCATTCTCATTCATCACAACTATGTTGTCTTCATATTCAGGGTACAAAGGTAAATGCTCTTTGTCCAACAAGCAAGTCCCTGTGCCCATCTTTGAGTTGATGAGCACCTGAATGTGTGGAGCATACCCACAAGATCTCTTCTGGTCAACAGCTGTCCTCTTGATTATCTCAAGAATTTGACTCATGACCTTGAATTTTTGAGGGACATCAAAGATTTGCAGCAAGTTGATGGAATGTCCTCTAATCATCTTGTGATCTCCAGATTTGGGTAACAGAGTATGGCTTAAGATTGTGTTGATAGTAGGTAGACCAGACAACAAATATTGCACATATCCAAGCTTGTGTGTCTCCAAAGCTTTATCAGGGATCTCTTTGTACATATTTGCCACAGAGTTGTGGTCTTTCTTCTTCTTGGCATACACATCCAAATCATCCTCATGCTCTTCTGGGACATTGATCAACTTGGCCCATTCTTCAACAGTTGATTGGTACCTTGCACCTTTAGACATCCATACTATCCTCCCATCTGGATAGAAATGAGCAGTGGAGTAAAACTGCATGATTAGCTCATCATTCCATTTGGTGAGCTTCTGAACTATAAAATTATCAACTCCACATGCTTTGAAGCTGTCTTGTACACCTAGGAAGTGATCTTCATTCTCTTTGATGTATTCCCAATCAACCCATCTCATGTCACAGACAATTGGCTTCTTGTCAAGCAGAATAGTCTCATAGAAGTCTTGTGATACGTCTCCAACGTATCTATAATTTTTGATTGCTCCATGCTACTTTATCTACTGTTTTGGACTATACTGGGCTTTATTTTCCACTTTTATATTATTTTTGGGACTAACCTATTAACCGGAGGCCCAGCCCAGAATTGCTGTTTTTTGCCTATTTCAGTATTTCGAAGAAACATAATATCAAACGGAGTCCAAACGGAATGAAACCTTCGAACGTGATTTTCTCACCGAACGTGATCCAGAGACTTGGACCCTACTCCAAAGAACAAAAGAGGCGGTCACTAGGGTGGGCGTGCCCCTAGGGCTGACCCCGCCTCGTGGGCCCCCTGTTGCTCCACCGACGTACTCCTTCCTCCTATATATACCTCATTGCCCCCAAACGATCGTAACAGAGCCAAAACCTAATTCCATCACAAGAACTTCCCTGTATCCACGAGATCCCATCTTGGGGCCTGTTAGGAGCTCATGGGAGGGCATCCACCACGGAGGGTTTATACATCATCAACATAGCCATTCCAATGAAGTGTGAGTAGTTTACTTCAGACCTTCGGTTCCATAGCTAGTAGCTAGATGGCTTCTTCTCTCTTTTTGGATCTCAATACAATGTTCTCCCCCTCTCTTGTGGAGATCTATTCGATGTAATCTTCTTTCTGCGGTGTGTGTGTTGAGACCGATGAACTGTGGGTTTATGATCCAGATTATCTATGAATAATATTTGAATCTTCTCTGAATTCTTTTATGTATGATTGGTTATCTTTGCAAGTCTCTTTGAATTATCCATTTGGTTTGGCCAACTAGATTGGTAGTTCTTGCAATGGGAGAAGTGCTTAGCTTTGGGTTAAATCTTGCGGTGTCCTTACGGATGTAAAGGGTTGCAAGGCATGTATTGTATTGTTGCCATCGAGGATAACAAGATGGGGTTTTTATCATATTGCATGAATTTTTCCCTCTACATCATGTCATCTTGCTTAAGGCGTTACTCTGTTTTTAACTTAATACTCTAGATGCGTGCTGGATAGCGGTCGATGAGTGGAGTAGTAGTAGTAGATGCAGAATTGTTTCGGTCTACTTGTCTCGGACGTGATGCCTATATACATGATCATACCTAGATATACTCATAACTATGCTCAAATAATTCAATTGCTCAACAGTAATTTGTTCACCCAACGTAGAATACTTATGCTCTTGAGAGAAGCCACTAGTGAAACCTATGGCCCCCGTGTCTATTCTCATCATACCAATCTCCATCACTTTAATACTTGCTTTGTTTTTACTTTGCCTTTTATTTTTCACTTTGCATCTCTATACCAAAAATACCAAAAATACTATTTATCATCTCTATCAGATCTCACTCTCGTAAGTGACCGTGAAGGGATTGACAACCCCTAATCGTGTTGGTTGCGAGGAGCTATTGTTTTGTGCAGGTATGAGGGACTTGTGCGTGGCCTCCTGCTGGATTGATACCTTGGTTCTCAAAAACTGAGGGAAATACTTACGCTACTTTGCTGCATCATCCTCTCCTCTTAGGAGAAATCCAACGCAGTGCTCAAGAGGTAGCATCTTGTTGTTCTTTGGTGTGAAACCTGTAGTCAACTACAGTCCTCCTCCTCACAGCATAAGGATCAGACTGTCTCCAAAGTCTCAATCCTGCATCTTTCCTGATGTGCATGTCCTCTGCCACTGGATGAGTATCATTGTGGTCTGGAATCTTGGGTTTTAGTTTTCTTAGCACTAGGGCTTCACCATCCTCTTCTTCATCAGAAGAATGCTTCTCAAATTCAGCCATGGGGTCTACCTTTTTGCACCATCTTCCCCTCTTTCTCTCCTTCTTTTTCTTATCCTCGGCAGCATCCTCTCCTCTAGTTGATTTGGAGGGTTCCTGAGTGGAGGCCCTAGCCTTAGACATTGGGACTCTCTTTGCTGGTGCCTTCTTATGCAACCCTGGCTTAGTTGCAGCAGATGTGCCATACTCTTTCTTCAGCATTTTCTTCCTTGAGGTGGCCTCATCCTCAACAGCCACATAGTCCTCATCCTCAGAGTCTGAGGTTCTCTTCTTCCTTGTTCTAGTGGCTGCCTTGGGCAAGTTACTTGGTGTGCTCCTGCTGCCCTCATCATAGCTGCTTGAGGGACTAGTGCCCTCACTCAATTTCACTTCCTCTTCAGATCTGTTTTGGCTATCACTTTGATCAGACATCTTGGCAATCACACTGACAGCAAACCCTATGAATAGATGTAGATGAGATAGAGTAGATGAGCATCACAAAGTGCAGTGTTTTTGCAAAACAGATGACTCAAAAACTTAATTGTAGTTCTCCACAGAAAGCATTTCGGAGCTACCGATTTTTTTAACTCGGTGATACCGAAGCAACTTCTGGAACCTAAACTAGTGAACCCAGTTAGACCGAGTCACAGTTCGGTGGCACCGAGATTGCTAGGGTTTCACAGAGAGTCGAACTCGGTCGCACCGATTTGCAGTTTTCGGTCAGACCAAAAATGCTTGTGCAATGGCCTAAGCCAAATCGGTGAGACCGATTTCTTTAACTCGGTCAGTCCGAGATGAGTTCGGCGGAGACCTAACCCTAAATTTTCGAATCAAATCTAACCTAAAGGATGTTTTCTGTGGATAGATTGTTTTCATACATGGTAAAGATCATGGCAAAGCAATGTGCTACGAATCGGAGTAAGGAAATAGCACAAAGAGTCGAACCCATACCCTAGTTCGGTGGGAGTTTGCTACGGCGACAACGGTGGAGCAGAATTCCGTTGATGGCGACGGAAACCAACAGCGGGAGGTCGTTGGCGGTGAGGAGACGATCTAGAGACCCGAGGAGGCAGAGTAGGACACACGCAGGCTGAGGATTTTGAAGAAATTTCCAAAATCTCACCCTTGGGTTTATATATCCCGACCCTGTCGGTGTGACCGAGTGGAACAACTCGGTGGCACCGAGATGCAGAATCGCAAGCGGTTACTGCAACTCGGTGTGACCGAAAAGTTCAAATCGGTTGCACCAAGATGGAAAACCTAGATCAACTTAGTGAACTCGGTGTGACCGAAGTGGATGACTCGGTCATACCGAATTGCACAAAGAGGTTTTTGGAAGTTTAAGTCTATGATGAATCGGGGACTCCGAGTGCTCCTCACACAGAGTGGTTTGAATCTGACTTGATCAAACTTTGTGATGTATCATGAATAGAGTTTGAGACGAGAAAAGCATAGATAGCTAGAGGGAGTTCTTAGGCATTCTTGTCCATCCATTTGGCAAAAGAGAGAAATCCAAACAATCAAAGCAACAAATGGATGTCCTCGAATGATTAAAATATGCAATCAACATGCTCACACAATAAAATGGCAAATGAAATATGTGACAAAGCATGCACACACACTCTAGCATCTATCAAGCAATTGGCGATGACTAGGTCATCTATATATGAGTATATTAACTTAGGAGTCAAATGAGAACATTTGATCATAGGTCATACTCATCATTTAAGCATAAGTGGGGTCACCACTTTCACATAAAGCATTGTTGTGTTCACACCATTAGAGTTGCTTTAGCTCAATTTATTAGAGTAAAGCTCCCCTAGATGTGATATCCCCCCTAAGAGGGATGAACTAACCTTGGGTTTTGTCGATGATGACTTCATGTAGGTGTTGAAGATGTGGACACTCAATGTTGATGTAGATCATTCGAAGCAATCCATTGGACTGAGTTGCACTTTCAATACCTACACGGGTTAGTCCCACAAGGAACAAAATAGGATATCCATAGACATAGAGTGATGTACACACAAGATGATGTCCATGAAAGCATTAGGTTACCTTGTCCCTTGTCTTACCAACAAGAGGGTTTGTGACTCCTTGAACTAGTGCAAGATGTGGAAATTGTTTGCACATGTCCTTGCCAAAAGATATGAGTGAAGTATGTTGGCGGAGTCACCCTCAAGAACTCTCTAGTTCTTCTTCTTCGGGATCCACATCATCTTGATGGGAATCCTTGGAGTTGTAGTTGTACTTAATGTAGTAGAACTTGATGTAGTCTTGGGAACCCACTTGACCAAGGCCTTGGGAGCTTCTTCAAATGCATCAATCTCCTCTTGAAGCTTGTCCTTGCCTTTTTGCTTGTGGTCTTGTGGTGGAAGATCATCTTGAGCTTGTGTTCCTTGGAAAGAAGTAGGATCATATTTCTCTTGTTGAGGAACAAACTTCGTCTTGGGGTATTGATCCACTTCCCACTCAACTCCATTGGCATTGAACTTTTGTTCAAAACCAACACCTTGATTCTTCCTGTGCCTTCCTTGCTTGCGTACAATCAAATTGCTTGCTTCCGGCAAGGCTCTTGTAAACACCTTTCTCTATAATTCCCTTCAATAAGCTATTTTCTTGCTCAAGTGTAACTTGGTTAAGAGAATCATTAGTGGAATCAAGAGAACTACTAGAAGCAACAACATTTGATTTAGCATGATTATCGTTACTACTAGATGAAGAATCTTTCTTACTCTTGTTGCTAGATTTTACTTGTGGCATGTAAGTATACAAGAGTAAACGCTTGGCAATGTAAGAAGAACTTTTCTTGCGAAGATCATCATTGATTGCTTTTAAGAACCCATGCTCTTGCTCAAGGTTGAGCTTTTCAAAGCATAGCTTTTCATGAGTCTTTAAAAGTTCTCGATGATCTTCCAAGGTAGTTTCATGAGCTAACTTAAGAGTGTTTAGTTCTTTAGTTTGACGCTCAACTCCTTCTTATCATCGTCATTCATTTTATCTTGATTAGCATGATTAATAGCAAGTTCATCATAGTGTTCATAACTAGAGTTGTCAACAAGTAAATCATCATCTCCTAGCAAATCATCTTCATCACTATTGAAATCAACATACTCGGGTGTGATACCTTTGGGCCTTTAGCCATGAAGCATCTTCCAATTCCTTCATTTGGTGATTCAAATATGTCATAGGAGTTGGTTGACACAAGTGCTAGACTGGCAACACCTTCATCTTGAGTATATTCGGAGTGATAACTTCTTTCGGAGTGATGGTCGGAGTCGGAGCCGGATACCCATTCACCAACGTGAGCTTGATATCTTCGTTTTGTGTAGCTCTTTGATGATTTGTCCTTCCTTTCCGAATCCTTGCTTCTTCGAGAGGTTCTTCGTTTAGAACGATCATCTCTATTCCTTCTCTCTCTTGGTGGTGATTCTTCTCTTCTACTCCTTCTTTTGGGAGAATCTTCTCTTCTTTTGTAGGGAGCCGTACACTCATTGGAGTAGTGTCCGGGTCTTCCACAATTGTAGCAATTTCGTTCACGACTTGAAGATATTTTGTCATTGTAGGACCTTGACTTGGAGCTTCTCTCCTTGCTTCTACTCTTGTAGAACTTGTTGAAATTCTTCACCATTAGGCTCAATTCTTCATTGAAGGTTTGTTTCTCACTTGATGATGTGGGAGCATCACATGAGGCTTTGTAAGCACCACTTGACTTGTTGTGGAGCTCTTCCTTATCCTTAAGTGACATCTCATGAGCAACAATTCTTCCAACGACTTCCGTTCGCTTGAGATCTTTGTAATTGGGCATCATTTGGATCAATGTGCACACGATATCATATTTTCCATCCAAGGCTCTTAGGATCTTCTTGATTATGAATCTATCAGTCATCTCTTCACTTCCTAAGCCGACAATCTCATTTGTGATGAGAGCAAGCCTAGAGTACATTTCAGCGACACCTTCACCATCCTTCATTTTGAACTTGCCAAGTTGACTTTGAAGCACATCCAATTTGGATTCCTTGACGGAGTCGGTACCCTCGTGCATATCAATCAAAGTATCCCATATTTCCTTTACATTCTCAAGACGGCTGATTTTGTTGAATTCTTCGAGGCACAATTCGTTGAAGAGAATATCACAAGCTTGAGCATTGTATTGCAGCATCTTCAACTCTTCCACGGTAGCTTCACGGTTCGGTTCTCTCCCATCAAAGAATTCACCTTGCAAGCCAATACACACAATAGCCCAAGCAGTAGGGGTTATGTCCAAGAATATGCATTTTCATCTTGTGCTTCCAACTAGCAAAATTAGTACCATCAAAGTAAGGACCTCTACGGTGGTAATTTCCCTCGCTAGACACCATACTCTCCTAGGTTGTGAAACCAAGGCTATGATCACCAAAGGCTATGGAAATCAAGGCAAATGGAGACCGTAGCTCTGATACCACTTGTAGGGTCGAAAGTATCAAAGTATGTCTAGAGGGGGGTGATTAGACTACTTGACCAAATAAAAATCTAGCCTTTTGCCAATTTTAAGTCTTGGTAGATTTTAGCAACTTAGCACTACTCAAGCAAACAACCTACAGATGCAAGTCTAAGAGTATAGCAGCGGAATGTAAAACATTGCACATGAAGGTAAAGGGAGGAGTTTGGAGGGAGCAAACACAATGTAGACACGGAGATTTTTGGCGTGGTTCCGATAGGTGGTGCTATCGTACATCCACGTTGATGGATACTTCAACCCATGAAGGGTAACGGTTGCGCGAGTCCACGGAGGGCTCCACCCATGAAGGGTCCACGAAGAAGCAACCTTGTCTATCCCACCATGGCCATCACCCACGAAGGACTTGCCTCAGTAGGGTAGATCTTCACGAAGTAGGCGGTCTCCTTGCCCGTACAAACTCCTTGGTTCAACTCCACAATCTTGACGGAGGCTCCCAAGTGACACCTAACCAATCTAGGAGACACCACTCTCCAAAATGTAATAGATGGTGTGTTGATGTTGAACTCCTTGCTCTTGTGCTTCAAATGATAGTATCCCAAACACTCAACTCTCTCTCACAGATTTTGATTTGGTGGAAAGATGATTTGAGTGGAAAGAAACTTGGAGAAGGCTAGAGATCAAGATTTATGTGGTTGGAATAGAATATCTTGACCTCAACACATGAGTAGGTGGTTCTGTCTCAGAAAATGTATGCTGGAAGTGTAGGCATGTTCTGATGGCTCTCTCCACAAATGAAGAGTGGGTGGAGGGGTATATATAGCCTCCACACAAAATCTAACCGTTACACACAAATCACCAAACTCGGTGGGGCCGAATAATGGAACTCGCTCACACCGATTTAGTTCAAAATGTGAACGTTAAGATTTTCGGTGGGACCGGCATGTCAACTCAGTGGGACCGATTTCATTAGGGTTAGGGCATAACGTAATCTCGGTGAGACCCATTACACAAACTCGGTGGGACCGATTTTTGTAATAAGCTAACTAGAGAGTTGGTCAGGCAAACTCGGTGGGACCGATTCACTCATCTCGGTGAGACCGAAACGTTACGAAGGGGAAACAGAGAGTTTTCATTGCGAACTCGGTGGAACCGATCACTCATCTCGTTGGACCGAAACGTTACGAAGGGAAACAGAGAGTTTGCAATCCCATCTCGGTGAGACCGAGATCCCTTTCGATGAGACCGAAGTGACTAGGGTTTGTGGCAGTGGCTATGTCAAGAGAACTCGGTGGTGCCGGATAGATCAAATCGGTAGGGCCAAGTTTGACTTTTGGTTTGGGACATATGTGGATATGAGAAAGTGGTTGAGGGTTTTTGAAGCATATCACTAAGCATTTTGAGCAAGCAACCCATTAAGCAACACCTCATCCCCTTTTAATAGTATTGACTTTTCCTATGGACTCAATGTGATCTTGGATCACTAAAAGTAAAATGTAGAGTCTTGAGCTTTAGGGCTTGAGCCAATCTTTTGTCCTTAGCATTTTGAGGGGTCCACATTTCTAATCCATGCCATGCCAATCATTGAGCTTTCCTGAAATATTTATCTTGAGATATCATTAGCTCAATGAGCTATATGTTGTTAGGAATTACCAAAACCACCAAGGGATAGTTGCAGTTTCACACCAAGTGTTGGAGATGCCCTTATGCTATCCCACAGTATCGGGTCTTGCTCAATCAACCTTGCATCTCTTCTCCATCAAGCTTGCAGAAATAGACGGTGGGCTTGAGTGACTCGAGACATGGTGGATCACAACTGCAACCTTCTCTTCTCTCGTGATAGGAGCCAGTCCCATGAACTCACACAACAGGTATGCATATATGCCACATCTTAGCTAACGATGAAGCACTGATTAGTGACTGACACATTTACAGGGGAGGATATGGCCCCGGTTTTTGCTCTGAGAATTGTTTATGCACAATAGAGTTTTGCTTGTAGTGGGTTAGAAAATTGGTCCAGGCCACTGTCTTGGGTTCTAAGTTGTCAAATATGGGTCATGGACTTTTGAATATGGTGGCCGAGTTGCTTGTTCCTCAGGGAAATTTGTGATCACCGATACTTGAGTTGCTCGATGATTAATCCATCGTCTACCCAAATTGTGTTGCTTGATTCAAAAGATGGAGCAATGCCGAAAAGCATTGATGGTTATCTACATTTGTTGAGGCAAGTAGTTTCTGTACAAATTGAAGCAACGTTGGACGTTCTCATACAAGCCTACTCAGAATCTGGTGATATCACTACACAAGGCATGTCCGTTGCATGACTAAATTCTGCCACATAATCCAAGATAAATGTGCATTTGGTGACACCGAGGTGGTGATTACTGTTGCTTGGTCCCTTATAGCCACAGACAAGAGGGAAGTCACAGCACAACGAGGATTTGTTTGAAGCTGCCAGCTAGGAGATTGTGCTGTGACAAAGGGCATCATCGACCAAACCTTTACTTACCATCCATCCTGGTTGTTCAAGTGTCTTTAGTTGTTTATAGACTCAAAACAGGATGAATTATCCTGGTTGTTTATAGACTAAGAATTCCCGCAGCAACACTCAAAACAGCTCTACTTTAGTAACCCAATACATGTGAAATATTTGTAGAATTAGAACCGGGGCATAATGATAAATTCACCTTTAATCACTGAGACACCAATAGCTAGCTCCTCGTTTTGATGAACATAACGGACAACAAATTGTTTGTACAAAGTAAAATACCAACATCAAAACGGCTCTGATTGACTGTCGTGAAATGAAGCTATAACCTCAGGTTTGAACTCTGTCAATCTCCATCAGAACTCCGACGTGCATTCGTTTGATCCATTCCTCGGCTTGTCTTCTAAACATTCCTCTCAGTCATTAGAGAAACAGGGATGTAAGAAAAGATCATCATATACTGTGTGTATAGGCATCATAGAAAAAAATGTGTCCACATTTCTTCATTTTCCTCATAGTAGAAAATATTATAAGGAGGAGAATTAGAAGCGACATGTATGCGTGTTGAAGTAACTGCGGATATTAACATATGAAAATCACATAAAGGCAACTTCATGAGAGTTAGTAGCAGTATGCATACGTTTTGAAGTAACACCGGATATTGCCATATGAAAATCACCGAAATGGCGTCTACAGATCAAGACAAAATTGATTGTAAACATTAAGTTAATTATATTATTCAGAGAAGCTAGATTATCTTGCATCAACATTAATTAACAATTTAATATTGAAAGATGTGCTGAATGACAAAGAAGATTATGAATGCATACCATCAAAGTAAAACTTCTGCACCTATGCTAAGTAATTTCATGAGACATTTTCAGCAGAATAAGCTTCAGATGTCAAGCAACACCTCAACACAACAGTACTTAAGAGCATGGTTAATAGTATAGGCAACTGCTGGCTATAAGTCATTGTCATATCATCTATAACCCATCTTATAGCCAATATGTACAATAGTTGATTAGAAGAGTGTACTACTTTTTTATTATATGGCCCACCTTTCACTCTCACAAAGTGACTAGGAGCACGTGCTAGAGCTGGATCTTCACCAAGAGCCCGCTTACCTTCTCTTTCCTCTTTTATTTCCTCCAACTAAGCAAGAACATACTGGTTTATTTCTTATAGCCAACTGATTCAGCTCTATTGTACTTGCTCTAAACTGACCAAGCCGGCGGTTCGGCCATCGTCTGCTACGGCTGGCCGCACCGTGCCAATAAATTCACCTTTAATCACTGAGACAACAGTAGCTAGCGCCTCGTTTTGATGAACATAATGGACAACAAATGATTTGTACGAAGTAAAATACTAACATCAAAATGGCTTTGATTGACTATTGTGAAAGGAAAACATGATGATGCAGTTTAGCGACGAATACACTTATCAGGCTGTATGTGTGACAATTGGAGCGGCACTTACTGTAACTATACTATTCCCGATGGATGACAGCGACAATCAATAGTTGAAACAATAGAAGATGAATACACAAATAGTATATGCATCCACCAGCTAAATCCGCAAGAAAGAAAGGAAGAGGAACAAAAGAGAGTTGTGGATACGGTGCTCATCGCTATGACCATGTCAAGGCAACCGCGTGCGTCGGAGCAGATCGGCCGTGGCGTGGGATTCCATGGCATGCAGGGGCAGAACGGCCTCGGTCGCGGTGGAGATGAGGCGATGACAGCATTGATTCCCTCGTCCTCGCCGTCAGCCTGCAGAGCTATTCGCATGGGGTTCTCCAACGGTGTGCAGGAGCGGATTAGCCTCAAGCCCTCAACTCACCTGGGCCTCAAGACCTCAACCGTGGTGAAGATGAGACAAAAGCGAGCAGTCCCTCATCTCATCGTGTGCCTACGGATCGGGAAAGGAGGCCTTAGGAGGGGGCTGTAGTTTTCCACCTCGCGCAATCCTTCTCCTTCTCCTTGTGCAGGGGCTAGATCGGGAGCACATGGGATGGATCGAGGAAGTGGGACGAAGGGGCTGGATAGAGGAGAGGGGACATGGATCGGGAATTCGGGATATCATGAGGCAGGGAAAATCTCTACTCCTAATGTCTCAGTTGGTAAGTCGCGTTCCGGGTTTTATTTTCGTCCCACCATTTTCGTCCGGTTTTTTTTCGTCCTCCTCTTCCACCACACTATTCCACCTTGGTTTTTTTACATCCTTTCCCACGCATGCGCACAAAAAAACCCCGAGTGACCCATCTGCCTTATCCCTAACCCGCTCTCGTCTCCCTCCCTAGGACGCAGCCGCCCACCGAATCAAATCTCGTCGCCGGGCTCGTCTGCCTCGCCGTGGCCGATGAATGCGTCGGCTGCGGCCACGCCCCCTCTCCAAACGGCGGCGATGATGGAGGGAGCAGCTCACGCTGGCCAAGCTCCCGACCGAACGCGTCGAGTCATCTCTCCTCGGGGCCAACCCCTCCTATTCATCGCATCTCTCCCTGACTCCGTCTCCTCCACGAGATGTAGCACCACCCCACGCCATGGACGCCCTTGCCGGCTGCATCTCTCCATGCACCGCCACTCCTATGACACCGCCGCCCCGTCACCTCCCCTCCAGATCCCGCCGTCGTCGAGGGCATATCCATCCAGCAGTGCGCCGTCACCTCCCCTCCAGATCCAGCCGTCGTCAATGGCGTATCCATCCAGCAGCGCGCCGTCATCCCAATCATCACCGTCCACGGCGTCATCGCCCAGGCCCAGTCAGGGGCCGGCAAGACCTCCATGATCTCCCTCTTCGTCTGCCAGGTCATTGAGACCAACGTCCACGAGTAAGATGCCCATCCCTCCCCCTCTGCTACCATTGCTGGATTTGTCAAATTGATTTTTTGGGCAAAGAATCTGATTTTAGGGTTAACCTGCTCGTCTCATTCGTGGAGATTCATTCATGTCCGGACCACATGTGTACAGGTGATTTCCGCATAGCTTTTGTGTATGACGGCTTTGGAGGACCAACTCAGACCTCGTTTGCCCTGTGGTCGGGATGTCCAAGGCGCCACAACCAACTGCCTCTGCATCCATATGCTGGCAATTTACTTTGATTGTTAGTCTTTGACCATGAGCAAGAATCATCAATTAATTTGATGCTTCAGTTAACATGTAATTTGCTGAATTACTATTGGTTAAGCACCGTGCAGGTCTTTGTTTGATTGTTAGTCGGTGACAATTAGCAAGAAGTTGTAGGAGGTTAAAATCATCTGCCAATTCTCTTTTAAAAACTGCCAACTTAATTAATGAATCATGTCGAATTGTAGACGCAGTGAACAGATAATGCAAAGTTCCTGCAATGACTAATTTGAGAACTACGGTGTTACATATTTCTAAGACTATATGTGTACACGTCTAATGCCCTTTCGATGTTTCTCACTATCGAGATTACGCTTTAAAAAAAGTGTTTGTTATGTTTAGTGTCAATCTAGAACAAAATCTGTTTTGACTCCACTCTGGACAATCTTCAAAGAGATGCTAATTCTTCATGATTATTAACTTGACGCCTGAAATATTAATTTCATCTGTCCTATTTTGGTTTATTTCAGTTCAGTGTGGTAATCTACAGCAATCAAGTTAACGAATCTGAAGCATTTTAGCAAGGCAACGGTGCAAGTGCTCTTTTGGTGGAAGATGAAGCTTTTGTTGGGCTTGTGATGTTTTTCTGAAGAAGACTGACGATGAACTCAAAAGACAGATATAGTACTAAATGATTCAGGACTGCTGTAGCTCCAGAAAGGATGGCACTCTTCATATTGTGATGCAACGTCATAATACTAGGTTGTTTCTATTTGTTCTGATGCAACTTCTATAATTGCAGGTTGCTACTACAGGAATACCTGATGTTGCTTCATGTCAGTTATATCTTATTGCTATTTACAGAAACTTCCGAAACTGGCACCAGGTCAGGACATGCTGATGATAACCTTCCAGTTTTGCTAAATCATAGTTACTTGAGTAATCTCTACTCCTAAAGTGTTCTTCGAAGGTGCTCATCATCTGTCGATACACAACACCGCATGATTATTGGTGGTTTACACAGGATAGTTTCAGACCTTTATCGCAAGATGGACGAACTTGGCATCTCAGCCAGTACTACTGCCTCATCAACAGTTTGATGTCCATTTGCATGAAGTTAGGCCAGCATCAGAATATCCGTAGCCTTTCTGAGGAGATGAAGGTGAAGAATATTAAGCCGGATAACCTCACATGTTTCCTTCCAATGACCAGTCGTGTGGCATTGAACAAGATAAATGTTGTTGGAGAAGTTTTAGAAGAAATGCAAGAAAAGGATGTAGTAACTATTTTATAGCATGTTTAACTATTGCTATTTTAGTGCTCTGTTCAGCGTGTACTTACCATATCTCCTCCTTTGAGCTGTCCCCTCACCCCTTGACTTTATCTTACCAAAAAAGGGCATATGAAATACTTAGTGAACATCCCGTATGATGAGAGATTTTCTTGGGAAACACACTAGGTAGCCTTGATGTTAGTGCTCCATAAACTATGAATGAACCATGTGGTGCTGGAGTGTACTATAGAATTCATTTTTTTAAGCTACGCTATCTGAATAATTAGACATTTTTATCTATGTAAAATAAGAGCCAACTTATAGAATTTTGACCTTAAACATTGAAGTCCAACATAATATTATACTGCTGAATTTCTGTCATATCGATATTCTTCCTTTTGCAGGCATACATTGAATATATATGTTCTTGCTTTTCTTAGTGATCTTTCTTGTACCTATTTTGATTTCCTAGCCGCGCTTTGTTGCTCTGCTCTGATGGTGGTAGCGCAAATGTGATAGTAAATTCCATTACAATAAATATTTGTTGATTTATATGTACGGTTAGAAAATCATGCAGCTCTTTTGTGAAGAGTAGAACCTTTTATTCTATTCAGGGGTTTCTTCAAATTTGTGTTACAGCATATAAGCTTGCATCTGAATCGGGAAATGCTGTAGGTATGCCCGATGGAGCGATTGGGTTGATGCTTGAAGCTGATATGCTCCCTAAGTTGCTCCAATCGGGAATGCAGATATACTTCCGTGAGTTGCTCCCCAAAACCAATCCCTTGCTCTTCTTTGCACCAATCGGACAAGAGATGCGAGCCATCCTTTTCTTGGATGTTCTCTTGATCGTTTCTTCCTATGGATTTTGTGGTTGCCGGATGTTCTCTCGCTGTGGATTGGTAAAAGACTAACTCTTAATCAGGTATGCGCGATTTTGATGAAGGTTGTAAAACATTTTCATTAGGCATCAATTTTATTGCTGGTGCTTGTCTGGCTGTAAAATCTGCTCAATATGTATATTTTCCTTTCGTCTGTGTCCCTTTTCCGATATAATCTTGAACCTTTTGGAATATCTCTGTATATAAAAAATTGTGTTACATTCTGCCGATTGAAATGGACCTAAATATGGATACGAACCAGTAATTGTTTTGTGTTTTTATCACCATGTACATCAATAAATTTACCGCTGCTGCTGCATCTCTCTCATGCTGCTGCTGCATCTATCTCGGTCGTTGTCGCACGTCGCCATTGAGGGATCCACGTGCCTCCTGCACACTGCCCTGAAGCCCCCTTTGCCATAAACACACGTCCATTGAGTCCTCCGTACATTGGAATGCACATGTTTGAACATGATAAAAGGTAGAAGCATCAGGGAATGTACACTCTCCAGCTCTGAACTGCTCTGTAATGCAAGTTTGATCTCATTTAGCTTATCGTTGATCCTGGTGTTAGTTAACTTGTGAATTTATGTGCAGAAGTATGGCACTATCATTTAGGTTTTTAGTCCTATGTGTATGAATTAGATGATTAAATTCATACAAAATTAGGAGCATAAGAAATCTATTATTGAAATTTATGGGTGGCATTCCTATGATACCTTTTTGATTATTTGAGCCGTAATAGAATCATATGAATATGTACAATCCAAAAAAGATGCACACAAAAGAAAGACAGATGAACCATCACAAGTCACATAATCATCTGTTCCTGGTTTATGGCAAGGGGTACAGACGTTAGGAGGAAGGAGAGATGAGGTCACTTTCTTAATTCGAAGCATCACAAAAGGTTAGCATTACTATTCCATGGGATAATGAATTAAGGTTAATTTCATTTTAGAGGATAAAAGCAGCCCGTGGAGGGTGACCCGCACATACACTCTGACAATTTTTTTGGATGTGTTAAACATCCCCTTGCGCTTGGCAATTGTGCCATGTGGTGATCGAGCTAATTATCGTGGGATTGAGCACATTCGAAGGCGTTATGATCAAGTAAACACCACCACCATTAGTGAGGGTAAGAAAGAGGATAAGCGGTGATACTTTTTCTTGAGTCGTGCTTATTGGCTAAGGGTTTGGTTAGATTTCTTTCTCCTATTGCAATGCACAGAAATAATAATAATAATAATAATAATAATAATAATAATAATAATAATAATAATAATAATAATAATAATAATAATAATAATAATGTGAATTGCTTGTCGGTCTTTGCAACTATATCATGTCCATTGATGATGCTGTTGGAAATATGCCCTAGAGGCAATAATAAATTAGTTATTATTATATTTCCTTGTTCATGATAATCGTTTATTATCCATGCTATAATTGTATTGATAGGAAACTCAGATACATGTGTGGATACATAGACAACACCATGTCCCTAGTAAGCCTCTAGTTGACTAGCTCGTTGATCAATAGATGGTTACGGTTTCACGACCATGGACATTGGATGTCGTTGATAACGGGATCACATCATTAGAAGAATGATGTGATGGACAAGACCCAATCCTAAGCCTAGCACAAAGATCGTAGTTCGTATGCTAAAGCTTTTCTAATGTCAAGTATCATTTCCTTAGACCATGAGATAGTGCAACTCCCGGATACCGTAGGAATGCTTTGGGTGTACCAAACGTCACAACGTAATCGGGTGGCTATAAAGGTGAACTACTGGTATCTCCGAAAGTGTGCATTGGGTTGGCACGAATCGAGATGGGATTTGTCACTCCGTGTGACGGAGAGGTATCTCTGGGCCCACTCGGTAGGACATCATCATAATGTGCACAATGTGACCAAGGGGTTGATCACGGGATGATGTGTTACGGAACGAGTAAAGAGACTTGCCGGTAACGAGATTGAACAAGGTATCGGGATACCGAAGATTGAATCTCGGGCAAGTACAATACCGCTAGACAAAGGGAATTGTATACGGGATCGATTGAGTCCTTGACATCATGGTTCATCCGATGAGATCATCGTGGAACATGTGGGAGCCAACATGGGTATCCAGATCCCGCTGTTGGTTATTGACGGAGAACATCTCGGTCATATGCGCATGGTTCCCGAACCCGTAGGGTCTACACATAAGGTTCGATGACGCTAGGGTTATAAAAAGAAGTTTGTATGTGGTTACCGAATGTTGTTGAGTCCGGATGAGATCCGGACATCACGAGGAGTTAGGAATGGTCTGGAGGTAAAGATTTATATATGGAAAGTTGTTGTTCGGGTTAGGAAAAAGTTCGGGTTTTTCGGTATTGTACCGGAAGCTTCGGAAGGTTCCGGAGGATTTCGGAGGGGTCCGGGGGTCCGGAAATAGTTCCACCACGTCCAATACAGTAGCATGGGCTGTAGGTGGGCGCCCTAGCCTTAATGGGCCAGGGGCACCAGCCCCCCCAAGGCCCATGCGCATGGGAAGGGAAAACCCTAAGGGGGAGGGCCTCCACTTGACTTGGGAGGCACTCCTCCCCTTAACCGCCGCCTCCTCAGATTGGATCTGAGGGGCCGCCCTCTCCTGCCCCTATATATATGTGGGGGTGGGAGGGCAGCCGCTTTCCACAAGTTACAGGCGCAGCCCTCCCCTCTCCCAAGTCCTCCTCATCTCCGCGGTGCTTGGCGAAGCCTGCAGGATTGCCACGCTCCTCCACCACCACCACGCCGTTGTGCTGCTGTTGGGCGGAGTCTTCCTCAACCTCTCCTCTCTCCTTGCTGGATCAAGGCGTGGGAGGCGTCACTTGGGCTGTCTGCAGCGTGTTGAACGCGGAGGTGCCGTCCGTTCGGCACTAGGATCTCCGGTGATTTGGATCACGGCAATCACGACTCCTTCAACCCCGTTCTCTTGAACGCTTCCGCTTAGCGATCTACAAGGGTATGTAGATGCACTCTCCTTCCCTCGTTGCTGGTTTCTCCATAGATAGATCTTGGTGACACGTAGGAAAATTTTGAATTTCTGCTACGTTCCCCAACAGTGGCATCATGAGCTAGGTCTATTGCGTAGATTATTTGCACGAGTAGAACACAAAGTAGTTGTGGGCGTTGATGATGTTCAATATGCTTACCGTTACTAGTCCAATCTTGTTTCGACGGTATTGTGGGATGAAGCGGCCCGGATCGAACTTACACGCACTCATACGTGAGACGAGTTCCACCGATCGACATGCACTTGGTGCATAAGGTGGCTAGCGGGTGCAGTCTCTCCCACTTTAGTCGGAACGGATTCGATGAAAAGGGTCCTTATGCAGGGTAAATAGCAATTGACATATCACGTTGTGGTTTTGCGTAGGTAAGAAAGCGTTCTTGCTAGAAACCCATAGCAGCCACGTAAAACATGCAAACAACAATTAGAGGACGTCTAACTTGTTTTTGCAGGGTATGCTATGTGATGTGATATGGCCAAGAAGAATGTGATGAATGATATGTGATGTATGAGATTGATCATGTTCTTGTAATAGGATTCACGACTTGCATGTCGATGAGTATGACAACGGCAGGAGCCATAGGAGTTGTCTTTATTTATTGTATGACCTGCGTGTCATTAAACAACGCCATGTAATTACTTTACTTTATTGCTAACGGTAGCCATAGTAGTAGAAGTAATAGTTGGCGAGACAACTTCATGAAGACACGATGATGGAGATCATGATGATGGAGATCATGGTGTCATGCCGGTGACGATGATGATCATGGAGCCCTGAAGATGGAGATCAATGGAGCTATATGATATTGGCCATATCATGTCACTAATATATAATTGCATGTGATGTTTATTATGTTTATGCATCTTGTTTACTTAGAACGATTTATAGTAAATAAGATGATCCCTTACAACAATTTCAAGAAGTGTTCCCCCTAACTGTGCACCGTTGCTAAAGTTCGTCGTTTCGAAGCACCACGTGATGATCGGGTGTGATAGATCCTTACGTTCACATACAACGGGTGTAAGACAGTTTTACACATGCAAACCACTTAGGGTTAACTTGACGAGCCTAGCATGTACAGACATGGCCTCGGAACACAGAGACCGAAAGGTCGAGCATGAGTCGTATAGCAGATACGATCAACATGAAGATGTTCACCGATGATGACTAGTCCGTCTCACGTGATGATCGGACACGGCCTAGTTGACTCGGATCGTGTAATCACTTAGATGACTAGATGGATGTCTACCTGAGTGGGAGTTCATGAGATGAACTTAATTATCCTGAACATAGTCAAAAGATCTTTGCAAATTATGTCATAAGCTCGCGTTTTAGTTCCACTGTTTAGATATGTTCCTAGAGAAAATATAGTTGAAAGTTGATGAGCAATTATGCGGTCGAGAAAGCTTATGTCCTTAATGCACCGCCGGTGTCGGACCTCGAACGTGGTCCGTGGATGTTGCGAACATCGACACACACGTTTTGATGACTACGTGATAGTTCGGTAATGTTAAGCGGCTTAGAATTAAGGCACCAAAGACGTTTTGAAGCGTTACGGAACATGTGAGATGTTCTGAGGGCTGAAATTGGGATTTCAGGCTCGTGCTCACGTCAAGAGGTATGAGACCTCCGACGAGTTTTCTAGCCTACAAACTAAGGGAGAAGATCTCAATCGTTGAGCTTGTGCTCAGATTGTCTGAGTGCAACAATCACTTGAATCGAGTGGGAGTTGATCTTCCAGATGAGATAGTGATGTTTCTCCAAAGTCATTGCCACCAAGCTACTAGAGCTTCGTGATGAACTATAACATATCAGGGATAGATATGATGATCCTTGAAGTGTTCGTGATGTTTGACACCGCGAAAGTAGAAGTCAAGTAGGAGCATCAATTGTTGATGGTTGGTAAAACCACTAGTTTCAAGAAGGGCAAGGGCAACAAGGGATACTTCATGAAACAGCAAAGCAGTTGCTGCTCAGTGAAGAAACCCAAGGTTGAACCCAAACCCGAGACTAAGTGCTTCTGTAATGAGGGAACGGACATCAAGCGTAATTACCCTAGATACTTGGTAGATGAGAAGGCTGGCAAGGTCGATAGAAGTATATTGGATATACGTTATGTTAATGTGTACTTTACTAGTACTCCTAGTAGCACCAGGGTATTGAGATACCGGTTCGGTTGCTAAGTGTTAGTAACTCGAAATAAAAGAGCTAGGGAATAAACGTAGACTAGCTAAAGGTGAGCTGACGATATGTGTTGGAAGTGTTTCCAAGTTTGATGTGATCAAACATCGAACGCTCCCTCTACCATCAAGATTAGTATTAGACCTGAATTATTGTAATTTGGTGTTTGCGTTGTGCATAGACATGATTGGATTATGTACATTTGCAATACGGTTATTCATTTAAGGAGAATAATGGTTACTCTATTTATGTGAATAATACCTTGATGGTCTTGCACCTAAAGGAATGGTTTATTGAATCTCGATCGTAGTGATACACATTTTCATGCCAAAAGATATAAGATAGTAATGATAGTACCACTTACTTGTGGCACTGCCATGTAAGTCATATTGGTATAAAACGCATGAAGAAGCTCCATGTTGATGGATCTTTGGACTCACTCGTTTTTGAAAAGTTTGAGGCTTGCGAACCATGTCTATTGGTGTATGCGCATGAAGAAACTCCATGCAGATGGATCGTTTGGACTCACTTGATTTTGAATCACTTGAGACATGCAAATCATACCACATGGGCAAGATGACTGAAAGCCTCGTTTTCAAAGAAGATGGAACAAGATAGTAACTTGTTGGAAGTAACACATTTTGATGTGTGCAGTCCAATGAGTGTTGAGGCATCTTGATGAATATCGTTATGTTCTTACTTCACAGATGATTCGAGTAGATGTTGAGTATATTTACTTGATGAAACACAAGTCTGAATTATTGAATGGTTCAAGTAATTTCAGAGTGAAGTTGAAGATCATCGTGACAAGAGGATAAAATGTCTATGATATGATCATAGAGATGAATATCTGAGTTACGAGTTTTGGCACACAATTAAGACATTGTGGAAATTGTTTCACTATTAATACCGCCTGGAACACCATAGTGTGATGGTGTGTCTGAACATCATAGTTGCACCCTATTGGATATGGTGCGTACCATGATGTCTCTTATCGAATTACCACTATCGTTCATGGGTTAAGCATTAGAGACAACCACATTCACTTTAAATAGGGCACCACGTAATTCCGTTGAGATGACACCGTATGAACTATGGTTTAGAGAAACCTAAGCTGTCATTTCTTGAAAGTTTGGGGCTGCGGCGCTTATGTGAAAAAGTTTCATCGTGATAAGCTCGAACCCAAAGCGGATAAAATGCATCTTCATAGGACACCCAAAAACAGTTGGGTATACCTCCTATCTCAGATCCGAAAGCAAAAGTAATTGTTTCTACAAACGGGTCCTTTCTCGAGGAAAAGTTTCTCTCGAAAGGATTGAGTGGGAGGATGGTGAAGACTTGATGAGGTTATTGAACCGTCACTTCAACTAGTGTGTAGCAGGACACAGGAAGTTGTTCCCGTGGCACCTACACCAATTGAAGTAGAAGCTTATGATAGTGATCATGAAGTTTCGGATCAAGTCACTAACGCATGCCTCGTAGGGGTGACAAGGATGCATACTACTTGAGTGGTACGCAATCCTGTCTTGAAGGTCATGTTGCTAGACAACAATGAACCCACGAGCTATGGAGAAGCAATGGTGGGCCCAAATTCCGACAAATGGTTAGAAGCCATGAAATCCGAGATAGGATCCATGTATCGAACAAAGCATGGACTTTGGTGGACTTGCCGTTGATCGGCAAGCCATTGAGATAAATGGATCTTTAAGAAGAAGACGGACATGGACGATAATGTCACCGTCTATGAAGCTCGACTTGTGGCGAAGAGTTTTCACAAGTTCAAGGAGTTGACTACGATGAGATTTTCTCATCCGTAGCGATGCTTAAGTCCGTCGGAATCATGTTAGCATAAGCTGCATTTATGAAATCTGGCAGATGGATGTCAAAATGAGTTTCCTTACCGGTTTTCGTAAGGAAAGGTTGTATGTGATACAATCGAAAGTTTTGTCGATTCTAAGGATGCTAAAGGTATGCTTTGGCTCCACGATCCTTTCTTAGGACCGGAGTAAGCATCTCGGAGTTGGAATGTGCGCTTTGATGAGATGATCAAAGATTTTGAGTTTATACAAAGTTTATGAGAAACTTGTATTTCCAAAGAAGTGAGTGGGAGCACTATAGAATTTACGATGAGTATATGTTGTTGACATATTGATGATCAGAAATGATGTAGAATTTCTAGAAAGCATATAGGGTTGTTTGAAAAGTGTTTTTCAATGGAAAACCTGGATTAGGCTACTTAAACAATAAGCATCAAGATCTATAAGATAGATCAAAATGTTTAATAATACTTACAAATGAGCATATACCTTGACATGATCTTGAAGGTCTTCAAGATAGATCAGTCATAGAAGGAGTTCTTGCCTGAGTTGTAAGGTATGAAGTTAAGAGTTAAAGCTCGACCACGGCAGAAAAGAGAGAAAGGACGAAGGTCGTCCCCTATGCCTTAGACGTAGGCTCTACAGTATGCCATGCTGTGTACCGCACCTGATGTGTGCCTTGCTACATATCTGGCAAGAGGGTACAAAGGTGATCAAGGAGTGGATCACCAGATAGCGGTTAAAATTATCCTTAGAGGAATAAGGATATGTTTCTCAATTTTGGAGTTGATAAAGAGTTCGACGTAAAGGATTACGTCGATGCAAGCTTTAACACCTATCCGAGTGACTCTGAGTAGCAAACCGGATGCGTATAGTGGAGCAACCATTTGGAATAGCTCCAAGTGGAGCGTGGAAGCAACATTTGCAATATGACATAGAGAATTGCGAAGTACATGCGGATATGAATGTTACAGACCCGTTGACTAAAACCTCTATCACAAGCAAAACATGATCAAACCTCAGAACTCATTGAGTCTTAATCACATGATGATGAGAACTAGTTTATAGACACTAGTAAACTCTTTGGATGTTGGTCACATGGCGATGTGACTTATCAGTGTTAATCACATGACGATGTGAACTAGATTATTGACTCTAGTGCAAGTGGGAGACTGTTGGAAATATGCCCTAGAGGCAATAATAAATTAGTTATTATTATATTTCCTTGTTCATGATAATCCTTTATTATCCATGCTATAATTGTATTGATAGGAAACTTCAGATACATGTGTGGATACATAGACAACACCATGTCCCTAGTAAGCCTCTAGTTGACTAGCTCGTTGATCAATAGATGGTTACGGTTTCACGACCATGGACATTGGATGTCGTTGATAACGGGATCACATCATTAGAAGAATGATGTGATGGACAAGACCCAATCCTAAGCCTAGCACAAAGATCGTAGTTCGTATGCTAAAGCTTTTCTAATGTCAAGTATCATTTCCTTAGACCATGAGATTGTGCAACTCCGGATACCGTCTGAATGCTTTGGGTGTACCAAAGCGTCACAACGTAATCGGGTGGCTATAAAGGTGCACTCTGGTATCTCCAAAAGTGTCTGTTGGGTTGGCACGAATCGAGATGGATTTATCACTCCGTGTGACGGAGAGGTATCTCTGGGCCCACTCGGTAGGACATCATCATAATGTGCACAATGTGACCAAGGGGTTGATCACGGGATTATGTGTTACGAAACGAGTAAAGAGACTTGCCGGTAACGAGATTGAACAAGGTATCGGGATAGCGACGATCGAATCTCGGGCAAGTACAATACCGCTAGACAAAGGGAATTGTATACGGGATCGATTGAGTCCTTGACATCGTGGTTCATCCGATGAGATCATCGTGGAACATGTGGGAGCCAACATGGGTATCCAGATCCGCTGTTGGTTATTGACCGGAGAACATCTCGGTCATGTATGCATGGTTCCCGAACCCGTAGGGTCTACACATAAGGTTCGATGACGCTAGGGTTATAAAGGAAGTTTGTATGTGGTTGCCGAATGTTGTTGGAGTCTCGGATGAGATCCCGGACGTCACGAGGAGTTCGGAATGGTCCAAGGTAAAGATTTATATATGGAAAGTTGTTGTTCGGGTTAGGAAAAAGTTCGGTTTTTTCGGTATTGTACCGGAAGCTTCGAAGGTTCCGGAGGATTCGGAGGGGTCGGAGGTCCGGAAATAGTTCCACCACGTCCAATACAGTAGCATGGGCTGTAGGGGGCACCTAGCCTTAATGGGCCAGGGGCACCAGCCCCCAAGGCCCATGCGCATGGGAAGGAAAACCCTAAGGGGAGGGCCTCCACTTGACTTGGGAGGCACTCCTCCCCCTGGCCGCCGCCCCTCCTCAGATTGGATCTGAGGGGGCCGGCCCCCCTCTCCCTTGCCCCTATATATATGTGGGGGGTGGGAGGGCAGCCGCACCACAAGTTCTGGCGCAGCCCTCCCCCTCTCCCAAGTCCTTCTCCTCTCATGCGGTGCTTGGCGAAGCCCTGCAGGATTGCCACGCTCCTCCACCACCACCACGCCGTTGTGCTGCTGTTGGACGGAGTATTCCTCAACCTCTCCCTCTCTCCTTGCTGGATCAAGGCGTGGGAGACGTCACCGGGCTGTACGTGTGTTGATCGCGGAGGTGCCGTCCGTTCGGCACTAGGATCTCCGGTGATTTGGATCACGGCAGTATGACTCCTTCAACCCCGTTCTCTTGAACGCTTCCGCTTAGCGATCTACAAGGGTATGTAGATGCACCCTCCTTCCCCTCGTTGCTGGTTTCTCCATAGATAGATCTTGGTGACACGTAGGAAAATTTTGAATTTCTGCTACGTTCCCCAACAGATGCCAAGTGTTTGGAGTAAGTATCATTTATCAATATGTAAGGTGCCAGTATACACTGTTGTTATTCTTACCATCCAATTCTCAGAAAAGAATGGGACCGAAGCTCGACACCCCGTCCAATGGGCTTAAGTCTCAAAAAACTTCAAAGCATACTTAACATGGAGCAGTCTATGGACAATGATTGTTTCAATATTGTGTGCGTATTCTGGCATGTGACGAGGGAGTATTGTTCACAGACCCTCCAATACACTACATGGATCTACAATTTTGTGTAAGTTATCATAATTCTTCATTCAACATCATTAGTATGAACATGTTTTTAAATAGTATTTTTTTACTCAGTCCATGCTGTGGGATTCAACACGAGATCAAAAGATTTTGCGATAAGGAAACTATTCAGAAGTTGGCAACTTTGTTTGATAGCTGGCATGGGATAGACAACAACAAAATATCGTGCAACATGGTAAGTAAGGTATTTTTTCTGTTGTTTGTCATGGTTTATTGTTGTCTGTAATACCTACCACTTGTAGATTTATCTTCCATATGAATCCATCGGTCGATACATCTTGTACGTCATCGACAAAGAGGCATGTCATGTATCTATTCTGGATCCTATTTGTACAATACAAACGACGGAGATGAAAATTTTGAGGCACTTAGTGAAATTAAAAAGTTTTGCGAGGGAATTCAAAGAAGCACTCGAAATAAAGCAACCAGGATGGCATTACGATATATCAAAATGTGAGCGTGTATTTCCTAATGGTATTCCAACAAGCATAGAGCGGGTAATAAATTTATCATACAAACATTTATTTTTATTATCACCATATTTAATACAATAACAATTTAGTAAATTGCAGGGATTTGTCAGGTTTTTATGTCTTTCATTTAATGCTCTGGTGAAACGGTAAAGACCTTGTGCAACCGGTTTGTGCGGTGAGTATTGTGCGTTACACATGTTTTAAAATCTTCCATGTGAAGTATTCGTCCTAACTACGTATATTGCTTTTGCAGGATGGGTATGAGTTGAGGAAGCGGTTTTTATTATACTTGCTCAAACATCGTGCGAATGAAGCTAAAGACAACTTGCCTGATATTGTACGAGAATTTCTTAAGCGCATCAAGTAGATCTCAATATTCTGTAATATATTTTTATTTGGATCATTACTTTATACGTATACGTTCTCAATTTGATATCTTGTTATGAGTTTACATTACAAGTGAATTGGACTTCAATTGTTATGCAATTGTGATCATTTTATATTGTCTCTACCCGCGATATGTAGCATGCATTATCTTTATGTGACTTCAACAAACTATTTCAGAAGCCCGTGGCAACGCACGGACACTCTACTAGTAGTACTAGTCTCTATCTCTTCTCTACTATCTAAAAGAAACGTAGTGTTCCCTTTCCCCTCTTATGTTCCCCGCTTCGTCCAACCTCTCGTAAGACACCCTCAACCCTGTCCCGATTTTCTTTCCCCCATCCCGGTTTTCTCCTTCTGGCCGGACAAACAAAGACGCAATCAATCACATAAGGTAACCAGAGGCAATCATTCCAAACGCAATCAATTCACCTATGGTAACCAGACACACAATCAATTCAAACGCAATCAATTCATGCATGGCAATCAATTCATTCAATCTCCTTCCTTCTTTCATTGAAACCGTGATCAATATTCTTCCTTCTTTGACTATCTATGTTCTTTCCATTTTTCTACTTTCCCCATTAATTCCTTCCTCTCCCCTGCGTAGCATATAAATAACAGACAAGAATCTACGCATTAACTTTAATTAATTAATACGGGATCATCACCTTCCTATCCCGTGCATTGCATATAAGCCTAATTCCACGCACAATGTTATAAGCATACAAACCTCACGCACACTTCATGCCATTGGTTTCAAAAAATTGTTCCCCTGTTCTTCCTTGCTAGCTGATCTTTCCTGGGTGCCACGCCGCTGAGATAAACGCACACAGACTCCTATCTAATTTGCTTCGGTAAGTCCTATGTTTGTGAGCATCGACTCTAAGCAAAATGCATCCTATTTACTATTTGGGCTTCGAGCAGAATACAATAGTATGATTCAAACTAACACGTGAGGTTGCAGAAGGACACGTGAGGTTGCCTCCATCCCTTTGCGATGTGCGGTCTGCAGCTACTCTCCACGCCGCGGGAGCAAACTCCAGCACACAGAGGCCGCTCAGCCTCCGTCTTACGCGCAGACGCCATCTCCCGACCCGCCGTCACCGTATCACGCGCAGCCACCGTTTCCTGACCACCGCGCCTGCCATCACGGGCGACGGCACACGCAGCCCTCATCACCATGGCCAGAACGTCTACCTTCGAGGACGGCGGCCCGCACATCCTCAACGAGCAGAGCGAGGTAGAGCGACGCCGACGCGACATCGCCGACGAGCATCCCAAATTGCCGCTGCAGCGGCATGGATTCAGCGCCCGTCACAGCCGCTCTATCTCCTTCCTTTCCGTGAATGTCGGCGATAATTGGGTGATATTTTGCGTAGGTTTTCGACCGGAGCTGATTTTGTGATCCGAGGGTTGATCTGTGCCGTCCAGAGGATCGGGCGGTGCGCATCGTGGCACAACGGTGGTGGCAGACCCAAGTTGGGCCAATTCAGAATGGATGGTGGCCCTTGTTGTAATAGGCCATTGAACAAAATAGATCTAGCGGCCGGGCCAAATGTCATAATAAGCTTCGTGTTCTCTTTTGTGCAACTGGTCCGAAATTAATTATATATATTTTCGCATGTTTACAATACATGGTGACATGTAAACGATCCTCAATAAATAGTCTGATGAAATGTAAACAGCAAGATGTGAACAGTATGTTTGTATTACCATGTGCTATTAGTGTTACGGAAGGGAAATATGTATCACCGTGTAAAATCATTTTTTGTGGCAACAGATTATAATTTATCATGTTCAGGTATATTAATATCAACTGCGTTTCACTACTGTTGACGACTTTTGGCAAATAGCTAAAAGCATGAATAACTTTAAAGTCATTCATCATGTGTAATAAGCGTGAAATTTATATGAAATGTGATATAATAAATGGTAGTGCATAAGTCGTATATGAAGTGTAATGTAGAATAAGCGTGCACTCTACAAACTTATCACGGTGGCCATGTAATTAAAACTTTTTTTGACACCGTCTTCCTTGCAGATGAAGTCTCCGGCACGATCGAGTTATCGTACTCACTTCAAAGAAATGACGAGATCTATAAACCAAAGTAATATTTATCATGTCGAACTCTATGAGCAAAAGTACAATTTAATGATCTAATGATGTGTAAGTGTACAATCTCACAAGAAATATTACTGTTATTGTTTTGTTGTTCAGGTGTGGTCGATATTAGTAATGGAGCAGAACCTATGGATGCGAAAGAGCGCAAGCGGCAACGTGCTAGGGAACGATACGCGCAGATGGGTGAAGAGAAAAGAAATGAACTACTTAAGAACCGTCGTGAAGCCTATCAAGATAAGAAAGCTCGACCATTGGTTAATTCCCAAGAGACACGATCAGGTCCACACATGTCGGTTGTTAAAGGTGCTTAATAGTAGGCATAATATTACTTGCAAATATATCAATTCCATGGTTCCATGTTTCTAAGCAACTAAACCTGACGCGTGCCTTGATTAGAACAAGAAGACACTTCTTGCAACAAGGAAAATATGGTTCCTCTTGAAGATAATGAATGGCTAAGCAGAAATGACACATACAGGAGGAAATTGATTCAATTGACGGTTCAAAGCGAAGAAAACCATCAGGCTGGTATAAATACAACCAATAAATCTTACTCTATATGCTAATAATTCATTAGTCATTGTTCTACGTATGTGATGATTCTTTATTTTGTAGATATTATGGACTTCAACACTTGCAATACTGTTAGTCCCACATCATCCCATATTCAGCCACAACCCATAGATCCCAAAGAGCGAAGGAGGCAACGAGATAGGGAACGATATGCGAACATGGAGAGCAATAAAAAAGAAGCTATGTTGGAAAGACAACGTCAAGCCTATCAAAAAACGAAATCATCAACAGGTAAATTTGCGCCACACCAGTCAAAATTGTACATTCATTGCATGTAACAAACCAACACTCTGAAAATGTTGCCGCTTGATTCAACAAAGAAAGTCAATGGTACACGTGCTAATGATAGGGAATGGTATGCTCACATGGATAACAACAAGAAAGATGCACTGCTAGAAAGTAAGTGTCAAGCCTATCAGCAGACAAAATCTTCGACGGGTAATAATTGCACAACACCAATCAGAATTGTTCCCTAATAGCCGAGATCACACAATCAGTACTCTTATGGTGTTATACTTACATTTGATTTCAACAGAGAAAATGGAAAGTAAACGTGCTAATGATAGGGAGTGGTATGCCAGTATGACTCATGAGAAAAAAGATGCAAAGAGCGCTCGCCACACGTCTTTGCGCAACACTCTCAACCAAGATTCCATGGCCATGGAGAACCCATTTTACATCCCCAAGATAGTTCGCAAAAATGCAAGTTTATTTGGTCCCGATGGCTCTCACTGGTTCCCCTATTTATATCCAGTCCGCTTCTGAGAATATATTGTGTATGGACACGCCAGATATGGATGTCAGTATGGAGCCACAAAGAAAACATGTGACACCCGGGGAAAGGCAAGCTTTGATGGATCGTCGAAACCAAGCTTACCATGCAAGTGGTAGGAAGAATAGACCCACATCGATTGATGAAAACCCATCGATTGTGCTAGATGGCGTAAATGGGTTTGAACATCCAACACAATCGGTCATCATTAACAATGGTAATGTTCTTAACTCCAGTATTCTGATTCTCTAGAATTATTCACTGAAATTTTTATGTTCTAATAACAGAAAGTACATCGCAATGTTGTGAGCCTAGAGAAATACATCTAGCACCCAACAATGATGTGAATTCATCGTTAGGTCAAAATCCAACAATGACGGTGGAAGGTGTCAATGGTTTTGAACTTCCTTCACAATCTGTCCTTGTCAATAATGGTAATGTTTTCTCTTAATTGTTCGAACATTCTAAGATAAGTCGTTCATAATCATATTGATTATAGTTTTATGTTGTATTCATAGAGAATACATCTCCAGATACCTTTGCGATGCAAGAACATACAACACACTCACGATCCAATGACGATTGTATGTTTTTTATTAAATTCATGCACGAAGATTTATTGGAGACATGAGCCTCATAAATAATTGTGGGATAGGTGATGGAGAGGGTGTCATATTGGAGGATGACTCCGAAGACGAGGAAGGCTACATGTTCGCTGGGATGGGTATTTTAATCATGTTCCACGATGTCTCGTGTATATTATGTGCATGTTTTTGTACTCATATTGCCAGTGCGTTGAACAATTTCAGAGGAGGACAACGTCGACGAGGATGTTGAAATGGAGGATGTTGACGATGACAACAACACTACTTCCATTTCAAACGTTCCAGATCCCTATGATATGGTTTATAGCAAACTCCCAACCAACACACACAAGCTGAAGTCGATGGAGGACTGCAAACACTGCTATGCAAAGAAGTTCGAGCCTGAGTCCATGGGTTTTTGCTGCCGGAAGAGGAAGATCAAACTGGCCAACCCAGATACGCCACCCGAGCTCATGAGGCTATGGACAAGTGCAGACTCTGATTCCAGGCATTTTCATGACAATATCAGGTTTTTCAACGGCCACTTCTCATTCACCTCACTATATTGTCACCTTGATAGTGATACCACTAACATATCAAAGCACCATATCTATACATTTCGTGCCCATGGCCAAATGTACCACAACATACGATCATTCGGCAAACAAGATGGTTTGGATCGTAGTCACTTGGAGCTCTACTTCTATGATGATGACCCCAGTTTAGAACACATGTATCGCAGTTGCCGTAAAGAGCAGTGCTAGAAAGACAAAGAAATAATCACACAATTGGTCAACATACTTCATGGCAACCCATACTTTGAACATCTCCGGAGTATGGACCATGTTGATGATGTTGATGACTATCACATAACACTTAACCTTGACCAACAGATGGATCAAAGAAGATATAACACGCCGACCTCTTCAGAAGTAGTTGTTGTGTGGGTGGAGGGTAGTGAACGTCGAAGACAATTTGACAATAGCGTCATCCTACAAGGGAAGAATAGAGATATATAT
The DNA here is from genome assembly GCA_021605145.1 of Aegilops bicornis. Classification (NCBI taxonomy): domain Eukaryota; kingdom Viridiplantae; phylum Streptophyta; class Magnoliopsida; order Poales; family Poaceae; genus Aegilops; species Aegilops bicornis. The sequence continues at coordinate 643,818,704 of CM038674.1, forward strand.
GGCATCAAGTCCTATACCATGGATGCTATGATGCGTTGTCGTACCCTCTTTTCTTCCCTAGAGGTGAACTTGGATGGCATACTGATATCCCGGAGGAAGGTGTGTCCCATGTCCGTCGCACCCGCCGAGGTGAGCTCCTTGCATTCACGTATTAGCAACCGGCGGATCAGCTTCCACGGGTGCTATAAAAACAACCACCACATTTTTTATTCAATTAAGCTTTACTTATGTCTATGTTGTTTCAAATGGATCTGAATGAGATAAAATAAAATGTCTGTGCTATTAAATTTACTGAAATGAAGGAATACATCATGTCCTTCCCTAGCAAAACCAAGTTAGTGAATATCCATGACACAACCTTGACATGTCGAGATTTGGAATGTCTTTTAGAAGATGAGATATAGGTGGAGAGCGAGGTCAGCTAAAATATATTCCGATGGTCATACTTACACACTTCAAGAATGTCTAATTTATTTGTTACTTTTTCTACTATAGGCCATAAATGCATATATTTACTGTCTAAGGGTCCAGGATAAATTTTGTAGACATTGTTCACATGTATTCTTGGAAAGTACATATGATTTTGGAATACTTAAGCGAGATGGTGAAATTCCCATAAGCCTTGAGAGTCATCACCACATCGTTGAAAAGGTGCTTCAGTATCTACAGCATGACATGGTTAGACTAATTTTTCTACCTATGGTTCTATCATATCATTTGTTATCAATTTGTTTACCTAGCCGGGGCAACGACTTATATATTTTGGGATAGTTGTTCATTCCAATCAATATGAACCAAAAGCATTGGTATCTATCTGTTGTCAAACAACACGAGATACAAGTACTCGATTCTTTTGGTTATCAGGCAATAATACATGTATTATACAATCAAGATAATCCTCAACTAAACTTTGTCATTCAATTAGACGGACACGTCTATAATTTATACATGTATTATTGCCCGTGGCAACGCACGGGCATTTTACTAGTATTTTGTAGAGCATAGGCTTTGGGACACCCCCTTATCTAGCCAGGCGACGGCGTTGGCGCTTGGTGTGGGGAAGTAAAAAAGGTGCATTTGGGAGGCTCCTTAAACGCCTCTTCTGTTATAGAAGCCGAAGAGGAAACGATGGGTCAGGGGTCATCTCGGGTTTCAGTTAACTCAGCAGCCGTTCATCTCGCTGAACTGTATTGGTGTGTACGTTTTGAGAAATCCTAAAGATTTCGTTTTTTCTAATATTTGGTCAGACCTAAAGGAGGTGGGCTTAGAATGGGACTGTATGCGGTATGGCATGGCTGGATGTGAATGGATGCTGAGGTGTCTATGATGCATGTTGAGATAAATCAAGTAGTGGGGATGAACTTTTTAAATATATAGGATGTGCGGGAGACTATGTTGGTTTGTTTAGTAAAACATGGTTATACCGCATTGCTTATGGCTTGTTGCCATGTTTACATATTTATGTCTCGTCAAGGAGCTCGAGCTCTCACAGGCTTTATTATGAGGGAGCTTAGAAACAAATGTGCAAATATTTGAACCAGAAAACCAAATTGTTTATAAATAGATGGTTCCGGACTGAACACCATTTTCGGTTACAAAATGCAATTTATCCTTCAACTTAGGAAATTGATAATTTTCATCTTAAAAAAAATAATACAAGTGCAGACGCTTACATACACTAGTAGAAAAAGGGCCATTTGTCCCGGTTCGTAAGGGGCTTCTATCCCGGTTTTGGAACCGGGACTAAAAGATCGTTACTAATGCCCTAGGCCTTTAGTCCCGGTTCTTACACAAACCGGGACAGATGGGCCTTCACGTGGCCGCTGCAGCAAGCCCAAGCAGGAGGGCCTTTAGTCCCGGTTGGTGGCACCAACCGGGACCAATAGGCATCCACGCGTCAGCTGTTCAGGGGTTAGGGTTTTTGTTTTTTTTTCTGAAGGGGGGGGGATTTGGGGGTTTTGTATGGTTAATTAAGGTGTTTCATATATTGTGTTAGGTAGCTAATTAATTAATAGAGAGAATTGTCCTCTCTTATCTCCGTGCTTGGTCGACGCTACATACTATACGTGGCCCTCGATACACTAGCTATATAGTAAGCAAATGAAGGAAACCATTAAGTACATAAGTTCGTCATGTATACTGAGAGAAGTGATATTGACCTCTCCTTCTCCAAGAGATTGCGCGAACAACAAAGTTTCGTATATCTATCCGACGCTACTGGCTACATATATATGCAATATTAAGATCTCTTACAATATAATCTCCCCTAATTAAATATGAAGTCAGCTTCAACATGGTATTCTCCGGCTTATTGATGACGTGGTCAAGAAAGAATCCCGCCAGTTCCTCTTGAATTGCTTTCATGCGATCTTGTGGTAGGAGTTCATTCCGCATCCGCCACAACTAATTTGAAGAAGGGGGTCAATACATATATATGAATGAAACTCAACAGAAATGATGGTGTACTAAAATGAAATTGTGAATATTATTGCTTACGCACCTCATATTGTCTTTTAGAGTAGCCCCGCTTATCTTTGCAAGTCGCGTTGTAGATGAACTCGCACACATAATATCCACAGTAATCATTCCCTTGTTCCTGCCACAAGCACTTTACGAGAAATAGAGGTCAATCAAACTGACAATGAAGCATTATAAATGACATTGATGAAAGTAGCTAGAATCAATGGGAGATGCGCGGAACTAGCTAGCTAGTAGTACTTACTTTTGGGTATTTATATCGCAGCTCCTTCGGCAGTCCCGGAGCTTCAGCGGTGAATTTTTTCCAAACCCTGCAAGACAAAGAAATAATTATTACTTGAGATATCAGGAAATGAACAAAAAGTTGTTGATATGGTGCGATAATGATCGATTGAACTTACTTGTTGAGAATTTTAGTCATGTCCGCATAGGTCTCGGGATCTTTTCGTCTCGAGTCTAAGACGGTTACTAGTCCCTGCTCAAGATTAATCTCCAGGAGAATATAGTGGAAGATGCGCATGCATGCATAACTCATCAATTACATTACTATAACCTCGCTCGAGTAATAAGGGAAACTGAATACGCACAAGACAGTAACACTCACTTGAAGTGTTGGGGAACGTAGTAATTTCGAAATTTCCTACGCACACGCAAGATCATGGTGATGCATAGTAACGAGAGGGGAGAGTGTTGTCCACGTACCCTCGTAGACCGAAAGCGGAAGCGTTAGCACAACACGGTTGATGTAGTTGTACGTCTTCACGATCCGACCGATCAAGTACCGAACGTATGGCACCTCCGAGTTCAGCACACGTTCAGCCCGATGACGTCCCTCGAACTCCGATCCAGTCGAGTGTTGAGGGAGAGTTTCGTCAGTACGACGGCGTGGTGACGATTTTGATGTTCTACCGACGCAGGGCTTCGCCTAAGCACCGCTTCTGATGTATCGAGGTGGACTATGGTGGAGGGGCACCGCTGCGGTTGGGAGATATTAACTGATCAACTTGTGTATCTAGGGTGCCCCCTGCCCCCGTATATAAAGGAGCAAGGGGGAGGTGCGGCCGGCCAGGGAGGAGGCGCACCAGGAGGAGTCCTACTCCTATCGGGAGTAGGACTCCCCCCTTTCCATGTTGGACTAGGAGAGAGAGGGGGAAGAGGTGGAGGGGAGGAAGGAAGGGGGGGCCCCCCTCTCATTGTCCTATTAGGACTGGGGGGGAGGGGCGCGCGGCCCTGCCCTGGCCTCCTCTCCTCTCTTCCACCGAGGCCCACTAAGGCCCATTATGTTCCCGAGGGGTTCCGGTAACCTCCTGGTACTCCGGAAAAATCCTGATTTCACCCGGAACAGTTCCGATATCCAAACATAGGCTTCCAATATATCAATCTTCATGTCTCGACCATTTCGAGACTCCTCGTTATGTCCGTGATCACATCCAGGACTCCGAACAACCTTCGGTACATCAAAACATATAAACTCATAATATAATTATCATCGTAACGTTAAGCGTGTGGACCCAACGGGTTCGAGAACTATGTAGACATGACCGAGACACGTCTCCGGTCAATATCCAATAGCGGAACCTGGATGCTCATATTGGCTCCCACATATTCTACGAAGATCTTTATCGGTCAAACCGCATAACAACATACGTTGTTCCCTTTGTCATCGGTATGTTACTTGCGAGATTCGATCGTCGGTATCTCAATACCTAGTTCAATCTCGTTACCGCAAGTCTCTTTACTCGTTCCGTAATACATCATCCCGCAACTAACTCATTAGTTGCAATGCTTGCAAGGCTTATAGTGATGTGCATTACCGAGTGGGCCCAGAGATACCTCTCCGATAATCGGAGTGACAAATCCTAATCTCCAAATACGCCAACCCAACAAGTACCTTCGAGACACCAGAGAGCACCTTTATAATCACCCGATTCGTTGTGACGTTTGGTGGCACACAAAGTGTTCCTCCGGTAAATGGGAGTTGCATAATCTCATAGTCATAGGAACATATATAAGTCATGAAGAAAGCAATAGCAACATACTAAACGATCAAGTGCTAAGCTAACGGAATGGGCCAAGTCAATCACATCATTCTCCTAATGATGTGATTCCGTTAATCAAATGGCAACTCATGTCTATGGCTAGGAAACATAACCATCTTTGATCAACGAGCTAGTCAAGTAGAGTCATACTAGTGACACTCTGTTTGTCTATGTATTCACATATGTATATGTTTCCGGTTAATACAATTCTAGCATGAATAATAAACATTTATCATGAAATAAGGAAATAAATAATAACTTTATTATTGCCTCTAGGGCATATTTCCTTCAGTCTCCCACTTGCACTATAGTCAATAATCTAGATCACATCGCCATGTGATTTAACATCAATAGTTCACATCACCATGTGATTAACATCCATAGTTCACATCGTCATGTGACCAACACCCAAAGGGTTTACTAGAGTCAATAATCTAGTTCACATCGCTATGTGATTAACACCCAAAGAGTACATAGGTGTGATCATGTTTTGCTTGTGAGAGAAGTTTAGTCAACGGGTCTGTCACATTCAGATCCGTAAGTATTTTGCAAATTTCTATGTCTACAATGCTCTTGCGAGCTACTCTAGCTAATTGCTCCCACTTTTAATATGTATCTAGACCGAGACTTAGAGTCATCTAGATTAGTGTCAAAACTTGCATTGACGTAACCCTTTACGACGAACCTTTTGTCACTTCCATAATCGAGAAACATATCTTTATTCCACTAAGGATAATTTTGACCGCTGTCCATTGATCTACTCCTAGATCACTATTGCACTCCCTTGCCAAACTTAGTGGTAGGGTATGCAATAGTTCTGGTACACAACATGGCATACTTTATAGAACCTATGGCTGAGGCATAGGGAATGACTTTCATTCTTTTTCTATCTTCTGCCGTGGTCGGGCTTTGAGTCCTACTCAATTTCACACCTTGTAACATAGGCAAGAACTCTTTCTTTGACTGTTCCATTTTGAACTACTTCAAAATCTTGTCAAGGTATGTACTCATTGAAAAAAAACTTATCAAGCGTCTTGGTCTATAGATCTTGATACTCAATATGTAAGCAGCTTCACCGAGGTCTTTCTTTGAAAAACTCCTTTCAAATACTCCTTTATGCTTTGCAGAATAATTCTACATTATTTCTGATCAACAATATGTCATTCACATATACTTATCGTAAATCTTTGTAGTGCTCCCACTCACTTTCTTGTAAATACAGGCTTCACCGCAAGTCTCAGATAAAACTATATGCTTTGATCAACTCATCAAAGCGTATATTCCAACTCGAGATGCTTGCACCAGTCCATAGATGGATCCTTTGGAGCTTGCATATTTTGTTAGCACCTTTAGGATTGACAAAACCTACTGGTCGCATCATATACAACTCTTCTTTAATAAATCCATTAAGGAATGCAGTTTTGGTTATCCATTTGCCAGATTTCATAAAATGCGGCAGTTGCTAACATGATTCGGATAGACTTAAGCATATATATGAGTGAGAAACTCTCATCGTAGTCAACACCTTGAACTTGTCGAAAACCTTTTGCGACAATTCTAGCTTTGTAGATAGTAACACTACTATCAGCGTCCGTCTTCCTCTTGAAAATCCATTTATTTTCTATGGCTTGCCGATCATTGGGCAAGTCAACCAAAGTCCACACTTTGTTCTCATACATGGATCCCATCTCAGATTTCATGGCCTCAAGCCATTTTGCGGAATCTGGGCTCATCATCGCTTCCTCATAGTTCGTAGGTTCGTCATGGTCAAGCAACATGAACTCCAAAATAGGATTACCGTACCACTCTGGTGCAGATCTTACTCTGATTGACCTATGAGGTTCAGTAACAACTTGATCTGAAGTTTTATGATCATCATCATTAACTTCCTCACTAATTGGTATAGACGTCATAGGAACCGGTTTCTGTGATGAACTACTTTCCAATAAGGGAGCAGGTACGGTTACCTCATCAAGTTCTACTTTCCTCCCACTCACTTCTTTCGAGAGAAACTCCTTCTCTAGAAAGGATCCATTTTTAGCAACGAATTTGCCTTCGGATCTGTGATAGAAGGTGTACCCAACAGTCTCCTTTGGGTATCCTATGAAGACACATTTCTCCAATTTGGGTTTGAGCTTATCAGGATGAAACTTTTTCACATAAGCATCATAGCCCCAAACATTAAGAAACAACAACTTTGGTTTCTTGCCAAACCACAGTTCATAAGGCGTCGTCTCAACGGATGTTGATGGTGCCCTATTTAACGTGAATGTAGCTGTCTCTAATGCATAACCCCAAAACGATAGTGGTAAATCGGTAAGAGACATCATAGATTGCACTATATCCAATAAAGTACGGTTATGACGTTCGGACACATCATTATGCTGTGGTGTTCCAGGTGGCACGAATTTGTGAAACTATTTCACATTGTTTTAATTGAAGACCAAACTCGTAACTCAAATATTTGTCTCTGCAATCAGATCGTAGAAACTTTATTTTCTTGTCACGATGATTTTCCACTTCACTCTGAAATTCTTTGAACTTTTCAAATGTTTCAGACTTATGTTTCATCAAGTAGATATACCCATATCTGCACAAATCATCTGTGAAGGTCAGAAAATAACGATACCTGCCTCAAGCCTTAACACTCATCGGATCACATACATCAGTATGTATTATTTCCAATTAGCCAGTTGGTTGCTCCATTGTTCCGGAGAATGGAGTTTTAGTCATCTTGCCCATAAGGCATGGTTCGCAAGCATCAAGTGATTCATAATCAAGTGATTCCAAAATCCCATCAGCATGGAGTTTCTTCATGCGCTTTACACCAATATGACCTAAACGGCAGTGCCACAAATAAGTTGCACTATCATTATTAACTTTGCATCTTTTGGCTTCAATATTATGAATATGTGTATCACTACGATCGAGATCCAACAAACCATTTTCGTTGGGGTGTATGACCATAGAAGGTTTTATTCATGTAAATAGAACAACAATTGTTCTCTAACTTAAATGAATAACCGTATTGCAATAAACATGATCAAATCATATTCATGCTCAACGCAAACACCAAATAACACTTATTTAGGTTCAACACTAATCCCGAAAGAATAGGGAGTGCGATGATGATCATATCAATCTTGGAACTACTTCCAACACACATCATCACTTCACCCTTAACTAGTTTACATTCATTACGCAACTCCCGTTTGAGTTACTACTCTTAGCAACTGAACTAGTATCAAATACTGAGGGGTTGCTATAAACACTAGTATAGTACACATCAATAACCTGTATATCAAATATACCTTTGTTTACTTTGCCATCCTTCTTACCCACCGAATATCTAGGGCAGTTCCACTTCTAGTGACCAGTCCCTTTGCAGTAGAAGCACTTAGTCTCAGGCTTAGGTCCAGACTTGGGGTTCTTCACTTGAGCAGCAACTCGCTTGCCGTTCTTCTTGAAGTTCCCTTTCTTCCCTTTGCCCTTTTCTTGAAACTAGTGGTCTTGTCAACCATCAACACTTGATGTTTTTCATGATTTCTACCTTCGTCGATTTCAGCATCATGAAGAGCTTGGGAATCATTTCCGTTATCCTTGCATATTATAGTTCATCACGAAGTTCTACTAACTTGGTGATGGTGACTAGAGAATTCTATCAATCACTATTTTATCTGGAAGATTAACTCCCACTTGATTTAAGCGATTGTAGTACCTAGAAAATCTAAGCATATGCTCACTGCTTGAGCTATTCTCCTTCATCTTTTAGCTATAGAACTTGTTGGAGACTTCATATCTCTCAACTCGGGTATTTGCTTGAAATATTAACTTCAACTCCTGGAACATCTCATATGGTCCATGACGTTCAAAACGTCTTTGAAGTCCCGATTCTAAGCCGTTAAGCATGGTGCACTAAACTATCAAGTAGTCATCATACCGAGCTTTTGTCAAAACGTTCATAACGTCTGCATCTGCTCCTGCAATAGGTCTGTCACCTAGCGGTGCATCAAGGACATAATTCTTCTGTGCAGCAATGAGGATAATCCTCAGATCACGGATCCAATCCGCATCATTGCTACTAACATCTTTCAACTTAGTTTTCTCTAGGAACATAAACAATAAACGGGGAGCAACATCGCGAGCTATTGATCTACAACATAGATATGCTAATACTACGGGACTAAGTTCATGATAAATTAAAGTTCAATTAATCATATTACTTAAGAACTCCCACTTAGATAGACATTCCTCTAATCCTCTAAGTGATCACGTGATCCAAATCAACTAAACCATGTCCGATCATCACGTGAGATGGAGTAGTTTCAATGGTGAACATCACTATGTTGATCATATCTACTATATGATTCACGCTCGACCTTTCGGTCTGTGTGTTCCGAGGCCATATCTGTTATATGCGAGGCTCGTCAAGTTTAACCTGAGTATTCCGCGTGTGCAACTGTTTTGCACCCGTTGTATTTGAACGTAGAGCCTATCACACCCGATCATCACGTGGTGTCTCAAAGACGAAGAACTTTCATAGCAATTGCATACTCAGGGAGAACACTTATACTTTGATAATTTAGTGAGGGATCATCTTATAATGCTACCGTCAATCAAAGTAAGATAAGATGCATAAAAGATAAACATCACATGCAATCAATATAAGTGATATGATATGTCCATCATCATCTTGTGCTTGTGATCTCCATCTCAAGCACCTCCATGATCACCATCGCCTTTGGCGCGACACCTTGATCTCCATCGTAGCATCATTGTCGTCTCGCCAATCTTATGCTTCTACGACTATCGCTACCGCTTAGTGATAAAGTAAAGCATTACAGAAGCGATTGCATTGCATACAATAAAGCGACAACCATATGGCTCCTGCCAGTTGCCGATAACTTGGTTACAAAACATGATCATCTCAAACAATAAAATATAGCATCATGCCTTGACCATATCACATCACAACATGCCCTGCAAAAGTAAGTTAGACGTCCTCTACTTTGTTGTTGCAAATTTTACGTGGCTGCTACGCGCTTAGCAAGATCAAAACCACAACGATAGTTTGTCAAGTTGGTGCTGTTTTAACCTTCGCAAGGACCGGGCGTAGCCACACTCGGTTCAACTAAAGTTGGAGAAACTGACACCCGCCAGCCACCTATGTGCAAAGCACGTCGGTAGAACCAGTCTCGCGTAAGCGTACGCGTAATGTCGGTCCGGGCTGCTTCATCCAACAATACCGCTGAACCAAAGTATGACATGCTGGTAAGCAGTATGACTTATATCGCCCACAACTCACTTGTGTTCTACTCGTGCATATGACATCTACGCACAAAACCAGGCTTGGATGCCACTGTTGGGGAATGTAGTAATTTCAAAATTTCCTACGCACACGCAAGATCATGGTGATGCATAGCAACGAGAGGGGAGAGTGTTGTCCACGTACCCTTGTAGACCGAAAGCGGAAGCGTTAGCACAACGCGGTTGATGTATTCGTACGTCTTCACGATCCGACCGATTAAGTACCGAACCTACGACACCTCCGAGTTCAGCACACGTTCAGCCCGATGACGTCCCTCAAACTCCGATCCAGCCGAGTGTTGAGGGAGAGTTTCACAAGACGACTGACGGCGTGGTGGCGATGTTGATGTTCTACCGACGCAGGGCTTTGCCTAAGCGCCGCCACTGATTATCGAGGTGGACTATGGTGGAGGGGGCACCGACACGGTTGGGAGAGATCAACTGATCAACTTGTGTATCTAGGGTGCCCCTGCCCCGTATATAAATGAGCAAGGGGAGGTGCGGCCGGCCAGGAGGAGGCGCCAGAGGAGTCCTACTCCTATTCGGAGTAGGACTCCCCCCTTTTCCATGTTGGACTAGGAGAGAGAGGGGGAAGAGGTGGAGGGGAGGAAGGAAAGGGGGGGCGCCGCCTCCTCTCCTTGTCCTATTCGGAAATGGGGGGGAGGGGCGCGTGGCCCTGCCCTGGCCTCCTCTCCTCTCTTCCACCGAGGCCCACTAAGGCCCATTATATTCCCGGGGGGTTCCGGTAACCTCCGGTACTCGAAAAATCCCGATTTCACCCGGAACACTTCCGATATCCAAACATAGGCTTCCAATATATCAATCTTCATGTCTCGACCATTTCGAGACTCCTAGTTATGTCCATGATCACATCCGGGACTCCGAACAACCTTCGGTACATCAAAACATACAAACTCATAATATAACTATCATCGTAACGTTAAGCGTGCGGACCCTATGGGTTCGAGAACTATGTAGACATGACTAAGACACGTCTCCGGTCAATAAACAATAGCGGAACCTGGATGCTCATATTGGCTCCCACATATTCTACGTAGATCTTTATCGGTCAAACCGCATAACAACATACGTTGTTCCCTTTGTCATCGGTATGTTAATTTCCCGAGATTCGATCGTCGGTATCTCAATACCTAGTTCAATCTCGTTACCGGCAAGTCTCTTTACTCGTTCCGTAATACATCATCCCGCAACTAACTCATTAGTTGCAATGCTTGCAAGGCTTATAGTGATGTGCATTACTGAGTGGGCCCAGAGATACCTCTCCGACAATCGGAGTGACAAATCCTAATCTCAAAATACGCCAACCCAACAAGTACCTTCGGAGACACCTATAGAGCACCTTTATAATCACCCAGTTACGTTGTGACGTTTGGTAGCACACAAAGTGTTCCTCCGGTAAACGGGAGTTGCATAATCTCATAGTCATAGGAACATATATAAGTCATGAAGAAAGCAATAGCAATATAATAAATGATCAAGTGCTAAGCTAACGGAATGGGTCAAGTCAATCACATCATTCTCCTAATGATGTGATCCCGTTAATCAAATAACAACTCATGTCTTGTAGCGACCCGACCTCAGACGGTCAAGCCTCTGTGTTTCTGTGCCATCCCTGGATCAGTATGCTGGCACACACAATACATCAATGTATATATCAAAGTGCAATCACATGTATAATTAACGCAAAACTGATATATACCTCATAAGTCACAGCGGAAACAAATAGTCAGGTGTGGAGTCCCATCAACGCCATCGGCAGGTTGAGTGTAGACCGTAACCCTGTATCGTAACTCTAACTCGTCGAAGAAAATATCTGCAACATGATACGTTGCAGCCGTGTAGGTCAGTACATTGAATGTACCGGCAAGATCACAATAAGAGAAAACAGATGATAAACTATACTATATGCAGTATGGCTTTGTGGCTCAGATTCGAGTTTTGTTTATGTAAAAGCTGGTTTTATTTTCCCTACATCAAAGGAATAAATGAAGTCTGTACTATAGAGTTTTCTATCATGACATGGTTCCGCCAACCGATGTCTCATAGCCCAAATTCATCATAAGTTGCCCACAATTAAGTTATCAGTCCGGTGTTGAGAGTTCCGAGATAGATCCAGTCCAGATGCTCAAATTGTCCAGAATCGGGGACACGGCTAATCGATTAGGTTATAACCCTCTGCAGAGGTTTGTACACTTTACCCGCAAGATTCGATCCTCTTTTTACGTTCTCGCACTTCGTGGTGTTTGAGAACGAGATGACCAAACATGGTCTTCCGAAGAGTTCCTGACCACCGTCCGGTGCTCATCCAATCCTACCGTAGTTCTACATCCGCTAGCACCGTCCCAGCTAGAGTCACAACTAAGGTCAACCAAGCCAGAGCCCATAGTGACTTGCGGTTGCAGGGTAAGCTTCGGGCATGAAGTATTCTTCCGCCTCTTTGAGTCCGGGTGAAGCTTTCCGCAAGATGTCATGGCGCTTCTCCATGCATCCCGCCAACCACCGGATTCTCCAGGTGCCCGTCAACCATCCTTCACCCAGAAGTGTGTATTGAATTCTTGTCTCGAGTCTTGAAGTCTTGAGGTCTTGAAGATGCAGTCCTTGCAGATTCCATCATGGAGTTGTCGTCATTGACGTAGATCCTCCATTCTCACACCACTCCCGAGCACTCATACCAAACCCCGTCTACTATAGCGTAGCATTAAAATAAAATATCGTCCGGGCTCAGAATAGGGTGATGGGTTCCTTCCTCATGCATACTACTCAACTACAAGAATTCAATATCACTACTGGAGGGTTTGTTGAAGATGACACTAGATGCAATAAAACACATAGGTATGGAAAACATGGTCAAAGTGAACTTGCTCGGTATTACTTGATGAAGATAATAACGCTCTCGAATAAAGACTTGGTAGAACTATTCGTCACTCCTTTGAAAATCTATATTACATGCACAATCATATAAGCAATCATCCTAGCAATCAATTCTATCAATCATAACAATACTCAATCAAAATAAAAGCAACAAAGAAAACCAAGTCGAAAACCAAAGGAAAAACTTGAAAGAAAAATTCAAGGAAAAACTAGTGGTGACCAACTCACACAAATCTTAACATAACATCACTAAATTACTCTAATATTTTTTCTACAGCAAAGAAAATATAATTCTAATAAAATAACAGAAAATAAATTACTAATTTAATAACTAACAAAAAGAACTGATATAAAACTACTATAACCATCTAGTTAATACTAGAACAAGTATAGCAACTAGCAAAACACTAAGACAACTATAACAGAAAATCATTTATTAAAACATTAATAAACTATACTAAATAAATATAACAACTAATGTGTTCACAAATAACAGAAACAAAAACAATATAACTTGAAGTGGAAAAAGAATTACTTTTAAAACTAATAAAACTATTTTTATCCACTATCACTATGAACTAAACAAGCAATTACAAAAACAGTAGCTAAACACTAATAAATAACTACAAAAATTTATCTACTGTAGCTAAACATAAACATATAACAACAAGTGAAAATCTACAAAAGGAATGAACTAAAAATAATTAAAAACAATAATTACATAACTAAAACAACTATATAAGCAAAACAGTACTGTTTTTACTAAAAATCTAACTTAAAATACTCCAAAATTACCAAACTAAATCCTACAGCTAAACAATGTCACAAGTGACCAGGAGCAAAAAGAATTAATTAGAAACCTATTTTTAAACTCAAGTTATGGCCAAAATACTAATCTGAACAAAATTTATCAAATTCAAATTTAAACTACTCAAATTTGAAATCCAGAGACACTAACAGAAACTTCAGCAAATTTGTGACCCATAGCAATTGGAATCACTCAAAATAATAAAAACTCTAAAAGATATAAATTTTCTAAGATTGCTATTTTCTAAAAAAAATGAATTACGGGATTTCGTGGATCTCACCGGAGTAGTCGTCGGAGTTGGGGAAGAAGATCGGATTCCGATGTTGCGGTTGCTCCTAGAGGAAAGGAGATCACGGGACGGTGGAGGGGAGATCATATAAACCTCAGGAGAGGTCGAGGGCGCGGCGGCAGCACTTGGCGGCGGCGGTGGAAAGCGGCGGCGGTGGTCTTGCCTGCATGCTGCCAAGGAGAGGAGAGGAGAGGTGTTGGTTTGATGTGTTGGAGGGGGGGGTGCTTGGGTATTTATATTGGGGAAGGGAGGGCTTTGCTTGGGTAGGGGACAAGAAATAGACTAGGATTAGGAAACAAAAGGGAAAAGATCTAGAAACAAATCGGAATAAACGCAAGTAGGAAAAGAGTCCTACTAGGAAAGGAAAAGGAAAAGGAAAGGAGCGGCTCCCTCCACGGCTCCCTCAGGCGTGGGCGTTGGCCTTGGTCACGGGCCGCTGGCTTGGCCTTGGGCCTTGGCCCTTGGCCCGGCGGGGCGCAGCGAATTTTTTTTTGACAGAGACAACAAAACAAAAATAAATAAAAATTTTATATAGGCATATAATATATCAAAATTTTCAGAAAAAGATTTTCTACAACATGAACACTATTTTAGCTTCAAATAAAATACACACAAATTTTAATAATTCACACAGTGCTACCAGTACAATAGAATCCAATAAAAATCATTTTTAAAATACCAAAATGACTTCAAATTAATTTCTCTCCAATTTTCTGATGTAGGGAATCATGTTACCCTATTTTCCATATATTTTGTTTTTGGAGAAAAATAATTTGAATAAAACTCAAATAACTCCAAACTGGAAATAAATTCAAAAGAACTTTGAATTTTAATTCTTTTAAAACTCCCAACTCATATTTCATTTAATTTGAAGAAGTCATTTTATCTTCTCTCGTGAAAACCATTGAGTTGCATAAAGTTTCGAAATTGGAAATATTTTCAAATGAACTTCAAATATTTTCAACACCCCTTGTCATTTAAATAAATGGAAGAAGTCATGTCATCTTCTCTCCGTGGTTTTGTGATGAAAAGAATTTGAATCCCGAAGATCATAAAAGCAAAAATGAAAGTTTGGGAAAGTCCTTTTATTCCCTCTCATTTAACTTTCAAAAGTTTCAAATTCCACTCAATTTCACACAACCAATCACTCAACAATCAAACAAACAATCAGAATTATTTATTTAATATAACATTCCAAAATTTAGAATTTTGGGATGTTACAAATCTACCACACTTAAAATGAATCTCGTCCTCGAGATTCGAAGAGGCTAGAAAGAGGGTTAGGGTTTGGGGGTCTTCTAGAAAATCCATCAATCGGAATAGTCTAGTGTGCTACCACACTTAAAAACAGGGTTATGGTTCCAACAGATCTGATGTACTCTATCCTTAGTGTGAACACTATCGGTCTTCTCACATCTTTGGAGTAACTCCTACACTGGGCTCTTCTAGTAGGGCATAACCTTTTCCTCAAACTCGTGTCCTTTCATCCTGGTGAGGTTCTTTTGAGACTGGTCTTCTTAGCGCATGTGCATGTCGCCAATACTAAACAACTATCGAAAAACTCATGGTGGTCGACAATTCATGGTTTCTCCTGCAGGAAAATGGTCGGGGTTGGATCTCAGCGTATAACCTACGTTTGGCAGCGGTTGCCTGTACCTGGATAAATCGTCCTACCATTCTATGGTTTAAACAAGGTTTGACATCCTCGTCTCTCTACTATGGTTAAGTCACTCAGATTTGCCATTCCAATTAGCAAGAGCGAATGATACGAGTAAGTCGGTATGGTGATCAATCCATTCCGCACCCAAATCATTACCCTGTATAAGGCTTAGCGAATATCGCATTTCTAACACTCGGGCATTCTCGCAAGCGTTGCAGAATTTCTCTTCTCAACGAACTTAGTTCGGATAATTCCATTGATTCTGCAAGCTGAACAAAACATCTATCGTTTCTTCACAACTCTCGGGTTTTTGCGTAACCTCCTACGAAACGTCTGCTGATCAAATCGCAGTCTTCCCAAAATTTCTTCTTCCAGTGGGTACTTGACCCTTATTAATTCCTGGGCCTGTGGGTTATGAGCCCACTTCAACACTTGTACAAATTTCACTCATCCTTGGAGTTCTGATTGCTCCATTTTCCAACATTACACCACTTTAAATCCAATAACATTTCATTTCTTAATACCATCATATCAAAGATAAAACTTCAACTCATTTTTTCCAAACTCCAACCTGTGGGACACATTTCCATTTCCATTGGTCTAGTGTTCTTCTTAGGGTACTGTCACCCTTAAATGAAATTCACAAATCCATCCATAGACCATATTTCTCATATCCTCGAAAATGGTCAAAATCTTTGTTCACAGAGTAACAACTCAAAAAACAATCCACGTATGAAATCATGACACATTAACTTTATTGATTTCACGAATTCATTACAATCTCTCGAGCACTCATTACATAACTCAACTCATCGAACTCATGAAAATGAAATTGTTTTCTACTACTCTTGTTTCCAATATCAAAATTCCAACTACTCAACTCCAGCTTTCATCTTGTCGGGACATTTAGTAGCATAATGTCCTGCTTCCTTGCAGCGAAAACAAAAGACTTCCGACATGTCTCGGGGCTTCTTTGTGATTATGTAGGCTCCTTGGATTCTTGGCTTCTTTTCGGACATTTACTAGCGTAATGACCTAAATCCTTGCACTGTAACAAGTGATATGACTCAGGTCCTTCTCTGCGAAAATTGTGTTGTTCTGGGGTTGCCTTCTTTTTCTCTTCCTGGATTTCTCTGTAATGATCAGAGCTTCTATTTCCCGAGGGTCAAACTTCACTTCTGCTGTCGGGAAGTCTCTGAGATCCTCTTTGCTTTCCTTCGTGCAATACTGGGAATAATGCCCTTCTTCTCCACATGAATAACAAGCGTTCGAGTAGAATCTGATTAGGCCTTCTCCATCGGGGTCTTCAATGACTTCCTCCATCCCAGGTTCTTCTAGACCTTCCTTGAGGGATTCTTTCATTCCTTCTTCCTGCTTCTGAATAGTTTGTTGCACCATGGGGTAAATGTGACACTGCTCCAGGTAGTGGGTGGTTCCTTCACACAAGAAACAAGTCACCTGACTAGTTGGGCATTCCTCAGCTGGGTGTTTCTCCTCACAATGAGGGCATCCATCCTTGTGTTCCTCCTGGGTGTGTCCTATTTCTCCGCAAATCTTGCAGGCACAAGGTTTCTTCTTCGGGTTATCATAGTACTTCCGGATGAGACGTGATCTCAACAGGGTCTTCTTGAATTCCTCCCAAGTTCTTGCTCCATTCCATCCCTGTATAGCTTGATGCATCTGCCACCATATTGCAGCACTTCCTTCAAAGTACTGAAGAGCGTACGATACTTCATCCTTCCTTGAAACCAAATTGCTCCCGAAGTGATTCTCCATGTTCTGAATCCATAGCTCTGCCTCCGGCTGGGTTTTCGGTCCAGAGAATACCGGTCCAACTTCATTCATCATCTACTGGGTCCAAAAGTTTTGGGATGAGATATGAGAGAGGTGGGGAGGGATACACACAATACAAACAATAGTTTTTGAAGAAACGGGTTTTACTTTGTGGCTGTCGGAAAACATCAAACAAATGACAGCTCACAAATCGCCGCATCTAACGTAAGTGTGTAACAGGGGTTTGGTCTTCTAAAGGTCAAATAATTCTTCAGATTCTTCAGATTCTTCTAGTCTTCGGAGTCTTCAATTGTTGCAGCTTCAACTCTTCTAATGCATGGTGAAACCCTTGTTACTTTGAAGAGGTCATCAGCTGTCCGATATCTTTATTGGAGCGGCTTCAGTTGATACTTCATGTGGTCAAAAGGGAAAAGTGTATATTCTAGCTATTTGAGGTGAGAGGGTCTATTTGATAAAGTTAGAAAAGATGAGAAGTAAGAGTCTTTTTGAAAATAAAGTTTTGAGATATCCTGTCCAAGGGCTTTCCGATTTCTAGGGTCACGTCCCAGTCAACATGTGCTCGATACCATATCTCAGAAGCGACCCGACCTCAGACGGTCAAGCCTCGTGTTTCGTGCCATCCCTAGATCAGTATCTTTGGCACACACAGTACATCAATGTATATATCAAAGTGCAATCACATGTATAATTAACGCAAAACTGATATATACCTCATAAGTCACAGTGAAACAAATAGTCGGTGTGGAGTCC
Source organism: Aegilops bicornis (assembly GCA_021605145.1). Taxonomy (NCBI): domain Eukaryota; kingdom Viridiplantae; phylum Streptophyta; class Magnoliopsida; order Poales; family Poaceae; genus Aegilops; species Aegilops bicornis. The sequence continues at coordinate 643,836,721 of CM038674.1, forward strand.
CATCAACGCCATCGGCAGGTTGAGTGTAGACCGTAACCACTGTATCGTAACTCTAACTCGTCGAAGAAAATATACGCAACATGATACGTTGCAGCCGTGTAGGTCGATACATTGAATGTACCGGCAAGATCACAATAAGAGAAAACAGATGATAAACTATACTATATGCGGTATGGCTTTGTGGCTCAGATTCGAGTTTTGTTTGCGTAAAAGCTGGTTTTATTTTCCCTACATCAAAGGAATAAATGAAGTCTGTACTATAGAGTTTTCTATCATGACATGGTTCCGCCAACCGATATCTCATAGCCCAAATTCATCATAAGTTGCCCACAATTAAGTTATCAGTCCGGTGTTGAGAGTTCCGAGATAGATCCAGGTCCAGATGCTCAAATTGTCCGTAACCGGGGACACGGCTAATCGATTAGGTTATAACCCTCTGCAGAGGTTTGTACACTTTACCCGCAAGATTCGATCCCTCTTTTTACGTTCTCGCACTTCAGGGTGTTTGAGAACGAGATGACCGAAACATGGTCTTCCGAAGAGTTCCCCTGACCACTGTCCGGTGCTCATCCAATCCTACCGTAATTCTACATCTGCTAGCATCGTCCCAGCCAGAGTCACAACTAAGGTCAACCAAGCCAGAGCCCATAGTGACTTGCGGTTACACAGGTAAGCTTCCGGGCATGAAGTATTCTTCCGTCTCTTTGAGTCTGGGTGAAGCTTTCCGCAAGATGTCGGTATGCTTCTCCATGCATCCCGCCAACCTTTGGATTCTCCAGGTGCCCACAACCATCCTTCACCCAAGAGTGTGTATTGAATTCTTGTCTCGAGTCTTGAAGTCTTGAGGTCTTGAAGATGCAGTCCTTGCTTATTCCATCATGGAGTTGTCGTCATTGACGTAGATCCTCCATTCTCACACCACTCCCGAGCACTCATACCAAACCCCGTCTACTATAGCGTAGCATTAAAATAAAATATCGTCCCGGGCTTGGTAACAGGGTGATGGGTTCCTACCTCATGCATACTACTCAACTACAAGAATTCAATATCACTACTGGAGGGTTCGTTGCGAAGATGACACTAGATGCAATAAAACACATAGGTATGGAAAACATGGTCAAAGTGAACTTGCCTGGTATTACTTGATGAAGATAATAACGCTCTCAGAATAAAGACTTGGTAGAACTATTCGTCACTCCTTTGAAAATCTATATTACACAGACAATCATATAAGCAATCATCCTAGCAATCAATTCTATCAATCATAACAATACTCAATCAAAATAAAATCAACAAAGAAAACCAAGTCGAAAACCAAAGGAAAAACTTCTAAAGAAAAATTCAAGGAAAAACTAGTGGTGACCAACTCACACAAATCTTAACATAACATCACTAAATTACTCTAATATTTTTTTCTACAGCAAAGAAAATATAATTCTAATAAAATAACAGAAAATAAATTACTAATTTAATAACTAACAGAAAGAACTGATATAAAACTACTATAACCATCTAGTTAATACTAGAACAAATATAGCAACTAGCAAAACACTAAGACAACTATAACAGCAAATCATTTACTAAAACATTAATAAACTATACTAAATAAATATAACAACTAATGTGTTCACAAATAACATAAACAAAAACAATATAACTTGAAGTGGAAAAAATTACTTTTAAAACTAATAAAACTATTTTTATCCACTATCACTATGAACTAAACAAGCAATTACAAAAACAGTAGCTAAACACTAATAAATAACTACAAAAATTTATCTACTGTAGCTAAACATAAACATATAACAACAAGTGAAAATCTACAAAAGGAATGAACTAAAAATAATTAAAAACAATAATTACATAACTAAAACAACTATATAAGCAAAACAGTACTGTTTTTACTAAAAATCTAACTTAAAATACTCCAAAATTACCAAACTAAATCCTACAGCTAAACAATGTCACAAGTGACCAGGAGCAAAAAGAATTAATTAGAAACCTATTTTTAAACTCAAGTTATGGCCAAAATACTAATCTGAACAAAATTTATCAAATTCAAATTTAAACTACTCAAATTTGAAATCCAGAGACACTAACAGAAACTTCAGCAAATTTGTGACCCATAGCAATTGGAATCACTCAAAAATACTAAAAACTCTAAAAGATATGAATTTTCTAAGATTGCTATTTTCTAAAAAAATGAATTACGGGATTTCGTGGATCTCACCGGAGTAGTCGTCGGAGTTGGGGAAGAAGATCGGATTCCGATGTTGCTGTTGCTCCTAGAGGAAAGGAGATCACGGGACGGTGCAGAGGAGATCATATAAACCTCAGGAGAGGTCGAGGGCGCGGCGGCAGCACTTGGCGGCGGCGGTGGAAAGCGGCGACGGTGGTGCTGCACTGCTGCTGCTGCGGAGAGGAGAAGAGAGGTGTTGGTTTGATGTGTTGGAGGGGGGGGGGGGGGTGCTTGGGTATTTATACTGGGAAGGGGAGGGCTTTGCTTGGGGTAGGGGACAAGAAATAGACTAGGATTAGGAAACAAAAGGTAAAAGATCTAGAAACAAATCGGAATAAACGGAAGTAGGAAAAGAGTCCTACTAGGAAAGGAAAAGGAAAAGGAAAGGAGCGGCTCTCTCCTGGCTCCCTGTGCGCACGTGGGTGTTGGCCTTGGCCGGCCGGCCGCTGGCTTGGCCTTGGGCCTTGGCCCTTGGCCCGGCGGGGCGCAGCGAATTTTTTTTTTGACAGAGATAACAAAATAAAAATAAATAAAAATTTTATATAGGCATATAATATATCAAAATTTTCAGAAAAAGATTTTCTACAACATGAACACTATTTTAGCTTCAAATAAAATACACATAAATTTTAATAATTCACACAGTGCTACCGGTCCAATAAAATCCAATAAAAATCATTTTTAAAATACCAAAATGACTTCAAATTAATTTCTCTCCAATTTTCTGATGTAGGGAATCATGTTACCCTATTTTCCATATATTTTGTTTTTGGAGAAAAATAATTTGAATAAAACTCAAATAACTCCAAACTGGAAATAAATTCAAAAGAACTTTGAATTTTAATTCTTTTAAAACTCCCAACTCATATTTCATTTAATTTGAAGAAGTCATTTTATCTTCTCTCGTGAAAATCATTGAGTTGCATAAAGTTTCAGAATTGGAAATATTTTCCAAATGAAATTCAAATATATTCAACACCCCTTGTCATTTAAATAAATGGAAGAAGTCATGTCATCTTCTCTCCAGGGTTTTGTGATGAAAAGAATTTGAATCCCGAAGATCATAAAAGCAAAATGAAAGTTTGGGAAAGTCCTTTTATTCCCTCTCATTTAACTTTCAAAAAGTTTCAAATTCCACTCAATTTCACACAACCAATCACTCAACAATCAAACAAACAATCAGAATTATTTATTTAATATAACATTCCAAAATTTAGAATTTTGGGATGTTACATGTCTATGGCTAGGAAACATAACCATCTTTGATCAACGAGCTAGTCAAGTAGAGGCATACTAGTGACACTCTGTTTGTCTATGTATTCACACATGTATTATGTTTCCGGTTAATACAATTCTAGCATGAATAGTAAACATTTATCATAAAATAAGGAAATAAATAATAACTTTATTTGTTGCCTCTAGGGCATATTTCCTTCATGAAGTTGTAAGGAAAGAGTATGGTATCTTTGTTTTGATTTATTACCAATGATTTGAGCAAGTTGGCCTCGACATCTTGGCGCTCTTTTTAACCTGAAATTCATCTATGAGATTTGGGTTAATGAACCCAATATCATACATTTCTGCTTTTCTGCACTCGACGATCTTCAATCTGCATAATATAGTGAAGATAATTATAAATACATGCAATGAAAGAGCTGAGCTATATATAGAGACTTAATGACAGAAGTAGTACTTACAGACAGTAGCAAGTGACCGTTAATTTATCGAGGGCCTTTTGATTGAAAAACTGGAAGAACTCCTCAAATGGAACAGACAACACATCAATTCCAACGAGGTCGTGCTCCTCTTTAACTCTCAGATACAAAGTATTCGTCCCCCAGACTCTCTGCAGGTTTTCATGTACCAATCATGGAATCTTCGCATCATCGTTGTTAGAGATTTTTCATCTTTGACGAGAGGCTTCCCGTAATGGTATTTGTGTTCGTCCACCTCCAAGAAATCATAATGTACATCGTCGGGCAGGTAATCATCAAGATTGGTATAACCGGGCACCATCCTCTGATCATTAGCGACGATATCGCTAGACACCTTGAGCGGGGGGCACGATTGGTTCGCTTGTTCGCCGAGCTGGGCAATTTTTTTCCCAGCTCGTCGTTCTGCTAACCTTCGATCAGCGACAGTACTTCCCGACCGCTCCGCTTCCTTATATGCCTTTTCAGTAATGCGCTCATAGTTGTTTTTCGGCGGAGACTTTGGTGGTTTCTTCAGGGCATAGATAGTGCGCTTTACTTTCACCGGATCTATCTTCTCCTCCGGAGGTGGATGTTTCTTTGCTTTCACCACTACAAAGAAATCCTTCACTTCTTTTTTCCACAATCTTCGCGGTTTCCTCCACGGTCCTCTCGTATGGTAACTTCTCTAGAGGCTTGAGAGATGGACCGAATATGTATTGCCTCCCGCCTCTGGCTGTACTGCTAGACGCCAGAGCAGACGGAGCGGCTGTGGTTGTCTTCTTTCGTGCTTGCTTACGAGGCGGAGGAGAAGGACTACGACGCTCCGGAGCAGTCGGAGCGGCAGCGGGTCTCTTCCATCCTTGCTAGCGAGGCGGAGAAGGAGGATACTGGCTGCTCGGGCACGCCGGCGCAGGCGGAGAAGGAGGCGGAGCGCCACCACGCGCCGGAGAAGGAGGCCGAGTGCCCTGATCACTCGCCGGAGGAGGAGGCAGAGGAGGAGGCGGAGTGCCCTGACTCGCCGGAGGAGGAGGTGGAGGCGGAGGCGTCTAGTTCGGAAGGTTGATGAGCTCCTTCCGCCATAGGCATGGAGTCTTCAGAGAAGAACCCAGCCGAGTCTCCCCTTCACCCGTAGGGTGGTCAAGCTCGAGGTCCTCAAATCCGTCTGTTATTTCATCCACCATCACCCTAGCATATCCTTCTAGAATCGGCCGATAGTGATAGGTTGCGCCAGGTTCAAGAGGTGCAACAGAGCTAACAGCCGCCTTGACTTTCAATTTCATCCATTGCGTCATAATGTGGCAATGTTGAGACTCCGTGATAGCATCCACGGGGTAGCTAGCAGGAGCCGTGAAGACAGGCTCCAACTGAAGCAGCTCGGTGGAAGCCACACTGCTTCTCCGCTGAGATGGCGGGGTAGCTTCGGGGGTAGCTTCGGCAGGTCGCTTGCTGCGCTCTGCTTCTCGTTCCTCTATCGTTTGTACCCTTGCGTGCAGCGCCTGCAGTTGGGTCTGCTGCACTTTCTTCCTCCTCTCCTGACATTTATTAAAGTTTATATTATTTTGTTCCAAATTACTTATTTATTTTCTTTTATGATAATTCTTTTAGCTATTAAATTTTCATGCATTTACTGATTCTTTTGAGCTATAAGACCCTGAAATTGAAAAGCATTTCAAATGAACTCTGAAAAGGTTAAAAGTTGGCATGGTATCATCATTTCACCCACATAGCATGTGCAATAAAGTAGAGAGGGTTACGGCAAAAACTGGATGCACTTCGTGTACAAAACGGACAATCTCTTTCGAAGTATCAGGGTTTCATACGGAAACTCGTCTGTTACAAAGGGATTTCATTTTTTGAACTTACTTGAACTCCATAGTTTTTTGTGTTCAAAATGCACCATTCAAAGCCACATCATCAATTTTCAACCATTTCGACTTCATTTGTTATTTTTAATGCATTCTTGATTATGTTGAGCTATAAGACCCTGAAATTGAAAAGCATTTCAAATGAACTCTGAAAAGGTTAAAAGTTGGCATGGTATCATTATTTCACCCACATAGCATGTGCAAGAAAGTAGAGAGGGCTACGACAAAAACTGGATGCACTTCATGTACAAAACGGACAATCTCTTTTGAAGTATCAGGGTTTCATACGGAAACTCGTCTGTTACAAAGGGATTTCATTTTTTTAAACTTACTTGAACTCCATAGTTTTTCTGTGTTCAAAATGCACCATTCGAAGCCACATTATAAATTTTCAACCCTTTCTGACTTCATTTGTTATTTTTCATGCATTTACTGATTATTTTGAGCTATAAGACCCTAAAATTGAAAAGCATTTCAAATGAACTCTGAAAAGGATAAAAGTTGGCATGGTATCATCATTTCACGCACATAGCATGTGCAAGAAAGTAGAGAGGGTTACGGCAAAAACTGGATGCACTTCGTGCACAAAATGGACAATCTCTTTCGAAGTATCAGTGTTTCATACGGAACTCGTCTGTTACAAAGGGATTTCATTTTTTTTGAACTTACTTGAACTCCATAGTTTTTCTGTGTTCAAAATGCATCATTCAAAGCCACATCATCAATTTTCAACCCTTTCTGACTTCATTTGTTATTTTTCATGCATTTCTTGATTATTTTGAGCTATAAGACCACGAAATTGAAGGCAACATATAGCTCTCATGAATAGATAAGTGACCAAATTAATAGAAGTTCATCATCACATTAAAACCAAAGTACATACATAGTTCTCATTGAAAAACATATATATAGCTCTCTAGAGCATTTAATTAAACCATACATTGAAATTATGTAAAACATTTCAATGCAACAACAAATGCGATCATAATCGCAACCAAGGTAACAATTGATCCAACTGCATAATGTTACCAAGCCTCGGTATGAATGGCATATTTTCTAATCTTTCTAATCTTCAACCGCATTGCATCCATCTTGATCTTGTGATCATCGACGACATCCGCAACAGCAACTCCAATATCATCTTCTCCTCCTCATTTTTTTTATTTTTTCCTTCAAGTAATTGTTTTTATTCTTCACCTAAATTTAACCTCTCGACAATAGGGCCGGTTAGAATTTCCGGTTCAACCACCTCCTAGATAAATAAAATCTATGTCACGTTGGTCGGCATAATTGTCATAAACAATAAATGAACCAAATAGTTATAAAAAGATAATATATACCACATCCGAATCATAGATGTGACGAGGGCCAACGGGGGCGGATACCAAAACCATCGCACTATATAATAAGAAGGAATAATAAAAGTAAGAAAATTAGACAAGTATCTATATGAAGTAAGAATTTTTTTTTCTTTCAGAAAGAAGATAAGAACAAGAGGCTCGCCACGGTGGTGCCAGCGACGAGATCGGCGCGATCGGCGATCGACGATGAAGACGGGGCGGACGTGATTTAATCGCTAAACCTAGGCAAATCTCGGGGAAAATGGAGCTCGGAGGTCGAGTTTCGAGAGGAGAAAGATTAACTATTGTGGCTCAGACATTTCATCGAACACCTCATGTGCATAGGAGGTGAGCTAGAGCACCCAAATGCCCTTCCCTCGACGGCCAGAAAAAACAGAGCACCATGAAGTGCTCTGCTATGGCGATGGGGTATATATAGGCAGCTCATTTGTCCCGGTTCGTGGCTAGAACTGGTACTAAATCACGGCCTTCTGTCCCGGTTGAAGCCAAGAACCGGGACCAATGGTTGTGGGCCAGGAGCGAGGCCCATTGGTCCCGGTTCGTGCCTCGAACCGGGACAAATGGTTCCATACGAACCGGGACCAATGCCCACGAGGCCTCGGCCAGCCCCCTGGGCTCACGAACCGGGACGAATGCCCCCATGGGTCCCGGTTCGTGACTGAACCGGGACTAATGGGCTTGCCATGCCCGAACGAAAGCCCTGTTTTCTACTAGTGATACATACACCTCTATGAATGCACATATGCATTTCCTACCCCTAGGAGCATCTTTTGAGAGACTGAGCCGGTTGATCTTGAGATCGACGAAGTTGCTACAAACAAATCATAGTTGACGAGCACAACATACATCAGAGAACCTAAAATAAATCTACAAAATATGCGACCACATGTGACAAATTTAGGACTTAAACTCGAGTGAGTTGATTCCACCACAATGAATCTAATTAACCATCTATGTTATGCTTAGTTTGCTGTTCTTTTTCGTCTTGCTTCGAGCCTTGATCATTTCTTCAATTTTCTGGATTGGAGTAAATGATGGTCCGCGAAATGACCAAAATACCCCGGTGGGGGCACGGTATTTACATTTTGCTGCCATTACTATTCATTCCAGAAGTGTCAATCCCAGATCCAACGGCCCAGGCTTCTCCAGATCTCGATCGGACGGACGAGAATGCATCAAGGGAACCGATCCGACGGCCGAGAGTCGCTGATCTCTAAGGAGGCTTGTAGGAGCTTCCTTCTCTTATTTCTGGATACGCCGTGACGACATTAACCGAAGCAAGTGCATACAACAACTTGCACGCTGGGAGGAGCCACCTGCTCATGTTGTGCTTGGTCCGCACTCAGCAGTGATATCCATAATAGCAAGTGCCCTTATGTCAATGCCAGCGTGCCATTTGAGGAGATTGTCCGGCTCCTAAGCTGCCAATTGCCGCTGTTAAGGCATCTTCAAGTCGACCCTTAAACACCCTGCAACCATTCATACCATGTGGTTTGGATGTGTTTTGCTATCCATCATGGTCCTGTATCGGTCCATCAATCGGTCCGGATGCATTTTTTCGTAAACAGAAGACAAAAGCGCTGCGGGGGGAGGGGGGCTCTTTGCGGGCATTCGAACCATTGTCATACCTGCTTCTGACGACCATAACCCACTAAAAAGCTTCCCTTGCCCACGCGCGTTCCCGCCCTAAGTCAGCTGCCCACATTCACGCCGCTCTAGAGCGGTCACTCTGCATTGACGTCGAGCATGACCTCTCGCTGGTGCCGACATGGAAGCGGGCTATCGGCCAAGGGCGGCGCCCGTGCCGCGTCTCTGGTGTCCGCATCTATTCAACACCGGAGAGACGTTTACTAGACGGGTCAGGACAGATATCTACCAGCCCATTCAATGCCCATCCGTCCATCTATGCCAATAAACGGGCTCGTCGGCCGAGAAGCCAACTCTGGTGCCCATGCATTGAAGCACCCGAACGCTTGGCCTCACCGGCATATACTATTTAAAGGTCACACCTAGGGAACAGCACAACACAATCCCATCCACTCCACTTCTTCCTCCCGTGCACCACGTTTGCCATGACCTCGAGCGGGAATGCTACTTGTTAGATGCGCTGAGATTTTTGCCGAAGAGAAAGGGTGAAGCAATATAGTGCCAGATAGTATTTCCCTCAGTGGGAACCAAGGTTATCGAACCAATAGGAGAACCACGCAAATGCCTAGTGAACAGTACCTACACACAAGAGCAAGTACTTGCACAAATGCGGGCAAGAGGGTTGTCAATCCCTTGAACTCGTTACTTGCAAGGATTAAATCTGATAATGATAATGGTAGATAGATAAATTACACAATAAATTAAAATAAAGAAAATTGCGGCAAGGTATTTTTGGTTTTAGTAATATGATTTAAATAGACCCAGGGGCATAGTTTTTGTTAGAGACTTCTCTCCCATAAAAATAGCATACGGTGGGTAGATAAATTAATGTTCGGCAATTGATATGAAGCGCATAGTTATGATGATATTCATGGCAATGATCATGTATATAGGCATTACATCCATGACAAAGTAGACCAAAACGATTCTGTATCTACTACTATTACTCCACCAATCGGCATCTATCCATCATGCATCTGTGGTATTAACTTCATGACAAACAGAGTAACACTTTAAGCAAGATGACATAATACAAATCGAATAAAACCAACCAATATGATTAAACCTCGTCGTTTTACCCTTAATGGAAACAATACAAATATGTTCCTCGTTAACCCTGATATCATTGGGTGAGGACACCGCAAGATTGAACCCACTACAAAGCTGTTGGGGAACGTAGTAATTTCAAAAAAATTCCTACGCACACGCAAGACCATGGTGATGGCATAGCAACGAGAGGGGAGAGTGTCTGTCCTCGTACCCTCGTAGACCGTAAGCGGAAGCGTTATAACAACGCGGTTGATGTAGTCGTACGTCTTCATGATCCGACCGATCCAAGTACCGAACGTACGGCACCTCCGTGTTCAGCACACGTTCAGCTCGATGACGATCCCCGGGCTCCGATCCAGCAAAGCGTCGGGGTAGAGTTCCGTCAGCACGACGGTGTGGTGACGATGATGATGCTTCACCGGCGCAGGGCTTCGCCTAAGCTCCGCGACGATATGACCGAGGTGGAATATGGTGGAGGGGCACCAGACACGGCTAAGAACGATCACGTAGATCAACTTGTGTGTCATGGGGTGCCCCTGCCTCAGATATAAAGGAGCAAGGGGGTGCGGCCGGCCCCTAGGAGGCGCCTGGAGGAGTCCTACTCCCACCGGGAGTAGGACTCCCCCCCCCCTTCCTAGTTGGATTAGGTCTTGGGGAGGGGGAAGAGGGAAGGGGGCGCCGCCCCCCCTCTCCTTGTCCTATTCGGACTAGAGGGGAAGGGGGCGCGCGGCCTGCCCAGGCCGGGCCGCCTCTTGTCCCGTATGGCCCATCAAGGCCCATTTACCCCGGGGTTCCGGTAACCCCGGTGTTCGGTAAAATCATGTTTTCATCCGAACCTTTCCAAGTCCAAACATAGGCTTCCAATATATCAATCTTTATGTCTCGACCATTTCGAGACTCCTCGTCATGTCCGTGATCACATGGGGACTCGAACAACCTTCGGTACATCAAAACTTATAAACTCATAATAAACTGTCATCGAAGCGTTAAGCGTGCGGACCCTACGGGTTCGAGAACTATGTAGACATGACCTAGAACTATTCTCGGTCAATAACCAATAGCGGAACCTGGATGCCCATATTGGTTCCTACATATTCTTCAAGATCTTTATCGGTCAAACCGCATAACGACATCGTTGTTCCCTTTGTCATCGGTATGTTACTTACCCGAGATTCGATCGTCGGTATCCAATACCTAGTTCAATCTCGTTACCGGCAAGTCTCTTTACTCGTTCCGTAATACATCATCTCACAACTAACTTATTAGTTGCAATGCTTGCAAGGCTTATGTGATGTGTGTTACCGAGAGGGCCCAGAGATACCTCTCCGACAACCGGAGTGACAAAACCTAATCTCGAAATACGCCAACCCAACATGTACCTTTGGAGACACCTGTAGTACTCCTTTATAATCACCCAGTTACGTTGTGACGTTTGGTAGTACCCAAAGTGTTCCTCTGGTAAACGGGAGTTGCATAATCTCATAGTTACAGGAACATGTATTGGTCATGAAGAAAGCATTAGCAACATACTAAACGATCAAGTGTTAGGCTAACGGAATGGGTCATGTCAATCAGATAATTCTCCTAATGATGTGATCCCGTTAATCAAATGACAACTCATGTCTATGGTTAGGAAACATAACCATCTTCGATTAACGAGCTAGTCAAGTAGAGGCATACTAGGGACACTCTGTTTGTCTATGTATTCACACATGTATTATGTTTCCGGTTAATACAATTCTAGCATGAATAATAAACATTTATCATGATATAAGGAAATAAATAATAACTTTATTATTGCCTCTAGGGCATATTTCCTTTAGTCTCCCACTTGCACTAGAGTCAATAATCTAGATTACACAGTAATGATTCTAACACCCATGGAGTCTTGGTGTTGATCATGGTTTGCTCATGGAAGAGGCTTAGTCAACGGGTCTGCAACATTCAGATCCGTATGTATCTTGCAGATCTCTATGTCTCCCACTTGGACTTGGTCCCGAATGGAATTGAAGCGTCTCTTGATATGCTTGGTCCTCTTGTGAAATCTGGATTCCTTTGCCAAGGCAATTGCACCAAAGTATTGTCACAGAAGATCTTCATTGGTCCCGATGCACTAGGTATGACACCTAGATCGGAAATGAACTCTTTCATCCAGACTCCTTCATTTGCTGCTTCCAAAGCAGCTATGTACTCCGCTTCACATGTAGATCCCGCCACGACGCTTTGTTTAGAACTGCACCAACTGACAGCTCCACCATTTAATAAAAACACGTATCCGGTTTGCGATTTAGAATCTTCCGGATCAGTGTCAAAGCTTGCATCGACGTAACCATTTACGACTAGCTCTTTGCCACCTCCATATATGAGAAACATATCCTTAGTCTTTTCGGTATTTCAGGATGTTCTTGACCGCTGTCCGGTGATCCACTCTGGATTACTTTGGTACCTTCCTGCCAAGCTTATCGCTAAGCATACGTCAGGTCTGGTACACAAAGATTGCATACATGATAGAGCCTATGGCTGAAGCATAGGGAACATCTTTCATTTTCTCTCTATCTTCTGCTGTGGTCGGGCATTGAGTGCGACTCAATCTTACACCTTGTAATGTCTGGTAAAAACCTTTCTTTGCCTGATCCATTTTGAACTTTTTCAAAACATTATCAAGGTATGTGCTAGTCCAATTAAGCGTCTTGATCTATCTCTATAGATCTTGATGCCCAATATGTAAGCAGCTTCACCGAGGTCTTTCATTGAAAAACTTTTATTCAAGTATCCTTTTATGCTATCCAGAAATTCTATATCATTTCCAATCAATAATATGTCGTCCACATATAATATCAGAAATGCTACGGAGCTCCCACTCACTTTCTTGTAAATATGAGGCTTCTCCAAAAGTCTCAGATAAAACCATATGCTTTGATCACACTATCAAAGCGTTTATTCCAACTCCGAGAGGCTTGCACTGCACCATAAATTGATCGCTGGAGCTTGCATACTTTGTTAGCACCCTTTGGATCAACAAAACCTTCTGGTTGCATCATATACAACTCTTCTTCTAGAAATCCATTCAAGAATGCAGTTTTCACATCCATTTGCCAAATTTCATAATCATAAAATGCGGCAATTGCTAATATGATTCGGACAGACTTAAGCATCGCTACGGGTGAGAAAGTCTCATCGTAGTCAACCCCTTGAACTTGTCGAAAACCTTTCGCAACAAGTCGAGCTTTATAGACAGTTACATTACCATCAGCGTCAGTCTTCTTCTTAAAGATCCATTTATTCTCAATGGCTTGCCGATCATCGGGCAAGTCAACCAAAGTCCATACTTTGTTTTCATACATGGATCCCATCTCAGATTTCATGGCTTCCAGCCATTTTGCGGAATCTGGGCTCACCATCGCTTCTTCATAGTTTGTAGGTTCGCCATGGTCAAGTAACATGACTTCGAGAATAGGATTACCGTACCACTCACAGTGCGTATTTTACTCTGGTTGACCTCGTAGTTCAAAGAGTAACTTGATCTGAAGTTTCATGATCAATATCATTAGTTTCCTCACTAATTGGTGTAGTTGTCACAGGAACCGCTTTCTTGTGATGAACTATCTTCCAATAAGGGTGCAGATCTGATTATCTCATCAAGTTCTACTTTCCTCCCACTCACTTCTTTCGAGAGAAACTCCTTCTCTAGAAAGGATCCGAATTTAGCAACGAAAATCTTGCCTTTAGATCTGTGATAGAAGGTGTACCCAACAGTCTCCTTTGGGTATCCTATGAAGACACATTTCTCCGATTTGGGTTCGAGCTTATCTGGTTGAAGTTTCTTCACATAAGCATCGCAGCCCCAAACTTTAAGAAACGACAACTTTGGTTTCTTGCCAAACCACAGTTCATAAGGTGTCGCCTTAACGGACTTAGATGGTGCCCTATTGAGCGTGAATGCGGCTGTCTCTAAAGCATATCCCCAAAACGATAGCGGTAAATCAGTAAGAGACATCATAGATCGCACCATATCAAGTAAAGTACGATTACGACGTTCGGACACACCATTTCTCTGTGGTGTTCCGGGTGGCGTGAGTTGCAAAACTATTCCGCATTGTTTCAAATGTAAACCAAACTCGTAACTCAAATATTCTCCTCCACGATCAGATCGTAGAAACTTTATTTTCTTGTTACGATGATTTTCCACTTCACTCTGAAATTCTTTGAACTTTTCAAATGTTTCAGATTTGTGTTTCATTAAGTAGATATACCCATATCTGCTCAAATCATCTGTGAAGGTGAGAAAATAACGATACCCAAGGCGTGCCTCAACATTCATTGGACCACAAACATCGGTATGTATGATTTCCAACAAATCAGTTGCTCGCTCCATAGTTCCGGAGAACGGCGTTTTAGTCATCTTGCCCATGAGGCACGGTTACGAAGTACCAAGTGATTCATAATCAAGTGATTCCAAAAGTCCATCAGTATGGAGTTTCTTCATGCGTTTTACACCGATATGACCCAAACGGCAGTGCCACAAATAAGTTGTATTATCATTATCAACTCTGCATCTTTTGGTTTCAACACTATGAATATGTGAATTACTACTATCGAGATTCAATAAAAATAGACCACTCTTCAAGGGTGCATGACCATAAAAGATATTATTCATATAAATAGAACAACCATTATTCTCTGTCTTAAATGAATAACCGTCACGCATCAAACAAGATCCAGATATAATGTTCATGCTTAACGCCGGCACCAAATAACAATTATTTAGGTCTAAAACTAATCCCGATGGTAGATGTAGAGGTAGCGTGCCGACCGCGATCACATCGACTTTGGAACCATTTCCCACGCGCATCGTCACCTCGTCCTTAGCCAATCTTCGCTAAATCCGTAGTTCCTGTTTCGAGTTGCAAATATTAGCAGTAACCAAAGATCAAATACCCAGTACTCATGCGAGTATTAGTAAGGTACACATCAATAACATGTATATCACATATACCTTTGATCACCTTGCCATCCTTCTTATCCGCCAAATACTTGGGGCAGTTCCGCTTCCGATGTCCGGTCGCTTGCGGTAGAAACACTCGATTTCAGGCTTAGGTCCAGACTTGGGTTTCTTCTCTTGAGCAGCAACTTTCTTGCTGTTCTTGAAGTTCCCTTCTTCTTTCCTTTGCCCTTTTTCTTGAAACTAGTGGTCTTGTTGACCATCAACACTTGATGCTCTTTCTTGATTTCTACTCCGCGGCTTTTAGCATTGCGAAGAGCTCGGGAATTGTTTTGGTCATCCCTTGCATATTATAGTTCATCACGAAGCTCTTGTAGCTTGGTGGCAGTGATTGGAGAATTACATCAATGACACTATCATCCGGAAGAGTAACTCCCAGTTGAATCAAGTGATTATTATACCCGGACATTTTGAGTATATGTTCACCGACGTAACTATTCTCCTCCATCTTGCAGCTATAGAACTTATTGGAGACTTCATATCTCTCAATCCGGCATTTGCTTGAAATATTAACTTCAACTCCTGGAACATCTCATATGCCCCATGACGCTCAAAACGTCGTTGAAGACCCGGTTCTAAGCCGTAAAGCATGGCACAATCGAACTATAGAGTAGTCATCGACTTTGCTTTGCCAGACGTTCACAACTTCGGCGTTGCTCCTGCAGCAGTTCGGCACCCAAATGGTGCTTCCAGGATGTAATTCTTACGTGCAGCAATGAGGATAATCCTCGTTACGGACCCAGTCCGTAATTGCTACCATCATCTTTCAACTTTGCTTTCTCAAGGAACGCGTTAAAATTCAACGGAACAACAAAGACGAGCCATCTATCTACAGAAACATAGACAAGCAAAATACTATCAGGTACTAAGTTCATGATAAATTTAAGTTTAATTAATCATATTAAAAACTCCCACTTAGACAGACATCTCTCTAGTCATCTAAGTGATTACGTGATCCAAATCAAATAAACCATGTCCGATCATCACGTGAGATGGAGTAGTTTCAATGGTGAACATCACTATGTTGATCATATCTACTATATGATTCACGCTCGACCTTTCGGTCTCCGTGTTCCGAGGCCATATCTGTTATATGCTAGGCTCGTCAAGTTTAACCTGAGTATTCCACGTGTGCAACTGTTTTGCACCCGTTGTATTTGAACGTAGAGCCTATCACACCCGATCATCACGTGGTGTCTCAACACGAAGAACTTTCGCAACGGTGCATACTCAGGGAGAACACTTCTTGATAATTTTAGTGAGAGATCATCTTATAATGCTACCGTCAATCAAAGCAAGATAAGATGCATAAAGGATAAACATCACATGCAATCAATATAAGTGATATGATATGGTCATCATCATCTTGTGCTTGTGATCTCCATCGCCAAGCACCGTCATGATCACCATCATCACCGCGCCGACACCTTGATCTCCATCGTAGCATCGTTGTCGCCTCGCCAACTATTGCTTCTACGACTATCGCCATCGCTTAGTGATAAAGTAAAGCAATTACATGGCGTTGCATTTCATACAATAAAGCGACAACCATATGGCTCCTGCCAATTGCCGATAACTCGGTTACAAAACATGATCATCTCATACAATAAAATATAGCATCACGTCTTGACCACATCACATCACAACATGCCCTGCAAAAACAAGTTAGACGTCCTCTATTTTGTTGTTGCAAGTTTTACGTGGCTGCTACGGGCTGAGCAAGAACCGTTCTTACCTACGCATCAAAACCACAACGATAGTTTGTCAAGTTGGTGTTGTTTTAACCTTCGCAAGGACCGGGCGTAGCCATACTCGGTTCAACTAAAGTGAGAGAGACAGACACCGCCGGTCACCTTTAAGCAATGAGTGCTCAAGCGGTGAAACCAGTCTCGCGTAAGCGTCTGGCGTAATGTCGGTCCGGACGCTTCATCTCACAATACCGCCGAACCAAAGTATGACATGCTGGTAAGCGGTATGACTTATATCGCCCACAACTCACTTGTGTTCTACTCGTGCATATGACATCAACGCATAAAACCAGGCTCGGATGCCTTTGTTGGGGAACGTAGTAATTTCAAAAAATTCCGACGCACACGCAAGACCATGGTGATGGCATAGCAACGAGAGGGAGAGTGTCCGTCCACGCACTCGTGAGACCGTAAGCGAAGCGTTATAACAACGCGGTTGATGTAGTCGACGTCTTCACGATCCGACCGATCCAAGTACCGAACGACGGCACCTCCGTGTTCAGACACGCTCAGCTCGATGACGATCCCCGGCTCCGATCCAGCAAAGCGTCGGGTAGAGTTCCACAAGACGACGGTGTGGTGACGATGATGATGCTTCATCGGGCAGGGGCTTCGCCTAAGCTCATGACGATATGACCGAGGTGGAATATGGTGGAGGGGCACCGCACACGGCTAAGAACGATCACGTAGATCAACTTGTGTGTCATGGGGTGCCCCTGCCTCAGATATAAAGGAGCAAGGGGTGCGGCCGGCCCTAGGGAGGCGCTGGCCGAGGAGTCCTACTCCCACCGGGAGTAGGACGCCTTTCCTAGTTGGATTAGGTCTTGGGAGGGGAAGAGGGAAGGGCGCCGCCTCCTTGTCCTATTCGGACTAGAGGGGAGGGCGGCCTGCCCTGGCCGGCCCTTCCTCTTCTCCCTTATGGCCCATCAAGGCCCATTGACCCCGGGGTTCCGGTAACCCCGGTGTTCGATAAAATCCTGTTTTCATCCGGAACCTTTCCAAGTCCAAACATAGGCTTCCAATATATCAATCTTTATGTCTCGACCATTTCGAGACTCCTCGTCATGTCCGTGATCACATCCGGGACTCCGAACAACCTTCGGTACATCAAAACTTATAAACTCATAATAAACTATCATCGAAACGTTAAGCGTGCGGACCCTACGGGTTCGAGAAGTATGTAGACATGACCTAGAACTATTCTCGGTCAATAACCAATAGCGGAACCTGGATGCCCATATTGGTTCCTACATATTCTTCGAACATCTTTATCGGTCAAACCGCATAACGACATACGTTGTTCCCTTTGTCATCGGTATGTTACTTACCCGAGATTCGATCGTCGGTATCCAATACCTAGTTCAATCTCGCTATCGCAAGTCTCTTTACTCGTTCCGTAATACATCATCTCACAACTAACTTATTAGTTGCAATGCTTGCAAGGCTTATGTGATGTGTATTACCGAGAGGGCCCAGAGATACCTCTCCGACAATCGGAGTGACAAAACCTAATCTCGAAATACGCCAACCCAACATGTACCTTTGGAGACACCTGTAGTACTCCTTTATAATCACCCGATTCACGTTGCTAGACGTTTGGTAGTACCCAAAGTGTTCCTCTGGTAAACGGGAGTTGCATAATCTCATAGTTACAGGCACATGTATAGGTCATGAAGAAAGCATTAGCAACATACTAAACGATCAAGTGCTAGGCTAACAGAATGGGTCATGTCAATTAGATCATTCTCCTAATGATGTGATCCCGTTAATCAAATGACAACTCATGTCTATGGTTAGGAAACATAACCATCTTCGATTAACGAGCTAGTCAAGTAGAGGCATACTAGTGACACTGCTTTGTCTATGTATTCACACATGTATTATGTTTCCGGTTAATACAATTCTAGCATGAATAATAAACATGTATCATGATATAAGGAAATAAATAATAACTTTATTGTTGCCTCTAGGGCATATTTCCTTCAAAAGCACCTCTCTCACTGAACATAAATCAATCTAGTTGGCCAAACCAAACAAATAGATCGGAGAGAAATACAAAGCTATAATAATCATGCATAATAAAGTTTGGAAAAGACTCAGTTACTTTCAATGAATATTTCAATCATAAACCTATAATTCATCGGATCCCAACAAACACACCGCAAAAGAAGGTCACATTGAATCGATCTCCGAAGAAAACATTGTATTGAAAATCAAAGAGAGACAGAGGAAGTAATCTAGCTATCACTATGGACCCGTAGGTCAGTAGTGAACTACTCACACATCATCGAAGGGCTGCAAGGTTGACGTAGAAGCCCTCCGTGATCGATCCCCCCTCCGGCAGAGTACCAAAAAAGGCCTCCAGATGGGATTGTGGAAAAAAAAGAACCTTGCGGCGGCGGAAAAATTGTTTCAGGTGGCTCTCTGTTGGTTTTGGAATTTATGGGAATTTATAGGCTTGGAATTAGGTCAAACGAAGTTGTGTGGGGCCTACAAGCTCAGGTGCCGCCCCCTGGGGCGCTTTGTGAGCTTGTGGCTCTCCCGTAGATCTTCTTGTCTCCTCCTGAAGCTTCTAGGGTCCCTTCAGGTCCAGAAAAAATCACCATAAAGTTTCATTAAGTTTGGACTTCGCTTGGTATTGATTTTCTGCAAAACAAAAAAATGTAGAAAATAGAAACTGGCACTCAGAACTGAGTTAATAGGTTATTTCTAAAAAATGATATAAAATTGCGTATAAAGCATCCAAGATTGATAATTATAATAGCATAAAACAATAAAAAATTATAGATACGTGGGAGAGCCTTTTGTCGGAGACGAAGGACAAGGTGGCCGCCCTTGCCACCACCTGGCATAGCCGCCGTGGCAGGAGGATCATGGCCAGCATGCCGAAAAACCCCCTCGAGATGGACACGGGCTCCGATGATGACCCCACGATGGACACGGGCTCTGACAGTGACTCACTACCAGAGCTAGCGCCGATGTATGCCGGCTTGACCATGGAGCAAGTGCGGGCGCACTTCAACGCCACTATGGGGGAGTAGCAGTCGGCGCCTTTGTCGGTGATCCATCAGGCGGTCGAGCAGCACTGATACGTCTCCAACGTATCTATAATTTTTTATTGTTCCATGCTATTATATTATCCATCTTAGATGTTTTATATGCATTTATATGCTATTTTATATGATGACTAATCTATTAACCTAGAGCCCAGTGCCAGTTTTTGTTTTTTTTTCCTTATTTTTGAGTTTTACAGAAAAGGAATACCAAGCGGAGTCCAATTGACGTGCCAATTTTTGATGATTTTTATGAACCAAAAGAAGCCCCCGAAGTAAAAGAGTTGGGCCAGAAGAGTCCCGAGTTGTCCACGAGGTGGAGGGCGCGCCCTACCCCCCTGGGCGTGGCCCCCTATCTCGTGGACGACTCGGAGACCCCCCCCTGACGTGAGACCTACGCCCAAAATTCCTATAAATACAGAAACCTCCAGAAAATAACCTAGATCGGGAGTTCCGCCACCGCAAGCCTCTGTAGCCACCGAAAACCAATCTAGACCCGTTCCGGCACCCTGCCGGAGGGGGAAATCCCTCTTCGGTGGCCATCTTCATCATCCCGGCGCTCTCCATGACGAGGAGGGAGTAGTTCACCCTCGGGGCTGAGGGTATGTACCAGTACCTATGTGTTTGATCTCTCTCTCTCGTGTTTTTGATTTGGCACGATCTTGATGTATCGCGAGCTTTGCTATTATAGTTGGATCTTATGATGTTTCTCCCCCTCTACTCTCTTGTAATGGATTGAGTTTTCCTTCGAAGTTATCTTATCGGATTGAGTCTTTAAGGATTTGAGAACACTTGATGTATGTCTTGCATGTGCTTATCTGTGGTGACAATGGGATATTCACGTGATCTACTTGATGTATGTTTTGGTGATCAACTTGCGGGTTCATTGACCTTGTGAACTTATGCATAGGGGTTGGCACACGTTTCGCCTTGACTCTCCGGTAGAAACTTTGGGGCACTCTTTGAAGTTCTTTGTGTTGGTTGAATAGATGAATCTGAGATTGTGTGATGCATATCATATAATCATACCCACGGATACTTGAGGTGACATTGGAGTATCTAGGTGACATTAGGGTTTTGGTTGATTTGTGTCTTAAGGTGTTATTCTTGTACGAACTCTAGGATAGATCGAACGGAAAGAATAGCTTCGTGTTATTTTACTACGGACTCTTGAATAGATCGACCAGAAAGAATAACTTTGAGGTGGTTTCGTACCCTACAATAATCTCTTCGTTTGTTCTCCGCTATTAGTGACTTTGGAATGACTCTTTGTTGCATGTTGAGGGATAGTTATATGATCCAATTATGTTATTATTGTTGAGAGAACTTGCACTATTGAAAGTATGAACCCTAGGCCTTGTTTCCTAGCATTGAAATACCGTTTTCCCTCACTTTTACCACTTGTTACCTTGATGTTTTTATATTTTCAGATTACAAAAACCTATATCTACTATCCATATTGCACTTGTATCTTGTCATTTTGTTTTGTTTTTCTTTCTGTTTGAATAATATCCCAATATCTGAAATTCTTAAATGTTAGAGAGTCTTCACATAGTTGCATAATTATTCGACTACTCATTGATCTTCACTTATATCTTTAGGAGTAGTTTGTCATTTGCTCTAGTGCTTCACTTATATCTTTTTAGAGCACGGCGGTGGTTTTATTTTGAAGAAATAGATGAACTCTCATGCTTCACTTATATTATTTTGAGAGTCTTTTAGAACAGCATGGTAATTTGCTTTGGTTATAAAATTAGTCCTAATATGATGGGCATTCAAGATGGGTATAATAAAAACTTTCATATAAAGTGCATTGAATACTATGAGAAGTTTGATGCTTGATGATTGTTTTGAGATATGAGGATGGTGATATTAGAGTCATGCTAGTAGAATAGTTGTGAATTTGAGAAATACTTGTGTTGAGGTTTGCAAGTCCCGTAGCATGCACGTATGGTAAACGTTGTGTGACAAATTTGAAGCATGAGGTATTTTTTTGATTGTCATCCTTTGTGTGGAGGTCGGGACCGCGCGGTGGTTAACTCCTACCAACCCTTCCCCTAGGAGCATGCGTGTAGTGCTTTGGTTTTGATGACTTGTAGATTTTTGCAATAAGTATGTGAGTTCTTTATGACTAATGTTGAGTCCATGGATTATACGCACTCTCACCCTTCCATCATTGCTAGCCTCTTCGGTACCGTGCATTGCCCTTTCTCACCTCGAGAGTTGGTGCAAACTTTGTCGGTGCATCCAAACCCCGTGATATGATACGCTCTATCACACATAAACCTCCTTATATCTTCCTCAAAACAGCCACCATACCTATCTATTATGGCATTTCCATAGCCATTCCAAGATATATTGTCATGCAACTTTCCACCGTTTCGTTTATTATGACACGCTTCATCGTTGTCATATAGCCTTGCATGATCATGTAGTTGACATCGTATTTGTGGCAAAGCCACAGTTCATAATTTTTTCATACATGTCACTCTTGAGTCATTGCACATCCCGGTACACCGCCGAAGGCATCCATATAGAGTTATATTTTGTTCTAGTATCGAGTTGTAATCATTGAGTTGTAAATGAATATAAGAGTGATCATCATCATTAGAGCATTGTCCCCAAAAAAAGAGAAAGGCCAAAATAGAAAGGCCAAATAAAAAAGAAAAAAAGAGGGACAATGTTACTATCCTTTTCCCACACTTGTGCTTCAAAGTAGCACCATGATCTTTATGATAGAGAGTCTCTTATTTTGTCACTTTCATATACTAGTGGACATTTTTCATTATAGAACTTGGCTTGTATATTCCAACAATGGGCTTCCTCAAATGCCCTAGGTCTTCATGAGCAAGCAAGTTGGATGCACACCCACTTAGTTTTTTTTGTGAGCTTTCATACATTTATAGCTCTAGTGCATCCGTTGCATGGCAATTCCTACTCCTTGCATTGACATCAATTGATGGGCATCTCCCTAGCCAGTTGATTAGCCGCGTCAATGTGAGACTTTCTCCTTTTTTGTCTTCTCCATACAACCCCCATTATCATATTCTATTCCACCTATAGTGCTATGTCCATGGCTCACGCTCATTTATTGCATGAAAGTTGAAAAAGTTTGAAAAAAGTGAGGTATGAAACAATTGCTTGGCTGAAACCGGGGTTGTGCATGATTTGAGTATTTTGTGTGACGAAGATGGAGCATAGCCAAACTATATGATTTTGTCTGGATGAACTTTCTTTGGCCATGTTAATTTGAGAAGACATAATTGCTTTGTTAGTATGCTTGAAGTATTATTGTTTTTATGTCAATATTAAACTTTTGTCTTCAATCTTTCGGATCTGAACATTCGTGCCACAATAAAGGAAATTACATTGATAAATATGTTAGGTAGCATTCCACATCAAAAAATCTGTTTTTATCATTTACCTACTCAAGGACGAGTAGGAATTAAGCTTGGGGATGCTTGATACGTCTCCAACGTATCTATAATTTTTGATTGTTTCATGCTATTATATTATCCATCTTAGATGTTTTATATGCATTTATATGCTATTTTATATGATTTTTCGGACTAACCTATTAACCTAGAGCCCAGTGCCAGTTTCTGTTTTTTCCTTGTTTTTGAGTTTTATAGAAAAGGAATACCAAACGGAGTCCAATTGACGTGCCAATTTTTGAAGATTTTTTATGGACCAAAAGAAGCCCCCGAAGTAAAAGAGTTGGGCCAGAAGAGTCCCGAGCTGTCCACGAGGGTGGAGGGCACGCCCTACCCCCCTGGGCGTGGGCCCCTATCTCGTGGACGACTCGGAGACCCCCCTGATGTGAGACCTACGCCAAAAATTCCTATAAATACAGAAACCTCCAAAAAATAACCTAGATCGGGAGTTCCGCCGCCGCAAGCCCCTGTAGCCACTGAAAACCAATCTAGACCCGTTTCGGCACCCTGCCGGAGGGGGGAATCCCTCTCCGGTGGCCATCTTCATCATCCCGGCGCTCTCCATGATGATGAGGGAGTAGTTCACCCTCGGGGATGAGGGTATGTACCAGTAGCTATGTGTTTGATCTCTCTCTCTCTCGTGTTCTTGATTTGGCACGATCTTGATGTATCGCGAGCTTTGCTATTATAGTTGGATCTTATGATGTTTCTCCCCCTCTACTCTCTTGTAATGGATTGAGTTTTCCTTCGAAGTTATCTTATCGGACTGAGTCTTTAAGGATTTGAGAACACTTGATGTATGTCTTGCATGTGCTTATCTGTGGTGACAACGGGATATTCACGTGATCTACTTGATGTATGTTTTGGTGATCAACTTGCGGGTTCAGTGACCTTGTGAACTTTTGCATAGGGGTTGGCACACGTTTTCGTCTTCACTCTCCGGTTGAAACTATGGGGTACTCTTTGAAGTACTTTGTGTTGGTTGAATAGATGAATGAATCTGAGATTGTGTGATGCATATCGTATAATCATACCCACTGATACTTGAGGTCACATTCGAGTATCTAGGTGATATTAGGGTTTTGGTTGATTTGTGTCTTAAGGTGTTATTCTAGTACGAACTCTATGATAGATCAAACGGAAAGAATAGCTTCGTGTTATTTTACTACGGACTCTTGAATAGATTGATCAGAAAGGATAACTTTGAGGTGGTTTCGTACCCTACAATAATCTCTTCGTTTGTTCTCCGCTATTAGTGACTTTGGAGTGACTCTTTGTTGCATGTTGAGGGATAATTATATGATCCAGCTATGTTATTATTGTTGAGAGAACTTGCACTAGTGAAAGTATGAACCCTAGGTCTTGTTTCCTAGCATTGCAATACCGTTTTCGGTCACTTTTACCACTTGTTACCTTGCTGTTTTTATATTTTCAGATTACAAAAACCTATATCTACCATCCATATTGCACTTGTATCACCATCTATTCGCCGAACTAGTGCACCTATACAATTTACCATTGTATTGGGTGTGTTGGGGGCACAAGAGACTCTTGGTTATTTGGTTGCAAGGTTGCTTGAGAGAGACCATCTTCATCCTACGCCTCCCACGGATTGATAAACCTTAGGTCATCCACTTGAGGGAAATTTGCTACTGTCCTACAAACCTCTGCACTTGGAGGCCCAACAACATCTACAAGAAGAAGGTTGTGTATTAGACATCAAGCACCGGCTGGCGGAGGGCCAGATCTACGACGAGCGCGCGAGCGAAGAGGCCATGGCGGCCATGGCAGCGGCTGATACGTCTCCAACATATCTATAATTTTTTATTATTCCATGCTATTATATTATCTGTTTTGGATGTTTTATATGTGTTAATATGCTATTTTATATGATTTTTGGGACTAACCTAGAGCCCAGTGCCAGTTTCTGTTTTTTCCTTGTTTTAGAGTTTCGCAGATAAGGAATACCAAACGGAGTCCAAACAGAATAAAACTTTCGCGATGATTTTTCTTGGACCAGAAGACACCCAAGAGATTTGGAGTGCAAGTTAGAAGAGCCACGAGGCAGCCACAAGGGTGGAGGGCGCGCTCCCGACCTTGTGGGCCCCTCGGTGACCCCCTGACATAGATCTTCCTCCTATATATATTCTTATACCCCCAAAAAACATCCAGGGGAGCCACGAAAACCACTTTTCCACCGCCGCAACCTTCTGTACCCATGAGATCCCATCATGGGGCCTTTTCCGGCATCCCGCCGGAGGGGGATTCGATCACGAAGGGCTTCTACATCAACACCATTGCCTCTCTGATGAAGCGTGAGTAGTTTACCTCAGACCTATGGGTCCATAGCTAGTAGCTAGATGGCTTCTTCTCTCTCTTTGATTCTCAATACAAAGTTCTCCTCGATGTTCTTGGAGATCTATTCGATGTAATACTCTTTTGCGGTGTGTTTGCCGAGATCCGGGGAATTGTGAATTTATGATCAGCTTATCTGTAAATATTATTTGAATCTCCTCTGAATTCTTAAATCCATGATTTGATATCTTTGCAAGTCTCTTCGAACTATCGATTTGTTTTAGCCAACTGGATTGATTTTTCTTGCAATGGGAGAAGTGCTTAACTTTGGGTTCAATCTTGCGGTGTCCTTTCCCAGTGACAGCAGGGGCAGCAAGACATGTATTGTATTGTTGCCATCGAGGATAAAAAGATAATGTTTTCATCAAAATGCTTGAGTTAATTCCTCTACATCATGTCATCAGGCGCAACCACAAGCAGGAAGGGCGGCTAGAGTTGATGGCCTACTGAGGAAGGGCGCGGCGTTCGGCAGGAGGCGGCTGGTGTGGTGTGCATCTAGTTTTTGGTGCGGAATGGATATCAAAGGGGACGGGAGCAATGAGGGGCTGTGGGATGCGGGCATGCATCTGCTTGTGCTGCGGGCTGGGACAACTGGGCAGCTTGCTTCATTTCTTCCTCCGGCCCATTGTATATGGCAACCCAACCTTCAGGCAGCGGCGGCCGAAAGTATCTAACGCCTGATGTAGCGGCGGACAAAATGATCTTGCGATAGCCGAAGTGGCGGCAGCGGCTTCATCAGTGGTGTAGGCAAACCTAAAATCAACTGTCAACAAATCAGATCAGTAATAAAAGCATGTGCCGATGTTCGGCCCATGGGCCGGATTTGTTGGAACGTCATAAATTTCTGTTGGTGAATATGAATGGATCAGAGGCTGAAACAAAACATGCTTAGACCATATACAATGTAAAGTGATTGAAAAATAGATCGGTTTTTACTTAAGCACACATGCTTATTTGTGGAGAGTAGGTGTCTAATTATTTATTTTAGTAAGCACATAAATTTCATTAAGTATTAAATTTGATAGTATCTACTTAATCAAAATTTAACTAATGAATTATGTGTTATTTATGTGTTTTGTGCCACAAAAGATATATCGGTGGAAATTTCTTTCGTATATGAGTCAATTGGTACTAGTAAACATGAGCTAAGAAAACATGCATGTTAATGACATAAAGCAAGGTGAAAGGGGGTCTATTTTCCATCATATAAGTTTCCGACCTACAATTCTAGTTTCCTATTTACTTTCTTTGCAATCTTTTACTTTCCGTTCCATAAACCAAGAATACCAAAAATATTACTTTACCGTTTATCCATCTATATCAGATCTCACGTTGCAAATAACCATGAAGGGATTGACAACCCCTTTATCGCATTGGGTGCAAGGTTGGTGTTTGTTTGTGCAGGTATTCGGTGGCTTGCGCGTTGTCTCCTACTGGATTGATACCTTGGTTCTCAAAACCGAGGGAAATACTTACGCTACTTTGTTGCTTCACCCTTTCCTCTTCAAGGAAAAAACCAACGCAAGCTCAAGAGGTAGCAGCGGCAAACCCCAACTTTGTCGCCGAGTAGTAGGCCATATACGTCTCCAAACTCTGTTTGGCCGCGCAGGGACGACGACAGTGTCGTACCCTCCATTTACATCGTGGACCTCACGTCCACCAGTGACGGACAGGTCGCGGACTCCGTCGAGGATGAGTAGGGCATGTGAGGCAGCATTGCGTTGTGTCGGATGTGGGTCGGTCTGTCTCCCATGTTCCACTCTTTCGCCCCTGCGACTGCAACTGTCACTTCACGGGTCTTAACATCGTCGCTCATGGAGACAGACAAAGGACGCGATCGCCTGAAGGGAACGACAAGGGACTTGGACGACGGACACCGTCGTAGTCTAGGTTTAGTCCGGCCCCCTTTCTAATGAAAATTGTCTGAAATGTAATGAAAGATCCCGTTTGTATGAAAATCACCCAGTTTGTGTGAACTTCATCTGCTTTCTCTAAACCTGTTTTGACATGTATGCGGATATTGTTAGACGGGTGCCCCCCGCATCCGTGTCCGCGGAATAGTCCTCCCATGTCCGCAGATGGATGCAGTGTCTGCTTTGCGGGTCAGCGTTGGAGATGGCCTTAGCTACTACCAACTAGCCCTCTCGATGATCACGGGCAGTGACAGATCTAGGGGTGGGGTCATGGGGCCATGGCCCCCACAAACAATTTACAAATTCTATTTTACTAGTGCAATGTTTGTCCATCATACTCATTTTGGTGTAGTGTAGTGTATATATTTTTCTAACCATTGGAATGTTGTTCATGGTTGCCCCCACATTGTCAAATCCTAGACCCGCCACGGATCATGGGAAATATGTGTAGTAACAACAAAATCTTTGGGAGAAGAACATCTTAGATCAGGGAAGAAGAAGAACTAGCTACAACTACAATCTTCGCTACCGCTGCCACCTGATCCTAGCTGTGATGCCCTTCCCCACTTACTCCACCCTCTCTTATTAGTGAGGTGCCGGGTCGCTTGGGCCAAATAGGTATGAGATCCACTGAGGCCCAGTGAACTGGTGGCATGGTTCGGTTGGGGTTGCTTCCACATGTGGCATTGGTGCTTCTCCTCTAGGTGGGGTTCTAACAACCCACCCCCACCTCCTCAAAAGTGGGGTGCTAACACCCCCTCTTCATTCAGATATGACTTGTCCAAATCGGTGCAGCCGGGAAGCGATACCGGAGATCCTTGAGGTCCTCCCATGTGTCTGACGTTGCTTGGTTGTCCTGCCAACGCACCAGTTCCTGTCACGCATGTTGCGGGATCCATGGCGCTAACACTTGTCCAAGATATTCACATGAGTACTGACGACATCAGTAATGGATGGTAATGAATAGGAAGCACTCGCACCTGGTGTCAATGCCAAGCGAAGCTGCGAGACATGCAAGATCGATGATCTTTCAGATAGATTGAGCGTAAGTGACTTCGTTTATGCGCCGGATCACTGGCTAGGGCCCAAAAAACTTGAAGCTGAGATTGTGATTAGCTCTTCACGCCACCGACTTTTGAATGTACGACTGTAGTTTCAAGAAGACCTGGTCTCCCACTTGAAATTCTTACCTCTTTTTATCTGCTTGTTCTTTCATTATCGGTTTGCCCTGAGAAGATGCTGCGTAGGATATCTTGAATTGGTTGGTGCTCCTCCAACCATTCATTCAACTCTGGCAGAGGTGCAGTTTGCTCAGGAACCTCGCCCAAATGCCTCGGTTCTTGGCCATAGACCACAAAGAAAGGTGTCTTGCCCAAAGTTGAATGATACATAGAATTGTACCGAAACTCCGCTAAGGCCAGCCACCTGCTCCAATTTGCCAGTGCACTGTGGACGAAGCAGAGTAAATAGGTTTCCACGCATTGATTTATGCATCCAGTTTGTCCATCCGTCTACGGGGGATCTCACGATCTCATTTTGTTCAGTTTGATTTCCACTCCATGCAAACTTGAAGATTTCCTGCCAAACTTTACTAGTGAAGATGGCATCACGATCAGAGATGAGCACCCCGGGCATACCATGGAGCTTGTAAACTTGATCAATCTAGAGTTGGGCAATTGTTTGAGCAGTATATAGATGCTTTGACTGGGAGGAAATGAGCGCACTTGGAGAAAGTACCCACTACCACCAAGACGCAATTATACTGTTTGCATTGTGGCAATCCACCGATGAAATTCAACGACACCAAATCCCAGCACCGCTTGGCTACTGGCATAGGATGTAGTAACCCAGGATATTGGGCCCAGTCCGGTTTAGCACGTTGACAGAGTTGGCATGACATGCTCCTTGATTTGTTGCTTCATTCCAGACCAGGCAAATAAGTGCTTGGTCCGGCGGTAGGTTGCTGGAAACCCTAAATGTCCCTCGCCAGAGCTGTCATGCAAGGCTCGCATGATCTGCTAGCTGTTGCAACTTTGTGTTGTTACCAGCCAGACACACCCTTGTTTAGTGTGAACTTGCCCTCGGCTACAGGTGCCACTTCAAGTTGTGCAATGAGCTATTGTGTCTTGGGATCGTTGTTGTATCGCCCTTTATCAATTTCCTGGAGCCAAGCCGGTTGACACACCATGATAACATAAAGGCGAGCAGAATTATTAACAGGTTGTCGTGATAGAGCATCTGCGGCACTATTTTCAATGCCTTTACGGTAACAGATGCGATATTGCAGCCCAAGTAACTTTGTAAAGGCTTGTATGGAGGCGCTTTTCTTTCAAGTGCACTAAGCCGTGCTGATCAGTTTTCTTTTTTTAAGCTGCGGCTTGGATCCATGGCGGCGGCCATGGCTGGTGGCACGCGGCGCAGCTTGGCGGCGGGCGGCGCCGGCGTGGACAGGTGGGCCACTTCCTTGGCCATGTGGATGGCGGGGAGGTGGTGGGCTTCTGCTGCGGCGGCGGATCCTCGTTGGATGTTGGTGGCCATGATGATGTTCGTCCTCGACCCCGATCTACTCCGATCTGCAGCGGATCCGGCCCTTGGTGGCTTCGGTCACCGTTCTTGGGTGTTGGTCTTGCAGATCCGGTGGCTGGAAGGGTTCCGGGGGAATCTCTTGGCCGGCGTGGCGGCCACTCCGATGGCAGTGCCTTTGGGTGTGGCTTCCCTCGTTGGAGGCTTCGGAGAGGACCTCCTTCCTTCCACCCTCCCAGAGCTCGTGAAAAACCTCGCACCCCCTGTTCCAGCGGCAGCGACACCACGGTGGCGTGCTCCTTCTGAAGGCGTTGCTCGGGGCTGCTCAGCGGCAGTGGAAGTGGCGGCGGTTCGGTGTCGACATATGCATTCCGGTCAGTTTCATCTTGGAGGCTACGGCGACGAGGGCGGCGCTTCTGGTGGAGCTAATGCCGATGGTCGAGGCATCGTCGGCGATCGCGCCATCAGGTTCGGGATGCTCAGGGGGAAACCCCAGATCTGGGTCTTCCGGATCGGATGATGATGGTGTTCTATCGCTTTCCCTTCTGGGGGCATCGTCTTGGAGCAAGTGCTGGCTGGAGGGATGGTGGAGCGGTGTTTCATCTCACAGATTGGATGGCGGCGGAGATCGATGGCATGGCGTTGTGGAGACTCGACGCCCGATGCGCGGAGATGGGCTCGCGCAGGAGGAGGTTGCTATCTGGCGTCATGGTGACGTCGATGGCTGAGTGGCCAGACAAGGTAGAAGCCTCAATATGATCTGAAGACATGTGGAAGATGGCGGGGACGACACACGAGTGCGTCTGATCGGATTGTGCCCCAGACCCGGTATGTGGCTCGGCTGGGGCTTCCGAATGAGTTTTGGCTTCCAGCTTTTGATGTTAGGCTTAGGTGAGAGTGGTTTGGGTAGTGGCCCAGCTAGCACCCCTTCATCATTTTGGATAAGAGTAGGGGCATATGTTGCCAAGATGGTGGACTCAGACACATTGTTGTAATACTTTGTAAGGTCCTCGAGAATAATCAATAAAGTGGTCGTATGCATCTCCCAGATGCAGAGGCCGGGGGTCATCCTCCTTTTCTAAAAAAAATTTGGCTCTAAAAGGAAACTTCTTCCCTATTTGACACCACCCCTAAATTTTATGCCCTATTTGACACTTCCATCCATTCGGTTAGCATATTCCGTCAAAAGCTTGCCTTTTTTTACATGGCCCAAACTGGAACAGGCCACGTCGGGCCCAGTTCGCTCCATACAACCCATCTGCCCGTGCTCCCGGTCCAGTACTGCAGTACATAGGTTGGTTGGCTGGCAGGCAGGCTGTCGTTGCGCCGTCTCTTCAATTTCTGCAGCGACAAAAGAACTCAAGATTTGACACGATGTTGTGCTGTGTGCGTGATTGCTTGAAGGGAAGCTGGAGAGGACGGCGGTGCTCAAGGCCGTATGAGCCGGCTTGGACCGAGCTGCAAGTCTGCGTGAGCCACGCTAGGCACCAAGGCCTTCATTTACCACCGTTGGTCAGACAAGACGGTGAAACCACGATGAAATTCTGACGAGCTTTTCTTATCTCCTTGTGAATTTGTGATGGTGCGTGCAGATATGGAGACGAACGGGTGTCTGAACCGAAACGGCGGGTGCTGGCGAGACCAGGCGACCAGTGTGATCGCCTTGAGGGACACGTACGACTCAATCTTCGGTTGAGGCGGACCGAGGTGTTGTGAAACGACGACCAACACCGGCGGCCAGAGTTGGGGAGGGAACTCGTGGAGGCGATCCCGAGGCTAATTTCTACGGCGGGGTAGGAGAGGGCGCAACAGCGGAGTCGGAGCTCCTAGACACGCCGAGGAGGATTGGGCTCCCCGTGGCCACGCGGGGTATCCCGTCCATGTCGACGGCCGATCTCCGGCCGCGGACGACGGCGGCGTCTGCAGTGCGGGAGAGGGAGAGAGGAGAGGGGGAAACGAAAGAGGGTGGCTAGGGAAAACACGTAGACACGCTTATAAGGCAAATGGAAGCTCGGGTGGCCAACGAATGGAAGCTCCATCGACGAGGCGCCATGAGCGGTACACGAAAGAGGCTGTTGGGAGGCCGCCTTGGGAGAAGAGGCAGAGCAAGGGGATGTGGACGGACGAGGCAGAGCAAGGTGGAATGTGAGCACGGAGAATTGGATCGAATCGGTAAGATTAGAGCCAAAAGCACCAACAGTTGTATGCAAAACCACTCAGGGGCTGATTGATCCGGTTTGACAGAGTTTAGGGGGGATTTGACCCGGTCCTCTCGCTTTTGCCACCCGCGCTCGCCATCCAGAATTCCAGATCAGGCGGCCAACAACGACAAGGGGAGACGACGTGGGTGCACCCGGTAGTCTTGTCGGGGGTTGGGTGCGACATATGCCAAAGCATGGCTTATCATGAAGGGGGCGAGTAGAACGTCGCCGATGCCTGGAAACGGGATGAGGCGAAGGCATGCACGCCGGCGAATCTTACCCAGCTTCAGGGCTCTCCGAGGAGATAACACCCCTATTGCTGCTCTGCGGGGTCTCCGCATGATCACTATGGCAAAGTGGGTACAAGAGGCTCCTTGAGCTGTTCGGGGTGAGGAAGGAGAAGGGCACGGCTTGCTCTTCTCTCCCTCTATGTGTGTGTCTAAAACTACTAGCTTCCAACCATTTGCATGGGTGCCCCGGCGGGTTTATATAGGCCTACCCCCCGGGGGTACAACGGTAATCCGGCTGGGTGTGGGCCCAAGCCGTCAGTCTCTAAGTCGCCGTCTTCTCCGCCGACTCCGGGGGCCCGCCGACTAGTGGGCCCCGCCGACGGCCCAGCATGGGGCCGACAGCCCTCGCCCGCCGCGGGCGGGTATTGTCGGCTGCAGATCATTGTAGCCGTGTTTCTAATGACGCGAGCTTAGTCGTGGGGTTATGGCAACAGTGTCGCCGCCTGGCGGGCGATCACTGTTGTCATTCACTGTCTTGTCTGGTTAATGGCGCGTGGATCCCGCGGGAGGGGCCGGCTGACTCCCGGAGGCCAACTCCCACCGGGTCCGTCTTTGGGGTGCTCTCGCCGTCTTCGGTACTCCCGCCGACAGGCGGGTCCCGCCGTCTTCGGTCGATGCATGACAGCCATCGTGGGTACAGGAATCTGCCCACGGGCTGATGTCGAGGCGGCATGATGGCAACAAGTGCTGCACGGACGGAGATCTCTGCACGGGCGCCTCAGCCATACCTGCCCTTTATGAGCAGGGTAGGGATGGGCCGCAAGGCGGCCTTACCCCATAGTCGCCCAGGCGCGAGGTGGTGGAGGTCGCGGGCCGACTCCCTGTAGCCGGCCTCGCCGGAGGTCGCTGGCTTGGAGTCGGCTTGTCCTGAGGCCGCCTCTGGGACTCGGCCCAGAGGGGTAGTCGGCAACTCTGTTGCCGACTCTCTGAAGGCGGCTCTTGGCCTTGGGGTCTTGAGGGGCGCAGTCTGCCCCGATGTTTCGAAAGGTTCATGGGCTCGGGTCCGCCTACCCGTAGTCCATTACTCCGACAGTAGTCCCCGAAGCTGGGGAGGCGCCGAGGGCAGCCCGTCGAGGAGCCTCGACAGCTTCATCCCTTCGATGGAAGAATCTGGACTCGGCCCGCCGTCTCCATCTGGAGTCGGCCTTGCAGGGGGCCGTCTCGCTCTTCAAAGGTTTCGAAGGTCGCAGCGGGATCCGGGCGGCGTGCCTGATAAGCTTCCCCGGCAGCCCGTCAGCGGCCCGCCACGCGACGCCACGCCAGGCTGGGCCGGTCTGCCAGCCCAGCGTGACAAGACAGGCCCGTCGGCGGGGCCTGCCACTACTGCCCGGCGCAGCGGATCCGGCTGCGGTTATGCGGGCGGTTGGGCTCACGCCGCGTTATCGCTGCAGAACGCGTCGTGGGTTAAATCATGGGGGCATGGGGACGTGGGCGCAGTTAATCCCACGCCCGCCCCCTCGGCTTCGCAGCCTAGGCGCCTATAAGTAGGCGGGGGGAGGGAGGGGGCGGCGTCGCACGCGCACTCTCTGATCCCCGCTCCCTGCCCCGTCTTCTTCCTTGCTCCACCGCGCCGAGCCTCGTTCCTTCCTCGCCGCGGAGATGAGCTCCTCATCCGCCGCCGCGCCCCACCGCTGGCCCGGCGTGTGGGGACGGCTCTATCATCGCATTTACGACATCATCGAAGTTCTCCGCTTAACGCCGCCGCATCCCCGCAGCCACCTAGTGCGGGGCCGCGTCGCGCCGGAGGGCGAAATCACGCCCGGCGCCCGGAGGAGGGCGGCGGGTGATCTTCCGCCGCACCTCATGCGCGGGCTGGGGCTGCCGAAGCGGCTTCTTCCGCGTGTTCTTGGAGTTCTTCGGGCTCCAGCCGCACCACCTCACCCCCAACACGGTGGTGCTGCTGGCCGCCTTCGCATCCTTATGCGAAGGTTTTCTCGGAGTTCTCCCCACCATCAAGCTGTGGGGAGAGTTCTTCCAGGCGAAGCTCGGGACCCACGTCGCTCGCGTGCCGGCTCTGTGCGGCACGTTCATTGCCAAGAGGAGGCCGGTGCCGGAGAACCCCTTTCCTGCCATCCCCCTCATCAAGTCGGTGAAGATGTGGCAGCGTACGTACTTCTACGTCAAGAACGTCGCCTGAGGGAGTCCTGGATTAGGGGGTGTCCGGATAGCCGGACTACCATCATCAGCCGAACTATCATCTGCCGGACTATCATCATCGACCGGACTCCAAGACTATGAAGATACAAGATTGAAGACTTCTCCCCGTGTCCGGATGGGACTTTCCTTGGCGTGGAAGGCAAGCTTGGCGATACGGATATGTAGATCTCCTACCATTGTAACCGACTCTATGTAACCCTAGCCCTCTCCGGTGTCTATATAAACCGGATGGCTCTAGTCCGTAGGACACAACAACAACAACAACAACCCTTACAATCATACCATAGGCTAGCTTCTAAGGTTTAGCCTCCTTGATCTCATGGTAGATCCACTCTTGTAAACATCCACAATATCAATATCAATCAAGCAGGACGTATGGTTTTACCTCCATCAAGAGGGCCCGAACCTGGGTAAAACATCGTGTCCCTCGTCTCCTGTTACCATCCGCCTAGACGCACAGTTCAGGACCCCCTACCCGAGATCCGCCGGTTTTGACACCGACATTGGTGCTTTCATTGAGAGTTCCTTCCGTGGTCGTCACCGATAGGCTTGATGGCCTCTTCAATCAACAATGACGCAGTCCTGGGTGAGACTTTTCTCCCCGGACAGATCTTCGTATTCGGCGGCTTCGCATTGCGGGCCAACTCACTTGGCCATCTGGAGCAGATCGAAAGCTACGCCCCTGGCCGTCAGGTCAGGTTTGGAAGCCTAAACTTCACGGCCGATATCCGCGGGGACTTGATCTTCGATGGATCTGAGCCATACCCGGCGTGCCAAGCTGTCACGACGGGCATGACCTAACTCTGCCACGGACAGCACCTTTGAGGTCAAGACACGAATCCTCTCCGACCCATAGTCCGGAGCCGATCGCTCGGATCGAGGACGGATGGCTGGACACCGCCTCAGGAGCTGCAACTTCTACGGCGATGGAGCCGAACACTTACCTTGTCCCGCATAAAGCTCATGACTCCGAGGTGCCGGACTCTTTGCGGACTCGAACCTCCTACGCCCGCCATCGAATCCGATTGGCGCCGATCATGGAATTCATCGCTGCGGACATCTTTCAAAGATTCGCCCTTGGCGATATCATAAATTCATTGAAGCATCTCTCGCTATCCGGAGAGCCCTGGCGAACTACGGCCAGGATGGTTGGGACGCGGACGACGAAGAAATTGAGCCCACCCACCACCCACTTCGTAGCCACCGCCGATTTATTTAACGGACGATTTCGACTACGACTCAAGACATCGACGGTATGGACGACGATGCCGGAGACTACCAAGAACCGGTGCCTACGAGACCTTTGGAAGACCACCTCGTCATACGACATATACATGGTGGACACCCCAAAGGATGGGGACGGCGAAGAAGCAACGGAGGCCGATTCCTTAAAGAACAGCCCAAGCGCCGACGTCGTGGCGCCGCTCTAAATCCCACCACGGCAAGAATGGAGATTCCGCACGGAGATAATAACACCCGAAAGTGCGAAGACAGCCCCTCCAAAGACGATCCAGTAGAGGAGGAGAAGCAAGCCCTCACGAGAGGGCGGCGAAGAGGTCGAGGATGAAATTACTTACCTCCCTCCGAGACGAGGCAAGCCTCGACGACGCTAATCGTCGTGCACGAGGATCCCGTCGAACAAGAGCGTTTCAGACGCAGGCTAATGGCCACGGCAAACAGCCTAAAGAAAAAGCAGCAACACTTCAAGCTGATCAAGACCCTCTTGGCCAACAGATGGACCGAGGTCCTCGCGTCAAGAGTATGACTGCCCTCCAAAAGTTACCCAAAACGCAAGTTGCTCCCCGACTAGAGGAGGAAGCGTACAAACCTGCATCACCAAGACACACGGCAGACCGACCACCTCGTGGCCGCGACAGAGAGGTGTGCAAGCCCTCCACCAAAACTGTACCCCGGCATCGCTCAAAAAGCATACGGGGGAACGCGCCGGACTTGCGGGATATATTGGAGGACAAGGCAAGACAATCCAGATCTATCTATGGATCACGCGAGCGCCCCAAGACCCACGACGAATACCGTCGCGCCAGATACAACTACTCCGGCCGGGCCGAACACAGCAGACAACGCTCTCTCGAGCTACGTCGCGATATTTCTCAATACAGAGGCGCCGCACACCCACTATGCTTCACCGACGAAGTAATGGATCATCAAATCCACGAAGGGTTTAAACCCGTTAATATCGAATCTCACGATGGCACAACAGACCCAGCGTTTGGATTGAGGATTATCTCCTCCATATACATATGGCCCGGCGGCGGCAATCTTCACGCCATCAAATATCTCCGCTCAAGCTCAAAGGACCAGCTCGGCATTGGCTTAACAGCCTGCCCGCAGAGTCAATTGGATCTTTGGGAGGACTGGAAGCCGCATTCCTCGACAACTTCCGGCACGTGTATGCGACCACCGGACGCAGAATGACCTAAGCCACATAATCCAGCAGCAGACGAATCGGCCGAGCAATCGGACACGGTTCTTAACAAAGAAAAATCAAATCGTCGATCGTCCGGATGCAGAGGCACTCGCTGCCTTCAAACATAACATCCGCTGACGAGTGGCTGGCCCGGCACCTAGGGCGGGAGAAGCCGAAATCCATGGCAGCCCTCACATCACTCATGACCCGCTTCGTGCGGGAGAGGATAGCTGGCTGGCTCGCGGCAACAACCTCAAAGAAAAACGCTGGCAGTCCGGATACCAAGGACCGCAATGGCAGGTTGCGTCGAAACAAAACAAACGCCGCATTAACGGGCGACAAAGAATGAGGATACGACGGTCAATGCGGATTCCGAGGCTCCAAGCCCGGTCAACGGAAGAAGCCATTTACAAGAACCACTCCGGGCCCGTCCAATTTGGACCGGATACTCGACCGCTCCTGTCAAATACATGGAACCCCCGAAAAGCCAGCTAACCACACCAACAGAGATTGTTGGGTATTCAAGCAGCGAGCAAATTAATCACCGAAAACAGTGACAAGGGGCTACAGCGATGACGAGGAAGAGACCCGCCGCCCGAACAACAGAGGACAAAAGGGATTCTCCTCAAGTTCGGACGGTAAACATGATATACGCAACGCATATTCCCAAGAGGGAGCGGAAGCGTGCACTAAGGGACGATATCTGGCGATGGAGCGGTCGCCCCAAAATTCAACCCATGGTCCTCTTGCCCGATCACTTTCGATCGAAGAGACCATCCGACCAAGATCCGCCATGGCGGATTCGCCGCATTGGTTTTAGACCCAATCGTCGATGGATTTCACCATACGAGAGTCACGATGGACGGCGGCAAGAGTTCTGAACCTGCTTTATTAGGATACAAAGGCGCCAAGATGGGCATAGACCCTTCAAGGATTAAACCTACAAAGACAACCTTCAAGGGCGTCATACCGTGTGTCGAGGCCAATTGTACAGGCTCGCCATACATCGAAGTGGTCTTCGGATCCCCGGATAATTTCCGAAGCGAGGAGTTAATCCTCGACATAGTCCCATTCCGCAACGGCTATCACGCCCTGCTCGGACGAACCGCGTTCGCAAAATTCAACGCGGTGCCGCATTATGCATACCTTAAGCTCAAGATGCCAGGCCCTCGCGGAGTCATCACGGTCAATGGAAACACGGAACGCTCCCTCCGAACGGAGGAACATACAATGACTCGCGGCAGAAATGCGAGCAGCCTTTTAAGGCAATTTTCGAGTCCGGCCGTTAACGACCGGACACGGCCAAAAGCAGCGCCGGAGCAACATCAACCAAGACCACAGCGGCGTTACGAGCACGCCAGCGTAGCAATGCGGCCTCAACCCCAGCCCTCGCAAAATTGTAAGACAAACTCTCCACAGACATAATTACGCCTGGAGATACCATGGGCATAGGGGAAAGGCACAACCACAACAGACTCCAGAGTGCGGTTCGACCACACCAGGGGCTCCCAAGTGTGTCGCTTTTTTCTTTTATTTCTCTCTTTTTATACAGAACTCTGTCCGTGGCGAACCTGCCGAACTCATGATGCAACAGCCAGGGAAGGACAAAGGTCACATTTAACACTCGGTGGTCTCCATCACTAGCATTAAATTTGTTAAATACAACATTCTGCGGCCTACCCACGGAGGGAGACGCCTTTAATTCGTCCAATCCCTTTGCTTTCCGCACTATTTGTATCATTCCGCACTCACAAAGATATCTTCTCGAATAAAATGCAGCACTTTTTGCCCATAATTGCATTACCTTATATATATATATATGTTCATTTACGACATGTTGCACCCGTACATTTTGGTACGGCCAAATACACCAGGGGCTTATGTTCTCCGCATTATGGTGTGATAAAGTCCAAACACTTCCACAAGTGCGGCACCCCGAACTTATAGCATTATATGAATCGGCTCCGAATCATGTCTTGGGTCAATAGTTGGCTTTGCCCGGCTCCCATGTTTGGCACCTTACGTTCCGTTCTATCGGCTGAGGTAGCACTGGGAGAACCACTGCGATTGCGCCCCGGTTGAGCCGGGTTAGCGCCTCAGTGGAGAAAGCTAAAACTGAATGTCATGATAAGGCGAGAGACTGGTCGCTGTTCGAGAGGTCCTTTCGGGTCCTTAAAGACCTACGCCGCTTCGAGCGAAGTTCCGGATAATGTCCAACGAAGGCGTGGATAGCGCCCCTAATTCGGTCTTTCGAATACTAGGGGCTTCGCCGAAATTTAAAATTATAGAATTCTATGGCTAAGTGAGAGTGTTCAAGCACTATAAGTCCGGTTGCCTTGTTCGTTGTGTTGAGCGCCTCCCTAGATGGACCCAAAATGGGAACAAGAGTGCTCAAGTTTATCCCGAACACCCCAGCACTCGTGGCATGGGGGCTGAAGCCGACGACTTGCCATCTCTCAGATTTAATAAACGGCCGCATGAAGGTAATATTTTAAATTAACAAGCGTTGCTTAAGCGCATATGAACAAAGTTTTCAGCGCACGTGATAACACATTGCTAATTTACTCAATAATTACATCCTGGGGCACTCATCCGCAATCTTGCGGGCACCCTTCAGACAGTCTTATAGTACATTTCGGTGTACGATATTCCTTGCTCACCGGTGGCGCGTCGATGATTAGCTTCTCCGCATCCAGCTTGCCCCAAGGCACCTTTGCACGGGCAAGGGCCCGACGAGCACCTTCAATACAAAGTGAGCGCTTGATAACCTCCACCTGTGGGCACGCATCCACCAACCGTCAGACGAGGCCAAGTAGCTCCTGTGCATGGCCTCTCCGTGCCACACCGGACTATGAAGCCCTTCATGGCCTGCTCGGCCACCT
Source organism: Aegilops bicornis (assembly GCA_021605145.1). NCBI lineage: Eukaryota > Viridiplantae > Streptophyta > Magnoliopsida > Poales > Poaceae > Aegilops > Aegilops bicornis. The sequence continues at coordinate 643,876,563 of CM038674.1, forward strand.
TGTGGAGCTCGACCAGCTGCTTCACCGGTCGCTAGGGGCACTGGATGGCCGGCCTCAAAGATACCGAGACCAGAAGACCTTCTCCGTTGAGCTCCCTCCTCGGCTCGGTAGAATGCGGCAAGATCGAGACACGCCATGAGGCAGATCTCGCAAACGCCTCGGAGAGCTCCGAATTCCGGGTAAGTAACACGTAATTTACATTCACATGCTTGCTTTGCATGAAAAATGCCTTACCCGCCGCTATCTTCCTCATCACCTCAATCTCTGAAGGGACTTATGGGCATCGGCCTTGGCAGTTTGGCACTTTCGAGAGCCGAGGCAAGCTCGGACTCTCGAGTCTTTGAGTCGCGCTCCAAACTCTCATGCTTTTCCATGAGAGCCTCGGAGCTCTTCTGAACCACCGCCACCCGCGCCTCCTGCTTTTCTCGCTCTGCCCGTTCCGTGGCCGCATTATGTTCGACCACGGACACGGCCCTCCTTCAGGTCGCCACCTCGTTCGTGGCCCTGCAGTACCCATGTTATCCTTGTTATTTTTTATTGCAACCTAAATCCTTTTACAGAAGGTACAAGTTCAAAGTGGTGTTACTCACCTTCTTTGTCCCGGAGTTGCTTCATGGCGCTGCCGAGATCTTGCTCGGACCGCTCGAGCTCTGCTTCAAAGCACCGACCTCAGCCAAGGCGGGTAAAGGTCAAAGAAGAGCAGCTCGCAACCCATATTGACATAATTTTTAGCAACCACTGCATATATCTTCTTTTTTAGATCCTCGGTCAGTCTTTTCTTCCCGAACACCGAACCGAGCATCGGGGCTACTGTCTATGCGGTATTACATTGCATATTTTTAACTTCTTACCTCAAAGCTCGATAGAAGGCTATCGCAGTTTCGGGTCAGCCCGCTCTTAGCAAGCTGCACTTTCAATCACCGCACTCATAATAGTGCTGTGTTCTTCCTCGATGGAAGCGCTCTGTAGCGCCTCCAACAAATTGCCCGGCGCCTCCGGTTGGACGGAAGCCGCCGGCGTCACGGTCTTGCCCTTCATTCGAAGGGGCCGCCGGCCGGACCCCGGAACCACTGCGGGTTCTGATTTGGAGTCCGGCGCAAAGTCCGGGAGGACGCCTTGTGGCGCCTCCGGAGCCTCCCCCTGATGGGTCCCTTCTTGGGATCCCACCTCGGCGTCCTCGAGAGGGGTGGAGGCGGTCGGGATGGAGTCTACATCCGACGGAGCCAACGACCCGCTCGATGAAGCGGGGAGATCATCACTGGCCGGACTACAGGCAGCATGCGGCATCAGAATGACGCTATGTGACGCAGAAAAAGAAATTATAAATCATTCAGGAATCCGGATACTTACGATCTCGCCGGAGTCCTGGCCCTTGAAGGCCATTCTTCCTCGCCAACGTTGATGTTGGCGGAGCTGTCCGGGGGAATAGTCCTTCCCCTCTTGGACCCTTCGGCCTCCCCTGTTGGGGAAGCCTTCCTCTTCCTCTCTCCCTCCTCTCGAGAGAGTCCTCTTTCTCCTCCTCGTTCGGGGAGGAGTCCGCCCGAGTCGTCGGACACCTGAAAACGGAACTCTTTCGAGCACCCGTGGCCTCCTTCTTGGCCTTCTTCTCCGGCACCACGTGCGGTGCGGAACCTGCAGCCCCGCTTAGACGGGCGCTTCATCGGATCTTCGGCATGGGAGCCGGGCAGATAATCTGCTCCGCCTTCCTCATCCAGTCTGTCAAAGGAAAAGGGAAATTAAAACCTCACAGAGAGTCAAACTATGAAAAGCAAGTGTCCCGTGAAAGGGGTAGAATCACTTACCTCATTGGCTTGGCCATGCGGCGAAATCTGCGATCTTGATCGCGGATGCGGGGCTTGGCGCCTTGAACAGCACCCTCCAGCGCCGTGCAGACGTGGACGAAGAGCCTTTCAGCGCTGGTGCTGTTCCGGATTGAACTCCCTCTGATTGAATGCCCGCTCTTGGCATGGGAGAATCCGGCGGACGAGCATGACTTGGACCACGTTAACCAGCCTGAGCTTCTTCACCAGCTTCTGGATACAGGCTTGGAGTCCCGTCAGCTCCTCCGAACTACGCCACATCAAGCCCTTCACTTTCCAGGAGGTGAGCTGCGTGGGGATACCAGATCTGAACTCGGGGGCCGCCTCCCATGTAGGGTCACGAGGCTCGGTGATATAGAACCACCCCGATTGCCACCCCTTGACGGATTCCACGAAGGCCACTTCGAACCAAAGGACATTCGGCATCTTGCCCAACATGGCGCCTCAAGACTCCGCTTGAGTGCCCTTTCACTACCTTCGCTTGACATTGAAGGTATTTAGCCACAAGTGAAGTGGGGCTGGATGCAGAGGAAGGCCTCGCACACGACGATAAACGCCGAGATGTTGAGGATGAAGTTCGGCGCCAGATCATGGAAATCCAGGCCGTAGTAGAACATGAGACCCCGGACAAAGGGGTGAAGTGGAAAGCCCAGTCCGCGGAGGAAGTGGGGAAGGAAAACGACCCTCTCATGGGGCCTGGGGGTGGGGATGAGCTGCCCCTCGTCGGGCAGACCCGGTCTGTGATGTCGCCGGAGAGGTATCCGCGCGCTGCAGCTTTGGCGATGTGCTCCTCCTTAACGGTGGAGGCCAACCATTTACCTCCCGCCCGGACATGGTCGGAGAAGGTTGAGATGAGATGCGCGAACTTGGGCGCTGGAGCTCGAAAAGCGCGGAGATGGATAAGCAAAGGAGGAAGAAGGCGAGGGTGAAAAGGTGAATCCTTATCCCTTATATAGGCGCAGAAGCCTATCGCGCCCCCACCTGCCTGGTAAAACTCGCTTATCCCCAAGCGTCACCATCAATGGCGCGTTGGGTTACCCACGTCCGTATTGATGAGAATCCCAGATTACGGGAAACACGATCCGCTTCAACAGACGCGTGCCAAAAGGAAACCGCTTAGCTTAAATGCGCCGAGGTGGTAAAGTAAAAACAATTCAAGTAATGACTTGGTAGTGGTGTGACGTCGTGCCACGAAAAACGCCGCCAGATTGAACTTGTGTATATATTATTCTCTCTACGATTGGAATGTGGAATTTATTTTGCGAGCCGGACACTATCTGGTGTTCACAATCTTCTATCATTCGGAGGAGGAACCCGCCTTTGCAATGCCAAGCAATATACGCGTCGGACTTATCGTCATTGAAGCCTGGTTCGTGGGGCTACCGAGGAGTCTGGATTAGGGGGTGTCCGGATAGCCGGACTACCATCATCAGCCGAACTATCATCTGCCGGACTATCATCATCGACCGGACTCCAAGACTATGAACATACAAGATTGAAGACTTCTCTCCGTGTCCGGATGGGACTTTCCTTGGCGTGGAAGGCAAGCTTGGCGATACAGATATGTAGATCGACTCTATGTAACCCTAGCCCTCTCCGGTGTCTATATAAATCGGATGGCTCTAGTCCGTAGGACACAACAACAACAACAACCCTTACAATCATACCATAGGCTAGCTTCTAGGGTTTAGCCTCCTTGGTCTCGTGGTAGATCCACTCTTGTAAACATCCACAATATCAAAATCAATCAAGCAGGACGTAGGGTTTTACCTCCATCAAGAGGGCCCGAACCTGGGTAAAACATCGTGTCCCTCGTCTCTTGTTACCATCCGCCTAGACGCACAGTTCGGGACCCCCTACCCGAGATCCGCCGGTTTTGACATCGACATCGCCCCCGACGGCGACTGGGTCAACTTGCCGCCCTACGTGGGCGGCGAACTGGCGGGCCGACCAACCAGCTGGTCCTACAGGGCCCGGACGCTGACCCTCGCAGACTTGCTGGCCGCCTTCGTGGCGCGCCGAGTCCTCCCTCTTCAAGGCCGTCCTCATCTGATCTGCCAGATGAGCGGCCGCCGGGACCCCAGGCGGCTGTGCTCCAAGGACATGCCCCACCCGGAGGTGGTGGACACGGTGAACTTCTTGGCGAACTGCGACCTTACGGAGGAGTGGCAGTTCGGCAAGGAGCCATATTCATGCGCCAATCCTCCGCCGATGGTAAGTCGTCTCTTGCTTCTCTGTTTCCTTCCTTAGCGGATCCGGCTCTTACTTTCCTTGGTCTCTTGACTCGAGAATCCTCTCATGCCGCCCTCGGCCCGTGGCCGCTGGGCCCCGCGACTTCGTCCCCGACTGGGCGGAGAGCGACGCCGACGACCCCGACTTGGGCGTGGCGGCGATGGAGGCCGACGCAGAGGGAGGGGGAGGGGCCGACGACTTCAGGCCCTCGGCAACTTTTGCAGACTGGCCTGATGATGAAGTCGCCCCCCGCCACCAGCAGAGAGCCGGCCATCCAGGCGCGAGCTCCTCCGCCGCCTTGGGGGGCCGAGGTGGCGCGAAGAAGAGCCGGGCCGGGCCAAATCAGCCAGGCGGCCAGGCCAAGAGAATCAGGGGAGCGGCCGCCGCAACTCAGCATGAAGAAGCAGCCGCGAAGGCCAACCGCTTCCGCAAGGAGGTGAAGAAACCACCGCTGGTCTCCGCGTAAGTATCTTTTTTATTCTGTCTTGTTTTCTTCTGGTCCGTCTTGCCCGAGTCTTCTCATGTCCTTTTTTCTCATCAGGGCTCCCCTCACCCTGGAGAGGGTCGCCGCCGCCTCCGTCATGGGGTCGGCGGAGACGTCCGCCAAGATCGGCGAGTTGACCCTGCGGCCGCCCTCCGGGAGGCAACAGAGCGGAATGCGCAGGAGAAGCGCGACGAGGAGGCGGCCGCCCGTCGAGAGAAGGCGGAGGCCGAGAAGGCGGTCGAAGCCGCCTCTGCAGCACAAAGGCAAGCCGAGGAGGCCGCGCGCCTTCAGTCGGCGCTGCTCGTCACTCTGCTGAGCTCAGCGCCACCACCACCGGAGTTCACGGGGCAGTCGGAGGGAGTCGATGGTGAGGTCCCCGTCGCAGGGAGGGAAGGCGGCGAGGTCTCTTCTCCGGCGCTGCCGCCACCTCCGCCAGCCTCGAGGTCGCGCGAGGCAAACAGGCGGCGGACCCACCCGTGCCGCCGTCCGACGACGAAGCCGTGGCGCAGCTGCTTCTTCAAGTCACCTCGCCAGCGCGGCGCCGTCTTGAGAAGGCGGACTCGGCGCCGCGCCCCTTGGAGACCGGCGCCGCCGCTCGGTATCCTCGACGCAGAGGCTGGCGCCAGCGCGCCTTAGCTGGTGGAGTGCGAGGAGGCCGCACGGCTTGAACACGGCGCCTCGACGCCCAAGCGAAGCTGCGGGTCAAGGCGCCACCTCCGTAATCCTTTCCAAGGCGCACTGGCGTCGCGATCCGCCGGCGGGTATGTTTTATTTCCGAATTTTCTCTTGATCTTCTTCGTAGAGGCCAACAGGCACCCTGCTGTGTAGTCCCGAGTTTCGGGTCGGCTGCTGAGCCGGCGGCCCGGAACTTTATTTGCTTACTTCCAAGTTTTTATCTGTGTCTGGAATTCTTGTTACAGGAATACCACAACCTCCGCGCTACTGCCTTCAACCGCAACGTCGAAGAGCTGAACAAGCGGGCTGCTGACCTGGCGAGGAGCCGAGGTGAGTTTTCTCCTTTCTTGGGCGCTTGCGCACCCGCGGGCTGTAGTCCCCGAGATTCGGGCCGACTGCTGCGCAGTCGGGCCGGATCTTCCTGGCGACCTTCTTGGCTGACAACTTTGCGTCCTTCTTCTTTTTATTCTTTAGAGTCCAACGCCGCTCTGCGGGGTCAGCTGGGCACGGCCGAGACCGCCTTGCGCGCCCAAGAGGAGGAGTGCGGCAAGCTCGCCGCAGAGCGCGACCTGCTAGCTATGCAGCTGGCGGAGCAGAGGGAGCTACTCAAGGCGGCGCGGGCTGAGGCGGAGAAGAAAGAGGCCGCCCTCCTGGCCGAACTTGAGAGCGAGCGCTCTGCCTGGACCGACAGAGAGGTGCAGCTGACCTCTGGCTTTCATGAAATCAAAGATATCGTCGATGGTAAGTTTGCTTTTACTTTCTCTTTTGGGTTGCCGACTATGGGTTAAGCCGGCTCCTGCTTTTTCTAACTTGCTTTTTCTTCTTCTTCTTCTTCTTGGCAGACTTCTTCCCTGGTCATACGCAGGCGGCCAATCAGGCCATCGAGGCCGAACGCGAGGCGCGGAGGGCGGGTGGCGCCGAGATCGCAGCCAACGCCCCGGACCCTTGACGGCAGCTCTCGAGCATTGAGGCTCGTCTGCGGTCGACGATCGGATCTGCGCCCGTCTTCAGCTGTCGGGCCCAGGCGATTACCGCCTGTGGCCGGACATGCCGGTTCACAGACTCCGGACCGGACCGACCGGCCGGAGGTCGCGGCCGGGCGTCTTGACGCTTGAAGGGCTCCGCGGCTCGGCCGGAGCTTCGCCGAGCCACGGAGTTCGTCAAGGCATGGTATCTGTGGCTCGACTGGACCGGCTGGCCGCGTTCGGTCGAAGCCCAGCGGAGCTGCAGCCGCGGAGGGCGCCCTCGTCGGCGTCTTGGCGGCGATCGCCGACTACACGGACACAGTGTCTTCGCCCCGAGCGGGCTGAAAGACGGTGGGGAGGCACCGCCGAGTGGCTCGGGATGAACCGGACTTCGGCGAGGACTCGGCGGAGGTGATCGACTCCAGCACCGAGGATGAAGACGAGGCGGAGGACGGAGATGGCATGGAGGCGCCAGAAGACGGAGCGGGCGGCCAGCCTCAGCTTGACCGCGCCTCCAGCAACGAGTCGCGCCCATCTGAGCCAGCCGCTGCCAGAGACGATCCAACCGAGACTGCCCAGCCATCCGCCCCGGCGCCTGACGCCGCCACGCCCGTCCTTCCAACCCCATCCGCTGCTTCTTAGGCCGCTGCCTTGGCTTTATTTTATCTGTTTGTTAGTCTTTCGAAAGAACTTTGTTAATTCGCACAATTCCACCCGCGGGGTGTATTCTGAACCTCTGTTCGAAGATCCGGCCAAGGGCCTAAGTTTGTGTAAATATTATTTTTAATTTCATGTTTCCTTGCTTTTTTCTCTTGTGGCTTTTTCCCTTGCCGCCTTCCCTTGGATGCCGCCTTGCCCGTCGGGCAACCGCTCTGCAGATTGCCGTCTAGGCCAAGTGCTTGGCTACTTTGGGAAGGCAAGTACTTGGCCATTTTAGAGTCGTCTAAGCAAGTTGGGTAGAGAACGGCAAGCCGGCTTCTTAAGAGTCGGTTTCACAAAACGGGCTGGGAGCCGATTTAAACTATGTTTATGCTTTGGGTCCTTAGCCATTTTTTCGTGTGGGCGCAGCTCACGCCTTTTACTCCTGCCCACCAAATTAAGCTCTGCGAGCTGCGGCTTCGACAGGAGATGGCTTGGGCACCGCACGCTACTTGTCCGACTTTAGGAAGCACCTCATAGCTCAAAGGCGGCGAGTCCTCGGGCCGACTAGTCGAGCCCGTGCCAAACAAGCATAATCAAAGGGTAACATACTCAAAGGCATAATTCTTATCATACTGAGATAACAAAGAGGGCAGTCCCGAGCTCGTCTCGGGGGCCGGAGTCTTGGTATTTCAAACACAAAGGGGTAGCGTGGTACATACCGCATCAATCTGTAAAATTTTCGAGGAGATTCAGCATTCCATGGCCACTCCGCCTCTTTGCCGGAGTCGTCCCTCTTATGCGTGCTCGGGGCTTCGAAAGGCGTCGATCAGGTAGTAGGAGTCGTTGCCAAAGACTTTATCGATGATGAACGGTCCTTCCCAAGGCGGCAAGCGGCTTGTGCTGGCGGCCGTCATTTGGATCAGCGGAGCACAAGGTCGCCCTCTAGGAATGATCTTGGCTTGACCTTCTTGTTGTAATGTGGCGCGAGCTCTGTTTGGTAGATCTTTGGACCCGGTGAGTGCCCGACCGAAGCCCTCTTCCAGCAGATCGACGCCGTCTTGACGTGCTTCTTCTGCTTCCTCCTCGGTGTACATGGTGACTCGCGGGGAGTCAAACTCTATATCCGTCGGGATGACGGCTTCGGCACCGTAAACGAGGAAGAAGGGTGTGAAGCCAGTTGACTTGTTTGGAGTCGTACGCAGACTCCAGAGGACGGCTGGCAACTCCTCAAGCTAGCAGCCGGCCAAACGCTCTAGTGGTTCGACCAGGCAAGGCTTGATGCCAGACAAGATGAGGCCGTTTGCTCGCTCCACCTGGCCGTTTGACTGCGGATGGGCAACGGACACTAAGTCCCGGCCGGATGCCTGCGTCAGCAGTAAACGAGCTGGGCGCCCTTGGCGAAATTTGTGCCGTTGTCGGTGATGATGCTGTGTGGTACGCCATACCGAGTCGTGATGTCGGCGATGAAAGTCACTGCCGTAGGACCATTCAACTTCTTGATGGGTTTGGCTTCTATCCACTTGGTAAACTTGTCCACCGCGACAAGTAGGTGAGTTAGGCCACCTCGTGCCGTCTTGACTGGTCCCACCATGTCCAGGCCCCTGCAGACAGAAAGGGCGAGCGATGGGGATAGTCTTAATGAAACTTCTTTGAAGCGGCTTGGAGCGGAACACCTGGCACCCCTTGCATTTTTGAACTAATTCCTTGGCCTCTTCCAGGGCAGTCGGCCAGAAGAAACCGTGTCGGAAGGCTTTGGCGACGAGTGCTCTGGAGGCTGCATGATGGCCGCACTCGCCCTGATGGATGTCTTCGAGGATTGCTTGGCCTTGCTTTCACGATTCTCGACCTTGGCCGGTAGACACCGGTGACGCTGCACCGACCAGCTCTCTATTGATTATAGTGTAGGCTGCCGCCGGGCGTTGCACTTGCCGAGCCAAGGTTTCATCAGTTGGTAGCTCTCCGCTTACCAAAAACTTCAAGATGGGCTGGGCCCATGAGGGTGCTGCTATTTCTTCGACTGCCAGTACTGCTACTTGAACGAGGGCGGCTGGGCTGGGAGGCGACGGGTTGGAGTCTGCAACAGCTTGCTGAGTTGAAGAAGTCCCCGGGCCGATTGGCGCAGTCCCCGGGCCGAGTACTGGAGTCTTTGCAAAGGTCGCCGCAGTCCCCGGGCCGGATTCTGAAGTCCCCGGGCCGGCTTCGACTGCTGCATTCTTGGGGGCGTCCTCAAGGGTTCTTGTGCCGTCTGCCGAGGCTCTGGAGTCGGATCCGGCTTCTTCAGGGGGAGCCGGCACAAAAATGGAGTCTGACTCTGGTGACGGTTTGACGGATGGCTTGAGAAGGCGCTGAAGGGCGACGCCGGATGGTATTGCCTGTCGGGTGGAACCGATTCTTGCTGTGGCATCCGCTTGGTCGTTGTCGTTCCTTGGTACATGGAGGAATTCGCATCCTCAAAATATCCACTCACCTGCTGTACTGTAAAGTGGTAGCTCGCCATATTTGCATCTTTGGCATCGATCGCGGATGACTGTTGGACCACCAAGTCGGAGTCGCCATAGCACGGATCCGGCGAATGCCGAAGCTCTTTGGCAAGCCGGAGCTCGTGGATGAGCGCCTCGTATTCGGTGACGTTGTTGGAGGCGGCGAAATGGATCTACAGCGCGTACTTGAGCTTGTCGCCTTTAGGGGAAGTGAGGACCACGCCGACTCCCAAGCCGGTGCGCATCTTGGAGCCATCAAAGTGCATCCGCCAATGGGTGGAGTCAGGCGCTGGCGACAGATACTGGGTCTCGGCCCAATCGACGAGGAAGTCGGCCAGTGCTTGTGACTTGATGGCGGTGCGGGTCTGGTAAATGATGGTGTAGGTGGCCAACTCTATGGCCTACTTGGCCACTCGGCATGAAGCATCTAGGCTTCGATGATCTCTGCTAGTGGGGCCGTGCAAACCACGGTGATTGGATGCTCTTGAAAGTAAGGCTTCAACTTCTTGGCGGCAAAATGCACGCGTAACACATCTTACGGTAGTGGGGGTAGTTCTCGCTTGGAGGTCGGCGGTACCTCGCCTGTAATACATCGGTCTCTGGATAGGTAGCGCCTTGCCTTCCTCCTTGCGTTCAACCACAATAATCTGACTACCTCATTTGGTGGCGGCAATATCTGAGGAGCATGGGCTCCTTTGGAGTCGGAGCCGCCAAAGACAGGGGGAGTAGTCAGCATTCTTTTCAACTGGAGAAAAGCTTCGTCCGCCTTGGAGTTCCATTCGAAGAAGGTGGTCTTCTTCATAAGCTGATACAGAGGAAGAGCTTTCTCACCCAGCCGACTGATGAATCGACTGATAGGCGCCAAGCAGCCGGTGAACTTATGCACATCTAGCAGTCGGCGGGGTACTTCCATCCTCTCAATTGCCTTGATCTTCACGGGGTTGCACTCTATGCCGCGCTCAGATACTGTGAAGCCAAGGAGCTGGCGGTGGTACTCCGAAGACGCATTTCTCTGGGTTGAGCTTGATCTGGAACCGACGCAGGTTTTCAAAGGTCTCTTTGAGGTCTTCCAACAGCGTTCCTCGCTTCTCCGTCTTCACCACCACGTCGTCCATGTAAACGTGGGCGTTTCTGCCAAGCTGCTTGAGGAGGCACTTCTGCATGCAACGCTGAAAGGTGGCGCCGGCGTTCCTCAAGCCGAACGTCATGGTCGCAGCGAAGGCTCCAAATGGCGTGATGAAGGCGTTCTTCAATCGATTCGCCGGGTTCAACTTGATCCGATGATATCCTGAATATGCATCTAAGAAGCTCAACAGCTCGCATCCGTTGTGGAGTCTATCACCGATCAATTCTTGGCGGAAGCGAACGGGTCCTTGGGGCAGGCTTTGTTGAGGCTTGTGTAGTCAATACACATCCGCCACTACTTGTTCTTCTTTAGTACCAGGACCGGGTTCGCCAACCATTCTGGAAAGAAAACTTCCATGATGAAACCGGCTGCAAGGAGCCGGGCTATCTCTTCTCCAACAACTCTTCTTTTTTTCTTCCCGACAGCGGCGCAAGGGCTGCCCGACAGGCTTCACATCAGGTCGGACATGTAACTTGTGCTCGGCGAAATCCGTCGGTACACTGGCATGTCTTTGGGGACCATGCGAAGATGTCCCGATTCTCACGGAGGAAATCGACGAGCTCGCCTTCCTATTCTTTGTCGAGGTTTGCACCTATGACAGCATATTTCTCTGGGTGCTCCGGGTCCAAGGGTATCTTCTTGGTCTCTTTGGCCGGCTTGAACGAGGCCCTCGACCCGACTCCTTGGGGTCGGGCGATATCTCTGGCTGCTTGTCGCCATCGCCATACGACCCGATCCAGAGCCGCTTCACCATGCGATCACCGGGGACTCGGCTAGCCGGTTGCTTTCAACCGACAGCAGTGACGACTTTCTGTAGTCGCGGCTACGGTCGTAATCCTTGGAACTCGGCATCTTCATCTTGAGGTAGGCATAGTGGGGACCGCCATGAACTTGGCCAAAGCAGGTCGGCCAAGCAAGGCATGGTAGGGGCTCTCGAGGTCCACCACCGAACCAGGCGGCTCTCGGCGAAAGTGATCCTTGTCCCCAAAGAGGGCGTCTATCGAGAATCTTGCCAATCGGGGAGCAGGAAAGGCCAGGTACAATTCCGTGGAACACAGTCCGACTATGCTGAAGCTGCCTCTACTTGATTCCTAGCTTCTCCATCGTATCCTTGTACAGGATGTTGATGCTGCTACCTCCGCCTATCAGTACTCGCGAGAAGCGAGCGGCCCGCCTATCCGTGGCAAGGGTGGCTCCCAAGACCAGAGCGTAGGAACCCGGATTCGGCATCACCTCTGGGTGATCAGCACGGCTCCAGCTGATGGGCTTCTCGGACCAGTGCATGAGTTCTGGGGCATCTGATGCTCTTGCATTCACTTCTTCTTCTGTTGCCGCTTTCTTTGCGATCATCAGCTCTGTTAGTAAACACGATATAGGCGCCTTGCTCTTACGGTGTCGTCTTGTCTGCGCCCATTGGCCGGACGGCCGGCTCTTTGGGGCGGTGGTGGAGGCGGCGGCGCCCAAAGCGAGGAGGGCAAGGCCGTCTCCCTTGGCGATCCTGGTGAGCCAGTGGCACTTCCGGGTGGTGTGATTTGACGGCTTCGCGCCGCTGTGGAACTTGCAGGGTCCGTCCAGAGTCTGCTCATAAGAGAAGGTCGGCAACCAGTTGGACTTGCCGCCTTTCTGCCGCTTGGCAGGAGGCTGCTGTAACGCCCCGAATTCGATGCGCCAGGTGTCTGTCAGTTAATCGCCGTCGTTGCCATGTCATGTGCTTGCGTGTTGCATTTTGCCATGTCATCATCTGCATTTCATATCATGTCATCATGTGCATCGCATTGGCATACGTGTTCGTCTCATGCATCCGAGCATTTTCCCCGTTGTCCGTTTTGCAATCCGGCACTCCTATGTCTCCCGGCGCCCCCTTTTACCTCTTTTCATGTGCGGGTGTTAAACTTTCTCGGAATGGACCGAGGTTTGTCAAGCGGCCTTGGTATAGCCGGTAGACCGCCTGTCAAGTTTCATGTCATTTGGAGGTCGTTTGGTACTCCAACGGTTACCCGGGTAACCGCAAAAGCCTCTTTTGTTTGCAGCCCAACACCCCTTTCAAAGTGGCCCAAAACCCAGCAAACTCCCCTCCATGCTCTCGGTCGTTCGATCACGATCGTGTGGGCGAAAACCGTGCTCCATTTGGACTCTCCTAGCTCCCTCTATCTATAAATAGGTGATCCCCTCCGAAATTTGCGGTCTAACCCTAGCCTTCCCCTACCTCGCCAACGGACAAAAATCCCGCTGCGGACGTGTCCGCCCATCCATTGCCGCCTCCATGTGCGGGCATCACGTAACTTCTTCTGCCGTCTCCACCGTGCGGCCACCGGGGCCCGATTTCGGCCGCCCGGGCGAACAGCCTTGAACCCGCCCTCCGCCGCCCGATCGCCCGCGGGTCCCAGCGCCGGCCGACTCCAGCGCGGAGCGCCGCCGCCTCGCCGGGCGCGCCATCCGCCCGCCTCGCGCCTGAAGCTCCCTCCTCTCCGGTCGCCGCCGCCCGCACCTTCTCTCGCCGCCGCCCGCTATGGCGCCGAGACCGAAGCTCGAGCTCGCCGCCCCGTGCTTTCGCCCGGCCGCCGCTGGCCTCCTCGCCCGTGGCCGACTCCCTACGGCGTCCGCGCCTCCTCGCCATGGATCCGGCCTCCCCGGCACCGGATCCGGTCGGCCCCACCTCGCTGGCGCCCTCCCCGTCGTCCTCCGGCCGCATCTCCCTCCTTTCCGGCGATCTTCCCCGGCCATCCTCGGTATCCGTGCAAAGGTTGACTTCCCCCCGAATTCCACCAAGTCCCCGAATCTGCAGTTATTTTTATGCATTTTCATCGCATCATAACTCTGCATCCGTAGCTCCGTTTCGTGCGTGTAATATGTGAAATTGTTCGCCTCGACGAGTACATCATTTCATCTCATTGCATCATTTTCATTAGAGCTCATATTGATGCCCGAAATGCTGTTGGAAGAGTGCTATGTGATGTTAGTTTCAGATTCTTATCAGAACATGCACTTTTGTCATTTTTGCCATGATTGATGTGTGCACCCTATGAACTTGAGTCCTACATGTGTTTTGTAATATGCCATGCCATATTTACAGGGTTCTATGCCATGTATTTTTGTGATCTCTTTAGTGACTAGCACAAGCATGCAAACTAGGCTTCATGATGTTGCTGATTTCAGCCTTGTTCTGCTGGTATTTTTATGCCATGTAAACTTGATGCTACCGAGAGATCCATGCTTATTTTGAGATACTTCAGTAAGGATGTTTTGAACATATGGTTATTCTCTATCCATCTATGCCCTTGTTTGCAATTATGGAGTGCCCTAGCTTGAGTCAATCGAGCTCTACTTTTGCTATAAAATGTTTCCTGGCAGGTTGTTTACATGTTATTCAATTTTGCCAACATTGTTGTAGTTGATCCGTGTATGCTATGATGTTGTTCTTGCCATGTATAGCTCCTATGACATGACCTCTTACTGTTAGTTGCCTTGCCATGCCATGTATTGCTCTGTGGTGAGTGATTCAAGCTCACCAACATGCCTACTTATTGTTGTTCCTGCCTTGTATGAATCTGTAATATAACTTGCCATGTTTACATGGGTGCCATCATATCTTCTGGTCCCTTTTGACTTATGGTCAGTAAAGGACATTTGTTCTATGCAATTAATAGATTCATGCCATGCCTTGTTTTGCTATTATAAGTTACTGTAGCATGTTGTTTGATAGATCTAAACATTGCAACCTGATGTTATTTCTGCTAAGCCTGAAACTTATTATTTGCAATCTTGCCATGTCCTTTTGAGCATGTTCTAGTGATTTCTGGACATACCTCAGTGTTCATGCTTTGTCATGCATTACCTGTAAATCATTCCCATGCCTTTTTTTTCATATTGAGGTGCTGTAGCATATTGTTTTGATGCTTGCAATATGCCTAGTTGCTGTTTTGGACAGCTTGTCCTTTAAACTTGTATAGGGTGTATGTGTTGAACCGTTGCTCCGTTTTGAGTGTGCTCTATATGAAACTTGCTTGATTTTGCATGTAGTTTCATATTATCATGTTGCATCCTTGTTTTGAGGTATTTGCTTGATGTTTGTATGCATTTTGCATCAATGCCATGCTTATCTTGTTTTGCTCATATCTTCTAGGCCGTAGCTCCGAATTTAATGAACTTTATATGTAACTTGACAAGAATTTCGTGTAGATCATCGTGGTGCATCTTAACTTGCTGTTTAACAACTTGAAATAGGATTTTTCCAGATCTGGACCAATTTCGAAATTTGCATATGAGGACTTACCGGAATTGTTCTATGTTGTTTCCGGCCTCATTTAAACTTGCCTTGATGTGTTGTTCTTGTTTGCATCATCTTTTGCCATGAGTAGCCTCATCTAGCGTTGTCATGCATCATGCTTGGTTGTGCATCATGTCTTGTTCATGTGTGGTGTGTTTACTATGTTGTGTGCTTCTTCTTGTTAGTTCCTGTTTCGTTGCGATCGTGACGATTCGTTCGTCTACGCTTGGTTCGGTTTCATCCATTCATCTTCTTCATGAACTCGTTCTTCTTCCTTCCGGGATTTCAGGCAAGATGACCGCTACCCTGGATCTCACTACTATCATTGCTATGCTAGTTGTTTCGTTCTATCGATATGCTGCGCTACCTATCACTTGTTCCTCAAGCCTCCCAAATTGCCATGAACCTCTAACCTTTGTCACCCTTCCTAGCAAACCGTTGTTTGGCTATGTTACCGCTTTGCTCAGCCCCTCTTATAGCGTTGTTAGTTGCAGGTGAAGATGAAGTTTGTTCCTTGTTGGAACATGGAGATGTTGTTCCTTGTTGGAACAAGTTTACTTGTTGGGATATCACAATATATCTTATTTAATTAATGCATCTATATACTTGGTAAAGGGTGGAAGGCTCGGCCTTATGCACAGTGTTTTGTTCCACTCTTGTCGCCTCTAGTTTCCGCTATATCGGTATTATGTTCCCGGATTTTGCGTCCCTAACGCGGTCGGGTGATTTATGGGACCCCCTTGACAGTTCGCTTTGAATAAGACTCCTCCGGCAAGGCCCAACATTGGTTTTACCATTTGCCTCACCTATGCCCTTTTATTTCCCTTGGGTTTCCGGAGCCCGAGGGTCATCTTTATTTTAGCCCCCGGGCCAGTTCTCCTTCGAGTGCTGGTCCAAACCGAGCGATGTCCGGCGCCCCCTGGGCAATCAGGGTTTATGCCAACCCGACGTCTGTCTCATCGGTGTGCCCCGAGACCGAGATATGTGCAGCTCCTATCAGGATTTGTCGGCACATCCGGGCGGCTTTGCTGGTCTTGTTTTATTGCTTTGTCGAAATGTCTTGTAGCCGGATTCCGAGACTGATCGGGTCTTCCCGGGGAGAAGGAATATCCTTCGTTGATCGCGAGAGCTTATCATGGGCTAAGTTGGGACACCCCTGCAGGGTATAAACTTTCGAGAGCCATGCCCGCAGTTATGTGGCAGATGGGAATTTGTTAATATTCGGTTGTAGTAAACTTGAAGCAAACTCTTCTAAAATACACCAACCGTGTGCGTAACCGTGAGTGTCTCTTTTCGGGGTTGATCGAGAGGAGAACACGGTTTCTGGGTTATGTCGGACGTAAGTAGGAGTTCAGGATCACTTCTTGATCATTACTAGTTGACGACCGTTCCTTTGTTTCTCTTCTCGCTCTCATTTGCGTATGTTAGCCACCATATATGCTTAGTCGCTGCTGCGACCTCACCACTTTACCTCTTCCTTTCCCATTTGAGCTTTGCTAGTCTTGATACCCATGGTAATGGGATTGTTGAGTCCTCGTGGCTCACAGATTACTACACCACTAGTTGCAGGTACAGGTTTCGCGATGATCATGACACGAGCGCGATGTTTGCTTGTGTTGGAGTTCTTCTTCTGCTTCTTCTTCGATCAGGGGATAGGTTCCAGGTCGGCAGCCTGGGCTAGCAGGGTGGATGTCGTTTGAGCTTCTGTTTATGTTTCATCCGTAGTCGGATGTTGATCTTGTATGATGTTGATGTATTCTTGTGGCATTTGTGCCTTATGTATGTATCCCCATCTATTATGTAATGTTGATGTAATGATATCCACCTTGCAAAAGCGTTTCAATATGCGGGTCTATCCTTGGTGGGACCGTCGAGTTCCTTTTGGATAGGGTCGCATATTGGGCGTGACAGCTGCCCCTCTGGCTGCTGGTCTTCGACCGTCGCCACCTGCCGGCTATTGGAAGCCGGCTTCGGGGCTTTGCACTTGTTATCATTCTGCTGTTGTCGCCGACTGGCGTCGCCAGCCGGAGTTCTGGGAGCATGAGGAGCTACTTTGCCAAACGCACTGACTTCGATCTCCGACTTCATGGAAGAGTCGGCAGTGGCGTACTTATCTGCTATGACCAGCAGCTCGTCGAGGGTCTCTGGCTCGTCGCAAAGGAGCTTGTGCTTGAGGAGGGTGCCTTCTCTGCACCCGGCGGTGAAGTACTCGATTGCCTGCACCTCGTGCACTCCTTCGCAGGAGTTCCGGAGTTTCGCCCGGTAGCGTGAGGTAGTCGCGAGTAGACTCGTTGGGGCCTTATGCGCTGGGGACAGCCGACGAGGCTTGGGAGGTCGCTTGTATGTGCTCGTGAAGTTGCGGACGAAGGCCTCGGTGAAGTCGACCCAGCCGTTGATGCTGCGGGGCTTCAAGCTGTTCAACCATGTCCGGCCGTGCTCGGAGCATGAGGGAACATACTTTACGGACCATGCGCTTGTTGCCGTTGCTATACCGACGGCCGTGGAGTAGTCCATCAGCCAGTCCTCCGGCTTCACGGAACCGGTGTATTTGGGTGTGTCTCGGGGGAGTGTGAATCCTCGGGGGAAGGGCTCGTCTCGGATGCGAGGTCCGAAACAGGGCGGGCCCAACTCGTCTTCTTCTTCTAGCGCCAGGGATCGGTGGAGTCGCTCGATCCGATGGCGGGCGTCATTCTCTCCGACTCCCTCTCAGCGGCCAAGGCGGTCGCCGAGAGTCGGATGATCGACGGGTGGCGGGGAGACTCGCCTTTCTCTACGGGGAGGAGGAGGCTGATAGTCGTCCCGCCGCTCCACCGCCCTTGGGTGGCCGTCTTCGTCGCGCTCGATGGAGATGTGAGTCCGGCTATGGCGGCGATACCGGATCCTGGTTCTTTCTTCCGCGGGCGCCGCCAGTCGGCATCCGAGATGTCGCGCCTTGATCTCGGCGAGGAGGAAAGTCGTCGTGGCGCCTCCGTGAGGCAGCCGGCTTCGTCTTGCGCCGCGGCCGCGTCGAGGAGCTGCTGGATTCGCTCCGTCATCAGGCGGCGCTCCTCGCCCTCGAAGTTATCCAGCTCGTCCGCCGCCGCCTGGGCAGCGTGAATGTTCTCCGCAGGGCGTGGCGTACAGGCGACCGCCCCAAACAGACCGGCGAGGGCGCGCCACATTGCCGGACCGCCGCTTAGGCGGCTAGGCCCGATGGGAGCCGGGCGAGCCGCCTACGCCGAGATCCATCTCGCGCTGATATGCTTCCGACAAGCGTCTCATGCTTGTCAGCTTCTGTGTGCCTACAAGGAGCTGAAGGCGGCGTGCCTCCAGCGTTTCGGCGTCGGCGTCCTCCGGAATGGAGGCGGTCAAGTCTTGCAAAGATCGCTGCGTCTAGAGGGTCACGAGCCCCGCCGGAGGGCTTCGCCGTGATCGATGGCGAGTACTTCGCGGACGGTGCTCCCGCCGCTCTCCGCGAGGGAGAGGTTTCGTGAGACCACCACGTTGGTGGGGAACGCGGCCGAGCGACGGTGTCGGAGTCGACCAGCATCGGGTCGGTGGAGCCCTACGGACTCTGTGTCGGGCGGCAGCTCGCCCGTTGACGTGGAGCTGCTCGAGGAGGCCCGCGAGGAGGCTTTCGGGGCCGTCCGTGCCTGCGTCGGATGCAGGCCCGTCGGAGTGGTGAACCTCGCCGACAAGTTCGGCGAGGCAGCTCGCCGCGCAGGCAACCTCGGCGCCATGCAGCGCGTCGGGGCAAACTCCATCTGGCGTGCCGGGCTGGCTGCGCTCGCCAGGGAGGAAGAGGGTTCCCGTCCAGAGCAGGTCTCCGGACGACGGTGCACCAGGCCTCACGGTGGGCGCCAAATGTCGGGGGTTGGGTGCGACATATGCCAAAGAATGGCTTATCATGGAGGGGGCGAGTAGAACATCGCCGGTGCCTGGAAACGGGATGAGGCGAAGGCATGCACGCCGGCGAATCTTACCCAGCTTCAGGGCTGTCCGAGGAGATAACACCCCTACTGCTGCTCTGCGGGATCTCCGCATGATCACTATGGCAAAGTGGGTACAAGAGGCTCCTTGAGCTGTTGGGGGCGAGGAAGGAGAAGGGCACGGCTTGCTCTTCTCTCCCTCTATGCGTGTGTCTAAAACTACTAGCTTCCAACCCTTTGCATGGGTGCCCCGGGGGGTTTATACAGGCCTACCCCCCGGGGGTACAACGGTAATCCGGCTGGGTGTGGGCCCAAGCCGTCAGTCTCTAAGTCGTCGTCTTCTCCGCCGACTCCGGGGGCCCGCCGACTAGTGGGCCCGCCGACGGCCCAGCATGGGGCCGACAGCCCTCGCCCGCCGCGGGCGGGTCTTGCCGGCTGCAGATCACTGTAGCCGTGTTTCTAATGACGCGAGCTTAGTCGTGGGGTTATGGCAACAGTGTCGCCGCCTGGCGGGCGATCACTGTTGCCATTCCCTGTCTTGTCTGGTTAATGGCGCGTGGATCCCGCGGGAGGGGCCGGCCGACTCCCGGAGACCACCCCCAACGGGTCCGTCTTTGGGGTGCTCTCGCCGTCTTTGGTACTCCCGCCGACAGATGGGTCCCGCCGTCTTCGGGTCGTACAGACAGGCCATCGTGGGTACAGGAATCTGCCCACGGGGCTGATGTCAGGGCCGGCATGGCAACAAGGTTCACGGACGGAGATCTCCGTCGATGCAAGCGCCTCAGAGCCATACCTGCCCTTTTATGAGCAGGTAGGGATGGGCGCAAGGCGGCCTTACCCATAGTCGCCCAGCGCGAGGTGGTGGAGGTCGCGGGCCGACTCGAGGCCGGCCTCGCCGGAGGTCGCTGGCTTGGAGTCGGCTTGTCCTGAGGCCGCCTCTGGGACTCGGCCCAGAGGGGTAGTCGGCAACTCTGTTGCCGACTCTCTGATGGCGGCTCTTGGCCTTGGGGTCTTGAGGGGCGCAGTCTGCCCCGATGTTTCGAAAGGTTCACGGGCTCGGGTCCGCCTACCCGTAGTACATTACTCCGACAAGGCTCGTGCAGCCCCTGACGTTCGCCTCTATTCTGTGTGCCCGATCGATCTGCCCATGGTGAACATGCTCCCGGAGCTGGACAGGACGACGCAGAGCATTTACATTGTCATCGCGTCGCTGATGTGGACGTCCATGGCCCGCGCCAAGCACCGGACCACGCAGCCAATGCCGGCACAACCGACGACGACAGCAACCGGTGGGCGGCAAAATTTCATGTTTTGACCCTTTGTTTGTAGTTTGTCCACATCTGACCCTCGTTTGAATTTTTTTTAAAATTTGACCATATTTCCTACCGCCACGAGGCCCGGCGATAGGATTACCTAGCCTACCTCCACGAAGCCCGGCGGAAGGAAACTTATCCACGTCAGCAACGTTAACGGCCTCTCGTCCCCTCCGTCACACCCTACTGCCGCTGCTCCTGGCGGTAGGCTGTCTGAACCTACCGCCGGGGTCTCTAGCGGTAGGATATGGACAGATATAAGCCCACGGGCCGGCCGCCCCACCCCCTTCTCCCCCCATCCCCCCCCCCCCCCCCAAGAACAGAGCAGTTCCTCTCGCCCCTCCCTCATCTCCTCCACTCTCCCCCTCTGATCTTTGTCGCTTCTTTACCGTTTTTGCGGATCGAGATGGCCCCGAAAAGAAAAAAAGTAAGCTCTTTCGATCCCTCCAATTAGTTTTAGTCAAACACCTTTTGATTCGTCGCATTATTTGATTCAAACCCCTCCCATTTTTGAATTAGATTTAAACTTTTTGAACCCTATGATTGATTTAGATTGTTTCTAGTGGAAGAGATGAGTTAGATATGAACTCTAGGCAATAGTTGGTATGTTTTTGTGAAGATGAACCCTAGTTTTGTGAAGATGAACCCTAGTTCATATATGAACTATAGGATATATTTTTGGATGTGATGATATTAACCCTAGTTCATATATGAACTATAGGATTTTTTGGAGGAATTTGATGTGATATGACGATGCATGTTCATATGCTATGATGCAAGTAGTGGATAGTGTTAAAAAATTATTCAATAAGTGAAAGATGTTGATATGGTATGATGCATTGTTAAATGTTGTTGAATGAAAGATGTTGGTTGAATATGATTCATTCGCATTAATCATTTATATTGGTTGGATATATGATAATTGATGAATGTTTGTTCAATAAGTGATAACTGTTAATTATTTTTTGATATGCTTATGTTTATGCATTTTTTTTAGGTGGCCACCTCTTGCGGATGACATTGGCATCAAGTATACAATGCTTGACCCTACGTTCGACAAGGGCCATCGTGCCCGTTTCATTGAGAACGGAGTGGTAATTACCTTTCTTAAACCAAATCTTCCAAATCGATGAAAAAAAGTTACTATTTTTTTGGGTCTTCATTTCGACAGATGCTCCCGCCACTGCGGATGAGGGGTCACGGGATGACCGTGAAGATGGAGTACGACGAGTGGTACGCGCCATTCTACCGGAGAGACCGACTGCTGGGTTTCGTCCTGCAGTTCAAGCGCAAGCCGCCGACGCTCGTCCACTCAGCTCTCGCAGCTTTGATCGATCGGTGGCGGCCAGAGACGCACAACTTCCATATTCCATGTGGGGAGATGACGGTTGCACTCGAGGATTGGGGGATGATTACGGGTATGCCGCTCGAGGGTCATGCTCTCATAGGACAGAGTGGAGAGGAAGAACTGGCACGATAGGGTTATCGCCCTCATTGGCGACTGCCCCCAGATAAGAAGAACCGGACTTCCGGCGTCCCGCTGCCGTGGCTCCTGAAGTACCGGAGCAAGTGCCCGGAAGGTGCCGAACCCTGGGTGGTGGAGCAGTACGCCAGGGCCTACCTGTGGTATCTTCTCACAGAGGTAGTGTTTCCATACTGCTCTGGGGACACTGCCCTCTGGATGTATCTCGACTTCCTGGCAGACTGGGATGCGGGATACAACTGGGGGGGCCGTTCGGTAAGCGAATATCACATTGTTTCAAATATCATGGACGTGTGCTGCTTTGGATTTTGTCATCTTATCATCTATACTTGTTTTGTAGCTTGACGACGCAACCCAGAGGACGGAATCTACGTCCGGTATGTGTGGATGTGTATGGGGCCTCTCCATTTGGATGTGGGAGCGAATCCCGGTGGGCCTCCGGAGAAGCTTGGAGCCATGGACTGACTATGGCGAAGATGGCGATGATGCTTGATACCCGACCGCCGCATACGCTTGGGACGTGGTGGGTACAATCTCGGGTGAATCCAAGGCCTTGTACAAGATCTTCAGCAACGAGCTTGATGCTCTGACGCCTTTCCAGGTATAACAACTAGATTTCGAATGTGGTCGACAACACTTGCACTTGAGCTTACCACTTTTGGTACTAGGTTAGCTGGTGGTCATATGTTGATGACTGAAAGTGGGGGTTCGAGCTAAATGTGATGTGCACGCAACACAGGCTTCTCTGGCGGTGCATCGTGCCCATGATTTTGTGTCTATGCCATCGAGTACCACTTGCCACAGCGCGTTGCCCCGCAATTTAGTAAGGCGCAACATACACCACTAGGCGGCATCGTTAAAGATACCGGTGGCTATGACCTGCACTTGTGAGTACCACCGCCTATTCTCATCGTTACCAACTTTCGTTTTGATGTTTTACATTCTTCCTAATGGTGTTTTACATTCTTTCTTATGCTTTGCAGGATGAGCAGGCAGAAGAATAAGTCTATCACTGATTGGGGAGAGCAACACGCCAAATACGTGACTGGATGGAACCAATGGAAAACTCGCAAAGATGTGGAGAGAAAAATGATTGACTGGGAGGAGTACGCGGATCACCTGCTGTGCTACGACGATGGCGTCAAGCATCGTCTGCGCCTAAGGCCACAGTGGACGACAGCAGATGCCAAAAATCTGTACAACGACGACTCCGAGAATGAAGCCTACAATGACAGCATCGGAGAGCTAGAAGGCGGATTTAGGGAGTATGGACCCATCATGAACAGAGTGGAAAGTTGTTTTTATCAACCGATGGTTCGATGAAATCAACTTTAGTGCTAGTGACTCATTTTATTACATTGCAGTCTTCGGAGCTGAAAAAAAGCATTTTTGATGCCTCTGATGCACTTAGTTCTATCCCCGGGGACTCAAGCTAGTGAGAACAAGTTGAGGATAATGGTGAAGGTAACATAGAGTTCATTTTCTTAAGTTCATTTTCGTTTTTAACAATAAAGTTGATCCATATTATGCTTATTGTTTCGTTCTCATTGCAGAAGTTCGTCAAAAAATGTCGCAAGCTTGTGGCCCTGCTTGGGTGTGCCACCTCCTCCGCTGATGTTTTTGCTCCTGCAGCACCGATGCGTAGCCTCACCTCATTGAGCCAGGCCGCCTCGTCGTAAATGGCGGTTCAAGATGACGAGGAGGAGGGCGAGGACGATGATGATGAAGAGGAAGATGAAGAAGAGAGCGAGGAAGAGGGAGCAGAAGAAGAACATGGTGAAGAAGAGGAAGAGGGCGATGATGAGGAGGAGTACGATGATGAAGACGAACCTCCACCAACTCAGACAACCCAGCGTGAGAAGAGGAATGTGCCGAAGAAGGACTGGAAGAGTCCAACCCCATTTCAGAAAGCGCATCCTACTCACCGCAAAAAGGCGGCCGAGGAGCGATCAAAGACCAACGAGGACCGGACCGCAAAGAGGGGAAGGAGGGACTGAAGTTGCTGCCATGTCGTTCCCTTGAACTAGAAACTTTCATGTTTGCTTCGTGAACCATTTGCTCGTGAAACTGTTTCGTATTTGTTGAACTTGCTATGTAAAACTTCGTGAAACATTTGTGGATGTGTGCTTGCTATGTAACTAACTTTCTTATTTGTGGATTTGTGGATGTGTGCTTGCTATGTGATAAGTATGGAATTGTTATGTGCTTCATGTTTATAAGTATTGAATTGTTATGTGCAAAAAATTGAAGACAAGAGAAGTTAGGAGGTGCAAAAAATATACTAGGGGCCTCCCTACCGCCAGGCCACATGGCGATAGGTTTGTACATCCTACCGCCACACCCTCTGGCGGTAAGGGGCCTCCCCCCGCACGCCTGCCTCCTGTGACCAAAACTGCCACCAAATCAGCGGTAGGGTTGCACACCCTACCGCCAGGCATCATGGCGGTAAGACCCTACCGCCAAAGGCCCTGGCGGTAGGATGTGCAACCCTACCGGCCTGGATTGCACATTCCTCGTCATAGAATGGGTGCCAGATGTGTTGACCCTACCGCCGAGCCCTACGTCGGTAGGGTGTCTTATGCTACCGCGGGGTCCCTGGAGGTGAGGTGGTGCGCTGGCCGTTAGGTAACGGCAGTGGGCCATCCATGCCACCGCCAGAACCTCTGGCGGTAGGCTGCCTGACCCTACGCCGAGCCCTGTGGCGGTAGCAAAAGAGTCAGATTTCGAAAAAAAATCAAACAGGGGCCAGATCCCGATTTTATACGTGAAAAGGGCCAAAACACGAAATTTTGCCCCCCCCCCCCCGGTGGGCGGCGAATGGACCACGAGCCCACAACGACAGTGGGCGAGCTGGCCTCGAAGACATCGTTGAGACAGTCGGGCTCCAACGCGTCGTTTTTTCGTGTATGCATATCAAACCCATTAAGCTACGCGAGAATGGTGGCCAACCAACATGGCCACGTGGCGCATGCTGGTTGGCCCTAGAAAGAAACTTTTTAATTTTTTTTGGAAGATGAAACTGAGAAACTTTTTAATTTTTTTGGAAAATGAAATTGAGACTTTTTTTGGGAAAGATATTTTTTGAGATTATTTTTGAAAGATGGAAGTGAGACTTTTGTTTCTTTTCCATTTTAAGAATATTTTTTTAGGTTTTTCCTTTTTATTTTTGAGATGGATGTGATGGTCACGTGTTGTGAAAAAGTTTTCTAATTAATTTTGAGATGAAGTTGAGAATTTTTTTCTTTGAGAGGGAAAAATAGACGCACAGCTTCCTTTCAAGAGGCCCGCAATGGCGGGCCCCAACCACTAGTATGTCATGTATCATCATTGTGATGTAACCATACGTGCCCTTGTTGTAGTATTCGTACAGCCCGAGCTTGAGTTGGATTAGCGAAACCGTGGACATGGGCGCGCACGTGTGCCACCGGAGAATGTTCTTGGCAAGGCCGACCTCATCTCCAGCAGCGGCTCTCATCTCCAGCAGCGGCTCACGGAGTACTCCGTGGACGCCATGGTGCTACTCAGCGTCGGCGCCGCCATTCTGGAATGAACACCAAAGCGCGGACGTGGCAATGCTCGTCAGCGCGTGACACAGGGGGGTGCGGGTGTCCATGGCATGAATAGTGTCTTTTCAGGGGGGAAACATGTTTTTTAAAGTACTCCCTTTAGTGATCTACTAGTATATAAGAGCAACTCCAGCCGGCGAACCAAAATTGTCCCCACTTATACGTTTGGGTCGATCAAAATGGACCCAAGCGCCGGCCCAACGCGCGGACCCAAACCCAAACTACATCCGCTCGGTGTTGGTTTGGACACATTTCAGGCCCAAATTTACGTCTGGTTTGTGTCCATGCGGTCACCAAACAAACACGGCGCACGTCCTATCGGTGTCTGCCGTGGCCCTACCTGTCGACCAACCACCGTCAGCGGTCGTATTAAACGCGAACACCGATCTCGGGCCTGCCTGGCAGTGGGTGGAAGCGCCGGGTCGCCATCCTTTTTAATGCAAGCGTGCGGGGGGGGGGGGGGGGAGCCTTATTCACTTCCATCATCCTTCCATGTCTGACCGCGCTTGCTCCCTCGCCGGCGACCACAAACCCTAGCGCGCCATGGGCTTATTCAACAGCAAGGGCAAGGGCAAGTTCTGCCCTGGTGCGAGCTCCTCCTACGCGCCTCCTCCTCGTCCGCCGTTGGCTCATCAACGCGGTGGGCCACCACGAGAGCGGGAGAGGCTGTACATGCCAGTCCACTAGGCGCAGTGGCACTGGCAGTACCACCAGCCTCTCCAGTATCCAGATGTTAGCCTGTCGCATGGCTGGCATCTGCACCCGCAGCGCATCTCCATTCCGGCGGTGCCGTGCTCGTCGCGGGACGCGCTGAGGAGGTTCGCCGGCACCGCGAGCTCCTTACGCCGGAGCAGCGCGCACTCCGTGCCTACGCGTCAGACTATCCCAACTGAGAGTGTTGGTTCACGTTGGAGCACGAGGAGGAGCACCGTCGCGGTGTGCAGGTCAACCACGCCTTTCCCCCGCCGCCCCCAGAGGTCTTGCCAGAGGAGGAGGAGAGGCCGCGTACCAGGCCGCCCTCGAGGCGGCTCTGCAACGCGCGCTCGAGGAAAGCCGGCTCAAGGAGGACGCATACTGGGACAACTTGGAGGAGGCCCTCGCCCTGTCGGCCGCGGGGGACTCCGTCCACGCCCCGCATGACTGCCGCGGCCTATCCTTCATCCCATGGCCGAGCCTGAGGCCAGTCGTAAGCGGTCGCCACCGCCGCTCACTTGGCCCGACGAGTCATACTCGTGGACCAGCGTGGTCCGCGAGTGGGTGAGAGTGCCCCGTCCACTTCGACGCGACGTCGGAGGAGGAGGAGAGCCACTTGGAGCGGCGGAAACAACACCGGCTCACCGAGGAGCAGGCCGGCAGCGAGCAATAGATGTTGTGGGAGTGTGAGGAGGAGGAGAGGCGCACCGCAATGCCACCGCTACAGCAGAAGCCGGAGAGGCTGCGTTGGCAGCGTAGCAGAGGCGTTTGCGTGGGCTGGGAAGCCACCAACATTCATCGACCTCATCGGCGACGGCGACGACGGCAAATGCAAGGGCAAGGACGGGGCCTAGGGCAGTGTGCGGGTGCGGGTGTGGTATTTTTTCTAATGTTTAATTAATTTTTAAGTGGATTTTGACAGGTGGTTCACCGACCATTAATGCTTAATTATGTTCATTTCGGCCGCATGTTTTTGAAAATTCTTTTTTGCATGGGAAAAAATGGGTCTGGCACCCATTGAGCGCATCGGTCTACCCAAATCAAAAAACGGACGTGTTCGTCCGCTCGGCCGATCCAAGCGGACAAAAAACAGACAAAACCATGGCACAAAGGCGTAACACCTGCTGTACTGTAATGTGACATTCATAGCCCAACAAAGGTTACGGGTGCTCCACCGAGGCCAAAATGCACCACCTTTAAAATGGCCAGAATGTGTTTGAAAAGCTGTTTTGTACTCCTTCCCTTCTGCCGGCAGGCGAATTTGGTGATTGCATGAGCGCAAATCTAACTTGAAGAACCAGCGTGCTCCAGCCATCTCGTCCAAGATAACTTCAACTAGATCGGGAACGCGCGAGGGTGCCGGTCCTAACATTGTGGTCAAGCGGGTAATGCAAGTTAGTAGGAATCCAGATTTAGCATACACATTCAAACAGGATAAAAAAAATATAGAAAGGAAGATACGTTCACTTGTGAAGACATTGTGGAGTTGGGGCAGCATCGAGTAGTCGCTTGATTTCGCACAAGGAAATGTCCAATTCACCTGCATAGACACATTCATGAAATTACCCAACTGAGGTCCGATATGTTTAGCTTTTTTGTGTGTGTCTTGCTACTATATGTTTAGCAATGATTTTAGTCCAACGCATAAAAAAGATTTCTAAATGCAAGCAATGAATATTAGCGTGTTACGACTTGCCAAGGTGATTTCACATAGACATTGTTCGCTACATGTGATCTACTCCCTCCGTTCCGTATTATGAGTCATTTTGGCTTTTTTCGACAAACTCCAAAAACCAGCAAAATGACATGTTTTACCCCTGTTCCGAAATACACAGGCAAAGAAATTGCAGCATTGTATATACCCACCATTTGGGTCTCCCCCCCCCCCCCCCCCTCCCCATTGTACATTAACTGGTTTGAGTTTTATTTAATATACATGCAGCAGGAGCTTTTTCTACTGTTTAAATTTTTAAAAAAGATTGCAACAGAGAAATTCAGAAGACGCGGAGGCAGAGAAATTCAGAAGACGCGACCACGGGGGCAGAGAAGAGCGCAGTGAGCCTCGCCATGCCGATCCAGAAGACGCGGAGGTGCGGCGGGTGGGCGCGCGCAAGTGCCGCCCCTGCCTTCTCCGCCATGACGGTCCCCGTGGCAGCGAGGTGCGCGAGGAGCTGCGCTGCGAGGAAGGCGCGTTGGACCGGGGCCCACGCACCCCCGCAATTCCCGCGCACGGGGAGGAACAAGAACGCAAGCACGAGCGACGCGGCGGCAAGGGCCAAGGGCGCCCCGAGCGCGAGCCTGTGGCGGAATCCCCTCCCGCGTGACCAGCGAGACGCCAGCTTCGCGAGTAGGGGCTCCTCTGTCTTCGCCTGGTGCTGAGCACCGCAGGGGTAGTGATGGAGGCAGCCGCAGATGGAGAGGGCGAGGGCAGCGAGGAGGAAGAGGAGGTCCACAACGCCGAGGAGCGGGCGCTGCACTCACGGGGAGAGGAGGAAGGCGAGGCAAGAGAGAGTGGGGACCAAAGGGGAACGTGCACAAGAGAGCCCTCTCCAACCAGGGGTACTTTTGGAAAGTGCATTGTACTGGATTCTCTAAAACAACATATAATACGGAACAGAGGGAGTAAAACTTTATGTTACTTGGTACGGCGGTGTTTTCCATAAAATTTGATCATACAAAAATAGGCAACAAATATCATACTTGACAGGGCAATTATAATGTTAGCGCTGGGTACCTGGCTCATCGGTTGTCCCGGCATTTAATCAAAGTTTTAGTGCTCCCAAAGGGAATTAGACCGTTAAGGATGTACCATAAAAAGGGCACGATAATCTAAGTCCAGTACAAACCATTTTGTCAAAGTCATGCCAAAGGGCAAAGCAATTAGATATACCAAAAGAAAGGCAAGCAGGATGTATTTAGTCAGTAGAAAAATTGATCTGGAAGTTCATGAATAAGGGGAAATATACTTTTTGTCCAAAAGTAAATCAGGAACAAAGTTAGTTATACCAAAAGCAAGGTGAGCGGGGAATATTTAATTAGTACAACAAATGATCTGGAGGCTCGTGATAAAAGGGAAACACTTTTTTGCTCCAAAACTAAGCCAGGACGATAAATTCACATCAAGTTAGATACAAAGAGTAGAGTTATTAGACAATAAAATCAAGCCAGAGTGCCCACGCGAGATAAGGAACCTACACAATTCAACTAAAGCATACTATTTAATAACTTCACTTGATTGTCTTGACGTTCGACTTCTCATATGGCACGTCACACGGACCTGCTGTGAGTATTTAGTTTAGCCAATTAAGCCATAGCAAAAAAAATGGATAACAAGGTTATGTTCTTTGAAGTGACCGCTTGTGGATAGTGAGCGATAGTTTGCCCCATACTCATGTTCAAAGTTGGCACCATACCGGTCCTATGTGTCGAGTGTAAGAATTCTGTTTAACATGAGAAGAACAATCTATTTAACAATGGTGTAAGAATTCATTTAACATGTAGAGAACAATCTATTGAACGATGGCATAAGGTCAGCATGCTACCTCTTGTTAAGGTCCTCTCACAAAGACATGGTTCGCTACATGGAGCTTGGCCCCTTGTCTTTTTGGCACATTCGCGTTTATGGCAGCACTTACCTGAATATTTGAGACAATCAGTGTCGAGTACAACATCATTAACAGGAATTAGAGACAACGATGGTGGTACTCTGTATACACCCATACCTTCATCATCACTGATGTAAATAGGATAGCTAATTATGACCCATTTCATATTGTGGTTATTACTGGAGTCCTAGTAAGCGTAGAAGCAAAAAATGCAAGAGAGTGGGATCAACGCAGATCTAGAGAGAACAATCCCAACAAAAATAAAATATGGGTTACTTTCATAAGTGCTAAATGCACACCAAATTTCATGGATATCCATGTAATTAGTATAGTACTCCTTCCATGCCAAACTATCAAGAACAAGGACATGAGTTTTTTTAGAACTGGAACCACTAAATGTACCTACCTCCCTACCTCTCTCTCTCTCTCTCCCTCCCTCCCTCCCTCCCTCCCTCACTCTTAGTGATGACAAGTTATATGAATCTAAGCTCACGTGTTTTTGTGTGTCTGCATAAATTGATCCCAGATCACCATACGGTAAGATAACATGTCTGAATAAATTCAAATGACCATGTCTGAACAAGTTATATGTATCCAAGTCCCACATGGTTACTACAATAAAAAGAAATTTGAGAAAAGAAGACAGACATATCAGGAAGAATTAGTACAACAGAACATTGATTTGCAGTCGCTGAAGGAAATATGCCCTAGAGGCAATAATAAAGTTATTATTTATTTCCTTATATCATGATAAATGTTTATTATTCATGCTAGAATTGTATTAACCGGAAACATAATACTTGTGTGAATACATAGACAAACAGAGTGTCACTAGTATGCCTCTACTTGACTAGCTTGTTGATCAAAGATGGTTATGTTTCCTAGCCATAGACATGAGTTGTCATTTGATTAACGGGATCACATCATTAGGAGAATGATGTGATTGACTTGACCCATTCCGTTAGCTTAGCACTTGATCGTTTAGTATTCTGCTATTGCTTTCTTCATGACTTATACATGTTCCTATGACTATGAGATTATGCAACTCCCATTTACCGGAGGAACACTTTGTGTGCTACCAAATGTCACAACGTAACTGAGTGATTATAAAGGTGCTCCACAGGTGTCTCCAAAGGTACTTGTTGGGTTGGCATATTTCTAGATTAGGATTTGTCACTCCGATCATCGGAGATGTATCTCTGGGCCCACTCGGTAATGCACATCACTATAAGCCTTGCAAGCATTGCAACTAATGAATTAGTTGCAGGATGATCTATTACGGAACGAGTAAAGAGACTTGCCGGTAACGAGATTGAACTAGGTATTAAGATACCGACGATCGAATCTCGGGCAAGTAACATACCGATGACAAAGGGAACAACGTATGTTGTTATGCGGTTTGACCGATAAAGATCTTCGTAGAATATGTAGGAGCCAATATGACCATCCAGGTTCCGCTATTTGTTATTGACCGGAGACGTGTCTCGGTCATGTCTACATAGTTCTCGAACCTGTAGGGTCCGCACGCTTAAAGTTAGATGACGATCGGTATTATGAGTTTTGTGTTTTGATGTACCGAAGGTAGTTCGGAGTCCCAGATATGATCACGGACATGACGAGGAGTCTCAAAATGGTCGAGACATAAAGATTGATATATTGGAAGCCTATATTTGGATATCGGAAGTGTTCCGGGTGAAATCGGGATTTTGCAGATGCAAGAATTCTGGAACCCCCCGGGAAGTAATGGGCCTATTGGGCCTTAGTGGAGAAGAGGAGGGGCGGCTAGGGCTGGCCGCGCGCCCCCTCCCCCTCTAGTCCGAATTGGACAAGGAGGGGGTGGGCGGCGCCCCCTTTCCTTCCCCCTCTCTCACTAGTGCAGAACCGGGCTTTAGCGCCGGTTCGTAACGGCCTTTAGTACCGGTTCGGCAACCGGCACTAAAGAGTGGGGACTAAATGCCCCCCCCCTTTAGTACCGGTTCGTCACGAACCGGCGCTAAAGTGCCACCACGTGGCACGAGCCAGGCCCGGGTGCGTGTAGGGCTTTAGTACCGGTTGGTAACACCAACCGGTACTAAATGTTTGGGGGGTTTTGGTTTTTTTTCATTAATTTTGTGTTTTCCATTTAATTCTTTTTTGTTTGCTGGTATTTTACGATACTACAAATTGTACACGTTATGCATATATATAAATAGATTTTCCTGTACGTAGAACCGCATATATATATATATATATATATATATATATATATATATATATATATATATCATCGAATGTCTCACAACCAACACCATTAATTATTCACACATACACATGCATGTATATACATATACAATTTCTCCTACATGTTGCCTTGGTGCCTTCGGAGCATGATGACAAGTGGTTCATGGGGAGGTAGCGGGTAATAGTATTCTCCTTTGGGATCTATGACCTGGTCGAGAAAAAATCCCGTTATTTCCTCTTGAAGTGCTAGTATGCGCTCCGCTGGTAGGAGCTGCTCCCGCACCTCACTGAACTGTTAAGAAGGAGATCAATATGCATGTGTATTAGTTGTGTGACTAGATATCAATAGTGGTGTGAATAGTGTTCTAACAAACGTACCCAGTCCTGTCTTTGAGATCTGCTCCTTTCGGACGCCATCATGCGAATGTTCTCGCAAACGTAGAATGCACACAGATCATTCCCGGCGCCGCTTCTGTGGCCTTTACGATAATGGAATTGAATCAGATAATGATTAATCAAGCATGATAATTAATTAATGGTATTGAAACAAGAATTAAAGAGATGGTATCTAGCTAGCTAGCTAGTACTACTTAATTAATTACCTTTGGTCGATACCAAAACAACTTTTTTGCCCATTTGCCTGGAGTCACCTTGATGAAATTTTCCCAAGCCCAGCCCGCCGGCAAAGGAAATTAATAAAGGGGTTATTAAATAGTTCATATCAGGAAATGACGAACTAAATAGGCCGAGATATAGTTAATAATGATTGAAATTACCTGTTGACTATCCCCTTCACGATGGTGTAGTCTTTTTCTTCTTTCGAGTGAGTCCAAAGATTTCAACCTGCTTCCTTTGTCAACTTTAATGTCTAACAAGATCCAGTGGAGACTGCATGCGCACACGTTTGCATGTCTTAATTAAGCGGGCATGTGCATAACACTAATCAACTACCGTAAACCCTATACACTTAATTATTAACATATAGCTAGCTAGTAAGCAAAAATAGAATTTGTAGTACAAGACAGTGTGACTCACAGGAAGTTGTAAGGAAGTAGTATATCTCCACTGGTATTGAGGCGCTTGAAGAACTCCAGCATGCTTTCCTCTAAACTATCTCGACAAGTTGAAACATTCCATGTGTACTCATTAATGGTATTTGGGTCAATGAACCCAATGCCATAGCGTCCAGATTTTTTTATTTCATACATCTTCATCCTGCATATAATACCACAGAAAAGAATATATAGTGAGGATAATTACATGTAATGATTGAACAAAAATTACAGAAAGAAATCACTTACAGACAATAGCAACTGACGATAGATTTGTCGAGTGCGTCTTGATTGTATAACTGAAATAGTTCTGAATACTCAACGGACAGAGTTTTCTCATGAAAGTAATGCTCCTCCTTGACATTCACCATGAGGGACTCTCGATTGGAAATCTTGGTAATGTTCATGTACCATGATGCAATTCATACATTCTCGTTGGGAGGATCTTGACCTTGTGCAGCTCGACCAAAGGTTGGCCGGACATATTTCCGTTTTATTTCCTCCTCTCTAAGCGGAGACATGGGCTCAATTTCGAGGAGTTGTCCAACAGAGATCTTAAGCATTTCAGCCTGCATTATATGCTCCTCCGTTATTACCACATCACCTAGCTGGGGAACGTTAACGGTTTGCCCACAATAATATTGGGCGCACGGACTCCTCTCATGTGTTGTTGGCACAACAAGCGGGGGGATCGATTGCGCCGCCTGTTCTCCCAGCTGGGGAACAGTTTTCCCGCATTTTTTGCCCGCTGCTTGTTGGCTCGAGCTCGAGCTTGCTTCCTTCTGTATTCGTGCTCGATGTGACTTCCTGATTTGGCGCTCATAGTCTGAGTCAACAGGCTTGGGAGCTGGTGCTCTAGCCATACGAATGAAGTGGCCAATCTTTTCCTCAGGCACTTTCTCCCTTGGTGGCGGTGCCTGTTTCGGTGCAAAATGGGCGTCCACTTGGGCCTGCACTATGGCTGTGTTTTGCTCCTCGGTCATGTCGTAAGGCCTCTGAGGAAGAGGAGCGAGGCTTGGACCATATTTATATCGCCTTTGTCTCACTTTGTACTTCCTGAACTACCTCGACTCGTACCGCTACGCACCATAGCTGCAGCGTGTCTCTTTTGCAATTGCTGAGACGGCGGAGACGGCTGACGTGGCTGAGTTGGAGCAGGAGGAGTGGCCTGACGCTGTGCCAGACTTGAAACCGGAGGAGTGGCCTGACGCTGTGCCGGACTTGAAACCGAAGGAGTCTGCTCACGCATTCGGGGACTTGGAGGAGGTGGCGGACTTCAAGGAGGAGTCGGCTCACGCGTTCGTGGACTTGGAGGAGCGGGAGTCTGCTGACTCGGTGGCGGACTTCGAGGAGGAGTCGGCAGACGACGCGGTGTCGGTGGACTTTGAAAGATGATGCAATCCTTTCTCCATAGGATGATACGATGTATGGCCTCTCCCAGTGTGCGCTCATCTTCACCTCCAGGAATGTCAAGCTGTAGCCCCGAATATGGGTCCACCACTTCATCAACCGAGACACGAGCATAGTCCTCTGGAATCGGGGTGCAATGGAAGGTTGCTTTGGGGGTAATTGTAAAAGCAACGCCGTCCGCCACCTTCATGGATATGTTCTTCATTTTGGAGTGTAGCTCACAGTTAGTGTTCTCTATGATGTCATCCACAGGGTATGTATCCAGCAGTGTCGCCGGCCGTAACCAACGCTACTTCTCGGCATGGATGAGATGGTGCTATCCAATGCTGGACGATCATCCGCTTGCTGCTGCCGCTGCTGAGACCCCCTTTCCTAGCTAAGTGAGTCGATCTGCTGCTGCTGCTGGAATTTGAGTGCCAAGTCAGTGTGCCTTGCTTCTAGGCGTTGAAGGCGTTCTGCGTCCTGCTTCCTCTACTCCTCCTCCAGCTTCCTCTTCTTCTCCTCCTCCATCTTCTTTCTAGCACGGGCCCTGTAGTCCTCGTTCCATTCTGAAAAGCCCTCATACCAGGGAATAACGTCCTTGCCTCGTGTTCTTCCCGGGTGTTCAGGATTTCCTAGGGCGCGTGTAAGCTCGTCGTTCTCTCTGTTGGGTGTGAACACCCTCGTTCGAGCTTCTTCTATTGCGTCAAGTATCTTTTTTCGGCTCCTTTTAGACTTGCCTTCTGCGAAACCAGGCCTGTCTTCGGGTCCAATGCCCCCCCATGCGCATAGAACCAAGTTCTGCACCTGGGGGGCCAGCTCCTAGTAACCGGAGTGACCCCTGCATGCTCCATCTCTTGCTCAGACTTATCCCACTTAGGCATTCCCACCGTGTAGCCACCTGGACCCAGCCTATGGAATTGTGTCTTTTTGCGGCATTGGCCTTGTTTTTTATCGACCGTTCCTTAGATAATTCTGATTCCTTGAATTTCACGAAATCGGCCCAGTGTTCTCTTTGCTTCTCCAGTGTTCCCGTGAATTCTGGAGTCTTCCTTTCTGTGAGGTAGTTGGCCCATACAGTTTTCTTGTGGGTGTTGAATGCAATTGCCATCTTCTTAAGAGCAGCGCCCTTGACTTTCTCCACATCTGCTTCAGTGAAATAATCTAGTAGGGTGAAATGTTCCATCAGAGATTCCCAAAGGGCTTTTTTTGCTCTGTCGTCGACCCAAGTAACACCTGGACGTTTAGTTTTTGGCTCTTTCCATTCTTGAATGGAGATCGGGAGTTGGTCCTTCACAAGAACTCCACACCAACGAGTCCACTTGTTGGCAATGTTCTTAGGCGTGAGGGGCTCATGACTAGGTTTGGTGGATTCGATGTTGTACTTTACACCCTCCTTCAACTTTCTGCCCGGGCCTCGCTTTGTCCTGCTATCTGTAGAAGCAGGTTTGCTTGATCCGGAGGGCTGAAAGAAGAAATATCGATTCGTTAATATATCTTCAAATAAAAAAACATATGATGGTCACCATGATGCCTACTTATATAAATATACCTCGTCGGTAGTCTTTGTTATTTGAAGATCAGCATTGTCTGTGTCATCATAATCATAATCATAGTTCATGACTTCATCATCTTGGTCGTCGAGATCGAATATCTTTTCATCACCCTCTCCGGTATTGTTCAGATATTGGAAGCCGTCATCTGCTTCATTCAGATCATCTAGCCTGTGAGGGCTGCGTATATGTGGAACAATTCCTCTTCTCTCTCTCTGACGGTATTGTCCGCCATAGCTTTTACTTAACTAATACAGAAGAAATATAAAACAATTTAGTATTCAAATTACAATGCATGGATGCAATCAATAAGGAAAAACTGAATCATGTATATGGTACATAATATATGCATCGTCTCGATTAATATATAATCTCGAATACATCATCGTCTCAAATAATATATATAATCTCGAATACATCGTCTTGAATATTATCTATCGAATACATCACTGGCTAGGTACCTAATAAAGATCGAGTATTATAGAAGAATCTAGGCCACTCGCGGTTCCTGGGGCGCGGGCGGTGGACACCCAAAGCGAAGGAACCATCACAGGATCATATCTCCGGTCATCTGCCCAAAGAACCTGCCAAGTTTTGGAGAACCTGACACGGCGACGCACCACCTCCTGCGGCGCCGGCTCCCTCTACACCGAATGTGGCTCACGCGAACGCCACCAAAGGAGATCAGGGTCGACGATGGGACCCGAGGCTGGGTTCCTCACCAAGCGGCACGTCCCTCCAGGTAGCACCTCCCAGTGCCAGCCTGGCGGAGCCCAGTCCCGGATATGGGTCCTCTAAAGCAGAACATCGTCGCGAACGGGTCGACGGCGAGGATGCGGGCCGGGAATATTGTCGAGAACAAATACTATATGCCCGCAAAAAGTAACATTTTTTAAATGATTGGATTGTGATAACTAAAATTCTATATATATGCAAATTCTAACAATTTGACATTAATCTAATTCATCTAACTAAAACTAATTCTAAAATTTCTAACATTTCTGATTATATAACTAACATTTCTATAACATTTCTAATATTTATATAACTAAAAACAGAAAAATTGGTAACATTTCTATAACATTTCTAATATTTATATAACTAAAAACAGAAAAATTGGTAACATTTCTATAAATATTTCAATAACTAAAAAACAGAAGAAAAAAATATAACATTTCTAATATTTCTATAACTAAAAAATAGAATAATTTCTAACATTTCTATAACTAAAAAACAGAAAAAATTCTATAACTAAAATTTATAACAAACAAACTAATGTGTGTGTGTGTAGTGTGTGTGTGTGTGTGGACATGGCGGCCGGGGTGAGCTCATCGGCGAGGCGACGATGGGGCGGCAACGACGGGGCGACGGACGGGCGCGTGTGACGGGACGGGACGGCCGAGGCAGCGGCACGTCGACGACGACGAGGGCGGGACGGCGGGCGGCGACGGCATCGATCGGGGCAGGCGGCACGGGTCGTCGACGGAGAGAAGAAACAGAGAGGGAAACTGAATTTTTTTTCAAGTGTTGTATATATAGGATGGACCTTTAGTATCGGTTGGAGCCACCAACCGGTACTAAAGGTATGTTTTGGCCAGGCCAAGCGGCGGGAAGCGTGCCCCCTTTAATACCGGGTGGTGGCTCAAACCGGTACTAAAGACCCCCTCTTTAGTACCGGTTGCAGCCACCACCCGGCACTAAAGGGGGTTGTCGGTGTACTAGAGTAGGGGTACCCTAGTATCCCAAACTCGTGCACGGACAGTCGCAGCACCCCGTGGCAAGGCTGGCCTGGTGACCGCTTAAGACCCTCGGCTGGCTCCTTCGAGTCACTCAAGAACAAAGTAATCAAGGCCCCGGCAAGAGGAGCTTGCCGGGAAGACCACTCAAGACATGAAGGAAACAAGGCCCCGGCAAGAGGAGCTTGCCGGGAAAGGCTTGGTGAGCGCCAAGCTCCCAAGCGCGACAAGGGCTCTGCCGCGGCAAGGCGCTTGCCGCGGCAGGCAACCTCTCTTCATCTCCGCTCTAGCTCATCCGCCAACGTGTCGCCGCGGGGCTTTCCCAGGAACGCGTGTCGATGGGCTGTGCAGCCAGCGGGGAGCGGCGATGAGCGGCGCTGACAAGCTACCATCGTGGCAAACGGAGGCGCACTTGACGGTCTCTGTTACACTGTTCAAACGACTGAGACGGGCATTTATGACTCTTGTCCCTTGCCGTCAGAGTTAGGTATAGATCATCAGACCTTTGCATAAAGCGGTGTACCAACCTCTGTTTTTACTATCTTACCCTTGTCTACTTGCCACCTGTGGTGACCCCTTGTGCCTATAAAAGGAGGCCCGAGGGCAACGTAGAAAGGGTTCGGTTCATTCGACTCATACGAGACCATACTCAGGCTAGGTTTTGTAGCTCCCATTGCTCCCTAGCAAGAACACAACATAATCCACAAAGCAGCAGTAGGAGTATTATCTCTCCGGAGAGCTCCGAAGCTGGGTAAATCTGCTCGTGTGCATCGCTTCGATCCGCTCTTTGTGCATCCTCCGCTCCCTCTCCGAACCACAAGGGACCAGGTCCCATAGGTGTTCGCGGGACACGATCAGCTTCCCCGACATCTTTGGCGCGCCAGGTAGGGGCCGTCGAGGCTGTGTGAACCCGATCCACCGGTCACACGAGCGACCTCATCAACATCTTCATCGACATGGCGCCGAAGAAGAAGTCTTCGGCTGCAGCAGAGCCGTCCGCGTCAAACCCACCGCCACCGGAGCAGACAGGTGGTGGGGGAGACGCTGGCGGAGGAATGGGCGTCGTCGAGAGAGCCCACAACGTCACCAGGTCCAAAGACAAGGCGGCGCAGGCGTCGGCGTTCGAGTCCGCACCGCGTCCTTCTCAGGGGGCGCGGGACCGACAGCGTCGTGATGCTCGCGGCACCATACGCTCGTTGGATCAAGGCCAAGCTGGAGGGTCCCAAGGCCCTCGAGACCTGCATGCACCTCAGCATGCCGGTACGAGCGGAGTACGTGCGTTTGGGCGGGATGCTGCTCCTCCTAACTTGGTTAGGAGTCCGAGCACATCCCGTTCCTCGCTCCGTACGCCATTGCCACCCACCACTCCGGCGGAAGCCTTGGCGAGAGCTCAGCTACTTCTAGACTACCCTCCAACGGCCGACAAGGTCGATGAATGGAGGGCCACAATTCAGAGTCTCATCGGCTTTGCCAACGGCGACGTCCCGCGGCAACCAACGGCATCCTTGCCGCGGCGAGGCGACAAGGCACGAGCCGGTGGCGACAAAACTTGCGGGGGTGACACCACCATGCACTCCCCTTCCCGAAGGCCAAGATCACCAGCTCCTCGGATCCACATCGACAGCAACTCCACTGCATCATCAGATCCACGAGCTCGTCGTGATCAACGCCAAGTTCTCAAGGAACGACAAGAAGAAGACGCTCGAACCCGCATCGAGCGCCGAAGAGAAGCTCGGCGTCAATCCGACCAACGCGCCGGGCCCACTGTCGATATGCATGCGCCAGGGGAACCAGGCGACTTGCCGTCTGTGTAGGTTGCCCCGCTTCACTCGTGAGCTGCGGCAAGTCCGGTGGCCCGACAAGAAAAACTTCAAGCCAGATGTGCCGGAGAAGTATGATGGCAGGACACACCCATCGGAGTTCCTCAGCATCTACACCATCGCGGTGCAGGCTGCGGGGGGACGAGACGACAAGATTCTTGCCAACTACTTCCCTCTGGTGCTCAAGCCAAACGTCAGATCTTGGCTCATGCACTTGCAGGACAGCTCTATTTCTTCTTGGGCGGATTTGTGTCACCAGTTTGTCGGCGCCTTCACAGGCGGCCACAAGCCTCATGGCCAAGAGAGTGACCTTCACTTGCTCGCCCAGAAGGAAGGAGAGTCCCTGCGCAAATTCATCCAGAGATTCAGCCGTGTGCATTATAACATCCCAGATGTCCACCCTGCCGCGGTGATCAGTGCATTTCATCAGAATGTGCGAAACCGCAGGATGAGGGAGGAGATGGCGATGTGCAAAGTGAAAGACGTCAGCGAGCTCTCATACTGGCCGACAAGTGTGCACGCTATTTGAAGAAGGAAGAAGACTCGAGGAGAGAATGTGGGAGCAGAGTCCTGACAAGGAGGAGACCGCCCGGCAAGGAAGAGCCGACGGCGAAACAACAGAAGAAGAAAAACCAAGAAGTACTAGTTGTCGAGCAGTCCGGCAAGGATAGTGCCGCCAACAAAGCCAAGGCTGGTGGTTCCGGCAAGGAGGTTGTCACGACAACGACCGCCAAGCCGTGGCGGCCGCCGATAAGCCCCGACAGTTCCAACAAACAGTACTGTAAGATCCACCGCACCAAGGGCCACGATCTCCAAAGCTGTAAGAAAGTCGAGCAGCTTGTTGAGCTCCAGAAGGCTGAATACGAGCGGCGAGACAAGGAGAAGGCCCAGGAAGGTGCTGGTGCAGCTGGTAAGAAGAGACCCGGTCGGGGAGGACGCCGCGGCAAGGCCAAGCAGCAGCAAGGAGACAGACCTCCCCGCGGCCGCGACAAGGAAGAAGACGAGGATGAGGATGACGAAGACATGGAAGACGATGAAGCTGATGAGCAAGAGTTTCAGAAGGCAACGGAGGTCCTTTGCATTGATGGATGTGCTTCTCTGCATACCTCGCACCGCCAACTCAAGCAATGGATGCGTGAGGTTAATGCAGCAGAACCATCCATAGAGTCGCGCAAACCTCTGAAGTGGTCCAGCACGCCCATCATCTTTGACATTGAGGATCACCCTGATCGCATCACTGCGGTCGGGTGCTTGTCGATGTTGGTATCACCAACTATCCGCAACCTCAAGGTCACAAAGATGTTGGTTGACGGTGGGGCCGGCCTGAATCTGATCTCCTCTGCAGTGCTTCAGAAACTTCAAATCCCTGACAAATGAGCTCGAAGAGACCGGTACTTTCCAAGGAATCAACCCGAGAAGGAGCAAGCCCAAAGGGAAGATCACGTTGCCGGTAACATTCGGCAATGAGCTCAACTTCAGAACCGAGAGGGTCACGTTTGACGTTGCCGATTTCCCATTGCCCTACAATGGCATACTTGGCCGTCCAGCACTCGCCAAGTTCATGGCAGCCTCTCATTATGCTTACAACCTACTCAAGATGCCCGGCCCGATAAGCGTCATTTTTGTCCATGGCGACAAGAAGGATGCACTTATCTGCGCCGACAATATTTATCGGGATGCAGCGGCTGCGACAGATAGCAAAACACTTGCCGCTGAAGCTCCCGGGGGGAAGAAGACCACCAAGTCCGGCAAGAGCTCTGATGCCCACTCCGGCAAGCGCACCTCTTCGGAGTGCTGCGCTACCGTCGAGGATGCACCATCGAGCTCCACCGGCAAGTGCAAGAAGAAGATGGCAGCTCCGCCGAAGACCAAGAGAGTGCCCGCCAAGGAGGACGGCACTGGTGGTACCTTCACCATCAGTGCCACTCTAGACCCTAAATAGGAAGGCGAGCTCATTGCTTTCCTGCGGGCGAATGTCGATGTGTTTGCATGGCAACCATCTGACATCCCCGGTGTTCCCAGGAAAGTAATTGAGCACCACCTAGCTGTCTGTCCTCACGCGCGGCCCGTCAAGCAAAAAATCAGGAAGCAGGCAGTGGAGCGCCAAGAGTTCATTGCAGAAGAAATTAAGAAGTTGGAAGCAGGAGGCCTTGTCAGAGGAGTCCTCCATCCCACGTGGTTGGCCAATCCAGTAGTTGTACGCAAGGCTAATGGGAAATGGAGACTTTGTATTGACTTCACAGATGTTAATAAAGCTTGTCCCAAAGACCCATTTCCCTTGCCGCGTATAGACCAGATTGTTGACTCCACGGCTGGATGTGATCTGCTTTCATTTCTTGATGCATATTCAGGATATCATCAGATCTTCATGGCGTAAGAAGATGAAGAGAAACCGCATTCATTACACCATGTGGCACATACTGTTTCATACGGATGCCTTTCGGATTGAAGAATGCTGGTTCAACGTTTGCAAGAGTAGTCCACGACGCTTTTGAGCCACAGATACACAGAAATGTAGAAGCTTACATGGATGACATAGTGGGCAAGAGCAAGGACAAAGCAACTCTGGTTCAAGATTTGGATGAAACTTTTGCAAATCTGCGCAAGATCAACCTCAAGCTCAACCCCGAGAAGTGCGTGTTTGGAGTCCCTTCCGGCAAGCTTCTCGGATTCTTTGTATCTCAGCGGGGAATTGAAGCCAATCCCGACAAGATTAAAGCCATTGAGCAGATCGAAGCACCAAAGTGCGTCAAGGATGTACGAAGGCTTGCCGGATGCGTAGGCTGCTCTCGAGGGTTTATCTCTAAGTCTGTTGTCATACCGCCGCTTTTCAAGATTTTGAAAAAGGCGGGTCCAATGAAATGGACTCGGCGGAGGCTGCGCTGCAGGACTTGAAGAGATACTTATCCTCCACTCCAATACTTGTCGCACCTAGGCCACAAGAGAAATTGCTGCTATATATAGCGGCAACTAATCAAGTGGTTAGTGCTGCGTTAGTAGCGGAGAGGGAGGCGGATGATGAGCCGGCAACCGAGACAAGCACATCCAGCGACAAGCAAGGAACTTCGCCGTCAAGCTCTGGTCCCGACAAGGACAGGTCTGCGCAGGATTGCGACAAGGTTCAGAAAAGGATGGTGCAGCGCCCAGTCTACTTTGTTAGTTCCCTTTGCGGGGGCTAGATCAAGGTACTCTGGTGTGCAGAAGCTGCTTTTCGGCCTCCTCATGGCCTCGAGAAAGCTGCGCCATTACTTCCAAGCACATGAGATAACATTTGTCACTCGCTTTCCGCTGAAAAGGATATTACAAAATCCAGAAGCGACAGGCAGGATTGTCGAGTGGGCCTTTGGAACTGTCAAGCTTTGGCCTCAAGTTTGAAAGTACTTCAACTATCCAAAAGCGAGCATTGGCAGAATTCATAGCAGAGTGGACGCCAACACGGATGAAGAAATTCCAGAGACGAGCATTCCGTCAAGGAGGCAAATAAAGAGTGGCTGATGTACTTTGATGGTGCCTTCTCGCTACAAAGCGCCCGGTGCGGCGTGCTGCTTATCGCACCCACCGGAGAGCACCTCAAGTACATAGTCCAGATGCATTTTCCCAAGGAACAAGCAACAAACAATACTGCAGAGTATGAAGGTTTGCTCGCCGGTCTCAGGATCGCGGTGGACCTTGGGATCAAGAAGCTCATTGTCAGGGGTGACTCACAACTTGTCGTCCGCCAAGTAAACAAAGATTATCAGAGTCCATTGATGGAAGCATACGTCAATGAAGTGAGGAAGCTAGAAGAGCACTTTGAAGGCCTGCAAATGGAACATGTTCCAAGAGCACAGAATGACATTGCTGATAGCCTCTCAAAGAGTGCCGCACTCAAGTTACCTGTGGAACCAGGAATTTTTGTGCTCAAGCTGACTCAACCAACCGTAACACCATCAACTGGGCAGAATAAGAAGAGGAAGTTGATTTCTGGCGACTACTTTCCGGCAGAGCTCCCTGAAGCCACCGCCAAGAAGGTCCCCAAAATCAACGCAAATATCGCTGAGGAGCAGTCTGCTCCGACAAGCCCTAGGGTTTTCTTCGTTGAAGCAAATGCTCCCGACAAGTGTTGCTCCGGCAAGCTTGCCGGGGATCATCAAGCTCCAGCTGAGTCGCAGATTCTTGCCGTAGAAGCTGATGTTCCCGCAGCGATAAATGTGCCTTTGGTCCTTGTTGTCGAGCCGCAGGCTCCAGCATGGGCGCAGCAGATAGTTCATTTCCTTCAGACAGGAGAACTTCCCGAAGAGCAA
The DNA here is from genome assembly GCA_021605145.1 of Aegilops bicornis. Classification (NCBI taxonomy): domain Eukaryota; kingdom Viridiplantae; phylum Streptophyta; class Magnoliopsida; order Poales; family Poaceae; genus Aegilops; species Aegilops bicornis. The sequence goes on from CM038674.1 coordinate 643,919,875, forward strand.
GAAGAAGCGGAAAGAGTAGCCCGACAGTCAAGTATGTACCAGTTTGTTGACAATATACTGCATGTAAGAAGACTCAACGGTGTGAAATTGAAGTGCATTTGCGGGAAGATGGACAGAAGTTGTTGGCGAGAGATACGGAGGCATATGTGGTCACCACATTGGCGCAAGAGCACTTGCCGCAAAGCTTTCAGCAAGGTTTCTTCCGGCGAAGCCCTCCAGGATGCAACCGCACAAGTAACCAAGTGTGAAGCGTGCAGTTCCACTCCAAACAAATACACCAACCAGCTCAAGCTCTCCAGGGCGATCCCTTTATCCTGGCCCTTTTTTGGTCCTGGGGCTCGACATCCTCGGCCCCTTCCCCGAAGCTGTCGGGGCTTTGAGTACTTGTACGCCGTAATCGACAAGTTCACAAATTGGCGGAAGTGGAAGCAGTGAGGAAGGTGACAAAGCGGTCATGGTCAAGTTCTTTCAGTAAATTGTTTGCCGTTTTGGGATACCTAACAGGATCATCACCGACAACGGCACACAATTCACGAGCCGCACCTTCATGCACTACGCCCAAGATCTCGGCGCCAAGATTTGCTTTGCTTCTATTGCTCATCCGAGAAGCAACGGTCAAGCAGAGAGAGCAAACGCTGAAGTACTGCGGGGACTCAAGACCAGAACTTTTGACAGGCTGCACAAGTGCGGAAGAAACTGGATTGAGGAGCTGCCGGTGGTTCTTTGGTCGATCAGGACGACGCCAAATCGAGCCACCGGCGGACACCTTTTGCTCTAGTCTATGGAGCGTAAGCAGTTCTCCCCATGGAACTCGTGATACGGATCGCCTCGAGTGCTCGCTTATGATGAGCTTGAGCAAGAGCAGCTGCGACAAGATGACGACCGCTGCTCCTTGAGGAAGATCGTCTTCAGTGCTGTCAGACGAGCTGCATCGTTACCAAAGAAGCTTTGCGCCGCTACCATAGCCGCAAAGTTCATGCGGAAGCTTCGAGGAAGGCGACCTTGTTCTTGGTAGCGTTCAATCCGCCAAGAATTCCAACAAGTTGACCTTGAAGTGGGAAGGCCCTTATCGGGTGAAACGAGTCACAAGGCGGCGCTGTCCGCCTCGAGACCGAAGATGGTGTTCCGTGAGCAACTCCTGGAATATAGAGCATCTTCGTAAGTTTTACCCATAGGCGCTGTTGCGGAACCGTTCCGGCAACCACCCTTTTGTACAAGTCTTGCCGCTGTTGCATGTAATCCTTTGTACAAAGCCGGGCGCTGACCCCGTGCATCAGTAAAGCCTATGTGTTGCGCAAAGATCGTCAATGCTTTCATAACTTATTTGCATGTATTATCTGACATTTTTGTGCAGCACCAACACCCGGTAAGCGATAACGAGCCACTAGGCTCCATAACTTTATTTTCTCTTCTTTCTTCTCAAAAGAAATGAAGGTTCATCCACCCACAAGTTAACAGGGGGGAGGAGAAGATAATGACGTGGACCGCCAAGTGCCGCTCGAGGAAATGATGCCTTGCCGGGAAGCAAACAACAGAAAAAGCTAGGTTGCCAGAGTTCGAGCAATCAGTTTTTAAATTTTTAAGTTATCTTCCTCGAACGATAGCGCTTTGTATGGAAAACCTGTGTGCGGAGGAACCAACTCGTAGCTAGTTTGCGCCCTTACTTTGTTTCGAGTCCGCTCAACAACTTAAGTGAGCTGCAACTAGTTGCGACAAGGTTGCTTGTCGGAGGCGGCGTCGCCAGCAGGCTGCTGAAGTTCCGCACTCAGCGCTCGCGGCAAGGATGCATGCGCCGACAAGTTCCCTAAAAGCATAGGACACCAACATACAAAGGGAGAGATCGAGTAAAGGAAATAACATTGCATTCGATTGCCTAAGATAGAGTATATTACAAAAATAACTTGTCGCAGATCTAATGAAGTGTTTTTAAACATGATCTACAGCGACAAGAGGAAGATAAGCTTGGCGGCCTAGTCCACGCGGTCGCCGTCGAGCCTCTTGACTCCGCTCACCCTGTCCACAATGGGTGCGACGAGGGCCTTGAGCGCTTCAACATCAGCAGATGGAGGCAGGGACTTGAGGACTTTGGTGAAATCGACGCCTGGGTTGCGGAAGGCCACTTTCATCAGCACCTTCTGGAGAGCCCCGGCGCAAACTTGGCGCGACTCCTCCGCCAGTTGCTTTGGGATCTCCTCCCGGAGCCGCTCGAGACCCGTCAGCACGCCCTTGAAGAATAAGCTGAGCTTGACGCTGGGTTGGAGGTTCTCGTCGGTGGAGTACCCAAGATCCACCATCCCCAGCTCCATCAGCTCATTATGGATGCCGGCGGCGATGTCCACAAGACCTTCTGTCCAGTGCATTATGTTGTCTCTGAGATTATTCTGGCAGTCACGACATTTGACAGCTCCTCTTTGGCCTTGATCGTCTCCAACAGGCCCACTTCCCGCTCCTTGGCTCCGTCCAACGTCTCCATCAAGGTGGTCAGTTTCAGTTCCAGATCAGCCTTGGAGTCCTTGGCGGCATCGAGCTCTTTGATCTTTTCAGCAAAAAGGCCTTGCAACTCGCCGAGGGTGTAGGCGTCTTTCTCGCGCTCGCGCTTCAACCCGGCGACCTCCTCAACGCTCTTCTGGAGGGTGGACTCCAACTGAGCCACCCTCGTCTCTAGTTCCTTCTTGGCGGCCTCGGCAGCCGCAGCGGCATCCTTTGCCTCCTGAAGTGGCCCGCCAATCGATTGCTCGCGCACAGCGAGATCTTCCTCATAGCTGTCGAGGTTGATCTTCCGCTGCGCCAGCTCACCTTCTCGCTGGAGAGCTTCTCGCCGCAAGCCTCTGCTGTTCCTCGACCTCGCCCTTCTTCAAGATGAAGGCCAGGCGCTCCTCAAAGCTGCTCCCGTGCCTCTGCTATATCCGGAGAGTTTCTTTGTTGGCTGGCGTCGGAGCTCTTCCGCTTTCTCCAAGTCAGCTCCGCCCTCGCGACAAGCGCCTCCCTGGACTCCAGTTTGGCTTGGCGGGCGCGGTAGAGCGACAACAACCTCCTTAGCAGCTGCTCCTCCTCAGGCTCGCCGCTGCTGCTGCTCGGAGCATCGACAAGCGACAGCCCGGCGGAGGCAAGTAGTTCCGCGTCGAAGGTCTCCCCTTCGGCCGGTGCCCTGGAGCTTGATGCCCATGGGAGTTTGATAAAGACACCCTCGCCGGCCTTCAGATAGGCGCCGGGCTGGGGCTCTTCGGAGTCTGGTGCGGCATCGGTGGCGAGAGGATCGGCGGTCGGTGCAGCGCCTGGCGCTCCTGCGGCCTCAGGGCCGTCAGTGCGATCGCCGGATCCCTCCCCAGCCTCTGCGCCAGCAGCCTTGGCGGCCTCCTCGCCGGCGGACCTGTCGACGCCGGCCTCCTCTCCATGTTGGCGGTGTCGTCATCGTTGCCGCGGGCGTCCTCCTCGCCGGCAACCTCAGTCTCCATCGGCTCTCCAGCAGATGGGTCTGATGATCAGAAAAAGAAAGAACAAGTCAAGCAAACGCACGAAAAAGAAGAACAGAAGAAAAGAACCCAAGGGAAATCCTCAAACAAGAAGATTACCTGCAGTAGGGTCTGCTGCCGCGGTCTCCACCACCGGAGGGTCATCGGCGCTGCCCCTTGCCGGAGAAGATCCCCTTGTCGGAGTGGCCTCCCTTGCCGGAGAGCGCTCCCTTGGCGGAGAGTTCTCCCTTGGCGGCGTAGTTGAAGCAAGCAGAACTTCGGGAGTGATCTCCGGAGCTTCCTGATGAGGCTGCTCTGCTCCTACATGATTCAGCAAACCAGATATCAGTAATGGAGAAGCACCCAAGCACACCCGACCATGAGAAGTAAACCAAACACTTACGCTGGGGGCTGTGCTGGGGGCTGCTCTGTTGAAGGGCTGCCGGGTCCGGCAAGGGAGTCCCAGACGTGCCCCCTGTCGCCACAGGGGAATCATCTGGGACGACAACCACCGGGGTCTTGGCCCTCTTCGACGCCCTCTGAGCTAACGTCCTGAAGAAGGAGAAGATTCAGAGTGAAGCCAGTCAGATATAAAATAAAGCAATAAATTGGAGGATTACAAGTGGCAGCGACAAGATCTTACTCTTCCTCTTCTTCCTCGGAGCTGAGGGCGGAGAGATCAAATTCAGCTCCGGCCGATTTAATTGGAGGAGAAGATTCCTCGACGCTTGGCGGATGCAGGAGCCGCGACTCGAAGACCCTGCTCCGTCGCCATGGCGGCATGGGCGCTCCAGCAGCAAGGTTTCGCCCATGTAGAGCGCGGCCGGGCGGCGAGGCGGCTGTTGGGCCGTTTGCCGCCCCGTCGTTTCTCCCGTCTTGTGGAGACGTCTCCTTGGCGGGTCCGCGGGCTCCTCCTATGGCAAGCTACTTGACGGCGGAGGGGGGGCGTCCCCGGCAGGCTCATTCGGGTCGGCGTCGGGCTCAGCCTGCTCCTCCTCTCCGGCGAGTTCTTCTCGGTCGGCAAGGCTTGCCGCCTCAGATTTTTCCGCCTCCTCGACGGTGAAACCAAATACGCCGGCGGCGGCAGCCTCTGCCGCCTCCTCCAACCTTGTGGCGATGCGCTCCATCTCTTGATCGGTGGTGTCGCGGGTGAGCCGCTTCTGCTCGTCGGCGCGGATCGGCACTTCCGCCAAGGTGTCGAAGAATTGATGCACGACGTCGTCGACGGGCTCCTGCCAAGTTGGAACGATTCCATGGGAATCGCACAACGGCATTATCGCGCGGATGCTGTCAAGCGATGAGTTGTTGCACAAGGGCACGACTCCCCTCGGCAGCATAAACCACTCGGGATGATCCGCGTCGTGCTTGAACAACTCCCGCAGTATGCCGTCCAGCTCCAAGACGGTAAAATTCCAGTTCAGACCCGGGCGCAGCCTCATGATGTCCGCCGCATTTTGGAATTCCCAAGCAGGCCTCCCCCTCTCCTGCAAGGGCGCAATGCGGCGGCGAAGGAAGTCCGCGCCAACTGCTCCTACGGTAAGCCCTGCTTGTCGGAGGCGCAGAATCCTAGTCACGGCAATCTTCAACTTGTCGTCCTCCGGCGCCAAGTTGCTCCAATCATTGCCGCAAGACTATGGGAGTTTGGCGCAGGGCGGTGAAAGGCTGTGGCTCCTCCTCTAAGATCCAGCACCAGTCAGCTCTCCACTCCTCCCACTTGCTACGCAGATCTCCGTCAAGATATGCCTCTTTCTTGCCGATCCTGGAGACCCATGCAATCCCTCCGGCAAGTGGCTCTCCTCTCTCTACGCGGGGCATGAAGTAATGACGGAAAAGTGCTACATTTGGGTGGACCCCGACAAAGTTCTCGCAGAGGTGTGCGAAAACGGCCAAGGTGAGGACGGCGTTGGGGGTGAAATCAAGGAGGCGGAGGCCATATGTGTTCATGACGTCACAGAAGAATTCAGAAAAGGGCGGGCAGAGCCCACAGTAGAAGAAAAGCGCGAAGAAGGGGTACCCGATGGAAACCTTCTCAAGTGGCGGCGGAGATTACCTCGTGCGGCGGATGCGCCTGCGTCTTCGTCGACCGAGAAGAGATAGTACGACTCCCGCAGCTCCTTTACATCAAGCGAGGGGATCAAGAGGGCCCGCTCCTTCCAGAAGGCCATGAGCGCGCCTCGATGGATTTCACGCCTTTTCCCTTGTCGGCCTTCGGAGCCATGGGGGAAGGTGGTGGAGGAAGTCAACGGCGTTGGTGGAACCGGTGGCAATGGAAGGGGCGGAGCGCCGCTCTCTTTGGGCTCAAGAAGAAAGGGGGGAACGGCGGGGTTTTCTGATGTGCCAGCAGCGGCAAGTGGGCGCTCTGCCCCTGTTCCCCCTGCTTATAAAGGGGGAGATGGGGCCATGCGTTCGGTTTTCCTATTAAAAGAAAGCCCCCACGATCTCTCCCACGACGCCACGCCCGTAACGCGTGCGGGTCGTGGGGACGTGGTGGGTCCGGCAAATAAGCTGCGAGGCTCGGACTGCAGCGTGCTCAGGATCGCTTTTGGGCCCGGCCCAACAGAGCTTCAAGGCCAGTATGTGGCTCCAGTTCGGGGGCTCCTGTCGGTGTACTAGAGTAGGGGTACCCTAGTATCCCGAACTCGTGCACGGACAGTCGCAGCACCCCGTGGCAAGGCTGGCCTGGTGACCGCCAAGACCCTCAGCGGCTCCTTCGGAGTCACTCAAGAACAAAGTAATCAAGGCCCCGGCAAGAGGAGCTTGCCGGGAAGACCACTCAAGACACGAAGGAAACAAGGCCCCGGCAAGAGGAGCTTGCCGGGAAAGGCTTGGTGAGCGCCAAGCTCCCAAGCGCGACAAGGGCTCTGCCGCGGCAAGGCGCTTGCCGTGGCAGGCAACCTCTCTTCATCTCCGCTCCAGCTCATCCGCCAACGTGTCGCCGCGGGGCTTTCCCAGGAACGCGTGTCGATGGGCTGTGCAGCCAGCGGGGAGCGGCGATGAGCGGCGCTGACAAGCTACCATCGTGGCAAACGGAGGCGCACTTGACGGTCTCTCATAATCGCTCAAACGACCGAGACGGGCATTTATGACTCTTGTCCCTTGCCGTCGAGTTAGGTATAGATCATCGTACACTTTGTATAAAGCGGTGTACCAACCTCTGTTTTACTATCTTACCCTTGTCTACTTGCCACTGTGGTGACCCCTTGTGTCTATAAAAGGAGGCCCGAGGGCAACGTAGAAAGGGTTCGGTTCATTCGACTCATATGAGACCATACTCAGGCTAGGTTTTGTAGCTCCCATTGCTCCCTAGCAAGAACACAACATAATCCACAAAGCAGAATAAGGAGTATTATCTCTCCGGAGAGCTCAGAAGCTGTGTAAAACTGCTCTTGAGAATCGCTTCGATCCGCTCTTTGTGCATCCTCCGCTCCCCCTCCGAACCACAAGGGACCAGGTCCCATAGGTGTTCGCGGGACATGATCAGCTTCCCCGACAGGGGTGCACTGGCGCAGTGCGGTGTGGCAAGTTTAGTCCCACCTCGCTAGTCGAGGGGCGAACACACTGGTTTATAAGCCCCAGTGCGGTAGCTCTCTCGAGCTCCTCTCCTAAGCAGGCCTACTGGGCCTACCTGTTCTGTGCTGCCCTATGGACCTACTAGGCCTTTGAGGGCCTGCATCCTGGCCCAACAAAAGGTTGTGTTTGTAGTCGTATGCAGGCCACTTTGGCCCAGTAGGTGGGCTTTTTTATTTCCTTAATTTTTTTGCTTTATTTATTTTTGTTTTATTTATTTTTGAGTTGTTTTTTGCTGTATTTAGAGTTTCTTTGTGTATATTTTTTCTTTAGGTACAAAAAATTACAAAGTTTATGTTAGTGCCAGTAGTTTTCAAATTTGAATAGTTTAAATTTTGAATTATTTGAAATTTGTGTGAATCACTAGTTTGTGAATAACTTAACTTTGAAAAAAGATTTTTCAATGATTCTTTTTTCTTATGTTTAATATTAGTGTGTTTTATCCTTGTATTCAATTTGGTAATGCTTAGGTTATTTAAAAAATGAAATGCCTTTGTAACAGATGAGTTTTCGTTTGAAACCCTGATACTTCGAAAGAGATTGTCCATTTTGTACACGAAGTGCATCCAGTTTTGCCCGTAACCCTCTCTACCTTTTTGCACAGGCTATGTGGGTGAAATTATGATACCATGCCAACTTTCAACCTTTTCTGAGTTCATTTGAAATGCTTTTCAATTTCAGGGTCATTTAGCTGGAAAAAAATCAGTAAATGCATGAAAGAATTTGTTTGCACATAAAATTTCTTCGCGTTTCAAATGCCAAAATACATAACTACCCTAACTATTACAGATATTCCCTCCTGGGTGTGAAACACAGAAGGAAGTGATGATAGTGAAGCCGATCACATCCCAGATCTTTGGATGTGAAACTTTTTCTTCGCGTGTGTCCCTTTGCGCCGTAGCCATGGAAAATCTTCATCATTTAACTGGATGATCGGGTCAATATTCACTGTGAATGGAGCAATTTCATCAAACTTTTCATAATCTTCTGACATGTCTGTTTTGTCATCCACTCCCACGATGTTTCTTTTCCCGAAAGAACTATGTGGCGCTTTTGGCTCGTCGTATGATCCATTCGCTTCCTTATCTTTTCTTTTTCTCGCCCGGTAGACATGTCTTTCACATAAAAAACATGCGCCACATCATTGGCTAGGACGAATGGTTCGTCTGCATACGCAAGATTGTTGAGATCCACTGTTGTCATTCCGTACTGTGGGTCTTCCATTACCCCCCCCCCTCGTGTCATATTAACCCATTTGCACCGAAACAAAGGGACCTTCAAACCACCTCCATAGTAAAGTTCCCATATGTCCTCTATGTAACCATAATATGTTTCCTTTCCCGTGTTGGTTGTTGCATCAAAGCGGACACCACTGTTTTGGTTGGTGCTCTTCTTATCTTGGGCGATCGTGTAAAATGTATTCCAATTTATCTGGTACCCTTTGAAAGTCATTATATTCGAAGATGGTAACTGGGACAGCGAGTACAGGTCATTTTGAATATCGCCATCATGCATGGCACGTTTCTGCAACCAACCGGCGAAAGTCCTGGTTTGTTCACGTGTAATCCAGTCGTCATTCTTCTCCGGGTGTTTGGAGTGTAGAAAATTCTTGTGTTCCTCCATATACGGGGCCACCAAGGCGGAATTTTGTAGAACTGTGTAGTGTGCTTCAGTGAGAGAATGCCCGTCCATACATATTATTTTATGCCCTCCTAGCGTGCCTTTTCCATCCAGTCTGCCCTTATGCCGCGATTCAGGAACACCAATCGGCTTAAGGTCAGGAATAAAGTCAATACAAAACTCAATGACCTCCTCATTTTCATGGCCCTTCGAGATGCTTCCTTCTGGCCTAGCACGGTTATGAACATATTTCTTCAAGACTCCCATGAACCTCTCAAAGGGGAACATATTGTGTAGAAATACAGGACCCAAAACGTTAATCTCTTCGCAAAGGTGAACTAGGACGTGCGTCATGATGTTGAAGAAGGATGGTGGGAACACCAACTCGAAATTGACAAGACATTGCACCAAATCATTCTGTAACCTTGGTATGATTTCCGGATCGATTACCTTCTGAGAGATTGCATTGAGGAATGCACATAGCTTCACAATGGCTAATCGAACATTTTCCGGTAGAAGCCCCCTCAATGCAACCAGAAGGAGTTGCGTCATAATCACGTGGCAGTCATGATACTTTAGGTTCTGGAACTTTTCTCTGCCATATTTATTATTCCCTTTATATTCGACGAGAAGCCGACGGTACCTTCATGTCGAGCAGGCATTCAAAGAAGATTTCCTTCTCTTCTTTGGTAAGAGCGTAGCTGGTCTCGACCATGATGTATGCCGTCTTTTCCGTGCATACGTTGCTGGTCCTCCGTGCCTCGTGTATCTTTTGTCTTCCCATACACGCCCAAAAAGCCAAGCGAGGTCACACAAAGATTCTTCGTCACGTGCATCACGTCGATTGCGGAGCGGACCTCTAGGTCTTTCCAATATGGCAGGTCCCAAAATATAGATTTCTTCTTCCACATGGGTGCGCGTCCGTCAGCGTCCTTTAGAACAGGTTGTCCGCCAGGACCCTTTCCAAAGATTACCTTCAAATCCTTGACCGTATCATGTAGAGCAGCACCAAAGACGGTGGCGAGGCTTCGTCCGGTGATCCGCCTCACCTTTGAAATGCTTGCCTTTCTTTCTTACGGGATGCCCTTTCGGAAGAAATCGACAATGTCCTGTACACATTCTTCCTACAACTATCCAAATATATACTGTCGGTATCATCCAAACAAAGGCGTGCATCTGCGGTATCCCTTGTTTATGCATCTGAAGGGGTTACCGAGAGCAGGCCAATCATTGATGGTCATGAACAGCAACGCCTTTAATTCAAATTCTTCCTCTCCGTGCTCATCCCACGCACGTACACCTGTTCCATTCCACAGCTGTAATAGTTCTTCAACTAATGGCCTTAGGTACACATCAATGTCGTTGCCGGGTTGCTTAGGGCCTTGGATGAGCACCGGCATCATAATGAACTTCCGCTTCATGCACAACCAAGGAGGAAGGTTATACAAACATAGAGTCACAAAGCCAAAGGTGCTATGTTTGCTCGCTTCCCCAAAAGGATTAATGCCATCTGCGCTTAGACCAAACCATACGTTCCTTGGGTCACCCGCAAACTCCTCCTCGTACTTTCTCTCGATTTTTCTCCACCGCGAACCGTCGTGGTACTCTCAACTTTCCGTCTTTCTTATGGTCTTCTCCATGCCACCGCATCGCCTTCGCATGCTCTTTGTTTTGGAACAAACGTTTCAACCGTGGTATTATTGGACCATACCACATCACCTTGGCAGGAATCTTCTTCCTGGGGCACTCGCCCTCGACATCACCATGGTTATCGTGACTGATCTTGTAACGCAATGCACCGCATACCGGGCAAGCGTTCAAATCCTCGTACTCACCGCGGTAGAGGATGCAGTCATTAGGGCATGCATGTATCTTCTACACCTCTAACCCTAGAGGGCAGACAGCGTTCTTGGCTTCATACGTACTCTTGGGCAATTCATTGTCCTTTGGAAGCATATTCTTTATCATTACCAGCAACTTTCCAAATCCCTTGTCAGATACACCATTCTCTGCCTTCCATTGCAGCAATTCCAGTGTGGTGCCCAACTTTTTTTTGTCAGCTTCGCAATTCGGGTACAATAATTTCTTGTGATCCTCTAACATGTGCTGCAACTTCTTCTTCTCCAAATCACTTGCGCAGTTTCTCTTTGCATCGGCAATGGCCCGACCTAGATCATCAGCGGGCTCATCTGATGCCTCTTCTTCAGCTTCTTCCCGCATTGCCGGCTCAGCTTCTTCTCCCATTGTTGTATCATCGTATTCAGGGAACCCATGGCCAGGATAGTTGTCATTGTCCTCTTATTCTTCATTGTCTTCCATCATAACCCCTCTTTCTCCGTGCTTGGTCCAAACATTATAGTGGGGCATGCATGAAACCGGACTCAAATAGGTGGACGTGAATGGTTCTAGACGTAGAGTAATTGTGACCATTCTTACAGCCAGCACATGGACAAGGCATAAAACCATCCGCCTGCTTGTTTGCCTCGGTGGCAAGCAGAAAAGTATGCACGCCATTAATGAACTCGGGAGAGCATCGGTCATCATACATCCATTGTCGGCTCATCTTCATTACGCAACACTAAATAGACCAAATTAATACAAGTTCATACATAAAGTTCATACATAAAGTTCATGTACAACACTTAATTAAATGCAACATACAAATAACTCTCTAGCTAAAGAATTTAAATGCAACAACAAATGCGATCAAGATCGCAACTAAGGTAACAATTGATCCAACAGCATAATGATACCAAGCCACACTATCAATGGCATATTTTCTAATCTTTCTAATCTTGAACCACATTTTCTCCATCCTGATCTTGTGATCATCGACGACATCAGCAACATGCAACTCCGGCTCCATCTTCTCCCCCTCAATTCTTTTCAATTTTTCTTTCAAATACTCGTTTTCTCTTTCAACTAAATTTAACCTCTCGACTAGGGTCGGTTGGAATTTCCGGTTCACATACCTCCTAGATAAAAATATCTATGTCAACTTGATGGGCATAATTTGTCATAAACACGAAATGCAACAACTAGTTTTAAAAGAGAATATACCACATCCGAATCATAACAAGGACGAGGGCTGACGGGGACGGATATCAAAACCATGGCACTATGTATAACAAACAACGTACGGGTAAGATAATTATACGAGTAACTATATATCCAAATCACGCAAACATCAATTTGGTAATGTAAAACATTCATGAACAAGAGCCTCACCACAAGGTGGTGCCGGCGACGGGACGGTGTGGGCGATCGACGGTGGTTATGACGAAGATTTAGAAGGCACTAAGTAAACCACACCTACATATGCAAACTAAGTGTTATTTTTTACCTCAAATTGCATATAAATCAATTACTAGCACATATAATTCCTCCCAAATTACTAAACTCGCAAATTAATCACTATACAAAGCATTGCAAGAGCTAATCTAGCAATGAGAGATGAAAGGACAAAGTTGCTAACCTTTGTGATCATTTGAATGGATGGGGGCCTTCAAATCTTGACAAATTTTGGGCAAAATGTGTGATGAGCTCGAGCAAGAGAGGGGAAGAACAGAGGAGGAGAGGGGAAAGGGGAAGAACAGAGCGAGCTCGGGTGGACGAAGGGTTTATGTACGTCGACCTTTAGTACCGGTTCGTGCCACGCACCGGTACTAAAATCTTTGGAGGGGCCCCAGATCGACAACATCCTGCCACCACTCTCTTTAGTACCGGTTCGTGGCACGAACCGGTGCTAAAGGTTCTCCACGAACCGGTACTAAGGAGAGCGGCCGGCTAGCCATTGGAACCGGCACTAATGGACACATTAGTGTCGGCTCAAAATCAAACCGGCCGTCGTGCTGACGGAACTCTCCCGTGAAGCTCTGCTGGATTGGAGTTCGCGGGACGTCATCGAGCTGAACGTGTGCTGAACTCGGAGGTGCCGAACGTTCGGTACTTGGATCGGTTGGATCGTGAAGACGTATGACTACAGCAAACCGCGTTGTGCTAACACTTCCGCTTTCGGTCTACAAGGGTACGTGGACAACACTCTCCCCTCTCGTTCCTATGCATCCCCATGATCCTGTTTGTGCGTAGGTATTTTTTTGAAATTATTAAGTTCCCCAACAGTGGCATCCGAGCCTGGTTTTATGTGTAGATGTTATATGCACGAGTAGAACACAAGTGAGATGTGGCCAATACAAGTCATACTGCTTACCAGCATGTCACACTTTGGTTCGGCGGTATTGTTGGATGAAGCGGCCCGAACCGACATTACGCGTACGCTTACGCGAGACTGATTCTACCGACATGCTTTGCACATAGGTGGTTGGCGGGTGTCAGTTTCTCCAACTTTAGTTGAACCGAGTGTGGCTATGCCCGGTCCTTGAGAAGGTTAAAACAGCACTAACTTGACGAACTATCGTTGTGGTTTTGATGCATAGGTAAGAACGGTTCTTGCTCAGCCCGTAGCAGCCACGTAAAACTTGCAACAACAAAGTAGAGGACGTCTAACTTGTTTTTGCAGGACATGTTGTGATGTGATATGGTCAAGGCATGATGCTATATTTTATTGTATGAGATGATCATGTTTTGTAACCGAGTTATCGGCAACTGGCAGGAGCCATATGGTTGTCGCTTTATTGTATGCAATGGAATCACCCTGTAATGCTTTACTTGATCACTAAGCGTTAGCGGTAGTCGTAGAAGCATAAGTTGGCGAGATGACAATGATGCTACGATGGAGATAAAGGTGTCGTGCCGGTGACGATGGTGATCATGACGGTGCTTCGGAGATGGAGATCACAAGCACAAGATGATGATGGCCATATCATATCACTTATATTTGATTGCATGTGATGTTTATCTTTTATGCATCTTATCTTGCTTTGATTGACGGTAGCATTATAAGATGATCTCTCACTAAATTTCAAGATAAAAGTGTTCTCCCGAGTATGCACCGCTATGAAAGTTCTTCGTCTTTGAGACACCACGTGATGATCGGGTGTGATAGGCTCTACGTTCAAATACAACGGGTGCAAAACAGTTGCACATGTGGAATACTCAGGTTAAACTTGACGATCCTAGCATATGCAGATATGGCCTCGGAACACTGAGACCGAAAGGTCGAGCGTGAATCATATAGTAGATATGACCAACATAGTGATGTTCACCATTGAAAACTACTCCATCTCACATGATTATCGGACATGGTTTAGTTGATTTCGATCACGTGATCACTTAGAGGATTAGAGGGATGTCTAAGTGGGAGTTCTTAAGTAATATGATTAATTGAACTTACATTTATCATGAACTTAGTACCTGATAGTATTTTGCTTGTCTATGTTGATTGTAGATAGATGGACCGTGTTGTTGTTCCGTTGAATTTTAATGTGTTCCTTGAGAAAGCAAAGTTGAAAGATGATGGTAGAAATTACACGGACTGGGTCCGTAACTTGAGGATTATCCTCATTGCTGCACAGAAGAATTATGTCCTGGAAGCACCGCTAGGTTCTAGACCTGCTGCAGGAGCAACACCAGATGTTATGAACGTCTGGTAGAGCAAAGCTGATAACTACTCGATAGTTCAGTGTGCCATGCTTTACGGCTTAGAACCAGGACTTCAACGTCGTTTTGAACGTCATGGAGCATATGAGATGTTCTAGGAGTTGAAGTTAATATTTCAAGCAAATGCCCGGATTGAGAGATATGAAGTCTCCAATAAGTTCTACAGCTGCAAGATGGAGGAGAATAGTTCGCTGCTGAACATATACTCGTAATGTCAGGTATAACAATCACTTGATTCAACTGGGAGTTAATCTTCCGGATGATAGTGTCATTGACAGAATTCTTCAATCACTGCCACCAAGCTACAAAAGCTTCGTGATGAACTATAATACGCAAGGGATGGATAAGACAATTCCCGAGCTCTTGGCAATGCTAAAGGTTGCGGAGGTAGAAATCAAGAAGGAGCATCAAGTGTTGATGGTCAACAATACCACCAGTTTCAAGAAAAAGGGCAAAGGGAAGAAGAAGGGGAACTTCAAGAAGAACAGCAAACAAGTTGCTGCTCAAGAGAAGAAACCCAAGTATGGACCTAAACTTGAGACTGAGTGCTTCTACTGCAAGCAGACTGGTCACTAGAAGCGGAACTGTCCCAAGTATTTGGCGGATAAGAAGGATGGCAAGGTGAACAAAGGTATATGTGATATACATGTTATTGATGTCTACCTTACTAATGCTCGCAGTAGCACCTGGGTATTTTATACTTGTTCTGTTGCTAATATTTGCAACTCGAAATAGGTACTATGTATTAACCGAAGATTGGCTAAGGACGAGGTGACGATGCGCGTGGGAAATGGTTCCAAAGTCGATGTGATCGCGGTCGGCATGCTACCTCTACATCTACCTTCGGGATTAGTTTTAGACCTGAATAATTGTTATTTGGTGCCATCGTTGAGCATGAACATTATATCTGGATCTTGTTTGATGTGAGACACTTATTCATTTAAATCAGAGAATAATGGTTGTTCTATTTATATGAGTAATATCTTTTATGGTCATGCACCCTTGAAGAGTGGTCTATTTTTGTTGAATCTCGATAGTAGTGATACACATATTCATAATATTGAAGCCAAAAGATGCAAGTTGATATTGATAGTGCAACTTATTTGTGGCACTGCCGTTTAGGTCATATTGGTGTAAAGCGCATGAAGAAACTCCATACTGATGGACTTTTGGAACCACTTGATTATGAATCACTTGGTACTTGTGAATCGTGCCTCATGGGCAAGATGACTAAAACGTCGTTCTCCGGAACTATTGAGCGAGCAACTGATTTGTTAGAAATCATAAATACTGATGTATGTGGTCCAATGAATGTTGAGGCTCGCGGCGGGTATCGTTATTTTCTCACCTTCACAGATGATTTAAGCAGATATGGGTATATCTACTTAATGAAACATAAGTCTGAAACATTTGAAAAGTTCAAAGAATTTCAGAGTGAAGTGGAAAATCATCGTAACAAGAAAATAAAGTTTCTACGACCTGATCGTGGAGGAGAATATTTGAGTTAGGAGTTTGATCTACATTTGAAACAATGCGGAATAGTTTCGCAACTCACGCCACCCGGAACACCACAGTGTAATGGTGTGTCCGAACATCGTAATCATACTTTACTAGATATGGTGCGATCTATGATGTCTCTTACTGATTTACCGCTATCATTTTGGGGTTATGCTTTAGAGACGGCTGCGTTCACATTAAATAAGGCACCATCGAAATCCGTTGAGACGACGCCTTATGAACTGTGGTTTGGCAAGAAACCAAAGTTGTTGTTTCTTAAAGTTTGGGGCTACGATGCTTATGTGAAAAAGCTTCAACCTGATAAGCTCGAACCCAAATCGGAGAAATGTGTCTTCATAGGATACCCAAAGGAAACTGTTGGGTACACCTTCTATCACAGATCTGAAGGCAAGACTTTTGTTGCTAAATTTGGATACTTTCTAGAGGAGTTTCTCTCGAAAGAAGTGAGTGGGAGGAAAGTAAAACTTGATGAGTGAACTGTACCTGCTCCCTTATTGAAAAGTAGTTTATCACAGAAACTGGTTCCTGTGACACCTACACCAATTAGTGAGGAAGCTAATGATATTGATCATGAAACTTCAGATCAAGTTACTACTAAACCTCGTAGGTCAACCAGAGTAAGATCCGCACCAGAGTGGTACGGTAATCCTGATCTGGAGGTTATGTTACTAGACCATGACAAACCTACGAACTATGAAGAAGCGATGGTGAGCCCAGATTCCGCGAAATGGTTTGAGACCATGAAATCTGAGATGGGATCCATGTATGAGAATGATACGTCTCCGTCGTATCTACTTTTCCAAACACTTTTGCCCTTGTTTTGGACTCTAACTTGTATGATTTGAATGGAACTAACCCGGACTGGCGCTGTTTTCAGCAGAATTGCCATGATGTTGTTTCATGTGCAAAAAACAAAAGTTCTCGGAATGACCTGAAACTCCACGGAACATCTTAGAAAAAAAAATAAAAATACATCGCCAAAGATGAAGACCAGGGGGCCCACACCCTGTCCACGAGGGTGGGGGCGCCCCCCCCCTCCAGGGCGCGCCCCCCTACCTCGTGGGCCCCCTGAAGACCCTCTGACGCCAACTCCAACTCTATATATTTGCTTTCGGAGAGAAAAAAATCAGAGAGAAGAAATCATCGCGTTCTACGATACGGAGCCGCCGCCAAGCCCTAAAACCTCTCGGGAGGGCTGATCTGGAGTCTGTTCGAGGCTCCGGAGAGGGGGATTTGTCACCGTCGTCATCATCAACCATCCTCCATCACCAATTTCATGATGCTCACCGCCGTGCGTGAGTAATTCCATCGTAGGCTTGCTGGACGGTGATGGGTTGGATGAGATCTATCATGTAATCGAGTTAGTTTTGTTAGGGTTTGATCCCTAGTATCCACTATGTTGCTATGACTTTGCTATGCTTAATGCTTGTCACTAGGGCCCGAGTGCTTTGCTGAAATGATTAGACCTATCTTTTTGCGTATGCGATTAACTGATGTGCTCAAAACAAATCCTTATGCTAAGTATATGAAGGATATCATTACCAAATAAGAGAAAGATACCGGAAGCTGAAATTTCCACCATGCTTGTTAATTATACTTTTAAGGGTGGAATACCAAAGAAACTTGGGGATCCAGGAGTACCCACTATACCATGCTCCATTAAAAGAAATTATGTTAAAACTGCTTTATGTGATCTTGGAGCCGGTGTTAGTGTTATGCCTCTCTTTATATCGTAGACTTGACTTGAATAAGTTGACACCTACTGAAATATCTTTGCAAATGGCTGATAAATCAACTGCTATACCTGTCGGTATTTGTGAAGATGTGCTTGTTGTGGTTGCAAACGTTACTATTTTAACGGACTTTATTATTCTTGATATTCCCGAGGACGATAGTATGTCTATTATTCTTGGAAGACCTTTTCTGAATACTGTAGGGGCTGTTATTGACTGCACCAAAGGCAATGTTACTTTTCATGTTAATGGTAATGAGCATACGGTACACTTTTTGAGGAAACAACCTCAAGTTTATAGCATCAACTCTATTGGAAAAATTCCATCGATTATATTTGGAGGTTTTGAATTTCCTCTTCCTAATGTCAAGAAGAAATATGATATTCTTATTATAGGGGATGTGCATATCCCCGTTGAGGTAACTATAGTGTTATTCGAAATTTCTCCGGTTCCATGTTAATCGGAATGAGTTTGTTAACAAGACTTGATCAACCTTGTTAGTGGATTCCTTTTGATGAGCATGAGACGGATGAAACTAGAAGGCACAACCTTCATACCCTCTTTATACTTTCTCGTTATTTAGTTGAAATAAAGTAAAAATAGTATTTTTTTACATGCTTCTGACTTATCCGGTGCAATATAAAAATATCCCAAAAATAAAAGTCCTCGTAATGCCATGCCAATTTAATATGATTTTTTTCGAATATTTGAGGATTTATGGTGCAAAAATCACCGCAGGGGAGCTGCCACTGCCACGAGGGTGGAGGGCGCGCCTCGCCTCGTGGGCCCACGGTGGCCCTCCTCCACTTATTCCTGCACCCATCCTCTTCTTCTTCCTCCCACAAACACGAATATCTGGCTCAAACACGAGTTCCAGCCCACGTTGCTGTGATTTTCGATCTCCTTGCTCAAAGCACCTCTCACAAAACTGCTTGGGGAGATTGTTCCTTGGTATGTGACTCCTCCATTGGTCCAATTAGTTTTTGTTCTAGTGCTTTATTCATTGCAAATTTGTGCTGCATAGGTGACCATGTTCTTCAGCTTGCATGTCAAATTTATATGGTTCCAAGTAGTTCTAATGCTCGATATAGGCTCTAGGCACTTGTAGGAGTAGTTGCTATCAATTTTATTGAAGTTGGTTCACTTTTGTTTGAAGTTACTAAAATTTCAGATTATTTCAGAAAATAATGAAGAGACTTTTGAGGGGCTCGTCGAGCCGAAGCTCGAAGGAAAAACAAAATGAAGAAGCATAGAGGCCCAAATATAATTTGCCTCGTACCGCGGAGGTCCGGCCGTGTGAATGGCCTTCCGATGACTTCTTGAGGAGAGCCGCGATTTATGAGGATTTCTATCTATTAATTGAGAATGCCGGCCTCACCGACTTCCTCTGCGACCAACGTCATCAGTATCTCTTACTCACAAATACTTTTGTGCAAAACTTCTACTATTTTCCTAAGGAATCACCTCCTTCCGTAGAATTTCATTTATATGGCGTTGTTAAGAAGATGCCTTTACCTGAATTTTGCAAGGTTTGCAAAATACCCTCTGAGGGTACCTTACATGAACCACATCGTAATGAAGTGGAGGCATTTATTAACACTATCACTGTGTGGGAAACCAGGAAGGTTTCTGATGCAAGAATCACTAGCATACATTTTCCTGTTTTACGCTACTTTGCCTTATTCGCTAGTCGTTGCTTGATTGGTCGTGGAGACTGTGGGAACCTTAGTGTTCCTGATATTATCATTTTGTCCCATGGTTTATACCTCGATAACTCCGTTAGTATGGGCGGAATTATTGCTAAGCAGTTAAGTTTGAAACGTACTAAATGCACCATATTTGGAGGTATTTATGCTTCACGCCTAGCTGCACATTTTAACATACCCATTAGGCTTTATGAGAAAGAAGAAAAATTGTTGCCTAGTGCTTATTTAGATTATAAAAGTATGCTGGCGCATGATTTTATTGTTAAAGGCAAGGAAGGGGAGCTTAAATATAAATTGTACTTTGATAAACATCACCCTGAGACTATTACTTTGCCTGCTCCTTCTTTGTTTAACTTGTCTGAAGGTCTTTATCTCGTTTCGTGGGCGGCCGTTCAAGCCTATCGGAATACGGCACCAGCCTTGGTGCCGGAACCACAATACGAGCCTCCACCCCAATCTGTTTATTCTTGGGATCCGGAGGTGGCTGCCACCAAAGGCGATCGAGTCCTCTTCATCACAAGACCCGGCTACACCTACGGGTATCCGCCAGGTCATCCCTGGCAATGAACCAACTTAGGCCAAAAGCCTAAGATTGGGGGAGTACGTATTTCCCACCGACATTACATTTATGTTCACACACACTCATTGCTAGATGTCGGTGCTCATACTCTTTCATTGTAATATCCATGCTAGTTTATTTTCTTTTTCCTGCTTTCTTCTTGTGTGTTAGTTAAACTTTAAGAAAAACAAAAAAATTAGTAGTAACTTCTACTTAGTTTACTTTCTCGTTATAGTAGTAATAATTAAAAAGAAAACCCAAAAAGATTTCCTGTTCTTCTTTTGCTTGTTGGGAGCTTTCCCGTGTAAATAGTTTTATTTCTTTTCTTTTCTTCGGGGGTCGATAGGAGAAGACCATGATTAAATTGTTGAAGTGGCTCTTATATGCATTATTGTTGATTTAACCAAGAGCCCATATTGCCTTGTCTTCTCCTGTTTATTGAATGCTCGCAGATTCCAGCTTAGTCCAATGCACGTGCACTCTTATTATTATTCACATCATTCGGTCGTGCAAGTGAAAGGCAATAATGATGATTTATGATGAATTGATTGGGATAAGCAAAGCTGGTATGAACTCGACCTCTCTTGTTTTTGTAAATATGATGAGTTCATCGTTCTTGATTTAGCCTATTATGAATAAATATGTTTTCTATGACAAATAGGGATCATAGTTGCTTATGCCATGCTTGATTAGCTATGAGTTATAATGGTTTACCTTGCTTGCCAACATGCTATTAAAATGGTTGTGATGGGGTATGATGGGTTGGTATCCTCCTTTGAATGATTTAAGTGACTTGACTTGGCACATGTTCACACATGTAGTTGAAACAAATCAACATAGCCTTCAAGATATTTATGTTCATGGTGGATTATATCCTACTCATGCTTGCATCCAATGTTTATTAATTTTAATGCATGTTCATGGTATTTGTCGCTCTCTAGTTGGTCGCTTCCAGTCTTTTGCTAGCCTTCACTTGTACTAAGCGGGAATAGCTTGTGCATCCAATCCCCTAACCCCCAAAGTTATTCCATATGAGTCCACTATACCTTCCTATATGCGGTATCTACCTTCCGTTCCAAGTAAATTTGTATGTGCCAAACTCTAAACCTTCAAATAAACATTCTGTTTTGTATGCTCAAATAGCTCATGTATCAACTATGGCTGCCCTTATCTTCTATGTTAGGCGGGTTATTCTCAAGAGGAGTGGACTTTGCTCCTCACTCACGAGAACATGGCTGGTCACCGGGATGCCCAGTCCCATGCTTTATGCAAACTAAATCAAAATTAATTGCAAACAAAACTCCCTCTGGGACCTGATGTATGTTGGAGGCACTCATTGTTTCGAGCAAGCCATGGATTGATGCTTGTTGGTGGAGGGGGAGTATAAACTTTACCATTCTGTTTGGGAACCGCCTATAATGTGTGTAGCATGGAAGATGTCGCCATCTATTAGTTGTTATGTTGACAATGAAAGTATATCACTCAAAATATTATTTCTCTCTATTTCAAAATCGAGCTCTGGCACATCTACAAATCCCTGCTTCCCTCTACGAAGGGCCTATCTATTTACTTTTATGTTGAGTCATCACCCTCTTATCAAAAGCATTAGCTGGAGAGCGCAGCTATCATTTGCATTCATTACTATTAATTTATATTGGGTATGACTATGACTGGATCTCTTTTACCATGAATTACAATGTCTAGTCAGTCCTTGATCTTTAAAGGTGCTCTGCATTTATGTTTTGCGCCTCGTAAAGGGCTAGCAAGATACCATCCTGTGATATCATATTATGATTGTTTTGAGAAAGTGTTGTCATCCGAGATTTATTATTATGACTCGCTAGTTGATTATGCCATTGATATGAGTAAATATGAGACCTAAGAATTATTGCAAATGTGGTTAGTTATAATATTTGTTGAAAACTTGAATGCTGGCTTGACATATTTACAACAACAAGAGCAAACAGAGTTTGTAAAATTTTTTCTTTTTCTCTTTCAGTTTGTCAACTGAATTGCTTGAGGACAAGCAAGGGTTTAAGCTTGGGGGAGTTGATACGTCTCTGTTGTATCTACTTTTCCAAACACTTTTGCCCTTGTTTTGGACTCTAACTTGTATGATTTGAATGGAACTAACCCGGACTGACGCTATTTTCAGCAGAATTGCCATGATGTTGTTTCATGTGCAGAAAACAAAAGTTCTCGGAATGACCTGAAACTCCACGGAACATCTTAGAAAAACTAATAAAAAATCCTCGCCAAAGATGAAGACCAGGGGCCCACACATCCCACGAGGGTGGAGGGCGCCTCGGTGGCGCCCCTACCTTGTGGGCCCCACAGGAGACCCTCCGACGCCAACTCCAACTCTATATATTTGCTTTCAGAGAAAAAAATCAAAGAGAAGAAATCATCGCGTTTTACGACACGGAGCCGCCAAGCCCTAAAACCTCTCGGGAGGGCTGATCTCGGAGTCCGCTCGGGGCTCCGGAGAGGGGATTCGTCGCGATCGTCATCATCAACCATCCTCCATCACCAATTTCATGATGCTCACCGCCAGACGTGAGTAATTCCATCGTGAGGCTTGTTGGACGGTGATGGGTTGGATGAGATCTATCATGTAATCGAGTTAGTTTTGTTACGGTTTGATCCCTAGTATCCACTATGTTCGAGATTGATGTTGCTATGACTTTTGCTATGCTTAATGCTTGTCACTAGGGCCCGAGTGCCATGATTTCAGATCTGAACCTATTATGTTTTCATGAATATATGTGTGTTCTTGATCCTATCTTGCAAGTCTATAGTCACCTATTATGTGTTATGATCCGACAACTCCGAAGTCACAATAATCGGGATACTTCTCGGTGATGACCATAGTTTGAGGAGTTCATGTATTCACTATGTGCTAATGCTTTGTTCCGGTTCTCTATTAAAAGGAGGCCTTAATATCCCTTAGTTTCCATTAGGACCCCGCTGCCACGGGAGGGTAGGACAAAGGATGTCATGCAAGTTCTTTTCCATAAGCACGTATGACTATATTCGGAATACATGC
The DNA here is from genome assembly GCA_021605145.1 of Aegilops bicornis. Taxonomy (NCBI): domain Eukaryota; kingdom Viridiplantae; phylum Streptophyta; class Magnoliopsida; order Poales; family Poaceae; genus Aegilops; species Aegilops bicornis. Next base: position 643,942,635 of record CM038674.1, read on the forward strand.
CTACATTACATTGATGAATTGGAGCTAGTTCTATGTCACCCTATGTTATGGTGTTACATGATGAACCGCATCCGCATAATTATCCATCACCGATCCAATGCCTACGAGCTTTCCATATCTTTGGTTTACGCTTATTTACTTTCCCGTTGTTACTGTTACAATCATTACAAAACACCAAAAATATTACTTTTGCTTTCATTACTCTTTTGTTACCGTTACCACTACTATCATATTACTTTGCTACTAAATACCTTGCTGCAGATACTAAGTTATCCAGGTGTGGCTGAATTGACAACTCAGTTGCTAATACTTGAGAATATTCTTTGGCTCCCCTTGTGTCGAATCAATAAATGGGTTGAATACTCTACCTCGAAAGTTGTTGCGATCCCCTACACTTGTGGGTTACCAAGACTAATTTCTGGCGCCGTTGCCGGGGAGCATAGCTCTATTCTTTGAGTCACTTGGGATTTATATCTGCTGGACACTATGAAGAATTTGAAAGACGCTAAGACAAAAATTTATCCCTCAACTACGAGGGGAGGTAAGGAACTGCCATCTAGCTCGCACTTGATTCACCTTCTGTTATGATTAAACTGCGACACCTAAACCTCGCTTACGCTATTCGCTCGATATGTCGCATGTTATTGATGATGCCACTACGCTATGCATGATACTTATGATGAAACTACTTCTATGCTTGATACTACTGTGCCCCTTGGTGAATTTCTTGATGAACAAATTTCTAGGGCTAGAGAGAAAGAAATTATTGAAACCGATAATGTTGATGAAATTGATGATGAAGATATGCTGTTATTCCTGAGGGTTATGTTTTTGATATGGAATCTTCTGCAGCTATTTTTGCATGCAAAGATAGAAACGAACTTAAGAGGCTATTAGTTAAATGGAGTAAAGAATCTCTTAGGGATAGAATGAAACCCGACCCTGCTTTTGCTACTTCACCTATTTGTGTTCCCGATAAGGATTATGAATTCTCTGTTGATCCTGATATAATTACTTTGGTTGAATCTGATCCTTTTAATGGCTATGAATCTGAAACTGTTGTGGCACATCTTACTAAATTAAATGATATAGCCACCCTGTTCACTAATGATGAGAGATCTCGCTACTTTTATATCCTTAAAATATTTCCGTTCTCGTTCAAAGGTGATGCTAAGATATGGTTTAATTCTCTTGATCCTGGTTGTGTGCGTAGTCCCCAGGATATGGTTTATTACTTCTCTGCTAAATATTTCCCTGCTCATAAGAAACAAGCTGCTTTAAAAGAAATATACAACTTTGTGCAAATTGAAGAAGAGAGTCTCCCACAAGCTTGGGGAGGCTTCTCAAGTTACTTAATGCTTTTCTGATCATCCTCTTAAGAAAAATGAAATACTTGATATCTTTTATAATGGACTAACCGATGCTTCCAGAGATTACGGATAGTTGTGCCGGTTCTCTTTTCGTGGAAAGAACACCGGATGAAGCTGAAATTCTATTGAATAATATGTTGACAAATGAAAATAATTGGGCACCTCCTGAGCCAGCTCCCGAGCCACCATCGAGCCTATTCCTAAACCAACTCCAAGAAGAGAGGTGTTCTATTTCTCGATCCACGAAGATATGCAAGAGGCAAAGAAATCTATGAAAGAAAAAGGTATTAAAGCTGAAGATATTAAGAATATACCTCCTATTGAAGAAATATATGGTCTTAATTTACCGCCTGTTGAAGAATCATATGATCTTGATCCATTACCTATTGAAGAACCTCCTGACCCCTATAACCCGACACAGGTAGTAAAGGTAAATTATCTCTATAGATTTGATGAAGGTGATATTCCTCACTATAAGTCTGCTAGACAATGCTTGGATGAGTTTGATAATTTTATTGTCAAACAAGAAAATTTTAATGCTTATTTTGGTAGACAATTAAAACAAAATACCTTTGTGATTAAACACTTGGGTGATTATATGGCTGATGTTAGATGTGAACTTAAACTCATTAGCAAACATGCTTCTATGGTTACCACTCAAGTAGAACAAGTACTAAGGCTCAAAATGATTTTCTCAATGAAATGAATAGTAAGAAAAATGATTCTGCCGTTAGAGTGGCTACTAGAACTGGTAGAATGACTCAGGAACCTTTGTATCCTGAAGGCCACCCTAAGAGAATTGAGCAAGATTCTCAGAGAAATAATCTTGATGTGCCTAGTTCTTCTAAAAGGAAGAAAAAGAAAATGATAGGACTTTGCAAACTTCTAGTAAACCTATTGCTGAACCACACGAGAATCCAAATGATATATCTATTTACGATCTTTGAAACACAATACGGTAATGAACATGAACCTAGCGAAAATGTTAATGATGTTGTTCATGATGATGCTCAACCTAGTAATGATAATGATGTAGAAGTTGAACCTGTTGTTGATCTTGATAACCCACAATCAAAGAATCAACGTTATGATAACATAGACTTTGTTGCTAGGAAACATGGTAAAGAAAGAGAACCATGGGTTCAGAAACCCATGCCTTTTCCTCCCAAACCATCCAAGAAAAAGGATGATGATGATTTTGTTCGCTTATTGAAATGATTAGACCTATCTTTTATGCGTATGCGATTAAGCGATGTGCTCAAAACAAATCCTTATGCTAAGTATATGAAGGATATCATTACCAAATAAGAGAAAGATACCTAAGCTGAAATTTCCACCATGCTTGTTAATTATACTTTTAAGGGTGGAATACCAAAGAAACTTGGGGATCGAGTACCCACTATACCATGCTCCATTAAAAGAAATTATGTTAAAACCGCTTTATGTGATCTTGGAGCCGGTGTTAGTGTTATGCCTCTCTTTATATCGTAGACTTGACTTGAATAAGTTGACACCCTCTGAAATATCTTTGCAAATGGCTGATAAATCAACTGCTATACATTGCCGGTATTTGTGAAGATGTGCCTGTTGTGGTTGCAAACGTTACTATTTTAACGGACTTTATTATTCTTGATATTCCCGAGGACGATAGTATGTCTATTATTCTTGGAAGACCTTTTCTGAATACTGTAGGGGCTGTTATTGACTGCACCAAAGGCAATGTCACTTTTCATGTTAATGGTAATGAGCATACGGTACACTTTTCGAGGAAACAACCTCAAGTTTATAGCATCAACTCTATTGGAAAAATTCCATCGATTATATTTCGAGGTTTTGAATTTCCTCTTCCTAATGTCAAGAAGAAATATGATATTCTTATTATAGGGGATGTGCATATCCCCGTTGAGGTAACATAGTGTTATTCGAAATTTCTCCGGTTCCATGTTAATCGGAATGAGTTTGTTAACAAGACTTGATCAACCTTGTTAGTGGATTCCTTTTGATGAGCATGAGACGGATGAAACTAGAAGGCACAACCTTCTGTACCCTCTTTATACTTTCTGTTATTTAGTTGAAATAAAGTAAAAATAGTATTTTTCTGTCTGTTTCCTGACTTATCCGTGCAATATAAAAATATCCCAAAAATAAAAGTCCTCAGAATGCCATGCCAATTTAATATGATTTTTTCGGGAATATTTGAGAATTTATGGTGCAAAAATCACCGTAGGGGGAGCTGCCACCTGGCCACGAGGGTGGAGGGCGCCTCGCCTCGTGGGGCCACGGTGGCCCTCCTCCACTTATTCCTGCACCCATCCTCTTCTTCTTCCTCCCACAAACACGAATATCTGGCTCAAACACGAGTTCCAGCCCCCGTTGCTGTGATTTTCGATCTCCTTGCTCAAAGCACCTCTCACAAAACTGCTTGGGGAGATTGTTCCTTGGTATGTGACTCCTCCATTTTCCAATTAGTTTTTGTTCTAGTGCTTTATTCATTGCAAATTTGTGCTGCATAGGTGACCATGTTCTTCAGCTTGCATGTCAAATTTATATGGTTCCAAGTAGTTCTAATGCTCGATATAGGCTCTAGGCACTTGTAGGAGTAGTTGCTATCAATTTTATTGAAGTTGGTTCACTTTTGTTTGAAGTTACTAAAAATTTCAGATATTTTCAGAAAATAATGAAGAGACTTTTGAGGGGCTCGTCGAGCCGAAGCTCGAAGGAAAAACAAAATGAAGAAGCACAGAGGCCCAAATATAATTTGCCTCGTACCGCGGAGGTCCGGCCGTGTGAATGGCCTTCCGATGACTTCTTGAGGAGAGCCGCGATTTATGAGGATTTCTATCTATTAATTGAGAATGCCGGCCTCACCGACTTCCTCTGCGACCAACGTCATCAGTATCTCTTACTCACAAATACTTTTGTGCAAAACTTCTACTATTTTCCTAAGGAATCACCTCCTTCCGTAGAATTTCATTTATATGACGTTGTTAAGAAGATGCCTTTAGCTGAATTTTGCAAGGTTTGCAAAATACCCTCTGAGGGTACCTTACATGAACCACATCGTAATGAAGTGGAGGCATTTATTAACATTATCACTGTGTGGGAAACCAGGAAGGTTTCTGATGCAAGAATCACTAGCATACATTTTCCTGTTTTACGCTACTTTGCCTTATTTGCTAGTCGTTGCTTGATTGGTCGTGGAGACTGTGGGAACCTTAGTGTTCCTGATATTATCATTTTGTCCCATGGTTTATACCTCGATAACTCCGTTAGTATGGGCGGAATTATTGCTAAACGGTTAAGTTTGAACCGTACTAAAGGCCCCATCTTTGGAGGTATTTATGCTTCACGCCTAGCTGCACATTTTAACATACCCATTAGGCTTTATGAGAAAGAAGAAAAATTGTTGCCTAGTGCTTATTTAGATTATAAAAGTATCTTTGGCGCATGATTTTATTGTTAAAGGCAAGGAAGGGAGCTTAAATATAAATTGTACTTTGATAAACATCACCCTGAGACTATTACTTTGCCTGCTCCTTCTTTGTTTAACTTGTCTGAAGGTCTTTATCTCGTTCCATGGGCGGCCGTTCAAGCCTATCGGAATACGGCACCAGCCCCGGTGCCGGAACCACAATACGAGCCTCCACCCCAATCTGTTTATTCTTGGGATCCGGAGGTGGCTGCCACCCGATGGCGGTCGAGTCCTCTTCATCACAAGACGACCTCAGCTACACCTTACGGGTATCCGCCAGTCATCCTCGGTAATGAACCAACTTAGGCCAAAAGCCTAAGATTGGGGGTACGATTTCCCACCGACATTACATTTATGTTCACACACACTCATTGCTAGATGTCGGTGCTCATACTCTTTCATTGTAATATCCATGCTAGTTTATTTTCTTTTTCCTGCTTTCTTCTTGTGTGTTAGTTAAACTTTAAGAAAAACAAAAAAATTAGTAGTAACTTCTACTTAGTTTACTTTCTCGTTGTAGTAGTAATAATTAAAAAGAAAACCCAAAAAGATTTCATGTTCTTCTTTTGCTTGTTGGGAGCTTTCCCGTGTAAATAGTTTTATTTCTTTTCTTTTCTTCGGGGGTCGATAGGAGAAGACCATGATTAAATTGTTGAATTGGCTCTTATATGCATTATTGTTGATTTAACCAAGAGCCCATATTGCCTTGTCTTCTCCTGCTTATTGAATGCTCGCAGATTCCAGCTTAGTCCAATGCACGTGCACTCTTATTATTATTCACATCGTTCGGTCGTGCAAGTGAAAGGCAATAATGATGATTTATGATGAATTGATTGGGATAAGCAAAGCTGGTATGAACTCGACATCTCTTGTTTTTGTAAATATGATGAGTTCATCGTTCTTGATTCAGCATATTATGAATAAACATGTTTGCTATGACAAATAGGGATCATAGTTGCTTATGCCATGCTTGATTAGCTATGAGTTATAATGGTTTACCTTGCTTGCCAACATGCTATTAAAATGGTTGTGATGGGGTATGATGGGTTGGTATCCTCCTTTGAATGATTTAAGTGACTTGACTTGGCACATGTTCACACATGTAGTTGAAACAAATCAACATAGCCTTCAAGATATTTATGTTCATGGTGGATTATATCCTACTCATGCTTGCATCCAATGTTTATTAATTTTAATGCATGTTCATGACTGTTGTCGCTCTCTAGTTGGTCGCTACCAAGTCTTTTGCTAGCCTTCACTTGTACTAAGCGAATACCGCTTGTGCATCCAATCCCTTAAACCCCAAAGTTATTCCATATGAGTCCACTATACCTTCCTATATGCGGTATCTACCTGCCGTTCCAAGTAAATTTGTATGTGCCAAACTCTAAACCTTCAAATAAACATTCTGTTTTGTATGCTCAAATAGCTCATGTATCAACTATGGCTGTCCTTATCTTCCATGTTAGGCAGGTTATTCTCAAGAGGAGTGGACTTCGCTCCTCACTCACGAGAACATGGCTGGTCACCGGGATGCCCAGTCCCATGCTTTATGATCACGAACATGACGAGGAGTCTCGAAATGGTCGAGTCATAAAGATTTATATATTGGAAGCCTATATTTGGACATCGGAAGTGTTCCGGGTGAAATCGGGATTTTACCGGAGTACCGGGGTTACCGGAACCACCACCCCCCCCCCTGGGGGGAAGTAATGGGCCTATTGGGCCTTAGTAGAGAAGAGGAGGGGCGGCTAGGGCTGGCCGCGTGCCCCCTCCCCCTCTAGTCCGAATTGGACAAGGAGGGGGGCGGCGCCCCCTTTCCTTCCCCCTCTCTCCTTCCCTTCCTTTCCCCCTCCTACTCCAACTAGGAAAAGAGGGAGTCCTACTCCAGGTGGGAGTAGGACTCCTCCCTGGCGCGCACTCCTCCTGGCCGGCCGCCTCCTCCCCTTGGTCCTTTATATACGGGGCAGGGGGCACCTCTAGATACACAAGTTGATCTGTTGATCTATTCCAGCCGTGTGCGGTGCCCCCTCCACCATATTCCACCTAGGTCAAATCATAGCGGTGCTTAGGCGAAGCCCTGCGCCGGTAGCAACATCATCACCGTCACCACGCCATCGTGCTGACGGAACTCTCCCATGAAGCTCTGCTAGATCGGAGTTCGCGGGACGTCATCGAGTTGAACGTGTGCTGAACTCGGAGGTGTCGTACGTTCAGTACTTGGATCGGTTGGATTGTGAAGACGTGCGACTACATCAACTGCGTTGTGCTAACTCTTCCGCTTTCGGTCTACGAGGGTACGTGGACAACACTCTCCCCTCTCGTTGCTATGCATCACCATGATCCTGTGTGTGCGTAGGAAATTTTTTGAAATTACTACGTTCCCCAACAGTGGCATCCAAGGCTGGTTTTATGTGTAGATGTTATATGCACGAGTAGAACACAAGTGAGTTGTGGGCGATACAAGTCATACTGCTTTCCAGCATGTCACGCTTTGGTTCGGGGTATTGTTGGATGAAGCGGCCCGGACCGACATTACGCGTACGCTTACGTGAGACTGGTTCTACCGACGTGCTTTGCACATAGGTGGCTGGCGGGTGTCAGTTTCTCCAACTTTAGTTGAACCGAGTGTGGCTACGCCCGGTCCTTGAGAAGGTTAAAACAACACTAACTTGACGAACTATCGTTATGGTTTTGATGCGTAGGTAAGAACGGTTCTTGCTCAGCCCATAGCAGCCACGTAAAACTTGCAACAACAAAGTAGAGGACGTCTAACTTGTTTTTGCAGGGCATGTTATGATGTGATATGGTCAAGGCATGATGATAAATTTTATTGTATGAGATGACCATGTTTGGTAACCGAGTTATCGGCAACTGGCAGGAGCCATATGGTTGTCGCTTTATTGTATGCAATGAAATCGCCCTGTAATGCTTTACTTTATCACTAAGTGGTCGCGATAGTCGTAGAAGCATAAGTTGGCGAGACGACAATGATGCTACGATGGAGATCAAGGTGTCGCACCGGTGACGACGGTGATCATGACGGTGCTTCGGAGATGGAGATCACAAGCACAAGATGATGATGGCCATATCATATCACTTATATTTGATTGCATGTGATGTTTATCTTTTATGCATCTTATCTTGCTTTGATTGACGGTAGCATTATAAGATGATCTCTCACTAAATTTCAAGATAAAAGTGTTCTCCCTGAGTATGCACCGTTGCGAAAGTTCTTCGTGCTGAGACACCACGTGATGATCGGGTGTGATAGGCTCTATGTTCAAATACAACGGGTGCAAAACAGTTGCACACACGGAATACTCAGGTTAAACTTGACGAGCCTAGCATAAGCAGATATGGCCTTGGAACACTGAGACCGAAAGGTCGAGCGTGAATCATATAGTAGATATGATCAACATAGTGATGTTCATCATTGAAAACTACTCCATCTCACGTGATGATCGGACATGGTTTAGTTGATTTGGATCACGTGATCACTTAGAGGATTAGAGAGATGTCTATCTAAGTGGGAGTTCTTACGTAATATGATTAATTGAACTTCAATTTATCATGAACATAGTACCTGATAGTATTTTGCTTGTCTATGTTGATTGTAGATAGATGGCCCGTGTTGTTGTTCCGTTGAATTTTAATGCGTTCCTTGAGAAAGCAAAGTTGAAAGATGATGGTAGCAATTACACGGACTGGGTCCGTAACTTGAGGATTATCCTCATTGCTACCTCTTGAGCACTGCGTTGGTTTTTCCTTGAAGAAGAAAGGGTGATGCAGCAAAGTAGCGTAAGTATTTCCCTCAGTTTTTGAGAACCAAGGTATCAATCCAGTAGGAGGCTACGCGCGAGTCCCTCGCACCTACACAAAACAAATAAATCCTCGCAACCAACGCGATAAGGGGTTGTCAATCCCTACGTGGTCACTTACGAGAGTGAGATCTGATAGATACTATAGGATAATATTTTTGGTATTTTTGTGATAAAGATGCAAAGTAAAATAAAAGGTGTCAGTGTGCAAAAGTAGGGGCTCTGCTTTTGACCCCTTTACTTGTGCACGGGCAGTCAGAGCCTCCCGCCACGACCACGCATAGACATAGCAGGAAAGGGGAGCTGGAGAGGAGCCAAAGCCATGAAGACAAATGAAGCAACGACAAGGACCAAGGCCACAAGGATCGGATGGGCGAAGCAGGTTTTCCCGGCAAGGACCCTTGCCAGGGCAGCCTCAGCGGTCCCCTGCAAGACGCCCACACCGGCCAAGCGAGCCACCCTTGAGCCCACCAATGCTCAGACAAATGCGTTGGGACAGGGCTCGGGAGGCACCTCCGTGGTGGCATGCATATCTTTGTGAAGACATTGAATGCTCAAGATCAAATGAGGATAAGAGGGCAACCATCCTCACCGAAGAAACCCACAAGACCCCAGGCAAGACCCTTGCCGGGGAGGCCAGCGCACCGCAGCAAGACCCTTGCCGGGCCACCTGGCAAGATCCTTGCCGGGAGGCCAGCGTGCCACCCAACAAGACCCTTGCCGGGCCACCCCACAAGGCCCTCGCTAGAGTGCACCAGCTGGGCCACTGCCAGGCCCGCACCAGATAAGTCTTTGCCGCCGTTCGCATGCGGCTGCCGACCCAACCAGCTGGGCAGGCACCTGCGTGGCGGCATGCAATCCTTCGTGGAGGCTCCACCACCGCGCCACCTTAGCCGCCTCCCTGCCTACATGCCACCGCATGCATCGCTGGCCAGGCACGTGTCGAAGCGAGGGGGAGCGGCGACGGACGGGACGGGCCTCGCCCCCGTCCCCAATAAAGCGAAGGGACACCTAAGCCTTGCATTAAATGCGTCTTGTCTTTTAATACTAGCGATACACTCGCGACACTGTAGCACTTTCCACCTCCTGTGTGCCACTGTGGCAGCCCCTTTCGCCTATAAAAGGAGGCCCACAGCGCACAGAGAAAGGATTCGGCTCTTTGGAACCTCGCAGCACCTAGAGCTAGTTCGAGAGCTCAAGAACACTAAATATATCCACCAAAGCAGGACTAGGGTTTTACACATCCTTGCGGCCCGAACCTGGGTAAAATCCCTTTGTGTTGTCTGCTGGTCCCGCTCTTCTCACGATCCCCGTGCCCCGCAACCGTAGAAGGGATTCCGGTGATCCCATAGGTGTCGTCTCCCACCGACATCTTTGGCGCGCCAGGTAGGGGCGCAATTGTGAGAATCTAGTCCGGCAGTTGACCTACCTGTTCTTCATCACCATGGCTCCTAAGAAGAAGGAGACCACGGCGATCGGTTCGTCAGGAACCAGGTTGGTACCGGCGCGGACCGGCAGCGGGCCAGTCGTGGAGAGGACCCGTGGCGCGGCCCGCGAACATCCACATCGCCCTGATGGTCCGGACCTGGCGAGCGGCGTCGTTCGCGTGCTGAGCAGCGAGCCACCAGTCGCGGGCTCCGGAGGGAGTCGGGCCCCGCAGCGGCGCTGGGCCCTCTGGTGCCGCCGTTCCGCCAAAGCGGCGGCATGGCGATCTCCAAAACGCCAACACCGGGCGCCTACGCGCTCCTCTCGGGTTGTCGCGTGATGAGCAGCGTCACCACCTGGCTGGTGACCTCGCGCTGCCACAGGAAGAGTCCGTCGTCGCCACATGAAGGAGAGAGCGAGCATGCGCGCCGAGGTGCTGCTGGAGGTGGCGAACGGCTGTAGAGCCGCGGCGCAGCTCCTTCTAACGTGGTTAGGAGTCGAGGCGCATCGCGGTCCACCCAGCTTTCGCCGCCACCCACGCCAGCGGAAGCCCTAGCGCGCGCAGCTGCTCCTCGATTTTCCTCCCGCCGCGGAGAAGCTCGACGAATGGAGGGCCACCGTCCGGAGCCTCGTCGGCATCGGCAACGACAACAGGCTGCGGCCGGCGGAACCCGCCGGCCGTCGCTCCGCCGGGCTGCCACCTGCTAGCGGAGGCCACGCCGGAGGCGACGCGGCCACGGTGTACTCCCCACATCCATCCCGACCGCCCCGGGTGTCAGGACCCCGACACAAGCCATACCGATCTAGCATGTAACACCTCATATCACTTTGCGACCTCACGCACGATATTCCCACGGGTGTCGCCTTACCTTGCCCGGGACCATTTGCGCCTTTTGGCACACGTATATGATAGTGTCACTAGCATCCATATAACAAGGAGACCGGGCTGACATGGCTAGTCATGAACCCAAAGTGGCACAAACTTACAGGGACAGGCATACATGACCCAGCAACGAACGTGTCGGTCATCAGCGAGTGAATACGGGCTGTAGCAACTGGGCTAGCAGGACTCCAGTAAACCGGGCTGTAGCAGGCTAACAGGACTCAGGTAGACACCGTGTGACATTTCCCGAAGGGACAGACACAAGAACGAAGAAGGACACATGCCGGCCAGCCTAAGTGTTCCGGAGCAGTAGCAAGCTACCAGGGCTCAGTGGAAGCACTAGGAGACATTTCCGTAAGAGAGGCTACCAAGGGTAAACAACTAGATAGTCAGATCCCACACATACCAAGCATTTCAATAACATACACACAATATGCTCGATATGTGCAAATACAACATGGCATCACAACATGACTCTACAACTCAAGTATCTAATTCTATAGGCTCCGAGGAGTGAGATATTACAAACATGGGTCTCATGACCCAACATTCAGAGCATACAAGTCAAAGCACAAGCGGAAGCTTAACATGTCTGAGTACAGACATCTACAAATGAAAAAGGCTGAGAAGCCGACTATCTACCAGATCCTGCCAAGGGCACAAGATCGTAGCTGAGGTAACAAGCTAAACGTCGAATTTCACGTGGAACTACTAGTGAGACTGAAGTCTTTCTGCAAAAACATAAAATAGGCAAACGTGAGTACAAATGTACCCAGCAAGACTTACATCAGAACTAACTACATATGCATCATTATCAACAAAGGGGATGGTGGGGTTTAACCGCAAAGAAGCCAGCTTTGACTCGGTGGCTATCTGAACTACGATCGCAAGTAACTCTTTTGAGGTGGCGCATAATGCAGTCCACATATTCACCATATCAATACACCACTATGGATCCGCTCCCGCCTCCCTCACGAGAACGCCATCCATAGCACTCCACGCTTATCTTGCGTATTTTAGAGTATCCACTTTCACTTGTCTATGAACTGTATAGGCAACCCAGAGGTCCTTTATCATGGACGCAGCTATTCGAATAGATGATGTTAACCTGCAGGGTGTACTTCTTCACACACGCTCTCACCACTTACCGCCGCTTTGCACGACATGTACTCGGCAACCTTCAAGCGGAAGCCCAACGAGGGTGTCGGCCACGGCCTACCTAAACACTCAAGTCTCTAGTCCAGGTTTATCGCCTATTCAGTTCCATCCACAGGGAGTCCGCCGAGGTTTCCACATACGGCCCCGAACGATGTGTCTGTGGTTCCATGACACCAAACGGGCGCCCGGCATACCCGCCACGTGCCTACCGCATCACAGCCCACCTCGGGTCAAGCGCTGCCCACGGCCTCCAAAGATACTACAAACACCAGAAACTACTTGCAACTCCTGGATAGAGGACAAGGGTGATTAAGAAGCCGAGAGGGTCCATTGGTTTCGGGCCCAATGCGTGGTAGTAACTGTTTCATGGATCACAAACACAGAACTTAGTTCCTGAGGACGGCTTCAATGAGACAACCCACCATGTACTCCTACATGGCCTCTCACCGCTACCTTTACCAAATCATGTTCACACACAGTAGGACATGTTCACACACCTCTGATTCATCCCCGATGAATCAGACCTGACTCAACTCTAAGTAGTAGCAGGCATGACAAACAAGCATGAATGAGTAGGCACAACAGGGCTCAAACAACTCCTACTCATGCTAGTGGGTTTCATCTATTTTCCGTGGCAATGACAGGTCATGCAGAGGATAAAGGGGTTCAGCTACCGCAGCAAGTAACAGATGAATCATTGTTGTCCTAATGCAGTAAAAGAGAGCAGGAGCGAGAGAGTAGGATTGTATCAGAATGAACAAAGGGGTTTTGCTTGCCTGGCACTTGTGAAGATGATATAGCTCTTCATCGATGTCATTGAACTCACCGTCAGAACACGTCTATCGAGAGGGGACAATTACCGGCAACAGAGAAAGATACACAATCAATGCAATGCACAATATGATGCATGATCATGACATGGCAATATGCTGTGGTTTGAGCTAATGCAGCTAGCAACCAGATTAAATGAAGTTGGTTTGAATCAAAGATTCAAAATCAAATTCCATATGTGATGGTTTAAATGCCCTTTATATGATTTGCCCTAGACAGTGGTCATAAGTTATTCTAACTTGCATGAAACCAGCACAGATGGATAGATTGGATTTTTCTGATCATTTTTCATATATAACTTATTTCATTCTGAGTTATGGTTGAATTTCTATGAATTTTAGAAGTTTTGGACATTTTCTGTAATCTATAAATCATTTCTGATTTATTTAAATTCCAGAAAATATTACTCCGTCAGCATGACGACAGCATTACGTCAGCAGGTCGACTGTGGCTGACCAGGTCAAACCTGACAAGTGGGACCCACTGGTCAGTGACCTAGTGTTAGTTAGGGACACAGACAGGTGGGCCCGATCAACAGACACGTCAGCGAGGTCAACGCCGACGCGTGGGGCCACTGTGATTAACTTAAACTAAATAGGGAATAAACTGTGGTTAACTAAGGGCGTGAGGCCCATATGTAAGTGAGTCAGGGGGTAATTAGCAGGGTCATTAGTGGCTAAGTAAGTGCGCCACGTCGGCGTCACCGGAGTTCAGCTGGCGGCGACCAAAACCGTGGTGGCAACTCGCTGGAGTTGCTCGGGTTTCGCGTGCAGGCCGCGGTTTGAACCGCGGTTGGTCTCTACGCGTAGCTGGCGTTGCAGCGTGTCATCTGGTGGCAGTAGCCGGGCCTGGGGTGGACGGAGTCGACGGCCACGAGCTCAAAGGCGGAGGACGGAGTTCGGTGGGGCACGGGCGGGGCACTACGGCTCGCGGGCGAACAAGCGAGGTAGCTGGGTGGCATCTCTGGCGTTCCAGGAGCACATTGGTGCAACTGGTCGGAGTTGAGGTGCTCAGGAGCGAGAACCTCATCGGCCATGGTGGACGGCGGCTTCGGTTACTCGCGGGGCAGTGGCTACGGGACAAAAACGATGATGTGGTTAAGGGGGAAAGGACCGGGAGCTCATGGTGAGGCCGACGACAGGCTCAGCTGGCTCGGGGACGACCGGAAGGCGAAGAATCCGTCGATGGAGTCCGACGGCCGTGCTCGGGGAAGACGACTCGTGGCGGCGATGTAGAGCTCCCACGGTGGCGTGGCTCGGAGTGGAAGAAGGATAAGGCGAGGCGGAGCTAGGGGACCGAACAGCAAGGCAAGGGGAGCACGGTGGTCGCGCTATGGCAGCAGCGAGCTCACGGGAGTCTCGGCCATGGTGGAGAGGGCGAGAGGAAGGCGAGGGCCGGGGAGAGCAGAGAGTGAGGGGAAAGTGAGAGAGGGGCCTCGGGCGTCTCCAAACGCGGATTAGGACGAAGGAGCGGCCTCCGTGGCCAAGGTGAGGTGGTGGCGCCGACGCCACAAGGCCCAAAGACGCAGCTGCTTCGGGGCGATGGGGAGGAAGACGACTGGCAGCTGGGCTGCACAGTAACGGGCCGCGCAGGTGGGCTGGTATCTCTGGTGGGCCTCAAGGTAAGTCCAGGTAAGGTATGTTCCTTTCCTTTCTATTTTAGTTTATGTTTTCTATTATTCTGTAGTCTTTAGGGTTTTATTAAAAATACTAATACTATCCCAAAAATCATGAAACTTGCTCAAGCCCACTGTTTGGAAAATATCCAACAGCAAACATTTAAGTTTATGATTATTTAAGCATTTAAAATATTTTATAGTATTTAAATGCCCAAATAAAAATACCATATGATTTAATTCAGAGCCCAAATATGTCATGGAAAAATGTGCAACACCTCTCGTTATCAAGCTTCCAAAGATTTTCCAGAAATGATGAACATTTTTTAAAGCCATTTGTATTCACTGAAAATATTTTAGTTGAACCTAGTGAATTCCTTTGATGCTAGGGTTTAGGCAATCCCCCCTTCAAGTTTCTTTCAAAGTTTAAACATGATGCACACATGAAGTTAGCCTAGTGCAATGCTAGAAGCTAGGGATGTGACAACTCACCCCCACTAAACAAGAATCTCGTCCCGAGATTCAAGCGTTAAGATGGAAGGGGAATGCAAACTAACACAATCTTCACGACCCAGGTTGCACTTCATAAGAACGTTGATCCGATCACCATCATTGTCTCGATGTATTGCCCGAGAACTCCAACTAACATGACAACGAGAGGAAAGGGAAGACTCTAAAAGATTCGTTCTTCTCGAAGATCAAACAAGTTAGGATCAACTCACGGGGTGAGTCATAGCAACATCTCTCGAGCTGAGACATGAAGCACACATCTAGAGGAATGGAGTGAAACAGATGACGAGGGCTCGCTAGGTAGAAAACAAGTCCACACTTAAGAAGGTGTTGAACGGTTATCAACGTAGCGAGGAGTTGAGTTTCCATGACACCGTAACGATACATCTTAGAGGAGGTGACTAGTGGAATTATTACCTTAAGTGGCAAAAATAATTACCTTTGATATGGAGATCATTGGGACTCTCTATACCAGCCTAAGGCAAATCTCGAGCGATCGTTTGGAGGAGTTCGGTAGAATGGCATACTCGGACTAGTATGGATGATGTGGATTACCTTGTTGAAGACAATGCAAGGAATGATTTTAGCTTATCATCGGAAATGGATGGAACCCATCGTAGAATGGCACATTGGCGTTGCAAGATGGGAACGAAATGCAAATGCTGGGAATGATTCTGGTAACTAGGGAGGAACCCCATCAGTAGAGAGTGAATCCACTGTTTGAAAGGGTTATAGCATAACCGAGGAAACTGGGAGCACTATGCAATTAATGCCGACGATAAAACCTAGCACTTGCGCGTGCTCTCAAGAACTTGAGAATTTCCATATTCATCAAGGTTTTACCAATACCCATGTCAAGGATCCTGGCAACACAACATACTACCATGATGAATGGTGATGGACGATGCAGATGCAAAAGGAGATAACACCTTTTCAGATTCCACCTTAGCGAGGCCAAGGGATCAAAATCTGGATGATTAACGAGAAGCATTTAGCACTCCGCTACTAATGTTCTCCTTGATGTGCTAGCATAACCCATTCATTGAAATGGTTTAGTATCTAGAACATCAAGTAACAGATCGGACTTCGGGAGCTCAAGAATCCATAAGGAACAACTACTGGAGTAAATTCTACGAGATCCTTATGGGGAGGTGGCCAACTTCCTCAATCAAGATACTATAATAATAGGTCTTCCGGCTGGGTGTGTTGGCCACGACATCCACTTAACCGGGTTACAGAGAGACCGATACTATAGTTCTTGGGAAACGTTCCAACCATCATATCAGCCTGAGATTCAGATCTGGTTGGTGTCAGGATATTCCAGACTCATCAAGTCTAGAAAGAAAAAATGAAAGTATGCAACACAAATCAACGAGATGACGTTGCGAGATTCTCGGGGGGATGAACTACGATAGCAAGCTCCAAAACATGAGTCGGTTCTGCTACAAACATGTGAACACGCTGCCTCAGGCAAGCATGACCAAGTAGTAGTCTTATAATAAAACACTACTGAGCTCAGGTGGGGAACCATCAACAAGGATTTCGAAGTCCTTACATAAGTCTAGCTCTTAAGAAGAAACTTCTTCTCCTTGAGCAAATCAATCAGTGGCTTGGTGTGCTAGGGACACATATAGAATGAAGGTTGCAAGTCTCCAAACCACATAATACTTTGCACGTATGCATGACCGATTTGGGATGATTCCAAAGGAAGCAACATTGACTTTCTCGAATCCACGACGGCAACTTGCATCAAATGCACATGAATTAGAGGAAGTCACTTCTTTCATCCAACATATTCTTCATGAACGGGGCACGAAGATAATGCTTACAAAAGTTTTCCAACACTGGCTTAATGTTCAACATGAATCATGGAGAAGATAAAATGCTGCTGATGGGCTCAACAACAAATCATAAAGATTTCCATGAAGATGGAATTCCACAACTATGTTAACAAAGCAATAGCATTGGTCATAACAAAAGATATAATGGTGTATGCTCGAGGATCAACCACGAGTAAGACAACATTAAGAATATCATTGGTTCTGACTTGATTTGATGATAGCCCATACTCAAATCAAAGATTGGATAAGATGATAGGTCCATTAACTACCAAGCAACGAAGTTGCTAGGAGTATTGATTTCACACATCACAGTTCACTTGTCGGCATTCCGGTTACAACAACACAAAAACCGAGGAATGAAAAATGATGGCAAGAGGTATCACTGCATCAAGAGTTCATAGGATGGTGTGCAATTCCCATGACATTCTTGATATAAAGATGGTAATACTCCAAGGTAGAACAGAATCAAAAGATGGATCGACATTTTAATTTGCGTATTACAACTTCTTTGACCCAATCCTGGATATGGATAAGGTACCGGAGTTTGTTTCTCCTAGTCATTCCGGTTAGAATGGCTTGACGGACCACAAGAATAATATGCATCGATGAACACGAGTGCATAACTACTCCTGACTATCAATTGATAGATGAGGGCCAGAAAACAACTAAAGAGGGACAACCCAAAAGAACATATGATGTTCTGAGTTGTGGATGGATGGATTGCATGTCGAACGAAGTGCAACAGGTTTCTTCCGGATAATCCATGTAGAAAGGTATGACTGGCAGATTCATAATGTAGAATGGAGAACTCATCAAGAGCACTTTGATTGTGATCTTTTGGTTCAAAAGAACTTCTGCCAAGAATGGTTCATGGTATTTGGAAGAAGGGAATACCACGAACCTCGAGGATTAACGCAAAGGTTACTAATAACCTAAAGGAACTAGCAAACACTATAAACATGAAGTAAGTAGGGTGAATCTCGGGTTCAAAACCCAAGGAGTAGAACACCTACTACTAAGTGGCATCACGGGATGCTTTCGAGAATAATGGCCAGAGTCATCACACTGGGGACACAAAACATGGCTAAATTACTAGGTGGTTCCCTAAGACACCTAGGGTCATAATAATAACTCCAACATATATACCGAGGCAATGAAGTACCTCAACACACT
Organism: Aegilops bicornis; assembly: GCA_021605145.1. Classification (NCBI taxonomy): domain Eukaryota; kingdom Viridiplantae; phylum Streptophyta; class Magnoliopsida; order Poales; family Poaceae; genus Aegilops; species Aegilops bicornis. Next base: position 643,960,734 of record CM038674.1, read on the forward strand.
AGTTAGTGTGGTTGATCTGGCACAAAGGAACTTCAGAACGGTAAGAAGGGATTTGCAAATGCATCAGACGATTTTAGAAACCTGGGATGGCTCGGACAGCATAACGGCTGTAAATGCTCAAAAAGGATTTAAGGCATCCTGCAAAATGGTGGCATAACCACTCGATCATCACAATATCAAGATTCTGAGACTAACTATGAACACATGGAAGTAATAAGAACTGAAACGAGGCTTAAGTCCAACAGTCTTACAAGTCTACAGATTAGTAACACGTGATCCTGGTAGAAAGAGGAGATAGCCTAGTTCCTTAACCCCGTAGGAAAGATAGGTTGACTCGGATCAGAAGGTCATAGGGTAAAGGAGTAAAAATAGCCTTACGTTCCATCCAACAATCAATTCCCTTATATAACTAAAGAATTTCTAGACTCAACTTCGACCAGTTTGGCTTGGTAATCCTACAGGCAGTCAGGCTTTGATACCAAAGCTGTCAGGACCCCGACTCAAGCCACACCGATCTAGCATGTAACACCTCATATCACTTTGCAGCCTCACGCACGGTATTCCCACGGGTGTCGCCTTACCTTTCCCGGGACCGTATGCGCCTTTTGGCACATGTATATGATAGTGTCGCTAGCATCCATATGACAAGGAGCCCGGGCTGACATGGCTAGTCGTGAACCAAAAGTGGCACTAACTTACAGGGACAGGCATACATGACCCAACAAAGAACGTGTCGATCATCAGCGAGTGAATCCGGGCTATAGCAACTGGCTAGCAGCACTCCGGTAATCCGGGCTGTAGCAGGCTAACAGGACTCTGGAAGACACCGTGTGACATTTCCCCAAAGGGACAGACACAGGAACGAAGAAGGACACATGCCGGCCAGCCTAAGTGTTCCGGAGCAGTAGCAAGCTACCAAGGCTTAGTGGAAGCACTAGGAGACATTTCCCGGTAAGAGAGGCTACCAAGGGTAAACAACTAGATAGTCAGATCCCACACATACCAAGCATTTCAATAACATACACACAATATGCTCGATATGTGCAAATACAACATGGCATCACAACATGACTCTACAACTCAAGTATCTAATTCAATAGGCTCCGAGGAGCGAGATATTACAAACATGGGTCTCATGACCCAACATTCAGAGCATACAAGTCAAAGCACAAGCGGAAGCTTAACATGTCTGAGTACAGACATCTACAAATGAAAAAGGCTGAGAAGCCGACTATCTACCAGATCTTGCCAAGGGCACAAGATCGTAGCTGAGGTAACAAGCTAAACGTCGAAGTTCACGCGGAACTACTAGTGAGACTGACGTCTCTCTGCAAAAACGTAAAATAGGCAAACGTGAGTACAAATGTACCCAGCAAGACTTACATCAGGACTAACTACATATGCATCATTATCAACAAAGGGGATGGTGGGGTTTAACTGCAGCAAGCCAGCTTTGACTCAGTGGCTATCCTGAACTACGACTGCAAGTAACTCTTTTGAGGTGGCGCACACGAGTCCACATATTCACCATATCAATACACCACTATGGATCCGCTCCCGTCTCCCTACGAGAACGCCATCCATAGCACTCACGCTTATCTTGCGTATTTTAGAGTATCCACTTTCACTTGTCTATGAACTGTATAGGCAACCCAGAGGTCCTTTACCGCAGACGCGGCTATTCGAATAGGTGATGTTAACCCTGTAGGGGTGTACTTCTTCACACACGCTCTCACCACTTACCGCCGTTTACACGACATGTACTCGGCAACCTTCAAGCGGAAGCCCAACGAGGGTGTCGGCCACGGCCTACCTAAACACTCAAGTCTCTAGTCCAGGTTTATCACCTATTCAGGTTCCATCCGCACGGAGTCCGGCCGAGGTTTCCACATACGGCCCCAAATGATGTGTATAGGGTTCCGCGACACCAAACGGGCGCCCGGCATACCCGGCCACGTGCCTACCGCATCACAGCCCACCCCTCGGGTCAGCGCTGCCCACGGCCTCCAAAGATACTACAAACACCGTAAACTACTTGCAACTCCCCGGATAGAGGACAAGGGTGATTAAGAAGCCCAGAGGGTCCATTGGTTTCGGCCCAATGCGTGGTAGTAACTGCTTTCATGGATCACAAACACGTAACTCGCTCTCGAGGACGGCTTCAATGAGACAACCTACCATGTACTCCTACATGGCCTCTCACCGCTACCTTTACCAAATCATGTTCACACACTTAGCTCACACACAAGGACATGTTCACACACCTCCGATTCATCCCCGATGAATCAGACCGACTCAACTCTAAGCGAGTGTGCAAGACAAACAAGCATGAATGAGTAGGCACATCAGGGCTCAAACAACTCCTACTCATGATAGTGGGTTTCATCTATTTACTGTGGCAATGACAGGTCATGCAGAGGATAAAGGGGTTCAGCTACCGCAGCAAGTAACAGATGAATCGTTGTTGTCCTAATGCAGTAAAAGAGAGCAGGAGCGGGAGAGTAGGATTGTATCGGAATTAACAAAGGGGTTTTGCTTGCCCGGCACTTCTGAATATGATATAGCTCTTCATCGGTGTCATCGAACTCATCGTCGGAACACGTCTATCGAGAGGGGACAATTACCGGCAACAGAGAAAGATACACAATCAATGCAATGCACAATATGATGCATGACCATGACATGGCAATATGCTGTGGTTTGAGCTAATGCAGCTAGCAACCAGATTAAATGAAGTTGGTTTGAATCAAAGATTCAAAATCAAACTCCATATGTGATAGTTTAAATGCCCTTTATATGATTTGCCCTAGACAGTGTTCATAAGTTGTTCTAACATGCATGAAACCAGTACAGATGGATAGATTGGATTTTTCTGATCATTTTTCATATATAACTTATTTCATTCTGAGTTATGGTTGAATTTCTATGAATTTTAGAATTTTTGGACATTTTCTGTAATCTATAAATCATTTCTGATTTATTTAAATTCCAGAAAATATTACTGCGTCAGCATGACGACAGCATTATGTTAGCAGGTTGGCTGTGGCTGACCAGGTCAAACCTGACCAGTGGGACCCACTGGTCAGTGACCCAGTGTCAGTTAGGGACACACACAGGTGGGCCCGGCCAACGGACACGTCAGCGAGGTCAACGCCGACACGTGGGGCCACTGTGATTAACTTAAACTAAACAGGGAAGAAACTATGGTTAACTAAGGGCATGGGGCCCATACGTAAGTGAGTCAGGGGTAATTAGCAGGGTCATAAGTGGCTAAGTAAGTGCGCCACGTCGGCGTCACCGGAGTTCAGCCGGCGGCTAATTAAACCGCGGGCGGCAACTCACGGAGTTGCTCGGATTACAGGCAGCCGCGGTTTGAACCGCTGTTGGTCTCTACGGTAGTCGGGCGCGGCGCGCTGGCCGTCTGGTGGCGTAGTCGGCCTGGGTGGCCGGAGTCGACGGCCACGAGCTCAAAGGCGGCGGCCGGAGTTCGGTGGGGCACGGGCGGGGCACTGCGGCTTGCGGGCAAACGAGCGAGGTAGCTGGGCGGCATCTCTGGCGTTCCAGGAGCACATTGGTGCAACTGGTCGGAGTTGAGGTGCTCAGGAGCGAGGACCTCATCGGCCATGGCGGACGGCGGCTTCGGTCACTCGCGGGGCAGTGGCTACGGGACGAAAACGACGACGTGGTTAAGGGGGAAAGGACCGGGAGCTCACGGTGAGGCCGACGATGTGCTCACTGCTCGGGATGACCGGAAGGCGACGAATCCGTCGATGGAGTCCGATAGCTGTGCTCGGGAAGACGACTCGTGGCGGCGATGTAGGGCTCCCGCGGTGGCGTGGCTCGGGGTGGAAGATAGATAAGGCGATGCGGAGCTAGGGGACCGAACGGCGAGGCGAGGGGAGCACGGTGGTCGCGCTATGGCAGCAGCGAGCTCGCGGGCGTCTCGGCCATGTTGGAGAGGGCGAGAGGAAGGCGAGGGGGAGAGCAGAGAGTTAGGGGAAAGTGAGAGGGGGGCCTCGGGCGTCTCCAGACGCGGATTAGGACGAAGGAGCGGCCTCCAGCGCGAAGCAGGAGGTGGCCGGCATCGACGCACGTGCGTCCAGCACGCAGCTACTTCGGGGCAAGGGGGAGGAAGATGACTGGCAGCTGGGCTGCAGAGTAACGGGCCGCGCAGGTGGGCTGGTATCTCTGGTGGGCCTCAAGGTAAGTCCAGGTAAGGTATGTTCCTTTCCTTTCTATTTTAGTTTCTGTTTTCTATTATTCTGTAGTCTTTAGGGCTTTATTTAAAATACTAATACTATCCCAAAAATCATGAAACTTGCTCAAGCCCACTGTTTGGAAAATATCCAACAGCAAACATTTAATTTTATGATTATTTGAGCATTTAAAATATTTTATAGTATTTAAATGCCCAAATGGAAATACCATATGATTTAATTCAGAGCCCAAATATGTCATGGAAAAATGTGCAACACCTCCGTTATCAAGCTTCAAAGATTTTCCGTAAATGATGAACATTTTTAAAGCCATTTGGATTCACTGAAAATATTTTAGTTGAACCTAGTGAATTCCTTTGATGCTAGGGTTTAGGCAATCCCCACTTCAAGTTTCTTTCAAAGTTTAAACCTGATGCACACATGAAGTTAGCCTAGTGCAATGCCAGAAGCTAGGGATGTGACACCGCGCGTCGGCCCGTCGCAGCGACGCTCGTGATGATATCTCCATCGCGTCGTCCGACCCGCGAACCAACCGCGGTCAGGGCCAAGTCCTTCGGGAGCGGGTTCACGAGGACGCTTGAACTATGATCGAGCGCCGACGTGGCGCGCGCCACCAGTCGGACAGGCGGGCAGGTCCCACTACGGACCACCCAGCGCCGGGAGGCTACGGTGGCCTACCTTATGAGGTGGGTTGTCCGGCCTTCACCCGTGAGCTGCGGCAGTTCCAGTGGCCCTCCCACCGTACGTTCAAACCCGACGTTCGCGAGAAGTACAACGGCAAGACTCACCCGCCGGAGTTCCTCACCATTTACACCATCGCGATGCAAGCTGCCGGGGCCCGCGACGACAAGGTGCTTGCCAACTATTTCCCATTGGCACTCAAGCCTAATGTTATGTCATGGTTGATGCACTTGCCGGTGGATTCCATCTCTTCTTGGGCGGATCTGTGCCATGAGTTTGTCGGCGCCTTCACCGCAGGTCACCAAGCTCATGGCCAGGCGAGTGATTTACAAATCATCCCCAAGAAGGAAGGAGAAAACCTATGCAAGTACATCCAAAGGTTCAGCCGGGTGCAGTACAACATCCCCGTTGTTCATCCCGCCGCTGTGATCAGTGCGTTCCATCGAACGCGCGCAATCGCAAGATGCGTGAAGAGCTGGCGATGAACAAGGTTAAGGATGTGGCCGAAGCTCTATGTTACGCCGATCGGTGCGCTCGTGCCGAGGAAGGAAGGAAGTACCCCGGCGAAGATGCCGGTGCGGAAACCGACTCCACTGGTGATACCGCCACCCCAGCAAAGAAAGGTCGGCGTCGTAATAGGAAGCGCAAGGGCAAGGCCGTGCTTGCCGTTGAGGGATCCGACGACACCGGTTACCACCAAGAAGACCAAGGCGAGCGACCCCGGCAAGGAGATTGCCGGGTGTAACGCTTGCCGGGCCTTGGTGGTTGCCGACAAGCCAGGAGGCTCCGACAAGCAGTACTGCAAGATCCACCACACCAAGGGCCACGACCTCCAAAACTGTCGGCAGGTAGAGCTGCTCGCCGAGAAGCAGAAAGCCGAGTATGAGCAGCGGGACAAGGAGAAATTCCCAGATGGTGCCAAAGGATCCGGCAAGAAACGTGGAGGCCAAGGAGGCCGCCGCGGCAAGGAGAGTCAGCAAGAGAGGCCCGCCCGGGGCCGCGACAAGAAGCAGGAAGACAATGATCATGACGAGGACGGCGAGTCCGGCGACCACGAAGTTTCGTAGAAGCCACAGAGGCCATGTGCGCCGATGGCGGCGCCGCTTCCACACATCCCACCGCCAACTCAAGCAGTGGGCGCGTGAGATCACAGCGGTGGAGCCATTGTTTGATGCACGGAAGCCGCTGAAATGGTCCAGCACGCCCATCATCTTCGACACCAAGGACCACCCTGACCGCACCACTGCGGTCGGGTGCTTGCCATTGTTGGTTTCACCAACAATCCGCAACCTCAAGGTGACAAAGATATTGGTTGACGGCGGGGCCGGCCTGAACTTGATTTTGCCCGTTGTGGTTAAAAGGCTGCAGATCCCTGATGGAGACCTCGAGGAGATGGGTACGTTCCAAGGGGTTAACCCGGGAGGACCCAGCCAAAGGGAAAGATCACACTGCCCGTGACATTCGGAGGCGAGCTGAACCACAGGACGGAGAGGGTTGTTTTTTATGTAGCCGAGATCCCCTTGCCTTACAACGGGATCCTCGGCCGCCCGGCATTGGCCAAGTTCATGGCGGCTTTGCACTACGCCTACAACATGCTGAAGATGCCCGGGCCGATGAACATCATCACCGTCCCCTCCGACAAGAAAGATGCGTTGATCTGCGCTGACCAACTCTACCGGGAAGTAGTTGCAGCAGCTGCCGCTAAGGTACCTGCTCCTGCCGACGGAGCCCCGGGGGGAAGAAGACCGGCGAGACTCCTAGAACCCACTCCGGCAAGAGCACCTCTTCGGGGTGTTGCGCTCCCGTTGAGGACGTGCCAGAGAGCTCCGCCGGCAAGAGCAAGAAGTCCAGAGCCACGCCACCAGAGACCAAGAAGGTGCCCGTCAAGGAGGACGATACGGGGGGAGTTTTTACCATAAGCTCCACCCTCGACGGCAAATAGGAAAGCGAGCTCGTCGCCTTCCTGCGGGCGAATGTCGATGTGTTTGCATGGCAAGCCTCCGACATCCCCGGCGTTCCCAGGGAGGTGATTGAGCACCACCTTGTTGTCTGTCCTCATGCGCAGCCCGTCAAGCAAAAGGTCAGGAAGCAAGCTCTGGAGAGTCAGGAGTTCATCACGGAGGAAATCAGAAAGCTAGAGGCGGCAGGCTTGGTGAGAGGAGTACTCCACTCAACGTGGTTGGCCAATCCGATAGTGGTGCACAAGGCAAATGGGAAATGGAGGATGTGTATTGATTACACAGACATCAATAAGGCTTGCCCAAAGGATCCTTTCCCGTTGCCGCGCATTGACCAGATTGTTGACTCCACGGCTGGGTGTGACCTCTTATCGTTCCTGGACGCCTACTCAGGATACCACCAGATCTTCATGACAAAGGAAGACGAGGAAAAGACAGCATTCATCACCCCATGTGGTACGTATTGATTTTTATGGATGCCTTTCGGGTTGAAGAGTGCTGGCTCGACCTTTGCAAGAGCAGTCCAAATTGGTTTTGAGCCCTAGCTACATAGAAATATGGAAGCTTATATGGATGACATAGTGGTCAAAACCAAGGACAAAGCAACGCACGTGCAAGATCTAGAGGAAACATTTGGGAACTTGCGCAAGATCAACCTCAAATTGAACCCTGAGAAGTGTGTCTTCGCCGTACCGTCCGGCAAGCTTCTCGGGTTCTTTGTGTCCCAGCGCGGGATTGAAGCAAACCCAGATAAGATCAAGGCTATCGAGCAGATTGAGGCACCCAAACGGATCAAGGACGTGCGTCGGCTCACTGGCTGCGTTGCTGCCATGAGCCGGTTCATCTCCAAGTCCGCGGAGCGTGCCCTTCCTTTTTTCATGATCTTAAAGAAAGCAGGGCCGATGGAGTGGACCCCAGAGGCCGAGGCAACACTGCAAGATTTGAAGAAATACCTCTCCTCTACCCCAGTGCTGGTTGCGCCCAGACCACAAGAACCGTTGCTGCTTTATCTAGCGGCAACGAATCAGGTGGTTAGCACCGCACTAGTGGTGCAGAGAGAGGTTGATGAGGAGACAGCAGCAGCGGCAGAGTCGACGGTTGGCGGGCCGGAACCCTTCCCGGCAGGGCTCAGCCCCGGCAAGGCTGAGCCCCCGACAGGGTTCGGCCCCGGCAAGACTGGTGCCCGTGCGACGGGACCCATGCGACCAGGAGAAGAAGCGCAGAAGAAGAAAATGGTGCAGCACCCAGTTTACTTCGTCAGCTCCCTTTTGCAGGGGCTAGGTCGAGGTACTCAGGTGTGCAAAAGCTGCTCTTCGGCCTCCTTATGGCTTCGAGGAAGCTGCGCCATTACTTCCAAGCGCATGAGATCACGGTGGCCACCCGCCTCCCATTGCAACGGATACTGCATAACCCAGATGCAACAGGGAGGATTGTGGAATGGGCCCTGGAGCTGTCAAGTTTCGGTATGAGGTTCGAGAGTACCTCGACAATTCAGAGCAGAGTCTTGGCGGAGTTCGTTGTAGAATGGACCTCGACGCCCGACGAAGAGGTACAGGAGACCACTCTCCCCGGCAAGGAAACGAGTCGCAACTAGATCATGTACTTTGATGGTGCCTTCTCGCTGCAAGGCGCCGGTGCTGGTGTGCTGCTTGTCACGCCCACCGGAGAGCACCTCAAGTATGTCGTCCAGATGCACTTCCCCCAGGAGATGTCAACCAACAACACCGCCAAGTACGAGGGTTTACTTGCCGGTCTCAGGATCGCGGCAGACCTGGGAGTTAAAAAGCTCATCGTCAGGGGCGACTCACAGCTCGTCGTCAAGCAGATCAACAAAGACTATCAAAGCCCGTTGATGGAAGCTTACGTAGATGAGGTGAGGAAACTGGAGGAGCGCTTTGACGGTATACAAGCGGAGCATGTCCCTCGGGCGAAGAACGACATCGCCGACTGCCTATCAAAACGCGCTGCCCTCAAGTTACCTGTGGAACCAGGTACTTTTGTGCTTCAGTTAACCCAGCCGTCCGTTGAACCATCGACCGGGCAGAACAAGCGGAGGAAGCTAGGCCCCGGCAAGTACTTCCCCACCGAGCTCCCCGGAGCCGCCGGCAAAGATGTTGCCACGGATGCCGATCCTGCCATGGGGCAACCGACTCCGGCAGGACCTCAGGTCATGGCCGTGGAGGTGGCCGCTCCCGTGGCAGAAGAGATGCCTTTGGTCCTTGTCGACGAGCCACAGGCTCCGGCATGGGCACAGCACATCGTCCAATTCCTTCAAAAAGGAGAGCTTCCTGAGGAGCAGGAAGAGGCAGAAAGAGTAGCCCGTCGATTGGCCCCGCTCTGTACCAGTCGTTAATGACATATTATGAGAAGAAGACCGAATGGGGTGAAATTGATGTGCATCTCCGGGAGGAAGGACTAAAGCTGTTGGCGAGAGATACATGGAGGCATATGTGGCTCCCACATAGGGTCGAGGGCCCTTGCCGCAAGGCTTTCCGGCAATGTTTCTTCTCGCCCACCGCCCTCCGTGGATGCGACACTAGTAACCAAGTGTGAAGCATGCCGCCCATTCGAAGAAGCTTCATCAACCAGCTCAAGCCCTCCAAACCATCCCTCTCTCCTGGCCCTTCTCGGTCTGGGGGCTCGACATACTGGGCCCTTTCCCCCGTGCCGTCGGGGCTTTGAGTACTTGTACGTCGCAATCGACAAGTTCACAAAGTGGCCAGAAGTGGAAGCAGTAAGGAAGGTGGCGGTGCGGTCGACCATCAAGTTCTTCAAGGGACTAGTGTGCCATTTTGGGGTGCCCAACAGGATCATCACCGACAACGGCACACAGTTCACAAGCCACGCCTTCATGCAGTACATTGAGGATCTCGGCAGTAGGGTTTGTTTTGCTTCCGTGGCACATCCATGGAGCAACGGCCAAGCGGAAAGAGAAAATGCTGAAGTCCTGCGAGGCTTGAGGACAAGGACTTTTGACAGACTGCGCAAAAGCAGGAGGCGCTGGATTGATGAGTTGCCGACGGTTCTTTGGTCGATCAGAACGACGCAAAATCGAGCCACCGCCGGACACCCTTTGCCCTCGGGTTTATGGGGCGTAGCAGTTCTCCCCACGGAACTCATATACGGGTCACCTCGAGTGCTCGCTTATGATGAGCTTGAGCAAGAGCGATTGCGGCAAGATGACGCGACGCTCCTTGAGGAAGATTGTGTCCGGGCGGCTGTGAGAGAAGCACGCTACCAGCAAGCCTTGCGCCGCTACCATAGCCGCAAGGTTCATGCCCGGAGCTTTGAGGAAGGCGACCTTGTTCTTCGGCACGTTCAGACGGCCAAGAATTCCAACAAGTTGACATCGAAGTGGGAAGGCCCTTATCGGGTAACACGAGTCACCAAGCCCGGCGCAGTCCGGCTGGAGACCGAAGATGCCATTCCAGTGAGTAACTCCTGGAACATCGAGCATCTTCGCAAGTTTTACCCATAAGGCGCTTTGTCGGCCTCCCATGAGCCACCCTTTTGTACAAGCCTTGTCGGCAAGGCATGTAACCCTTTGTACAAAGCCGGTAGCGGACCACGAGCATAAATAAACGCGAAGCTAATCGGGCGCCCTAAGTTATTGCATGCATGCTAGGTTGAGTCTCTTCCTTGGTTAGGGTTGATAGTGCTTAGCGGCGGCTAACCCCTAGCTTAGAGGTTGAGTGTGTGTCTCTCTATTCTTCTCTATCTCCTTTGGTTCGCAGGGTGCTACGTCTTGAGCTTGCGTTGGTTTTCCTCGAAGAGGAGAGGGTGATGCAGCAAGTGTAGCGTAAGTATTTCCCTTAGTTTTGAGAACCAAGGTATCAATCCAAAGAGGAGGCTCCTCAAAAGTCACACGCACCTACACAAACAACCGAGAACTCGCAACCAACGCAATAAAGGGGTTGTCAATCCCTTCACGGCCACTTCATGAAAGTGAGATCTAATAAAGATAGTCTGATAAGATAAATATATTTTTGGTATTTTATAATATAGATGCAAAAAGTAAAGATGCAAATAAAAAGTAGATTGGGAGCAAATATGATAAGAGATAGACCCGGGGCCATAGGTTTCACTAGAGGCTTCTCTCAAAATAGCATAAGTATTACGGTGGGTGAACAAATTACTGTCGAGCAATTGATAGAAAAGCGCATAGTTATGAGATTATCTAGGCATGATCATGTATATAGGCATCACGTCCATAACAAGTGCACCGACTCGCCTCGCATCTACTACTATTACTCCACACATCCACCGCTATCCAGCATGCATCTAGAGTATTAAGTTCATAAGAACAGAGTAACGCATTAAGCAAGATGACATGATGTAGAGGGATAAACTCATGCAATATGATATAAACCCCATCTTATTATCATCGATGGCAACAATACAATATGTGCCTTGCAACCCTTACATCACTTTGGGTAAGGACACCGCAAGATTGAACCCAAAGCTAAGCACTTCTCCCATGGCAAGAAAGACCAATCTAGTAGGCCAAACTAAACTGATAATTCAAAGAGACTTGCAAAGATAACTCAATCATACATAAAAGAATTCAGAGAAGATTCAAATATTATTCATAGATAAACTTGATCATAAACCCACAATTCATCGGATCTCGACAAACACACCGCAAAAAGAGTTTACATCGAATAGATCTCCACAAGAGAGGGGAGAACATTGTATTGAGATCCAAAAAGAGAGAAGAAGCCATCTAGCTAATAAATATGGACCTCAGAGGGTCTGTGGTAAACTACTCACAACTCATCGGAGGGGCAAGGATGTTGATGTAGAGGCCCTCCATGGTTGATTCCCTCCGCAGAGTGTGTGAAGGCTCCAAGATGGGATCTCGCGGATCTGTAAGGATTCTGGCGGTGGAAATTGTGTTTCGTGGTGCCCCTGGATGTTTTCGGGGTACGTAGGTATATATAGGGGCCCACGAGACAGGGGGCGCGCCCTCCTATCTCGTGGAGGCCTCGGCTGCTTCTTGACTTGCACTCCAAGTCCTCTGGATCACGTCATTCCAAAAATCACGCTCCCGAAGGTTTCATTCCGTTTGGACTTCGTTTGATATTCCTTTTCTTCGAAATACTGAAATAGGCAAAAAAACAGCGATATGGGCTGGGCCTCCGGTTAGTAGGTTAGTCCAAAAAATGATATAAATGTGTAAAATAAAGCCCATAAGCATCCAAAAGGGGTAATATAATAGCATGGAACAATCAAAAATTATAGATACGTTGGAGACGTATCAAGCATCCCCAAGCTTAATTCCTGCTCGTCCTCGAGTAGGTAAATGACAAAAAAAGAGAATTTTTGATGTGGAATGCTACCTAGCATAATTCATAATGTAATTTCATTTATTGTGGCATGAATTTTCAGATCCAAATGAATACAAAATAAAAGTTCATATTGATTGTCGGATTTTGGGTTCCGGCAGACCCTTGAGGTTCGAACACTGGGGTGCGCACGGAGATTCAACCCTCTACTGTCTCGTGCTCACCGAATCACCGGCACCTACACTACTAAATGTAGAACAGCACAAGAGACACAAGATTTATATTGGTTCAGGCCACCATTGTGGTGTAATACCCTACTCCAAAGTGTGTGGTGTGGTGGATTGCCTCTTGGGCTGATGAGGAGCAGTACAAGGAAGAACAGCCTCGCGAGGGTCTGTTCTTGGCGGAGTGCGATGAACTGCTAGGTGGGGTTCAGTCGCCCTAGCTATTGGTATCTTTATCAGGATCTCTCCCCTCTACCCTGGGGGTGGCTAGTCCTATTTATAGGCAAAGGCACTGGGCCTCTTCCCAAATATTGAGCGGGAAGGGCGCCAACAATTGGCCATTTTGAAGGGGAACATCTGGTACACTTATCCTGACTAAAGTTGGTCCTCGCTTTGCCAAAGGCTCACAGTGATGACGCCTGCTTGGGCTCCACGATGACTCCCTTCTAGCCGTTGGGCTGGTCTTGGTCTTGTTGCACCGAAATGGATGCCCTTGCCTGATGCTCTCGCCTGCGCTTTCTCCCTTGGCACCAAAGAGGAAAGGAGGACACTGCGCGGGCTGGCGCCCGACTGGCACCCTTGGTCGTCACGGCTTGCGTCATGGGCACCTCGCGAGGTACCCTGCCTTGAACTCTCCGCCTCCTCCTGAGCCGGCCTGACGAGGCCGCGCCTGAGGAAGCTCCTCGTCGCCCGCCCCACGAGGCTTGGCCCCTCGCGAGGGTCTTGAGCTTGCGTTGATGAAGATGGGCTGTCCTGGGCCTCCTTTGAGCCACGCCAGGGCTGCAGCGAGCAAGTCTGGGGACCCTCGTTCCCGGAAACGCCGACAGATAGCCCGGCCACGACGCGCCGAACTTGGCGGCGAGAGGCGAAAGGGCAAGTCTGACGTCGTCAGCCCCTAACAGCCTGCGGCCTTGGGCGCCGCGTGGCGGTCGATTGGACGTGGGCGGCACCGCTTCCCCACGACACCTTGGTAACCGCACGGATTCGACAAGTCCCTGCATGCAAAGCGAGTCATAATTACCTGCGATCGTGGAGGGCGACGGTTGGCCTTCGCTGGCTATAAGTAAGGAACGGCATGTGCCCTTCCAGCCTATCCCTTCTTGTCTCTCCTTCTTCTCCATGGCTCCAGCAAGGAATTTCTCGGCCGCAGAGAAGGGGAAGGGCCGTCAGGCCGAGTCTCCCTCTCCTCCGCCCAAGCGCGGTCGTGGCCGCCCTCGCAAGCATCCCGTGGCCTCCACGGTGGTCCCCCGCGGTCGTGGTGGAGGCTCTCAACGTGGCGACGAGCGGCTGGCCATGGTCGGAGGGCGTGCCCCGGCCACGCGTCCCCCGAGGCCGCACCTCCATGCTGCTGAAGCGCTGCCGGAGTTCATGGTGTGGGCGGAGGAGCCGTCCGGCGTCCGGCTCCAGCTCCCGCGCTTCCTCCTGGGTGAGCTCCCAGCTGGCGCCCTGGGTGGCCTCTGGCTCCAAGCGGATGGCTGCTGCAGCCGGGCTTCGTGGGCTTCTCTGGAGGTTTCTGCCACAGGGAACCTGTTCCTGGCTCATGGTGGCGGGCGTTCGCTCGCCAGCGTGGTCTTAAATCACCGGTGCTCCCTGCACTTCAAGTACGACAGCGACGCCACCCTCTATGTCAGGGTGTTCGGGGAAGATGGTCGCCGCGTGGGGTGCTGTCCTGAAGACGACGACCGCGGCCGAGGACCCAGCCCCGGCGTGGATGGAGAGGACAGCGCGCGGGCGGTTGGCGACGCCCGTGACTCCTCAAGCTTCACCAACTCTTCTTCGGGTGGCGACTCTTCCAGCAGCGGCCGCGGCCAGCCCCCACGCCGCCGCGCCTGCTTGGGGGGTGGTAGCGGGTCTGTTCGTTGCCGCGCCACAGTGAAGCGCGAGAGGGAGTCCGCCTGAGCTCCGGAGGCGGCTCGAGTCTTCCAAGAGGGTCGGCACGAGGCGTGCTTCGCCTGCTTTTGTTCCTTTCCTCCCTTTTCTCCTGCGCAAAAAGACAACAATGTGTGGCCCCGTGGGGGCGCGTTTGGGTTAATGCCGTTAATTATTGTACTGCTTTTGTTATCCTGATACTGTTCCTTCCTGTTGTATGTCCGTTCACAAGTGAACTCCAACCGTGGCTGCGGGGGCGACCGATCCAGGCCCCGTGTTCGCGTTGTGCTGCCCGTGAGGCATGGTCAGGAGGGATGCTCCAGCTGTGGGCCAGGGCTGCGAAAACTTGAGCGATAGGTGTAGGAACACTTGCGAGGGCTCCCGAGGCTTCTGCCTCGCGAGCCCCCACACAAGAGAAATCGAGGCAGGAGAGCGAAAAGGGGCGAAGAACCACGGACCAAAAGATGGCGACAGTTTCGATAAAAACTCCAAATGGGAATAACTAGTCAACTGCAAAAAGCAAATGAAAAAGCCGCGTCCGGCACCTAGTCTAGTCTTCGACGTCTTCTCACCAGTAGCGGAGCTAAGTGCTGCCACTGGGCGTGGGAGGGAGCCCCAGGGCCTAAGGCCGGCACTCCTGAGACTCCGGGGCGTGTACAGCCCCAACTCATTATTACGTGAGAGTGTCACGGACGGCGAGCTTCACAGGCGTTGGCCTTCTTCACAGGCTCCGGGCCTTTCTTCTAGGAAGTAAGCTTCACGGGCGTTGGCCCTCTTCACGGGCTCTGGGCCCTTTCCAAAAGGATGAACTTCTCAGGCGTTCGTCTTCTTCACAGGCTCTGGTCCTTTTCCAAAAAGAAGTAAGCTTCACAGGCATTCGCCTTCTTCACAGGCTCTGGGCCTTTTCCAAAAAGAAGTGAGCTTCACAGGCATTCGCCTTCTTCACAGGCTCTGGGCCTTTTCCAAAAAGAGGTGAGCTTCACAGGCATTCGCCTTCTTCACAGGCTCTGGGCCTTTTCCAAAAAGAGGTGAGCTTCACAGGCATTCGCCTTCTTCGCAGGCTCTGGGCCTTTTCCAAAAAGAGGTGAGCTTCACAGGCATTCGCCTTCTTCGCAGGCTCTGGGCCTTTTCCAAAAAGAGGTGAGCTTCACAGGCATTCGCCTTCTTCACAGGCTCTGGGCCTTTTTAGGGGTAAAACCTCCGGAGGTGCTGGATGTTCCACGCGTTCTGTATAGGTACTCCCTCTTGAGTCTCCAAGCGCACGGAGCCGGGCCTGGAAACATGAACAACCTTGAACGGGCCCTCCCACATGGGAGAGAGCTTATGCAGCCCCTCCACGGAGAGGACCCGTGAGCACGAGGTCCCCTACCTCGAGAGTTCTGGGGCGGATGTTGCGGCGGTGGTATCGCGGAGTGCTGCTGGTACCTTGCCGCCGCAGCAGAAGCTTCTCGACGACGCTCCTCCCCCAGCACGAGGTCCGTCCCCCGCATGGCGTCCTGCAGCGTTTCATCGAACGCCAGAACCCGCGCGGATCGACGCTTGACCTCGTGAGGGAGGACCACTTCGGCTCCGTAGACCAAGAAGAAGGGGGTCTCCCCAGTCGGCTTGGTCGCGGTTGTGCGGATGGACCATAACACGGACGGGAGCTCGTCATACCAGCCTCTGCCGCAGGCCTCCAGTTTCTTCTTGAACGTCCTGGTCTTGAGGCCTCTCAGGACCTCTGCGTTGGCCCGCTCAGCCTGTCCATTGCTTCGGGGGTGCGCCACCAAAGCGTAGCATATCTGCGTCCCAAGGTTAGCATAGTATGTTTTGAAAAGGTTACTGGTGAACTGCGAACCGTTGTCGGTGATGATGCGGTTCGGCACTCCGAACCAGCTCACGATGCCCTTGATGAACTTGACCGCAGAACCAGCGGGGATGGTGCGGACGGCCTCGACTTCGGCCCACTTGGTGAATTTGTCCACGGCGACGTCGAGGTAGCGATAGCCTCTGGCGCCCGAGGAAAAGGGCCCAGGATGTCTAGCCCTGCACCGCGAATGGCCAAGTGAGGGGATGGTTTGCGAACCTCTGCCGGTGGTGGATCTGCTTGGCATGGAATCGGCAAGCCTCGCAAGCCTTCACAAGTTCGATAAGCGCCATTGAGCGCAGTGGGCCAATAGAAACCGCTGCGGAACGCCTTTGCCGACGAAGGCTCGTGGACGACGAATGATGCCCACAATCTCCACCATGTATATCGCGGCGGTTCCTTCCCTGTTCCTGGTGATGCGGTAGCGAGGATACGTCGTTCGGTCGTTTCCGGTAGAGCTCTCCATCCATGATGCCGTATGCTGTGGCTTGCCGCGCCACACGCTCTGCCTCCTCCTCCTTCTCCGGCAAGGTTCCTTGCGTTAAGTAATTCTTGAGCTCGTGATCCAAAGACCCTCTTGAGGTTCCATCGTCAGGGCGTGCTCGAGGCCGGGCCACAAGCCGGGGCTCCCGAGGCGGTGTGGCCGAGGGAGCTCCTCCCGAGGTCAGGCTGTACTTGATAACTGGCTGGGCGAAGGCTTGAAGAGCCGTTCCTCAAAGACGCCCGGCTCTGGGGTAACCCCCTGGAGGCTCGTTTGGCGATGTCGTCGGCCTCTTGATTGGTGCCGCGGGGCACGTGCTGCAGCTCCAACCCCCAGAACTGTTTCTCCATCCTGCGGACCTCCGCGAGGTAGGCCTCCATGTGTTCATCCCTTGGCTCGTACACCTTGTTGGAGAAATTGACGAGGAACTGCGAATCACCCTTGATAGCAAGGCGCTTCACCCCCAGGGCAGCGGTGGCCTTCAGGCCCGCTATCATCCCCTCGTATTCTGCTATATTGTTGGAGACCTTCTCTCCTTGCTGGAAGCAGAGCTGTACGGCATAGTAGAGCTTGTCCTGAGTGGGAGATATAAGCACCGCCCCAGCTCCAGCGCCCTGCCTGGAGAACGCTCCGTCGAAGTACATGACCCAACCTTCGGGCGCTCACGCTCGGGAGAGGGATCGATCTTCGCCGGCCCTGAGGCCCGGTGCTTCTGTCCATTCGGCCACAAAATCTGCCAGCGCAGCCCCCTTGATGACTCTGGTCGTGCTGAAATCGAGCTGGAATGCTTGCAGTTCAATGTTCCACTCGGCGACCCTTCCGGCCGAGTTGGGGCTCCTGAGCACCCTCTCCAAGGGGTATGCTGAGACAACCTTGATTGGATGACCCTGGAAGTAGTGCTGCAGCTTGCGCGAAGCCACCAATAGCACAAGGAGGAGCTTCTGCGGCATGGGGTACCGGGCCCTCGCATCCCGCAACACTGTGCTGACAAAGTACACAGGGTGCTCGACGAGGCTAGGGGCGCCGGCGCTGGTGGCATCTTCCGGAAGCCGTGGTGCCCCCTGAGGTGACGGCGCCTCCAGAAGCTGGGTGCTTGGATGGAGGGCCTCTCCCGCCCTTGGTGCGCTCTGCTGTGATGGCTGATCTTCTTCTGTGGCGGTGCTAGCTTCCGCGAGTTTCTTCCAATTCGGCCTTGACTTAGCTCGGGTGGCCGCCGTGGTCTTGGCTTGACGCTCTTCCCTAACCGCCACTAGGGCTGCGCTAGCGGAGTAGGGAGTGGCAGCGAGGTAGAGTACCAAGGGCTCCTGAGGGCGCGGGGCCACCATCACCGAAGGGCTGGTCAAGTACTTCTTGAGGTCTTGGAACGCTTTGTCGGCCTCTTCAGTCCATTCGAAGGGCCCCTTTTTCTTCATCAGCTGGAAGAACGGCAGCGCCCGCTCCCCCAACCGGGAGATGAAACGGCCCAGCGCCGTTACGCGACCCGTGAGCTTCTGCATCTCCCTGAGGGTCTTTGGTGGGCTCATGTCCTCGACTGCCTTGACCTTTTCTGGGTTGGCCTTGATGCCTCGGTGGGATACGAGGAAACCTAGGAGCTTGCCCAAGGGAACTCCAAACACACACTTCTCCGGGTTGAGTCGCAGGCTCACCGCGTTGAGGCTCGCGAAAGTTTCTTCCAGGTCTTGTATCAGGGTCTTGGCCTCGCGAGACTTCACCGCGATGTCGTCGACGTAAGCCTCCACATTCTTCCCGAGCTGCGAGCCCAAGGTGATGTGCATGAGCCATTTGGAAGGTTGCCCCAGCGTTCTTGCGCAGCCCGAATGGCATGCATGTATAGCAGTACACTCCACACGGGGTTAAGAAGGCCGTCTTTTCCACGTCTTCCATCGCCATCTTGATCTGGTGATACCCGGAAAAGGCATCCAAGAAGCATAATAGGTCGCATTCGGCGGTGGAGTCGACGATCTGGTCGATGCGAGGGAGCGGGAACGGATCCTGCGGGCATGCTTTGTTGAGGTTGGTGAAGTCGACACACATGCGCTCCTTTCCTCCTTTCTTAGGCACCACCACGGGGTTGGCCAACCAATCTGGGTATCGGACCTCGCGAATAACCCCCGCGGCTTCTAGCTTGCGGGTCTCTTGGACGATGAAGGCCTGCTTTTCGGTGGACTACCTTCTCGCCTTCTGCTTCACAGGACGCACGTTGGGGCACACGTTGAGGTGGTGCTCGACACGCCTTGGATCCCCGCCAGCTGATCGGGCTCCCAGGCGAACACCTTCTTGTTCGCACGCAAGAACTTGACCAGGGCTTCCTCCTGTTTGGGCTCGAGGTTGGCGCCGATGGTGAAGGTGGCGTTTGTGGACCCGTCCTCGTCGACGGGTATCTGCTTGGTCTCCGCCTTGTCTTGGGTGAACAGCTGCTTCTTCTTGGTCGGCGCAGCCCCCTTGGGCTTGAGGGTTTCCGCATCGGCGGGCTGCGCTGCTGCCGCCGTCTTGAGGGCGAGCTTGAGCGCTCGCAGCGCACCTTCGGTGTCCCCGGGCACGGTGAGGACGCCGTTGCTCCCTGGCATCTTCATGAGGTTGTACCCCGGGTGAGTCGCGGCCATGAATTTGGCCAATGCTGGATAGCCAAGAATGGCATTGTAGGGGAGGCCGATGGGGGCGATGTCGAAGTCGACCAGTTCCGTGCGGAAGTTGTCGTAGGTGCCGAAGGTTACTGGAAGCTGGATTTGCCCCAAGGAGCTGGACGACCCTCCTCCTACGCCCGAGAAAGGCCGAATGGGCTGCAGCCACTCCCGGGGTATGCAGAGGAGGTTAAAGGCCTCGACTGAGAGTACGTTGAGGCCGGCGCCACCGTCGATGAGGGTCCGGGTGACGGCCACCTGGCAGATGGTGGGGGTGCAGAGCATGGGGAGCGCACCCGAGCCGGCCGAGTTGGCGGGGTGGTCCCGCGAGTCGAAGGTCAGCTCACCGACGACTCCGTCCGCCCGAGAAGCCTCGCCGCGTGGAGGCGGCGCCGACCCGGCGGACGAATGTCTTGACATGGCGGCTGGAGGGCGGCGCCTGCAAGCCGCCCAGGAGGGCCGCGACAACTGGAGGAGCCGGCGCGGCGGGGCGGGTGATGAGGAAGCTGCGCGGCTCCTCCCCAGAGGCCGCCGAGGAGCGCAAGGGCGACGCTTGCTGCCCGTCCCCTGCCGGGTCGGTGGCGGTGTTGACGCCGGGCGATGGGGAAGGACGAGAGCGCCCGCCAACGGGAGCCGTCCGGGCGACATGGGAGGCGAGAGCGGCTCGGCGCGAGCCCGACGAGCGCCCGGCATGGTTGCGGTGGTCGGGGAAGAACGAGGTGACGGAAGGCGGATTCCGGCGCACCCCCTACCTGGCGCGCCAAATGTCGGATTTCGGGTTCCGGCAGACCCTTCAGGTTCGAACACTGGGGTGCGCAGGGAGATTCAACCCTCTACCGTCTCGTGCTCATTGAATCACTGGGACCTAAACTACTAAACCGAACAACACAAGAGACACAAGATTTATCTCGTTCGTGCCACCATTGTGGTGTAATACCCTACTCCAGTGTGTGGTGTGGTGGATTGCCTCTTGGGCTGATGAGGAACGATACAAGGAAGAACAGCCTCGCGAGGGTCTGTTCTTGGCGGGTGCGATGAACTGCTAGGTGGGGTTCAGTCGCCCTAGCTATTGGTATCTTTATCAGGATCTCTCCCCTCTACCCTGGGGGTGGCTAGTCCTATTTATAGGCAAAGGCCCTGGGCCTCTTCCCAAATATTGAGCGGGATGGGCGCCAACAATTGGCCATTTTGAAGGGGAACATCTGGTACACTTATCCTGACTAAAGTTGGTCCTCGCCTGCCAAAGGCTCTGGTGATGACGCCTGCTTGGGTTCCACGATGACTCCCTTCCAGCCGTTGGGCTGGTCTTGGTCTTGTTGCACCGAAATGGATGCCCTTGTCTGATGCTCTCGCCTGCGCTTGCTCCCTTGGCACCAAAGAGGAAAGGAGGACACTGCGGGCCGGGCGCCTCGATCGGCACCCTTGGTCGCCACGGCTTGCATCATGGGCACCTCGCGAGGTACCTCGCCTTGAACTCTCCGCCTCCTCGAGCCGGGCTCGACGAGGCCGCTACCGAGGAAGCTCCTCGTCGCCCGCCCAAGAAGGCTTGGCCCCTCGCGAGGGTCTTGAGCTTGCGTTGATGAAGATGGGCTATCCTGGGCCTCCTTTGAGCCACGCCGCAGGCCGCAGGCAGGCAAGTATGGGGACCCCCGTTCCCAGAACGCCGACATTGATAAAATAAATAGTAATACTTCAAGCATATTAATCAAAGTAATCATGTCTTCTCAAAATAGCATGGCAAAAGAAAGTTCATCCCTACATAATCATATAGTTAGGCTATGCTTCATTTTTGTCACACAAAGATGTTCCCAACTTCTATACCCCCGATGACAAGCCAAGCAATTGTTTCATACTTAAATAATCTCAAACTTTTTCAACCTTCACACAATACATGAGCGTGAGCCATGGATATAGCACTATGGGTGGAATAGAATATGATGATGGGGGTTGTGTGGAGAAGACAAAAAAGGAGAAAGTCTCACATTGACGAGGATAATCAATGGGCTATGGAGATGCCCATCAATTGATGTCAACATGAGGAGTAGGGATTGCCATGCAACGGATGCACTAGAGCTATAGATGAATGCTCGGGTGTGCATCCAACTTGCTTGCTCATGAAGACCTAGGGCATTTGAGGAAGCCCATCATAGGAATATACAAGCCAAGTTCTATAATGAAAAATTCCCACTAGTATGAAAAAGACAACTTATGAGACTCACTATATGAAAAACATGGTGCTACTTTGAAGCACAATATATGAGACTCACTACATGAAGAACAAAGTGCTACTTTGAAGCACAAGTGTGGTAAGAGGATAGTAGCATTGTCCCTTCTCTCTTTTTCTCTCATTTTTTTTATTTGGGCCTTTTCTCTTTTTTTTTATGGCCTCCTTTTTTTTGTCCCAAGTCTCATCCCGACTTGTGGGGGAATCATGGTCTCCATCATCCTTTCCTCACTTGGGACAATGCTCTAAAAATGATGATCATCACACTTCTATTTTATTACAACTCAACAATTACAACTCGAAACTAGAACAAGATATGACTCTATATGAATGCCTCCGGCGGTGTACCGATATGGTGCAATGAATCAAGAGTGACATGTATGAAAAATAATGCATGGTGGCTTTGCCACAAATACGATGTCAACTACATGATCATGCAAAGGCAATATGACAAAAGTAAAGTATGTCATGATGATGATGAACGGAACGGTGGAAAGTTGCATGGCAATATATCTCGGAATGGCTATGGAAATGCCATAATAGGTAGGTATGGTGGCTGTTTTGAGGAAGATATAGGGAGGTTTATGTGTGATAAAGCGTATCGTATCAGGGGGTTTGGATGCACCGCCGAAGTTTGCACCAACTCTCAAGGTGAGAGAGGGCAATGCACGGTACCGAAGAGGCTAGCAAAGGCGGAAAGGTAAAAGTGCGTATAATCCATGGACTCAGCATTAGTCAAAAGAACTCATATACTTATTGCAAAAATTTAGAAGTCATCAAAAATCAAGTACTACGTGCGCGCTCCTAGGGGGATAGATTGGTAGGAAAAGACAATCGCTCGTCCCCGACCGCCACTCATAAGGATGCACAAGCCAGGTACACTTCATGTTTCAAATTTGTTACACAACTTTAACGATACGTGCATGCTACGGGACTTGCTAACTTCAACACAAGCATTATTTAAATTCATAATCACCCAACTAGCATGACTTTAATATCACTACCTCCATATCTCAAAACAATTATCAAGTATCAAGTTGATCATAGCATCCAATTCACTTCCTATGATAGTTTTTATTATACCCAACTTGGATGCCTACCATTCTAGGAGCAACTTTATAACCATAGCAAATACCATGCTGTTCTAAAAGACTCTCAAAATAATATAAGTGAATCATGAGAGACTAGCAATTTCTTCAAAATTAAGACACCGCCGTGCTCTAAAAGATATAAGTGAAGCACTAGAGCAAAAACTATCAAGCTCAAAAGATATAAGTGAAGCACATAGAGTATTCTAGCAAATTCTAATCAAATAGGATTCTCCTAAAAGGTGTGTACAGTAAGGATTATTGTGGTAAACTAAAAATCAAAGACTAATATAATACACGACGCTCCAAGCAAAACACATATCATGTGGCGAATAAAAATATAGCTCCAAGTAAAGTTACCAATGAACGAAGACGAAAGAGGGGATGCCTTCCCGAGGCATCCCCAAGCTTAGGCTTTTGGCTATTCTTGAATATCTTGGGGTGCCTTGGGCATCCCCAATCTTAGGCTCTTGCCACCCTTTATTCCATAGTCCATAAAAGCTTTACCCAAAACTTGAAAACTTCACAACACAAAACTCAACAGAAAATCTTATAAGCTCCGTTAGTGAAAGAAAACAAAACCACCACATAAGATACTGCAATGAACTCATTCTTTATTTAATTTGGTGTTAAACCTAATGTATTCCAACTTCTCTATGGATTATAAACTATTTTATTGGCCATAGATTCATCAAAATAAGCAAACAACACACGAAAAACAGAATCTGTCAAAAACAGAACAGTATGTAGTAATCTGTAACTAACACAAACTTCTGGAACTCAAAAAATTCAACCAAAATAGGAAGACCTAGGAAATTTGTTTATTGATCAGAAGCAATTGGAATCACTATTTTATCACGTTCTGGTGATTTTTAACAATTGTTTCCGTGAACCGAAAGTTTCTGGAAATTACAGCAAGATCAAATAACTATCATCCAAGAAGATCCTATAGGTTTAACTTGGCACAAACACTAATTAAAAGATAAAACCACATCTAAACAGAAGTTAGATGGATTATTTATTCCTCAACAGAAGAAAAACAAAAAACACAAAGAAAATTGGGTTGCCTCCCAACTAGCGCTATCGTTTAACGCCCCTAGCTAGGCATAAAAGCGAAGATAGATCTAACGAGTGCCATCTTGGGCACTAAACTCATAAGTAGCACGCATGATAGATTCATAAGGTAATTTAACTTTATTTCTTGGAAAGTGCTCCGTGCCTTTCTTTAATGGAAATTGGAATCTAATATTCCCTTCCTTCATATCAATAATCGCACCAATCGTTATAAGGAAAGGTCTACCAAGAATAATAGGGCAAGAAAGATTGCAAACTATATCAAGAACGATAAAATCTACGGGCACCAAATTTCTATTTGCAACAATAAGAACATCATTGATCCTTCCCATAGGATTTTTAATGGTGGAATCCGCAAGGTGCACATTTAAAGAACAATCATCAAGATCATGGAAACCTAGAATATCACATAAAGTTTTCGGAATCGTGGAAACACTAGCACCCAAATCACACAAAGCAAAACACTCATAATCTTTAATTCTAATCTTTATAGTAGGTTCCCACTCATCATTAAGTTTTCTAGGTATAGAAACTTCCAAATTAAGTTTTTCATCATAAGATTGCATCAAGGCATCAACAATATGCTTGGTAAAAGCTTTGTTTTGACTATAAGCATGAGGAGAATTAACAACGGCTTGCAACAAGGAAATACAACCTTTTATAGAGCAATTATCATAATTAAATTCCTTGAAATCCGAGATAGTGGTTTCAACATTATTAGAAGTCGAGGATTCTCCAATCTCACTTTTACCAAACTTAACATTAAGATCTAAAGACTCCGAATTCTTGGGACGCCTTCTAGGCAAAGTTGATTCATCATCAGTCCCATAATCATCAAAATTCATATTGCAAAACATAGATCTAATCGGAGACGCATCACTAACTTTAAGATCCTCATCATTATTTTCACGAAAACTAGAAGAACACGCTTTTATAAAGCTTTCTTTTTTAGCACGCAATCTAGCGGTTCTTTCCTTGCACTCGTCAATGGAAATTCTCATTACTTTGAGAGACTCATTGATATCATGCTTAGGAGGGGAAGATCTAATTTTAAGAGAATCAACGTAAAGCGAAAGTCTATCAACGTTCCTAGCCAAATCATCAACTTTGAGCAATTTTTCTTCAAGCAAAGCATTAAAATTCTTTTGAGAAATCATATATTCTTTCACACTATTCTCAAAATCAGAGGTCATCTTATTAAAATTACCATAAGAATTATTGTAGGAATTTCCATAATTATTAGAGGGATTACTAGGGAACGGTCTAGCATTAAAATTTCCTCTATAAGCATTGTTTCCAAAACTATTCCTACCAACAAAATTCACATCCATAGATTCATTATTATTCTCAATCAAGGAAGACAAAGGCATATCATTGGGATCAAGAGGAGTATTTTTAGTAGCAAACATCTTCATAAGTTCATCCATCTTTCCACTCAAAACATTGATTTCTTTTATAGCATGCACTTTTTTACTAGAAGATCTTTCGGTGTGCCATTGAGAATAATTAGCCATAATATTATCAAGAAGTTTTGTAGCATCTCCTAACGTGATTTCCATAAAGGTGCCTCCGTGGCGAATCTAAGAGATTTCTAGAAGCAAAGTTCAAACCGGCATAAATTTTTTGTATGATCATCCATAAATTCAAACCATGAGTAGGGCAATTGCGAAGCATCAATTTCATTCTTTCCCAAGATTGGGCAACATGCTCATGATCAAGTTGTTTAAAATTCATAATATTGTTCCTAAGAGTGATGATCTTAGCGGGAGGAAAATACTTAGAGATAAAAGCATCTTTGCACTTGTTTCAAGAATCAATACTATTCTTAGGCAAAGACAAAAACCAAACTTTAGCACGATCTCTAAGTGAAAACGGAAATAACTTCAATTTGACAATATTGTTATCCGTATCTTTCTTCTTTTGCATATCACACAAATCAACAAACTTGTTTAGATGAGTAGCGGCATCTTCGCTAGGAAGGCCGGCGAATTGATCTTTCATAACAAGATTCAAGAAAGCGGTATTGATTTCACAAGACTCATCATTATTAAGAGGAGCAATCGAGTACTAAGGAAATCATTATTATTGGTATTCGAGAAGTCACACAATTTGGTATTATCTTGCGCCATGGCAACAAGTAATCCAACACACAAGCAAATAGAAAAACGGCAAGCGAAAAGAGAGGAGGAGATTGGGAAAGAGAGGGCGAATAAAACGGCAAGGGTGAAGTGGGGAGAGGAAAACGAGAGGCAAGTGGCAAATAATGTAAATGCGAGGGAGATGGGTTTGTGATGGGTACTTGGTATGTCTTGACTTGAGCAAATACCTCCCCGACAACGGCGCCAGAAATCCTTCTTGCTACGTCTTGAGCTTGCGTTGGTTTTCCTCGAAGAGGAGAGGGTGATGCAGCAAGTGTAGCGTAAGTATTTCCCTCAGTTTTGAGAACCAAGGTATCAATCCAAGAGGAGGCTCCTCAAAAGTCCCACGCACCTACACAAACAACCGAGAACTCGCAACCAACGCAATAAAGGGGTTGTCAATCCCTTCACGGCCACTTCATGTAAAGTGAGATCTAATAAAGATAGTATGATAAGATAAATATATTTTTGGTATTTTATAATATAGATGCAAAAAGTAAAGATGCAAATAAAAGTAGATTGGGAGCAAATATGATAAGAGATAGACCCGGGGACCATAGGTTTCACTAGTGGCTTCTCTCAAAATAGCATAAGTATTACGGTGGGTGAACAAATTACTGTCGAGCAATTGATAGAAAAGCGCATAGTTATGAGATTATCTAGGCATGATCATGTATATAGGCATCACGTCCATAACAAGTAGACCGAATCCTGCCTGCATCTACTACTATTTCTCCACACATCGACCGCTATCCAAAGATGCATCTAGAGTATTAAGTTCATAAGAACAGAGTAACGCATTAAGCAAGATGACATGATGTAGAGGGATAAACTCATGCAATATGATATAAACCCCATCTTGTTATCCTCGATGGCAACAATACAATACGTGCCTTGCAACCCTTTACATCCTTTGGGTAAGGACACCGCAAGATTGAACCCAAAGATAAGCACTTCTCCCATGGCAAGAAAGACCAATCTAGTAGGCCAAACTAAACTGATAATTCGAAGAGACTTGCAAAGATAACTCAACCATACATAAAAGAATTCAGAGAAGATTCAAATATTATTCATAGATAAACTTGATCATAAACCCACAATTCATTGGATCTCGACAAACACACCGCAAAAAGAGTTTACATCGAATATATCTCCACAAGAGAGGGGGAGAACATTGTATTGAGATCCAAAAAGAGAGAAGAAGCCATGTAGCTAATATCTATGGACCCGTAGGTCAGTGGTAAACTACTCACAACTCATCGGAGGGGCAAGGATGTTGATGTAGAGGCCCTCCATGGTTGATTCCCCCTCCGGCAGAGTGCCAGCAAAGGCTCCAAGATGGGATCTCACGGATACAGAAGGTTACGGCGTGGAAATTGTGTTTCGTGGTGTCCCTGGATGTTTTCGGGGTACGTAGGTATATATAGGAGGAAGAAGTACGTCGATGGCCGCCCGAGGGGCCCACGAGACAGGGGGGTGCGCCCTCCTATCTCGTGGAGGCCTCGGCTGCTTCTTGACTTGCACTCCAAGTCCTCTGGATCACGTTTGTTCCAAAAATCACGCTCCCGAAGGTTTCATTCCGTTTGGACTCCGTTTGATATTCCTTTTCTTCGAAATACTGAAATAGGCAAAAAAACAGCAATATGGGCTGGGCCTCCGGTTAGTAGGTTAGTCCAAAAAATGATATAAATGTGTAAAATAAAGCCCAAACATCCAGAAGGGGTAATATAATAGCATGGAACAATCAAAAATTATTGATACGTTGGAGACGTATCACAGGGCACGTAAGTATTCTTGCCGAGCTGTTTTGGAAGAAAGGGAACAGACCGGCGCCCGGGCCCTGGCAAGCCAGAGTTGCCGGGGGCTGCAAGAACAAGGGTCCCTCCGCGGCAAGCCAAGATCGCCGGGGGCTGCAGATCCAGTTAAGTCCTTTATCCTCTATCATGCATTCGTTATGGACTGGGATACATGAAACCCCGTTCTCTCTCTGAGCTACCATGCTCCCCTTCTCGGCACCCAAGGATTATCCACAGGTCCGGATTTGGTAAATGGCAGCGGCAGAAAGAGAGGGAACGTGGGGCCTAAGCCCACCTCATCCTCGCCTCCGCCAAGAGCGTGAGAAAGGTCGGCGAAGTGGGGAAACGGCAAGGCCTGTTGTCGGGCGAGAAAATGTTTGTCTTAAAGATAGCAAGGACTCACTCCTTGTCGTGGGTTCCTCCATGAACGAAAATCCCGGCAAACATCCCTTTTCATAAAAAACATCCGTCTGGTGCAGTTCATATGAAATGAAAAACATGAGCAATGGGATTACAAGCTTTAAATTCTACTAAGGCCCGAAGGCTTACAAACTAAAAAGAGATAAGGTGCCCGCAATCCATTTCTTGTCCCTCTCCTTAGGAAATGGAACAAGAAAAGCAGGAGGGCAAAAGGGGCGCCTAGGCGAGCTACGGGTGGCAGAAGACACCAAGAGAACATCTTGGTGGACGTCCAAGGGCTGGATGGTGATGGCGGCACCAGAGGCGAGCTCAAGACGAGGCGGCAGGACGCCAAGACGCGACAGGCGTTGGTGCCCGCGTACTCGACTTCTGACGGCCTTGTCGCCCGCCTCTTCCTCTTCCGCAGCCTCCCAACGCCAAATTACCGCCCAAGGAGACGCACCGAGAAGTTCAAGGAGCCGACGACACGGATGATGGGGTCACCAGTGCCGCCGGAGCGGGCGCCGACGCCTAGTCGGACCCGTCATCCTGCCGCCTGGCCGGCCTCGCCGTTCTTCTTTGTTGTCCTCCTCGTCACTCTCGCTCGAGGAGGAATCTTCATCATCACAAGAGCTCTCCACGCAGCACCTCACGCGGGTCCCGAAGTGCCCGAAGTTTTTGACGGAGAGAAGGCCGCCGTCCATTAGTTTGAAATGGAGAGCGAGCCCATCCGCCAAGCTGTGGAGGCGAGCGAAGGTCTTCCACCCTCGGTGAAGATACATGACGTGAGGAGCGGGGAACTCGACGTCGACCCATGTGCCGCTGTTCCCACAACCCCTCATGTGCAGCCGCAGCGCTTGCGGCGGATCCAGCTCCATCTCCCGCGCAAATGGGTTCGGGAGGCGAAGGCGACGACGCGGTGGATGGCGCAGCGTGACGAAGAATTCGCAGGGGTTGTCCCTGGCATGGCCCTCCATCGGAGGAGGGGCTGCTGGGGGAGGCGAGGCCGATCTGCCGCCCCGTCCTCCTCTCCCTCGAGCACCGCGACGGCCTCGACCTCGCCCCCTTCCCCTCCCTCTAGCGGCCGGCTCCGCCGCTACGAGCTCTTGGGGAGGAGCGACGCGCTGTCTGGCCGAAACCCTCGCCGCCATCGATGAAGCGTCGCCACGCCCCCTCGCCATGGCAGGAGAAGAAAGGAAGCAGGAATGGAGAGAGCCGGGTGGCGAAAGATTGAGGGGCACCGCTCCTCCGCTCCCCTCTTGATAAAGGGGCGGGGGCAGGGCTCGGCCGCCCCCTCTCGGCCAATCCGAGTTCCTGAAGTGACAGCAAGCGGGGCCGTCGATCGCCCTCCCCGCTCCATTGAAGGCGCGTGCGAATCGACCCACACGCGCGCGACTACCCACGTCCCGTGCACCTGTCACTGGCTCTGCGTTATGCATGCGGCGAACGTGGTGCAAGGGGCGGGCGCAGTGGGATACATGGAGCAGCGGTTCCCGGCGAAGCGATAAATGGGAGGCGCCCTGCGGTTTCAAAGAGACACGCAAGACGCCTCTTTATCTGTCCACCACAAGGTGACGCTAGCATGCTTCCGTCATGCGCTACAAGACGACCCCCACGCCAGCGCATTCAACACGGGTCATGGGGAAGCGCGGATGTAATGGGCCGCAGCGGTAAAATCCGCCTAACCGCCTGCGTGCACCGCTCGGGCCTGGCCCAACAACGTGTTGCGCTTATGTGTGGCCCAGGCCGGGGGCTCTGTCGGTGTGCAAAAGTAGGGGCTCTGCGACCCCTTTTCTTGTGCACGCAGGCAGTCAGAGCCTCCTGCCATGACCACGCATAGACATGGCAGGAAAGGGGAGCTGGAGAGGAGCCAAAGCCATGAAGACAAATGAAGCGACAAGGACCGAGGCCACAAGGATCGGATGGGCGAAACAGGTTTTCCCGGCAAGGACACTTGCTGGAGCAGCCTCAGCCGCCCAGGCAAGACCCTTGCCGGGGCAGCCCGCCCACGCCAGCCGAGCGAGCCACCCTTGAGCCCACCAATGCTCAGACAAATGCATTGGGACAGGGCTCGGGAGGCACCTCCGTGGTGGCATGCAGATCTTTGTGAAGACATAGAATGCTCAAGATCAAATGAGGATAAGAGGGCAACCATCCTCACCGAAGAAACCCACAAGACCCCCCGCAAGACCCTTGTCGGGGAGGCCAGCGCGCCACGGCAAGACCCTTGTCGGGTCACCTGGCAAGACCCTTGCCGGGAGGCCAGCGTGCCACCCAGCAAGACCCTTGCCGGGCCACCCGACAAGGCCCTCACTAGAGCGCACCAGATGGGCCACTGCCAGGCCCGCACCAGATAAGTCTTCGCCGCCGTTTGCATGCGGCTGCCGTCCCAACCAGCTGGGCAGGCACCTGCGTGGCGGCATGCAATCCTTCGTGGAGGCTCCACCACCGCGCCACCTCAGCTGCCTGCCTGCCTACATGGCACCGCATGCGTCGCTGGCCAAGGCACGTGTCGAAGCGAGGAGGAGCGGCGACGGACTGGACGGGCCTCGCCCCCGTCCCCAATAAAGCGAAGGGACACCTAAGCCTCGCATTAAATGTGTCTTGTCTTGTAATACTAGCGATAGGCTCGTGACACTGTAGCACTTTCCACCTCCTGTGTGCCACTGTGGCAGCCCCTTTCGCCTATAAAAGGAGGCCCACGGCGCACAGAGAAAGGATTCGGCTCTTTGGAACCTCGCAGCACCTAGAGCTAGTTCGAGAGCTCAAGAACACTAAATACATCCATCAAAGCAGGACTAGGGTTTTACGGATCCTTGCGGCCCGAACCTGGGTAAAATCCCTTTGTGTTGTCTGCTGGTCCCGCTCTTCTCACGATCCCCGCGCCCCGCAACCGTAGAAGGGATTCCAGTGATCCCATAGGTGTTGTCTCCCACCGACAAAAGGCAAAGTAAAAAAGCAACGGAAATAACCGAGTATTGGAAGATTAATATGATGAAGACAGACCCGGGGGCCATAGGTTTCACTAGTGGCTTCTCTCAAGAGCATAAGTATTTTACGGTGGTGAACAAATTATTGTTGAGCAATTGACAGAATTGAGCATAGTTATGAGAATATCTAGGTATGATCATGTATATAGGCATCACATCCGAGACAAGTAGACCGACTCACACTGCATCTACTACTACTACTCCACACATCGACCGCTATCCAAAGATGCATCTAGAGTATTAAGTTCATAAGAACAGAGTAACGCCTTAAGCAAGATGACATGATGTAGAGGGATAAATTCATGCAATATGATAAAACCCCATCTTGTTATCCTCGATGGCAACAATACAATACGTGCCTTGCTGCCCCTCATCACTGGGAAAGGACACCGCAAGATTGAACCCAAAGCTAAGCACTTCTCCCATTGCAAGAAAGGTCAATCTAGTAGGCCAAACCAAACTGATAATTCCAAGAGACTTGCAAAGATAACCAATCATACATAAAAGAATTTAGAAGATTCAAATATTGTTCATAGATAAACTTGATCATAAACTCACAATTCATCGGTATGAACAAACACACCACAAAATAAGATTACATCGAATAGATCTCCACGAGAGAGGGGGAGAACATTGTATTGAGATCCAAAAAGAGAGAAGAAGCCATCTAGCTAATAACTATGGACCCGAAGGTCTGAGGTAAACTACTCACACTTCATCGGAGGGGCTATGGTGTTGATGTAGAAGCCCTCCATGATCGATGCCCCTTCCCAGTGAACTCAAACAGGACCCAAGATGGGATCTCGTGGAGTGCGAGAAGGTTGCGGCGGTGGAATTAGGTTTTGGCTCAGATTCGATCGTTTGGGGGTACGTAGGTATATATAGGAGGAAGAAGTACGTCGGTGGAGCAAACTGGGGCCCACGAGGGTGGAGGGCGCGCTCAGGGGGGTAGGCGCGCCCCCCTACCTCGTGGCTTCCTCGAAGCTTCCTTGAATTAGGGCCCAAGTCTCCTGGATCATGTTCGTTCCAAAAATCACGTTCCCGAAGGTTTCATTCCGTTTGGACTCCGTTTGATATTGTTTTTCTGCGAAACTCTGAAATAGGCAAAAAACAGCAATTCTGGGTTGGGCCTCCGGTCAATACGTTAGTCCCAAAAATAATATAAAAGTGAATAATAAAGCCCAATAATGTCCAAAACAGAAGATAATATAGCGTGGAGCAATCAAAAATTATAGATACGTTGGAGACGTATCAAGCATCCCCAAGTTTAATTCCTGCTCGTCCTCGAGTAGGTAAATGATAAAAACATAATTTTTGATGCGGAGTGCTACTAGGCATAATTTCAATATAATTCTTCTTACTTGTGGTATGAATATTCAGATCCGAAAGATTCAAGATAAAAGTTCTTATTGACATAAAAATAATAATACTTCAAGCATACTAACTAAGTAATTATGTCCTCTCAAAATAACATGGCCAAAGAAAGTTCATCCCTACAAAATCATATAGTTTAGTCATGCTCCATATTCGTCACACAAGAATGCTCTCATCATGCACAACCCCGATGACAAGCCAAGCAAATGTTTCATACTTTAGTAATCTCAAACGTATAAACCTTCACGCAATACATGAGCGCGAGTCATGGACATAGCACTATGGGTGGAATAGAATATGATAATGGGGGTTATGTGGAGAAGACAAAAAAGGAGAAAGTCTCACATCAACGAGGCTAATGAATGAGCTATGGAGATGCCCATCGATTGATGTTAATGCAAGGAGTAGGGATTTCCATGCAACAGATGCATTAGAGCTATAAATGTATGAAAGCTCAACGAAAGAAACTAAGTGGGTGTGCATCCAACTTGCTTGCTCACGAAGACCTAGGGAACTTGAGGAGGCCCATTGTTGGAATATACAAGCCAAGTTCTATAATGAAAAATTCCCACTAGTATATAAAAGTGACAAAATAAGAGACTCTCTATCATGAAGATTATGGTGCTACTTTGAAGCACAAGTGTGGTAAAGGATAGTAACATTATCCCTTCTCTCTTTTTCTCTCAAATTTTTTGGGCCTTCTCTTTTTTTTATGGCCTTTCTCTCTTTTTTTTATTCCTCACTTGGGACAATGCTCTAGAAAATGATGATCATCACACTTTTATTTATTTACAACTCAATTCTAGAACAAAGTATGACTCTATATGAATGCCTCCGGCGGTGTACCGGGATATGCAATGAACCAAGAGTGACATGTATGAAAGAATTATGAACGGTGGCTTTGCCACAAATACTATGTCAACTACATGATCATGCTAAGCAATATGACAATGATGAACGTGTCATGATAAACAGTATGGTGGAAAGTTGCATGGCAATATATCTCGGAATGGCTATGGAAATGCCATAATAGGTAGGTATGGTGGCTGTTTTGAGAAAGATATAAGGAGGTTTATGTGTGAAAGAGCGTATCGTATCACAGGGTTTGGATGCACCGACGAAGTTTGCACCAAGTCTCAATGTGAGAAAGGGAAATGCACGGTACCGAAGAGGCTAGCAATTATGGAAAGGTGAGAGTGCGTATAATCCATGGACTCAACATTAGTCATAAATAACTCACATACTTATTGCAAAAATCTACAAGTCATCAAAAACCAAGTACTACGCGCATGCTCCTAGGGGGATAGATTGGTAGGAAAAGACCATCGCTCGTCCCCGACCGCCACTCATAAGGAGGACAATCAAAGAACACCTCATATTTCAAATTTGTTACATAACGTTTACCATATGTGCATGTTACGGGACTTGCAAACTTCAACACAAGTATTTCTCAAACTCACAACTACTCAACTAGCACAACTTTAATATCACTACCTCCATATCTCAAAACAATCATCAAGCATCAAACTTCTCTTAGTATTCAACTCACTCATAAGAAAGTTTTTTACTAATCTTGAATACCTAGCATATTAGGATTATTTAAGCAAATTACCATGCTATTTAAGTCTCTCAAAATAATCTAAGTGAAGCATGAGAGATCAAAAGTTTCTATAAAAAAAATCCACCACCGTGCTCTAAATGATATAAGTGAAGTACTAGAGCAAAACTATATAACTCAAAAGATATAAGTGAAGCACATAGAGTATTCTAATAATTTCCGAATCATGTGTGTCTCTCTCAAAAGATGTGTACAGCAAGGATGATTGTGGTAAACTAAAAGCAAAGACTCAAATCATACAAGACGCTCCAAGCAAAACACATATCATGTGGTGAATAAAAATATAGTTCCAAGTAAAGTTACTGATGGAAGTAGACGAAAGAGGGGATGCCTTCCGGGGCATCCCCAAGCTTTGGATTTTTGGTGTCCTTAGATTATCTTGGGGTGCCATGGGCCTCCCCAAGCTTAGGCTCTTGCCACTCCTTGTTCCATAATCCATCAAATCTTTCACCCAAAACTTGAAAACTTCACAACACAAAACTCAGCAGAAAATCTCGTGAGCTCCGTTAGCGAAAGAAAACAAAAGACCACTTAAAGGTACTGTAATGAACTCATTATTTATTTATATTGGTGCTAAACCTACTGCATTCAACCTTTTCTATGGTTTATAAACTCTTTTACTAGCCATAGATTCATCAAAATAAGCAAACAACACACAAAAAAACAGAATCTGTCAAAAACAGAACAGTTTGTAGTAATCTGTAACTAACGCAAACTTATGGAACTCCAAAAAATCAGCACAAATAGGACGACCTAAGCAATTTTTTTATTGATCATAAGAAATTGGAATCAATATTTTATCACGTTCTGGTGATTTTTAACAATTATTTTCGTGAACAGAAAGTTTCTGAAAATTTCTGCAAGATCAAATAACTATCATCCAAGAAGATCCTATAGGTTTAACTTGGCACAAACACTAATTAAAACATAAAAACACATCTAACCAGAGGCTAGAACAAATATTTATTCCTAAACATAAGCAAAAAAGCAAAAACTAAAAATAAAATTGGGTTGCCTCCCAACAAGCGCTATCGTTTAACGCCCCTAACTAGGCATAAAAGCAAGGATAGATCTAGGTATTGCCATCTTTGGTTTTCAACTTTTTAGCGGAATCAAGCTTGAATCCGGGAGGTTCTTTATGTTTCCCTTCATATTCTGAAATTTTTAGATCTAAAGAATCCAAACGCTTATTTCAAAGAGTAATCAACATATTCATGCGGTGAATATTTCCGCTAACGTTCTTAAGAGGTTCAAGAGACTTCTGTAAAATCTTAGTTACTTCGCAAATTTTTTCAAAAACTTGTGTCTCTTCCTGGGTAGGATGAGGCCCCTTTTGTTGAGGTAGTGTTCCCACTATACCTTCTATAACTTCATGCGCAATATGGGGATCAATTTCAATAAAATTGCCTTTGGCAACGCAATCCAAGAGTTGTCTATGAGACATATTTAATCCAACATAAAAATTGCGAAGCAAAATTCTCAGGTTCACTTCAAAGGTACAATTACGGTAAGACTCCATTATTCTCAACCAAGCATCTTTTCAGTTTTCTCCTTGTCTTTATTTGAAGTGAAAGGCTTCAAACTCAGGGGACAACGGAGTAGATAAGGGACTAGCCATTACGACGAAGCGAGCGGTAAAGAGGCGAACGAAAAACAGAGGGCGAATAAAACGGCAAGTGTGAAGTGGGGGAGAGGAAAACGAGAGGCAAATGGAGAATAATTTAATGTGGGAGATAAGGGTTTGTGATGGGTGCTTGGTATGTTGACTTTTGCGTAGACCTCCCCGGCAACGGCGCCAGAAATCCTTCTTGCTACCTCTTGAGCACTGCGTTGGTTTTCCCTTGAAGAGGAAAGGGTGATGCAGCAAAGTAGCGTAAGTATTTCCCTCGGTTTTGAGAACCAAGGTATCAATCCGAGGAGGCTACGCATGAGTCCCTCGCACCCTCATAAAACAAATAAATCCTCGCAACCAACGCGATAAGGGGTTGTCAATCCCTACACGGTCACTTACGAGAGTGAGATCTGATAGATATGATAGGATAATATTTTTGGTATTTTTGTGATAAAGATGCAAAGTAAAATAAAAGGCAAAGTAAAAAGCAACGGAAATAACTGAGTATTGGAAGATTAATATGATGAAGATAGACCCGGGGGCCATATGTTTCACTAGTGGCTTCTCTCAAGAGCATAAGTATTTTACGGTGGTGAACAAATTACTGTTGAGCAATTGACAGAATTGAGCATAGTTATGAGAATATCTAGGTATGATCATGTATATAGGCATCACGTCCGAGACAAGTAGACCGACTCTGCCGCATCTACTACTATTACTCCACACATCGACCGCTATCCAGCATGCATCTAGAGTATTAAGTTCATAAGAACAGAGTAATGCCTTAAGCAAGATGACATGATGCAGATGGATAAATTCATGCAATATGATAAAAAAAACCATCTTGTTATCCTCGATGGCAACAATAAATACGTGCCTTGCTGCCCCTATTGTCACTGGGAAAGGACATCGCAAGATTGAACCCAAAGCTAAGCACTTCTCCCATTGCAAGAAAGATCAATCTAGTAGGCCAAACCAAACTGATAATTCCAAGAGACTTGCAAAGATAACCAATCATACATAAAAGAATTCAGAAGATTCAAATATTGTTCATAGATAAACTTGATCATAAACCCATAATTCATCGTCTCAACAAACACACCGCAAAAGAAGATTACATCGAATAGATCTCCACGAAAGAGGGGGAGAACATTGTATTGAGACCCAAAAAGAGACAACAAACCATCTAGCTAATAACTATGGACCCGAAGGTCTGAGGTAAACTACTCACACTTCATCGGAGGGGCTATGGTGTTGATGTAGAAGCCCTCCGTGATCGATGCCCCTTCAGGCGGAGCTCCGGAATAGGCCCCAAGATGGGATCTCGTGGGTACAGAAGGTTGCGGCGGTGGAATTAGGTCTTTGGCTTCGTCTGATCGTTTGGGGGTACGTAAGTATATATAGGAGGAAGAAGTATGTAGGTGGAGCAACATGGGGCCCATGAGGGTGGAGGGCGCGCCTAGGGGGGTAGGCGCGTACCCCTACCTCGTGGCTTCCTCGAAGCTTCCTTGACTTAGGGTCCAAGTCTCCTGGATCATGTTCGTTCCAAAAATCACGTTCCCGAAGGTTTCATTCCGTTTTGACTCTGTTTGATATTCTTTTTCTGCGAAACTCTACAATAGGCAAAAACAACAATTCTGGGCTGGGCCTCCGGTTAATAGGTTAGTCCCAAAAATAATATAAAAGTGAATAATAAAGCCCAATAATGTCCAAAACAGAAGATAATATAGCATGGAGCAATCAAAAATTATAGATACGTTGGAGACATATCACTCATTGCTGCACAGAAGAATTACGTCCTGGAAGCACCGCTAGGTGCCAGACCTGCTGCAGGAGCAACACCAGATGTTATGAACGTCTGGCAGAGCAAAGCTGATGACTACTCGATAGTTCAGTGTGCCATGTTGTACGGCTTAGAACCGGGACTTCAACGACGTTTTGAACGTCATGGAGCATATGAGATGTTCCAGGAGTTGAAGTTAATATTTCAAGCAAATGCCCGGATTGAGAGATATGAAGTCTCCAATAAGTTCTACAACTGCAAGATGGAGGAGAATAGTTACATTAGTGAACATATACTCGTAATGTCCGGGTATAACAATCACTTGATTCAACTGGGAGTTAATCTTCCGGATGATAGTGTCATTGATGTAATTCTTCAATCACTGCCACGAAGCTACAAAAGCTTCGTGATGAACTATAATATGCAAGGGATGGATAAGACAATTCCCGAGCTCTTCGCGATGCTAAAGGCTGCGGAGGTAGAAATCAAGAAGGAGCAACAAGTGTTGATGGTCAACATGACCACCATTTTCAAGAAAAGGGCAAAGGGAAGAAGAAGGGGAACTTTAAGAAGAACAGCAAACAAGTTGCTGCTCAAGAGAAGAAACCCAAGTCCGGACCTAAGCACGAGACTAAGTGCTTCTACCGCAAGCGCATCGGTCACCGAAAGCGGAACTGCCCCAAGTATTTGGCGGATAAGAAGGATGGCAAGGTGAACAAAGGTATATGTGATATACATGTTATTGATGTGTACCTTACTAATGCTCGCAGATAGCACTGGTATTTGATACTGGTTCTGTTGCTAATATTTGCAACTCGAAACAGGGACTACGGATTAAGCGAAGATTGGCTAAGGACGAGGTGACGATGCGCGTGGGAAATGGTTCCAAAGTCGATGTGATCGCGGTCAGCACGCTACCTCTACATCTACCTTCGGGATTAGTTTTAGATCTGAATAATTGTTATTTGGTGCCATCGTTGAGCATGAACATTATATCTGGATCTTGTTTGATGTGTGACAGTTATTCATTTAAATAGAGAATAATGGTTGTTCTATTTATATGAGTAATATCTTTTATGGTCATGCACCCTTGAAGAGTGGTCTATTTTTGTTGAATCTCGAGATAGTAGTGATACACATATTCATAATATTGAAGCCAAAAGATGCAGAGTTGATAATGATAGTGCAACTTATTTGTGGCACTGCCGTTTAGGTCATATTGGTGTAAAGCGCATGAAGAAACTCCATACTGATGGACTTTTGGAACCACTTGATTATGAATCACTTGGTACTTGCAAACCGTGCCTCATGGGCAAGATGACTAAAACGCCGTTCTCCGGAACTATGGAGCGAGCAACTGATTTGTTAGAAATCATACATACTGATGTATGTGGTCCAATGAATGTTGAGGCTCGCGGCGGGTATCGTTATTTTCTCACCTTCACAGATGATTTAAGCAGATATGGGTATATCTACTTAATGAAACATAAGTCTGAAACATTTGAAAAGTTTAAAGAATTTCAGAGTGAAGTGGAAAATCATCGTAACAAGAAAATAAAGTTTCTACGATCTGATCGTGGAGGAGAATATTTGAGTTACGAGTTTGGTCTACATTTGAAACAATGCGGAATAGTTTTCGCATTTCACGCCACCCGTAACACCACAGCATAATGGTGTGTCCGAACGTCATAATCGTACTTTACTAGATATGGTGCGATCTATGATGTCTCTTACTGATTTACCGCTATCATTTTAGGGTTATGCTTTAGAGACGGCTGCATTCACGTTAAATAGGGCACCATCAAATCCGTTGAGACGACGCCTTATGAACTGTGGTTTGGCAAGAAACCAAAGTTGTCGTTTCTTAAAGTTTGGGGCTGCGATGCTTATGTAAAAAAGCTTCAACCTGATAAGCTCGAACCCAAATCGGAGAAATGTGTCTTCATAGGATACCCAAAGGAAATCTGTTGGGTACACCTTCTATCACAGATCTGAAGGCAAGATTTTTGTTGCTAAATTTGGATCCTTTCTAGAGAAGGAGTTTCTCTCGAAAGAAGTGAGTGGGAGGAAAGTAGAACTTGATGAGGTAATCTGTACTGCTCCCTTATTGAAAGTAGTTCATCACGTAAACCGGTTCTGTGACACCTACACCAATTAGTGAGGAAGCTAATGATATTGATCATGAAACTTCAGATCAAGTTACTACTAAACCTCGTAGGTCAACCAGAGTAAGATCCGCACCAGAGTGGTACGGTAATCCTGATCTGGAGGTTATGTTACTAGACCATGAAGAACCTACGAACTATGAAGAAGCGATGGTGAGCCCAGATTCCACGAAATGGTTTGAGGCCATGAAATCTGAGATGGGATCCATGTATGAGAACAAAGTGTGGACTTTGGTTGACTTGCCCGATGATCGGCAAGCCATTGAGAATAAATGGATCTTCAAGGAGAAGACTGACGCTGATGGCAATGTTACTGTCTACAAAGCTCGACTTGTTGCAAAAGGTTTTCGACAAGTTCAAGGGATTGACTACGATGAGACTTTCTCACCCGTAGCGATGCTTAAGTCTGTCCGAATCATGTTAGCAATTGCCGCATTTTATGATTATGAAATTTGGCAAATGGATGTCAAAACTGCATTCTGAATGGATTTACGGAAGAAGAGTTGTATATGATGCAACGGAAGGTTTTGTCGATCCAAAGGGAGCTAACAAAGTGTGCAAGCTCCAGTGATCCATTTATGGACTGGTGCAAGCCTCTCGGAGTTGGAATAAACGTTTTGATAGTGTGATCAAAGCATATGGTTTTATACAGACTTTTGGAGGAGCCTGTATTTACAAGAAAGTGAGTGGGAGCTCTATAGCATTTCTGATATTATATGTGGATGACATATTGTTGATTGGAAATGATATAGAATTTCTGGATAGCATAAAAGGATACTTGAATAAGAGTTTTTCAATGAAAGACCTCGGTAAAGCTGCTTACATATTAGGCATCAAGATCTATAGAGATAGATCAAGACGTTTGATAGGACTTTCACAAAGCACATACCTTGACAAAGTTTTGAAGAAGTTCAAAATGGATCAAGCAAAGAAAGGGTTCTTGCCTGTGTTACGAGGTGTGAAGTTGAGTCGGACTCAATGCCCCACCACCGCCAAGATAGAGAGAAAATGAAAGATGTTCCCTATGCTTCAGCCATAGGCTCTATCATGTATGCAATGTGTACGGACCTGATGTGTGCCTTGCTATAAGTTTAGCAGGGAGGTACCAAAGTAATACGGGAGTTGATCACTAGACAGCGGTCAAGAACATCCTGAAATACCTGAAAAGGACTAAGGATATGTTTCTCGTTTATGGAGGTGACAGAGCTAGTCGTAAAAGGTTACGTCGATGCAATCTTTGACACTGATCTGGACGATTCTAAATCGCACATCGGATACGTGTTTACATTGCACGGTGGAGCTGTCAGTTGGTGCAGTTCTAAACAAAGCGTTGTGGCGGGATCTATGTGTGAAGCGGAGTACATAGCTGCTTCGGAAGCAGCATATGAAGGAGTCTGTATGAAGGAGTTCATATCCGATCTAGGTGTCATACCTAGTGCATCGGGTCCAATGAAAATATTTTGTGACAATACTGGTGCAATTGCCTTGGCAAAGGAATCCAGATTTCACAAGAGAACCAAGCACATCAAGAGACGCTTCAACTCCATCCGGATCAAGTCCAGGTGGGAGACATAGAAATTTGCAAGATACATACGGATCTGAATGTTGCAGACCCGTTGACTAAGCCTCTTCCACGAGCAAAACATGATCAGCACCAAGGCTCCATGGATGTTAGAATCATTACTGTGTAATCTAGATTATTGACTCTAGTGCACGTGGGAGATCAAGGAAATATGCCCTAGAGGCAATAATAAAGTTATTATTTATTTCCTTATATCATGATAAATGTTTATTATTCATGCTAGAATTGTATTAACCGGAAACATAATACTTGTGTGAATACATAGACAAACAGAGTGTCACTAGTATGCCTCTACTTGACTAGCTCGTTGATCAAAGATGGTTATGTTTCCCAGCCATAGGCATGAGTTGTCATTTGATTAACGGGATCACATCATTAGGAGAATGATGTGATTGACTTGACCCATTCCGTTAGCTTAGCACTTGATCGTTAGTATTCTGCTATTGCTTTATTCATGACTTATACATGTTCCTATGACTATGAGATTATGCAACTCCGTTCTGGGAGGAACACTTTGTGTGCTACCAAACGTCACAACGTAACTGAGTGATTATAAAGGTGCTCTACAGATGTCTCCAAAGGTACTTGTTGGGTTGGCGTATTTCGAGATTAGGATTTGTCACTCCGATCATCGGAGAGGTATCTCTAGGCCCACTCGGTAATGCACATCACTATAAGCCTTGCAAGCATTGCAACTAATGAATTAGTTGCGGGATGATGTATTACGGAACGAGTAAAGAGACTTGCCGGTAACGAGATTGAACTAGGTATTGAGATACCGACGAGCGACGATCGAATCTCGGGCAAGTAACATACCGATGACAAAGGAAACAACGTATGTTGTTATGTTTTTGTAGCGTGTACTTTCCTTGCATAGTTCCGAGTTTTAGATCTATTGGGCCACTGTTGAACTGTACATATTTTAGATCTTGGTTCTACTTTTCATTTCAGAAAAATGTTATCTTTTCAATTATATTAATTGTTTTAAGATATGTTATCAGGGTTGTTGGTTCCACTACGATATAAATCCCATTAGGCAATTCAGATCACAACAAATGTGATGTTTCACTCTTAGGAACAATTGCTCTCAGCTTCTTCCAAGACTAATTTGATTAAAAAGTGGTTCTCGTGTTTCTCCAATCAAGCCTAACTGAAGTAAACGTGTCATTATTTAGTCTTCTAGGATGATGAGACTTACTCAGCCACTGTTCTTCAATACATAAATGTCATTTATCCTGCTACCTTCTATGCTCATATATGTTGCCTCTTTGGCCCCATCTTGTTCTCACTCTATTGGTACTTTTCATAATCGCGCAAGAACTGTCATCCCTGCATATCAACCATCAAGTCAGAGTCATTGCAACCCAGGTCCAAGAAATGGAGAGCGAAAGTGAAGATTTTATTATATTGTAAGAGTAGATTCTGTTTCTGACTGCTGGGTACACATGTTCAAGTAGAGAATTATGTAAGAAAGAAAACTATCAATGTAATCAAACTGTCATTAATGACATGTGTTTAATATTTCCATTTGCACATTTCAGTCATGTTCCATACTATGGTCTCAAGCTTGTGTGCAACTTTAGATGATTCGTGTATTCATTTACATATGTTCACACAGTATGTATCCGGAAATATATATTATCATGACAGAAAGCTTTCTGTTATGATTTAGGACTAATTCAAAAGAGCTGCAGTATTGTCAATGCTAGCATACCTATATTTTCAGACCTTTTAACCTGTAACAAAATATAGATGTGAAGAGAAGGAAACTTCCAATCATCTCAATACTGCTCTAGTGGTGCTGAAACTAAGCGGAACATAGGGCATCACACTAAGTTGCATCTAGTATGCTGTGACAGTAGTAACTGTTTTAACTTCTAGCAAAATCCTCAAAATTGGGGCTCTAATATGTTGAGACAGGAATGTTCTTGCTGAGGCTGTGCTTCCTCTACTCTAGGCTCATGTTTGTATCAGGACAGAAAACTAATAACACTGCTGAAGTGATACCTTGGCATATAGCAACATGGGCATGTGTAGTATTCCATTATGCTTGACTTTCTTCGAACTCTTGAACCATCAGCTAGTCGTAGACACTACGTTGGTAATTCAAATCTTGAATTTGAGTCGCTCATTTGAATCTTGATTTTTTGTCCCTCTACCTTCAGCAGCACGTCAAAATTATAAATTTGTGAATTTATCGCATATGCGCTGCAGAAAACTATCTAATGAAAAATGGACATACCCAGAAAGGTAAAATGGAGGAAGAAACAATAGTCAAGAGAAGTACAATATGTGCATTTTCTGCTTATTTCTCAGTCAGCACAACATCTTCTGATTTAAATCTAGCAGGTCCAGAACTACACTTTTTTTGTGACAGAATGCATACTCCTAAAAATACCATTATGCACAAATTTTACATCCTAACATAGAGAGGGCACACATTTATGGTTGTTTGTAAGTCTTGTGGAGAGTAATCATGCCAAGCTCAAACCTCATTGTCGTGTGCGCAAGACTGATGACTGCATATAGGATTCCATTTAGTGATCAATAATCTAGAATATGATCTGCCAAGACTCTAAATGAACTCCATACTGTCATATCTCTCGTATTGTATTCTAGAAGTATAAAGTAGACAGAGACACATTATCACTTCAAGACTAATTAGTTGCCA
Organism: Aegilops bicornis; assembly: GCA_021605145.1. Lineage (NCBI taxonomy): Eukaryota > Viridiplantae > Streptophyta > Magnoliopsida > Poales > Poaceae > Aegilops > Aegilops bicornis. The sequence continues at coordinate 644,004,430 of CM038674.1, forward strand.
TATATGAGATTGCATCAAGTGCAATTATAATAGTTCACGCTGCACAAGGCAATCACTTTGGAAACAGATCAAGATTGACATAATTAAACTAAACATTCTACACTATGCACACATAATACAAGCAATTTTGTAATCGACAAAGAAAGTTCCAATGACGAGAGCATCACATAATATGGATATAGGGAGGGTTAGTTTATACTTTGGTGGATCCATGAGAGGAAGTGAAGACATCATCGATGCCGTGAACTGCAAAGACCTTCTCGGGGACGCGGGCGGCCATGATTTCAGACCCCGGGGGTGGGCACTGAGTTGCCGGTCAAATCCTTCCTCCTTTGAAATTCCACCGCTTTGTCAGCCGATTCTGCTACCGCAAGAAGAAGAACCGAAGGAGGGAGGAAAGAAACCCAGTCGTAACCCAATCCTACGCAGAAAGAACAAGAAATCCATGGCGGGAAGCAAAGGAAACAGAGGAATGGAGCCAACCACGGGAACAGCGGAACGGAGCCAACCACAGGAACATCCCCACGACACCTAATTCTAATCAATAGAAAGGCAGCCGCCAGCTAATTCTAACCAAAGCAAAGAGGATGGATTCGATTTGGGGGTTCTTCCACCAATCCATCTATCTATCTATAGATTGCCTCTCCTCCTCTGAATTCGATTCGGTTGGGTTCCTCTCCTCCTCGAGCGGAGGGAAGAGGATAAGGGGGAAGAAGGGGAGGCACACACCGTACTGGCGACGGGACGGTGTGGGGCTGGCCGTTCTTGTTCCCCCATCAACCCCTCCTGACGGGCACGATGGAGAGCTTGGCGAGGATGATGGCGCCACGGATGGCCGTTGCCGCCGCCGCCGCCGACGAAGGCCTTGAAGCGGTCTTGTTGGCGCGTCTGCTTCTGCACGGGGGTGATCTTCATCACCTCGTCCTTGAGCAGGGGTAGTTGCAGCGGCGAGCCGTGCTCCTCTTGCTGAGGATCGAGAGGGCGGGGAGGAGGAGACGACGCGATGACGCGGCATGGAGCAGAGGCTGGTGTCTAGGGTTAGGGTTTGGAGAGGGGAGAGAGAGGTGAGGCAGGAGGAAGAGGAGAGGGGCAGCGCGAGGTCGTGGATAGGTGCCCGGGCGAGCATGACGGTGATGGCGGCGGCCAACAAGGGCCTAGGGATTGGAGGGGGAGAGAGGCGAGGCGCGAGTGCGGGAGGAGGAGGCGGCGCGAGCGAGCCGGCTAGGTCATCTCCACGCGAGCCGTTGCCTTTTATACCCCTTGTGAGTGAAATGACAAAAATGCCCCCGGTGGGGCAGGCTATTTACGTGCGTTGGCATGAACGAGACGGTAACTATTCATTCCAGCAGTAACTTTTTTTGATCCGACGGACGAGGTCTTCCAGGAGCGATATCCAACGGTCCAGAACGCATCAAAAATTTGATTCGACGGCCGAGAGTCGCTGAGCTCTGAGGAGCCTTGTAGGAACTTTCATCTGGATGACCAGCAGCACTATGGGTATTTGGTGAAAATTTTCGGCCCAAAAGAACAAAGAAATCCCCAATCCTCCCAAATTCACCGCCGCCCCCAAATCTTCCGTGGAACCACTGCCGCCGCCGGGGCCGACTACCACTCTCCGCGCCGCCACAGGCCACCCTCCGCCGCATTCTACCCTCCACCCCGACCATCCCCACCGACGGCCTCCCTCCGTCGCCGCCAACCATCTCACCGCAGCGCCGCCTTCCTCCTTGACCACCGTCCGCTGCCACCAGGCCCCAACCCCCTCACCTTAGCGTCGTCTTCGTCCCCGTCCGGGCCACCAAGCGCGAGCCTATGTCGGTTCCTCCCCAAACTCCCAGCACCGGCAGCCGAGCACCCTCCGCTTCCTCCCCGACTAACGCCGTCGCCGAGCAACCCCCCCCTCCTGTGACCACCCCAAGCAGAGGCACCTCCCCACGCAGCACCGCGACCCAGCTGTTCCGCCATTCTCTACCAGCCCACATCCTCGAGCACCCGTTTCCTCCTCCAGGGAGCTCCTTCTCCCGGCAGCACCTTCTCCTCCAGTAGCCTCCTCTACGCACTTGGGTAAGTGATCTATTTTCTGAACTTATCAAATGAGGACTTGTGTTGGGGACACTTAAACTGGATAGCAGTAGTGACGTGCACCACAGTAGCAAGGTTAGGATACTGATGGATTAAATTATGCACTTTAGTTAGATGTTGTGGCTGGTACTGCCATCGCTTTTAGTTACTACTTCAAAAATGTGTTGTTTAGATGTACGTTTTAATCTGCAGACAGCAGAAAATGTAAATTGCATCTGCCATATAACCTTGCACTTGGTGTTGAAGATATTAAGAAATTGTAGGAAGTTATTTTCTGTAGAGTAGAGGCTTTGGTGGTATTGCATGATATATTTACTAAATTTGAGCATGGACTGGACTGACTGGTTTTGTTTTATTTGGTCAATAATTGCTATCTTGTAGTGTAAACAGACAATTATTTCTCTCTTGTGTAGCTGTGTTTTACAGTTCTATTCTCTATTGTAAAAAGTTTCTTCCAACAGACTATGCATCTAAGGAACAATGGTCTTAATTCCCTACCACCATCCTTATTCAAGAAGTGCTGGCGGCTTACTACACTTGATCTCCATGGCACTAGAATTACAAACGACAATCTTCGACAGGTATAAGTTCTGAAAACAGGTTGAAACCTCACACATCGGTAGTTTTGTTTGTTAGCATCATCATTCCAGTGGAATTAAGATGGGTAAATACATATTTTTTTTACCGAATTCATACATTTGTAGTAGGAAAATTCAGTTTCACCAGCTGAGCTGTGTTTGTTTCTGCAATTTCTGTTACTGCTGCTTTCTATAGCTGGGTTTGCCCTGGGACACTTCCACATAATATAAGTTTCCATGTTTATATACCACCTTATTGATAAGTACACTATTTTTTCTATATCGATGCTATTCCTTACATTTTTTAACAAAATATGATTAAATCCCTCTACAATTGAACACTGACAAGGAGCTGATATTATTGCTCGCATTCTGGTCGCGTATTTGTTTATTCTTCTCTCATTTCATTACATTTTAAGACCAAGTGATGGAAAATGGTGGGCGTTAATATTTTTTTAAGGAATGGCTACCAGTTAATCATTATCAGAGCATTCACATCCCCAGCATTCATAACTTATCAAGAACTGCTACCTGATGTTAAATAACTAATAGCTGGTTCTGGGGTTATATCTATTAGTTGCAGTATCGGACACTAAGATACATAGCATATCTACTTTGTCGGGATTCTACTTTATACGTCTGGATCTATTTAGGAAATATCTAGACCCATATCCACAATAATCTGCCTAAGCTTCCTTTTTTTGGTCTGTTATATCAGTAGAGGACGTAGAATTTGTTGTGAAACTAATCTTGAAATAGTTTGTTTATCATTTATTTGATGTTACTTGAACAAGAACCGATGTGTTGTGCCCACTTGCCACTAACACTCATGCACATAGCTTCAGATATGTATGTCGTTATCTGAGGATCCATGTGGCTTACATTTGATTTATCATGGCTGCACCCTTGATTTAGTCCATTGATTTGTATGTTATGTTGTGTAATTGGTCCTCCTCTCCTTTGAGCAGCATGCCTCCTATTCATCCTCTGCACCAAGCAGCGCCGTGTCGACTAAGTCATCTTCCCTGGATAGTGCCGATCTCAAGTATTGTCGCCTCAACTCTACTTCCTCGCCTGAGCAGTTCTTCCTACGTTATCCGCTTCATCACCGGAGCAGCACCGCCTCCTCTACTTCTCAACCAAAGGTGAGATTTCTTTGCTATTTCTGTCATCCAGCCATTAGTAATCTTGTAATGGGCACTGATATGGTGTTGAAGTTTTGATGTTTCTCTCAGTTGTTTTCAGATGTAGAAATTCTGGGATATAGTGTTGAAATTGTGTGCTTATTCTCAGGTGTTTGTTTGTGTTTCGTGAAGTCTGATTTACTCAGCAAGGATGATGCTGTATAATGTTTATCAGGACCATGGTAGTCCATTGGCAAAAGCTACCATTCTATGAGTTGATCGGAGAGAGGTGGTAGATGGTCAGGAGCCCCTGAATATTGTGAGGTTATTGTTTTTTTTTGTAGTTTTACCCTTCTTAATTTAATAAGATTGTTACTGTATAAAAGCCAAACTTGAAAATTGTTTTCTAGTCATAAACAGAGGTGATATAGTTGCTTTTACTTTTCTCAGTTACTTGATGTCAGCGTTTGAGTACTAATTGATCCATCTCTTTTCATAACCATATCATGTAAAATGATTGATTTCCTTCCATATCATGTATAATTGATCCATTTCTTTCCATAACAATATCATGTATAATCATTAGTTTCTGTTAGTAGCATTGCGACCACAAGCGAGCTTATAAGATGCATAGTTTTCTGTTCTTTGTCGCCAGCTACGACCAAAGGCCACATATTCTGTTTTTATTTGTTTATCAAGTTTTGAGTTGCTAACAACACATGCCACGTGGTCAGTGGTCACATTCTCTTTCTTTAGGTACCACTCCCTCTTTGTTCTTGCAGTTATGCTTTATCTTATTGGCTCAAAATAAACTGTATTGGCAATAACTCTTTGGTTTTTTAGTCTGAAATGTTCTATTCACACACAATGATCAATATAGTGTTTTTCCTGTTAGTTTTCCATATCTCAAAAATAGGGCAACATGATTTGTTATTATGTGCCATTCTTCAGAATTTGCGGGAGATGCTTTGAAATTTTAAGGGTAACCCATGGTCACTTGAGTGTAAGGAAAGCTCAGAGGATACACTAGCTATTGTCTACTAGTACTAGATGTGACATTTGTCCTGCTTTCCTGAATTAGTTGACATATGGACATATTTATCTGCTTCAGTTCAGATAAAGATCTTTTCATGGGTTCTCTCACCAGCTCATCCAGGTTCCAGGTCCTATCGCGTTACCTTAGACTATTACATGGCCAGTTTACGGATAAGAATCATAGCCTCTAGTATGTACTAGAACGGTACTTGAGCTGATTGAAGGTCTCTCGAGTAATATGGTTTTGTAGAGCTTTGTCTACTTAAGAGCTAGCTCTTCGTATATTCAGTGCAAATCAAATTGTACACGTTTTTATCTCAATTCTTGTTTTGTGCGGAAGTGGGGGGCTTCTCAGGGCATTTGGATTCCTAGCCGTTCTATTCGATCTGCCACGCTGACGTGTCCTTATCTCGGCCGTCCGTTTGTCCACGTTGTTTGTCGCTGTGTTGACCGATTCGTTCGCTCCCCTCATTTACAGTGGGCCTTGATTCTATGCCGCGGCTTGCCCCTTCCTCTCCATGCGAGAGTTCTGGTCGCCCTTGTTTCAGCGTCGGGGAGGGGCTCAGGGTGGACGGCTGCGTTGTCGACGTGCCGGTGTGCTGTTCGCCGTCGGGTACGTGGTATGCCCCGCCGGGTGAGGTGCCCGTCTTTGGTTCGCTCGCAGGGCCCGGTCATGTACGGCGACGTGGAGCGAGGTGGGTGGGTGGCCTCTCTTATCCCCTCGCGTCGGTGCCTGCCTCTTCTCCTCCCCTCTTCCTTTCACTTTTCACTGCCCTTGCGGCCTTGCCCTCTGTTCATCTCTGCCGTTGTGCTGCTTGTTCGGCGGGTCGTCGGTAGGGCTGGTCGCCTTCGATCTGTGATGCTTTCGCACCCTGATGTTTATTGGAAGGAGAACAAGAAAGAATGTTTCTGAAAAAGCACTCTGGTGTGACGCCGGTTATGGCGGTTCTTGGCGCTGGATGTGCTCTCTTTCTATTGGATTGTTCGTGTCTAATTGATTTCGGATCTCGTTTGCCTGCACGTCGCTTCTTGTCGTCGCAGCGCCGGATCTGTTGCTGCGGACAGGTCCGTTGTTTGGAGGTGCTGCTTCTTTTGGTCGATCTCCTTCTCGGATCTTCCTTCAATCTGTGCCAGTGTTTACGTCTTCGTCCAGGGAGACCCCTTCTCTCTTTCATTTCTCTGTTCTTATTTATTTGCAGGCCTAGGCTTGTATATCTGTTGTCTTCTCTGTCTGGGGATGTGGTTGGATTCGGGCTATATTCCAAAGACGGGGGCCTTTTGTGTTCTCAGGTTTGGCTAGGTTCAAAATATTAGGATTTTTTTGGGTCAGTGGTCTGGCTAGGTTCCAAAGATTAGGATTTCTTTGGGTCATTGGTCTGGCTAGGTTCGAAAGATGGGCACTGTAAATGAGGCCTTTTGTGCTAGCTTGTTTGGAATCGATTGGATGGGTTCTCAGGTTTGGCTAGGTTCTAAATATTGGGATTTTTTGGATCGGTGGTTAGGCTAGGCTCATCTGATCCACAACAGCTTGAAATCATCAGCTCTCAGTTGATAACTTTTGCTCATCTTTATTGATCCTTCTTGAGTGAAGGAGTGTGTTTTAATTTGTTTCCTTCCACACTGCACCATTCTAGGAGGCAAGCATTGCACAATTTTTGGAGGCAAGGTTATGGAGTAATATTTTAACATGTTCTCTCTTTAATCAAAATCTGAAAGGATTCTTATTTGTACCTCCAGCAGGCTGATGCAATTACCCTTCTATCACTCCTTTTGGAACCAGCAACCAAAACAACATTGGTAAATTTCTATATCTTTAATCTATTACCATTTTGTCTGCATTTAAATTTAAAATAGGATGAGATGTTAGCACTTGATGTCTTTGTTTTTGTTTAAAACCATTTTCTGTATTTTGTGAATAATGGTGATGGAGGTACTCCCATACTTTTACGAGCCTGCGTGTGAAAATCTTGGCATGTTTAACACAAAGGAAATGAGAACAGTTTTAAGTGATTCTCTAAAGATCGAAATGATACCAAGGGAAAATATCATCTTTGTGGTATTCTCTTCGCTGGACTACTATTGGGCATGGGGCTATCAGCTGGTATAATCCATCTTTTCTTCTTTGTTCTTTATCATGTCCTTTGTTTTATGTGCCTTTGCTTATTTCGTGTTCATTGGTAACTTCACAATTTTCTGGTTATTATGTAAAATCCATAGGCATGCATGTTTTGCATTCAGGTTTGTTCTTCCTGGTGGTAGAACTGCTCACTCGTTCTTTAGTGTAACCTACATATCGACTAGGATGTTAGTTTGTGCAATGCTATAGATCGATCACGATGACCTTTCATGTTGAAACGAGAACAATTCCATGTGTTGTGCAATTGTATCCTACGAAAAAGATATAGGGTGAGACTCTGTCTTTTGTTGGTATATACCTCGAAAGCCTGTGTTTACCCATGATTAATTATATGGCAACGTGTCCATGTCACATCAAGAGACTATGGTGTTACTTATCGAGGGTGGGGCTTTTAGGGACTAGAAGTAGTTTTTTTCCTGAGATTTTTTTTCCTCTGTTGCCTCCTTTTGTGGTGTTTTTGTGACGCCTTGTTCGTAGTTCACCATTATGTTGGTTTTCTGTCTGCTGATTCATCTTTGTAAACAAAATTGTTTTGTTCCTCTGTTTCCTAGGACTACTGTTAGCGACCTTCCTATTACTTCATTGTATGTGTGGCCGCTGTGAAACTTGTGCATCATTTGTTTGGGTACCTAGCTATGCCATTTTCATATATGTATGCCTGCATGAGACTGATGTCTTCTTCTAACTATTTTCCCTCTGCATAGTTTGCGCCCTATTATGCATGACTTTTTAGATCAGGATTTATACATTCTCTTACTCTTCAGAGAGAGGTCATGGTTTGGTTATCATTTATACTTTCTGCTGGACTTTAGCCAGCTTCAAAGGACTAAAGGCAGATAGGTGTTAATTTATTACGTATGGCTGTATTACTCTCTCCCTTTCTGCATTCTGTCAGTCTCCACTCCTAACAAGACGCATCAGAATATAACAAAGTTTAATATATAGTTAAATAAGCATTCTCTGAATTCATATTCTTATGAACATGTGTCATACAAAAAAGCAAAAGTAACTCAATTAGTTACATGATACATTGGGTTATGAGAAAGATGGTTAAGTATATATCAAGGGCACGCTCAGCTGCTCATTCTTCCTGATTGGTCCACATGAATTCTATAGTTACTGAAATATACACAATGCCATGATTAGTTTATCAAGTCCTGTTATTAAGCTAGCTTAATTGCTTACACATATTGCTGATCAAATTTCCATATCTCGAGTTGCTAATTATTGTTGGGATAAATAAAGGGACCGATCTTCAGTACATGTCTTCACTCCCGTTTGTCTTTGCTTAATTTTATAACCTTTTTTAATTTATAGTTCATGGTTTGCTACCAGCTACCAATTGTACCAGGTTGCCTACTACCTAGTTTATTAAAATGCTATTAGTGGCTTTTTATGTTTTCCTTCCAGAGTTGTACCAAGCCCTACCACTTCTTCGGCCACCAATGTTGTTTGTCCACCCGCCATCCCTGTCCAGCATCTATCTCGCGCTTACCGGTGCACAACTTCCAGGGAGTCCAGGGTGACAAGATTGATGGCATTGGCTCCAACGTCATAGCGTCCTGCCGCCTCAGGTAACATCGTGTGTGCGTGTACGCTGGAGCTTGGCATGTTTTTATTAATTATTTATTTTACTGAACTTTTACTTCATATCCACTATATTAACTATGTCATGCTATAGCCTGCATTAAAAACGGTGAGTTCGTAATTAGCGTTGCTTCTACTTGTACAGGGGTTTTCATGTTAGTTGAGTTATCAACTGTTGCCATCATAAACTTAGTGAAGCCTGCCAAGCGAATGCTAATTTTATTACAACCGCTCATCCAGTGATGAGGCCATTGAGCCCTGTTCACATTGAAAATAGTTATTTTCCTGCTACAGAGGCTGGTTGACCTTAGCGGCTTAGCCCAATATGGTTAACTAAATCAACAACAAGCAGAGCTGGAAGTCGTTTTCGTTGCAACTGTCGATGTTGGGTCCTAGGCAGAAGAATCTGCAGGTAGGATATTCTTTATGCATCATATTGCTCATGTTGTGGTCAGTTTTTGCCTACAAATGCTGCATGGACCACAGTTCAGAACATAATATAACGAAGTTCCCTGATGAATACACTTTTTAGTATGAGCGGACAATTTTTGGTTGTCGAGAGTAGAATTCGATTCATTCCATAGCATTACAGGGTCAAGGTTCTTTCCCCCCCAGGTAATCACTCAATCCACCTAGATCATGTGGACGAAGATCAACGAAGTAGGATATCTTGTTCGTATGGTTTGGTTACTCACTCTACTCCACGAAATTGCTTTGGGATCTGCCGTTGCTTAAAAATTTGTGCCGCCTCGAAGGAGCTGATGAATTCAAAAGATACTTCTCCAAATGTTTCACCTCGACATCGACTCCACTATATTATTCAGATTTATGCTACATGTCACTTTAAACTTCTATCTATGTAATCTCAACAACTTCTGTCCTTGTCAGTTACGAGTTGCCACAACTCAAGTTGAGCTAAATCAATTATGAATGTACAATTTTGCTCTATCATAAACATGATGTTTACATGTTTAGATCTTAATCTTATTGGGATTCATGTTGGCTATTCGTTCCGGTTTGCCTACCGCTTCTGCGGATAACGTGCGCCAAGCCATGCCTCCTATTTAAACAGTAAATGTATCAATAAATGAGGTAATCACGGTATTGTTGGCTTTTTCACTTGCATTTCTGTAGTGCTGCATACCATCTTACATGCAAATGGACATTCATCCCTTACTTTTCTCATGTCGATCGACTTACCATAGCATGCCTTCACCGAAACTGTTGCCTCACCGCCATCTAACGAAGAAACATTAAATGAGTAACACCTCTGCCTCCTATGCTTCAAACTTTTACAACTATATCCATTACTTATGTTTGTTGCTTTCCCAGTGAAACAGATTGCAGGCCCAGAAAAAAAATCGAAGTGGCAGCCCACCGCCTGCAGGACTTTAATTTTCAAAGAATAAATGCACGGATCACATGTAAGGTGATTTTTGAAATCATTTCAGCAACTGCAGAAGATATCATCATTTAAATAACGTATATGCCCTTCTCTGCAGCTACCGACTGTCGGTGCAATTGTCAGAAGGCAGGCTTCAATCTTATGCCAGCAGGAAGAGTGACTTGGAGGGGTGGTGCCGGCAGGAAAAGGGTGACGAGCAGGAAGGGGAAGGAGAGCTGTAGCAACATCGCTTCCATTTTACTCCCTCGGTTCCGATTTATACCTCGTTTAAGCAATCTTAGTTCAATTTATTTCACGTTAACTTTCCTCACCCACTCGCTCTCTCCCAGCCCACTCGCTCTCTTCCTCTTCCACTGCGCTTCCCGTCCCTGTCTCTTGCTGACGCCTACGTGCTCCTCGCTCTTGCCAGCGCCACAGCTGGTTGCAGCCACAGCATAGTGGGCGAGGTGAAAGGTCTCTCTCTTTTTGCGGCTGCACATATCCATGGGCGGCGATGATGGATCTGTTAGCGGCCGCGACGGCGGTGACGGTGGAGAAAGAAGGCGCGAAGGCAGCGAAGGGAGCACGGTGGTGGTGTACTCGCACGGTGAAGCTAAGACGCCTTCACCTCCGTCTTCTCGCGGATCGCGTGCCGCTGTACGTCTCGCGCGCACCCGCCCGCCCGGGTTGACCCCTCTCAGGTGACGATTCTTGTCATCCCCGTCCTGCCTCCCTTCCTTGTTGTGTGTGTGCTAGATCTGTTGTTTGCTTGCAATTTTTCTAACTATTGTTGATTTAATTGTTGTTTGCCTGGAAATAGCTGTAAAAATCCTGAGACTACTGTAATTGTTGCTTAACTATAATTGTTGTCCAAGACAAAATTGTTGCTTAACTGAAATCTGATGTAATTGTTGCCCCCAGTAGCTGTAAAAATCCTGAGACTGCTGTGATTGTCAAAATTCAGTTGAACACTTGTACTTAAATAAATTCAGAAAATTCAGTAAATGCTTAAGTGGAGTACTCAAATTCAAAAAAATCAGTTGCTTACAGATTGTTTGCTCTAGTTGTACTCCTATTTGCTTACAGATTCTTTGTTCTACTCCTTGCTGCTTAAAATTCTTACTTTCTCTAATGTGTCCAGTGCAGTAAGTTTGCTTGCAAGAAGTACTCTGAAATTGGGTTGCAAGCAAACTGAACTGAATTTACTTCCTTGCAAACTGAACTTAATTTGTACTCCTTGCAAATTTGCAAACTTAACTTAATCTGTATTTCTGAAAATTCAGTAGATGCTTAACTCAAATAAATTTAGTTTAACTTGCTTGTGTTGCTTGACAATACTCCAATACAAAGTTGTTCATAAGTATTCCAGCAGGAATATATACAAGTACAATAGCAGCACATAAGTACTCCAGCACGTGTATAAGTACAATAGCAGGATTAGATACAATAGCAGTTTAGCCTCACATGAATACACATTTGACACTTGAAGCAAATTGCTGCTGTCTATTCTTTGATTTGCAATATTAAAGGAATATGCACTGCTAGCAGCTGTAGCAAGTGCTTGCTTGCACTGCTTGCTAGCAGCAGTAGCAAATACAGTACGTACAGCACACAACATGCTTGGTCCCTCTTTAGTTCATTCACTTCACATCATTCAACTTTAGAGTTTCTTGTTGTGATTCATGATTTGGACATATGGGTGCCCTCTCTTTTCTTCGTGATTTGGAGTAAATGATAAAATTACAGGTCATTTTTTAAGATTGGACTGTTTTCCATTATCTTTCTGCTTCAATCTGAATATCATCTTACTGTTATATGGATCATCTCTCTGAATACTCCATGATCAGGTTTCTGCTAGCCTGGGAGATCTGCCGGCGAGGAACCTGGGACTCCAGCTGCTGCTTGTGGCGGCAAGGAGAAGCAGCAACGGCCAGGAGATCTTCCAGGTTCTGCTAGCCTGGGTGGCAGGAACCTGGGGCCCCGGCTGCTGCTTGTGGTGGCTAGGAGAAGCAGCCACGGCGAAACCTGGGAGATCTGCTGGGTGAGGATCTGCAGGGCGAGATGGGCGAGCTCTTGGCCGGCGATGAGCGAGCCGCAGAGATTCAGATTGTTTCCTCTGTTTCTATTATTTCCCTGTAACGATTCGCTTCGCTCGCTTCCTGTAACGAGTCGCTTCTTTCGCTCCCTTGACCTGGGAGGGGCAGACAGGTCATTTAGGCGATTTTTGGTGGTTGTCGGAAAACTCTTTAACGGCATATACTATTTCGGAACGGAGGGAGTAGTTCTGAATGTATATTTGCAATTCTGAATATTCGGTTGGCAATAATGTTTTTGTTGGACATGTGTTTGTTCACTCATTTTTATCTTTTTTGTGTGGATAATTTTTAGGCAACACAATTCAACAAGACAACAACCACTCTAAATAAACAATCTCATGCAAAAGAAATTATAGTGTCGCAAGTATAAAGAAGTAATATCCGTATCTCATCATTTAGAGTTAAGTTTTCTATAATATCTACAACACTTACGGCCACAAGTGGCGACCATGAAGCTAAGCCCTAGCAAAAGTTCTGAGCAGCAACTCTTAAACTAATACACGAAATCACACTTGTTATCTTGAGTGTGATCAAGGCCTAGGCCAGGAGCGGTTCCAACTTCTGCCTTGGTGACCTGGGTCAAGTAGGGAAACATGTCTTGGTGACACATTAGGCAGGTGGCCTTCTTGTCGAACCACTTTCTGATACACTTGCGGTGGAAAGAGTGCAGGCAAGCCAGACTCAAGGTTTCTTGTGCCTTGAAAGCCTTGAAGCAGACTGAGCAATTCTCCTTCGGCAATACCTCGGTCTGCTTACTGCACGCAAGGAGGAGCGCCCTGGGCTCTTCGTAGACTATCCCCACCCGTATGGTCAGATCTACGTCGATGTCGAAGCGCTGGGAGACGCCGGCACCGCCCTCGCGCCGGAGCCGGACCGCGTCTACCGCGAGCGTGGCCAGCCGGCCGGCCAACGGCCCCTCCCCTGCAAAGTGTCCCAACTGCCCACCTGGAAGCCGAGCGGCATCCGCGCATGCAGCAGCACGTCGTTGATGGCGTCTCGGCAGAGGGAGGGGTTGTTGAGGTTGAGGCCAGGGCCGGTCCAATGTATTTTTGGGCCCAGGGCGATGTAAAATAACTGTTTTTCATATTAAACTTTTATACTTATTTTAAACTAAGTGTACTATATTACAATTGTAATTCATATTTTTTATTACTTATTCACATAAAATGTTTTCAAATAACATTTATATTATTAATTGATATGCATCTGTAATGTATAATTGAAAATTTTAATTCTACAAAATGAAAAATTTATGATGTACCAAAACTTTTCTTTATTTTAAGACAATTTTTCATATTTCTATTTCTAATACTGCATAAATGATGTAGTGTATACACATTTGCATATACATGCGTGTGTCATATATCTTTTAATATTATATTGAATGAATATTATGATAGAGATTTATAAATTATAGATATACTAACAAATATTTTTATAGCAATTTCTAGTGTATATTAGGCAGTCATATTCATGGAAACTTCTAGGGCACAGAAAATGTGGCTTGCATGATAGGTTCAATAATTCGAAGAACCAAAAATGTTGTTGATTATACTTTTACGCATGATTTGATTACCTAACATGCTTGTCCAGATTCACTTGGTTTGGTTTGGTGCAAATGAGATGCCTAGACGTTTATCAAATTAAAAATTGTGCGTTGGTTTAAACATTGAAATCGAGATATCATAATTTTCATCATGATACTAAGACATGCATCGTAAAGAGAGACTAATGTATTTAAACTCAACTCTGCCAGTCGGATCGGTTTGCTTAAGCATGGTATAACCTATCAGTATGTGGTGTGAACTTATACTTCTGCAAATTGAGGCTCTATTTTATCCATTTAATTATCTTTCAGATGTAATGTATACTCAATAGATCTTACTAGTGTAAGTTTTAGTTGGGCCCCTCCCCTCTTGGGGCCCGGGGCGGTCGCCCCTTTTGCCCGGCCTATGGGCCAGCCCTGGTTGAGGCCGGCGAGGAGAGGGAAGGTGTGGTCGAAAGGACGACCGGGCTCCTCGTGCACGAAGTCGGGCATCTTGAGGGGCGGCTCCTTGTTATCGTCATCATCGTCGTCGTCAAGCTCCTCGTGCACGAAGTCGGGCATCTTCTTGAGGGGCGGCTCATCGTCGTCGTCGTCGTCATCGTCATCATCGTCGTCGTCAGGCTCAGGCTCAGGGTCAAGGAGGGGTCCCACCAGCCGCTTCCAGTGGAGGACGAAGAGGTCGCCGTGGAGGCGGAGGCTGGTGTAGTAGCGGTCGCTCGCCGTCGCGGTGAGCGTCACTGGCTGGGCTCCGAGCTCCCCGAACAGCCTGCACTCCGCCGTAGCTGCGGCGAGCGGAGGCATCCTGCAGAGGGGAGCAGCCATGGTGCTCGCGTCGATCGTGGATTGCAGCCAATCCTCGGAAGTAGTACTTTCCTAGGGTTTCGAGTCCCGATCGGAAGCGCGACACGCGCCGGCGCTCGGGGGCATATATATACGGATACGGTATACTACCGCCGCAAAGGCGGTGGGGGGCGATTCGACCGTTGGGCGCCCCGCACCCGGAGTACCATCCAATCACGGAAGCTACCCTCGTCTTCCAGAAAAAAAAAGAAGGCCGCGCGGTGCACCGTCCGATCGCCCGGCTGTGATTCGGTTGCCTCGTGGCGGACAGCGTGCTCAGGCTTGTTTTTTTTTCTCTCGCGTGCGTGGTTTCTTTGTCATGCCTAGCTGATCTATTATTTTTTTTCTCGAATATGCACGAATGTACATATCATATATTAAAGAAAAAAAAGGCAAAAAGTGTCTTCACCATTGGTTACATGAATTTTATTATTCCCTCCGTTTCAAAATAGATGACTCGACTTTGTACTAACCCTCCGTTTTAAAATAGATGACTCAACTTTGTACTAATTTAGTACAAAGTCGAGTCATCTATTTTGAAACGGAGGGAGTACATACTAATCCTCATCACTCACCCACCTCTCTACCCTACGAAAAGAAGGGAGTTACATTCCCTTTTAGTAGACTCGCAGAGGACCAGACTACACCCTCCTCTCTCACTCTAGCTGATCTACTATTACGTACTGTATACTCATCGTTTTTCTACTACCACTATACGTCGACACAGGCTAGTGAATTTGATGCCATGCACTAGCTATTACTAAGGTACTGCTAGTGTGGCACGCGACGATGCAAGGGCCGGTCGCCATTGCTACAACACGAGACACACGACGCTGCAAGGCGGGACCACTCGATGCTCATCGTTGTTGCAAGAGGGACACACGATGCTGCAAGGGTCGGTCACCATTGCAACAAGACGTGACGCACGATGCTGAAAAAGCCCGGACGCTTGATGCTCGTCATTGCTCCAAGATGGATGCGCAACGCTGCAAGGGTCGGTCACCATTGCAACAAGACGCGACACACGATGCTGCAAAGCCCAGACGGCCGAAGCTTGTCGTTGCTGCAAGAGGGACGCGCGACGCTGCAAGGACGGGTCACCATTGCAACAGAGCATATCATCGCTTCGTCCGCCGCCTGGTCGAACTCCTTTAGGCGGCCTCCAGTTCTGCCTGCCGCTGGCGGTACCGCCAGCGGGCGAGGCGGATCTCGCGGGTGAAGCGGTACGACTCGAGCAACGCCTCCTGCTCCGCCACGTCCGCGTCTGACGCGATCTCCCTACTGGTGTTGAGCTGCTCCACTGCCTGTTGGTGCTCCTGTACGTAGGAGGCCGATGTTGTAGGCGGCGTCGACATGCGCCTACCGGAACTGCTCCTCCCGTCCCTCCTACACCATGCCCACGTAATGGGCATGGGCCTCGCCGATGATCATGGTGTAATGCACCGGAGAGGGTGGCGCCAGTGAGGAGGGTGGCGTCGACTCGTCTTCGACCGCATCCTCCATTGGGACGTCATCGGCCTCCGGCTGCCTGGCAGGCAACAATGGGCCATCTCCTTCTTATGCTCCAGCGACATGCCATCCCAGAGAGCTTTGGCGCGCGAGGAGGCCATGGCGGGAGTGGTGCGGAAGAGGAGAAAGGGACCGAAGAAGGATGAATGTGGTTATGGCCAGGGCTGCAGTTTATATAGCGGGCGTGAGGCAATGGTCGCCATCCGGAGTAGGTTCCTCGGCAACCATGTGGCATTAATGTGCGCGGAAGACAGACGGCCGACCGACTGTGGTGTCGTTTGAACGAGTAGTTGCGTGCACCGGGAAGCGGCGCGGGCGGCGCTCTCTCGGTCGGTGCACTGCTTCAATGTCGGTGCCAGTTAGAGGTCGTGTCCGCTATGGCTGGGCATGAACGCGGAACTGACGCTTTGGAGCATCGACGACTGTTTCGGGCAGGAAGCGCGCGCGGACGAGGGAGGGGTTTTGGGTGGGCTAGGATGGTCAGAAGCGGGTGTGGGTGTTGTTCGGACAACCACAAAGCCCTCACGTTTGTCTCTGGTTTACCGGAGAAAGTGCGTCCAGACCGTCCCGCAGACCAATGCAGGACCGCGTTGGATGGCACGACACGTCGGGACCGCATGGTCTAGATGGTTGTGGGCGGTTTGAGGCTTGAGGGTTGCCGTTGGAGATACCCTTAGTAGTTCTTTTTTTTTCATTTTTTGAGAGAGCCGTTCTAGTAGTGCTAGACAGTAGTGTTAGATATTATCTAGTCAAGTGGCTAAAACTAGTTACCTATGCATGCGCCCGCATTTTACATGCAAAGCACTTGCATAACCATCATCATGTATATATATAGGAGAAAGTAAGGCACGCTATGCTGCGTCCGGCTATAGCCACGTGTACATGTTAATTTAATTCAGCCGTCATACAATTTGTTATGCTTATTATTCTAAAAAAAGAGAGATCGTAACATCATGGTGAAGCAACTTCCGTACTGATTCCCATATATATAAGCAATAAGGAAGGCAAAATATAAAAGTATTTTCAAGGTTGCAGGGTATGATGCAAATCAAGTAGTTAGCAAATGTACCATCACAGCTGTTACAAAATCCTTATAATTCCGTAAAGTTATTTTATGCATTTGGTACAATCAGATTTACAACCTCAATGAGATGTTCATCTAGTAAGGCACGGCGAAAATACTTTTTTCTTGAAATGGTCAGGCTCCCCATCTGAATATATTTTGAAGGGGTGTTGCAACGCTCGTATGACGAAGAGCGTGAAGAAAGGTGATCACGCCACAAGCCGTGGTCACTACGTGATCCGAAGAACCTTCCGATGTTCACCGTGCTTGTCATTATTGGTGCTAGCGCTTGATTCGCCTTTCACACAATAAAAGCAAAAGTTGAGCAACTGAAGACGCACATCTTTTGCCTCATGATAAATGACAATGAAAGCACTCATCATGTTTGGAGTAAGACATTTAGAACAGTAGAATATGCATTTGTGTATTGTGTTCTTAGGCCACTTGGTTTCGTGCCAATAGAGTGAATAAAATGTCGCTAATCAAAAATCTTCTATGCGATTTTTTCCCAGAATGATGAAAGGGGCTTAAAATTGACATCTTCAGATTGATATCTCTCTCTGATCGTCAACACAAGTCTTCTTCTCCTTCCTTAGATGAAGTGTTCTTTGCATGTTCATATAAGTAAAAAACACAACATCTACTGTTTGTGATTCTCCAGAATAGCCACAGTGAGAATCTGGTTTCATGACGGCGGTCCCCTGGATCTGCACGAGGGGTGCAGCGGGAGAGTGGATGTGGGTGGTGCGCTGAATTCGTCGGAGGCGGCAGCGCATGCGCAGCCATGGAGGCGGCGGCGCTGCGAGGCTCGGCTAGGCAGGGCCCTGGCGAGCAGCGGGCGCCCGACCACCTACGTGTGAGGTGCCGGCGGTGATGCCTCGGTGAAGTTGGCGTTGAAGTGTGGTTGATGGTGCGGGTCAGATCCACCGGTATGGCAGTCCCTAGGTGCGGGTGAAGGCCACCGCGACTGATCTGGTCCCTGCATTGCTTGGGGGTTGCTGCGGTTCCAAGTGCGTTGAAGGTGGTGGCTTGAGGCGTGCTTCCTCGGCAGTGTTCTGTGGCTCCGACTGCAAGTGGCTGCGGTGTTGGCGGTGCGGGACAACTTTCGGGGCTGGCCGGATTCTTGGAGGCGTGGATATGTGCAATGCTACGGATGAAAATTCTGTTCGGCCTTGGTCGGACCGGCGTCGATGGCACCCGTGGGTGTCATTCCCCTTCTTGGAGGCGTCGCCGAGTGTAGCGCCATTTTCCACGTTGCCTTGTACCGGCAAGCATCTCCGGGGCGAAAGCCTTGATTCGTAGGATCGGCACGATGGCGGCGTCTTCTGACGTTGTTCCTCTGTTGGGAGCATCGTGCTGGGAGATAAGAGGCCCTATGTTGCGCTCCTCCGGCGTGCATCGCTGCCCGGATCGTTCTTCTCTGGCGCTATGTTCGGTTGTCGCTGGCTCTACCAAGGAAGCTGGAGTTGCTGTTCTTCGGTGATCACCGGTGTCGGTTGAGACGCGGCGAGGCTTTCGGTTTGGGTAGGCTCTTGTATGTCGTAGTTGTGTAGTCGTATGTGGTTGTCTTTGTATGTGTCAGGTGTGGAGTTGTGCTACGCTCGTTGTTCGCAGCGAGAGGTAGATGTGGTTGTATGTCTGTATTTCTCTCCTTTTATAAAGCTAAGATACGCAATTTGCGTACTCTCGAAAAAAAAAATCTGCTTTCCAGACCGTTGACAAAAGAATATTGGAGGTTGGGATTACTTGGAAATTAGTGCCATTAAAGGCATACTATTGAGACAAATAGAATTCCTTGTAATAATATGGAGCATAAATTATTTACATAAAGTTAATCTAATAGTCAAAATAAGTTAATCTAATAGTCAAAACAAAAAGTGTGATTCGTAAAAAGAAGGCTAAATGTTCTAGATTCGTTACTAAAAAGATAAAGATAATATATACAAATGATTGACCAATTCATAATCAATGTATACGTTAGATAAGAAATTAATATTGTTATTCTATTAACATTAGCAGTAAAGTGCACTATTTGTAATCATTGGAGTAAAAAAGAAGCATGAAAAAGCAATTCTGCATAAATACTCCCTTCGTTCCTTTATGTAAGGTGTATTATTTTCGACACGGTGATCAAGGCACGAAATTATAGACATGTTAGGACGAAATTACCCTTGGCAAATTTATTTGTTAGTTGCAAGTAAATCAGTTTGTCGAGAAAAGTATGAGATACATACAATCGACAGAGAGGTACTTTCCTTCTTTTGCTACAAGGAGAGATACAGACAATTAGGAGAGAGATACTTTCCCTTTTTCTGGAGGGCTAACAAGAAAATTATGAGGAATTAAAAGAAATGCACCTTACATTCTGAAATTTTATCAGAAAACAAATACATCATATATAAAGTAACGGAGGGAGTATTACAGATCAACAATATGTCACAGCTAAGCCTCCATTTTATTTTGGTAAACTTTGGCCGAGGGCTAACCCCACTCACCACACAGAACTAAATCGCCATAAATGGCAACTATTACAACAGTGAAATAGTTTCACTTGTTACCTGCAAGCTAACATATCTGAGAGCATCTACATTTGGGAGCCTTAAACGTCCCTTAAACGCTCGGGCAGACGGACCGGTCACTAACCGGTCAAAAAAATCCGACCCAGACGTACGCCTCAAACGCCCAAGATGACCGGCACCCCTCATATCCAGCTTAAATATGTGACGGATATGGGTGGCCCGGGTGCGATCGGGCGCGTCCGCCACGTCGACCTGGCTCACGCTGGCCCATCAACCCCACATATATTCGTCCCCATTCGCTTCCCAAACCAGGCCCTAGCCACTTCACTTTACTCCACTCCGCCCCAAGCTCATGTCCGGCCATCTCCGGCCTTCCCCAGCATGGAAGGCAGCGGATTTGACTCAAACCAATCCGGATCCGTCAACCGGGGTGTGGTCCCATGCGGATTGGAGGAGGCAATGGTCGTCCTCATTGCCCTCCACTGCTCCCGGGAGGACTGCGCCCGACCGACGGCGGGATCTATCTGGCACAAAACCATTGCGTCAGCACAATGGGCGCTCGGATCCTCCAGGGACAGATCATTGTGGTCCCTTAGCTTTCCCATCTCCAAGGGGCCGGAGTATGAGAGCTAACGGGACTGTTGTGCCCGCCGTGCGAAGGAGCAGATGAGGGTATTCGAGGCCCGCCTCGCTGTGGACATGGTGGCGGCGGAGGCGGCGGATTCGACGGCGTGTGCAGTCGCGGAGTAGGAAGCCTCGCCCGCATCGTAAAGAAGCGGCAGCAGAGGAGCACGTGTGTCCTCGCCCAAGAGAAGAATTGGGCGGTCCGGGCCATCGCCGGACTGGCGCCCAAAGAGGAGAAGGAGGACAGCGACGGGTCAGACAGCTTCGGTAAAGAGCGGATCTGGCTTGATCCCTATTTGTTTTTACCGCTACTTCCACGAGAAGGACGACAAGAGCGCCGGGAAGGGCAGGCGTGGATGGTCTTCTCCATAGCTGGTACGTAGTAGAACATGCCAAATTCTGGTAATCTGATGACATGTCCCGATGTAGTAGCCGGACGATGTGTGTTGTATTGTTTATATAAGCTTTGCCTGTCTCATCTTTGTATGAACTTGAGGTGTGCTAATTGAGGTGAAAAAATTAAGGTGTCATGTGCGAACAAAAAATTAAGATATGCCTGGTCAGTGCTCGCGGACGCACCCGCTGTTTAGGGGTTTAAATTACCAAGTTCTGGTTGTAGATGCTCTGATCCGGTAAAACACAAAAATAAGAAAAGACACCGATGAGGGTAGCACCAGCGCATGTTCCTTTGCTACACACATGTCAGACTTTTTTAGAGAAAGTCATTATGGCTAGCTTTATTGATTAAACACAGGCATTACACCGGCCACAAGTGTCGAGACCGGGCAGCTCGGGGCTCCGCAGTCCAACTAAGACAAGTATTATTACAATAAGAGTAATTAGTAAGCATATGCGCTGCTTTATTAAGAGAACGGAAACAATGTTTAAAAACGATCTCCCCAATCGAAGTAGACACATCTAAACACTTCGCAAAAATTGTTATCGCTGCATCCCAACATATAGATTGGCCGTCACAGAAATTTATAACATTTAGTGAGTCCGATTCAGCTTCGACTCGAGGGAACCCGGCCCAAGGAATTTTCATAGGTTAGCCCGTCCCTCATTTCCATTGATTCGGCCATCATAGCATCAGACGTATGAGTTATATAGATACACTGTGCAACAAGAAAGTTATCTTTTCATCTCCGATAACAGCCGCTGTCGCTCCTTTTCCTTCTTTTGCGAAAAAGGCCCAGTCAACGTTTAATTTCACAAACCCAAAATCAGGCTTCATCCATGTGGGTTAGTCACACTTCTGGGGAGATTTGCCTCATGGACGTTGCTAGCTATTGCCAACAACGTTGTATGCCATCTCATGGGTGGTGGTGGGTTACCATCAGGTGTAAGTTCTCGACGAATACACCATAGATACTAGCAGGCAACCATGAGCACTTGTTTTACTTGTATGATCGCTTGGGCTCGGTCATCCTTAAGCATTTGCTCCTTGCTTTCAATACTCTAGCACACAAGGAATCAGGGTTGGTAATCAAATCTCCAAACCTGCTTAGAAAGCATGGCAAGGTTAAATGAATAGGGATCATGAAACCCCTTTCCACCCTCACATTTTGGGTAACATAGCTTCCACCATGTGTATCAATGCATCCTCCTATGTTCTTCACCATCTCCCCACCAGAGCTGTGCAATCAAATCAGTTATCTCTTTACATAGACCCTTAGGTAGGCTGAAGACAGACATAGCAAACAGTGGAATAGCATGTGCCACAGATTTTACTAGTATATCTTTACCCCTAGTTGATAGTTATTTTTCCATCCATCCCTTTAATTTCTCTATGATTCTTTCATAGAAATGCCTGAAACAGCCGCTTCTATATGCACCTACCATTGCTGGGAGCCCAAGATATTTATCAGATAGAGCCTCAGTGTCAATATGTAATTCCCGGCAGATCTCAGTCCTAGATGTAACAGGTGTATTAGGACTAAAAAATACTGCTTTTAACCAAACTCACCATTTGCCCCGAGCTTTGACAGTAGGCTTCTAGAACTTGCTGTAAGGAAGTTGCATTTAACAAATCTGCTTTCATCAGAATCAGAGAATTATCAGCGAATAAAACGTGTGATAATGATGGTGCATTTCTACACACTATGACTCCCTCTATGCCACAAGCTTCTTCTTCAAACTGCAACAAACTAGAAAAACCCTCTGCACACAGGAGAAAAAGGTATTGGAAAGTGGACCCCCTGCCTAATGCCCCTACTCGGAACAAACACATCTGTCTCCTGCGAGTTGAATCTTATTTTATATTTAATAGAACTCACACATGCCATCATCATTTCAACCCATTGTTCATGCACTAGTAGAAAAAGGGGCTATCGTCCAGGGCAGTTTAGCCCATTAGTCCAGTTCAATCGTAACCAGGACCAATGGAGCTATTTGCCCCGGTTAAATGAGCCCGAGGGGCCGGCCACGTGGGCCATTGGTAGGTTCGTCCGGACCTTTTGGTCCCTGTTGGTGGGACGAACCGGGACCAATGGTCCTGGCTCTCGCCCACCACTATTGGTCCCGGTTCGTGGCATGAACTGGGACCAAAACTTCCTTTAGTCCCGGCTCATGCCACGAACCGGGACCAATAGTGCTGTTTATATATACCCCTCGTCATGAAAGCAGAGCACTCCGATCCATTGCTCTGTTTTTCTCTTGCCGTGAGGGGGCATTGTGGTGCTCTAGCTCACCTCCTATGCACATGAGGTGTTCGATGAAATGCCCGAGCCACACTACTTAAGCTTTCTCCTCTCCAAGCTCGACCTCCAACCTCCATTTTCCTCAATATTTGTCTAGGTTTAGCGGACCGTCACGCCCCGTCCCCGTCTTCACCGCCGTCGATCACCCGCGTCGATCTCATCGCCAACACCACCGTGGTGAGCCTCTTGTTCTTATCTACTTTCTGAAAGGAAAAATATTCTTACTTGTATTATTTTCTTACTTTTATTATTGCATCTTATATAGTGCGATGGTTTTGGTATCCGCACTGCCGTCGGCCCTCGTCTGTCTATGATTCGGATGTGGTATATATTATCTTTTCATAACTATTGGTTCATTTATTGTTTATGAAAATTATGCCGATAACGTTACATAGATTTTATTTATCTAGGAGGTTGTTCAACCGGAAATTCCAACCGACCCTATTGTCGAGAGGTTAAATTTAGTTGAAGAAGAAAACAATTTCTTGAAGGAAAAAATAAAAAAACTTGAGGAGAAGAAGATGATATTGGAGTTGCATGTTGCGGATGTCGTCGATGATCACAAGATCAAGATGGATGCAATGCGCTTGAAGATGAGAAAGATTAGAAAATATGCCATTCATACCGAGGCTTGGTATCATTATGCCGTTGGATCAGTTGTTACCTTGGTTGCGATTATGATCGTATTTGTTTTCACATTGAAATATTTTACATAGTTTCAATGTATGGTTTAATTAATTTAGATGCTCTGCAGAGCTTTATGTTGTTAGATGAGAACTATGTATGTACTTTGGTTTTATGTGATGATGAACTTCTATTAATTTGGTCACTTAATTATCTATTCATGATGTTACGTAATGATTTTTGACACACTTAATTATATATAATGCACGCAGATGAACCGGCAATGGATGTACGGTGGCAGACACACCTCAAAGTACATTAAGGCGTGCATGCTTTTCTCGAAGTGGCTGAGGCAAACAAGCGAGAATGGTTTTATGTGTTGTCCATGCCCTATATGTGGGAATCTGAAGTCTTACTCGACGAAAAATCCTTCACACCCACCTGCTTTACAAGGGTTTCATGCCACACTATAATGTTTGGACGAGGCACGGAGAAATAGGGGTTATGATGGAAGACGGCGAGGAAGAAGAGTACGATGACAACTATGTGCCCCTGAATACGGTGATGCTCTTGAACATCAAGATGCAGACGATGTGCACGATGGTGTCAAGAACGGGCGAAGCATCAAGATCAAGAGGAACCAGACGATGTGCCACATGATGATGATCTCCGCCGGGTCATTGTCGATGCAAGGACGCAATGCGAAAGTCAAAAGGAGAAGCTGAAGTTCGATCGCATGTTAGAGGATCACAAAAAAGGGTTGTAACCCAATTGCGAAGATGGCAACACAAAGCTCGGTACCGTACTGGAATTGCTGCAGTGGAAGGCAGAGAATGTTGTGCCTGATAAAGGATTTGAGAAGCTACTGAAAATAATGAAGAAGAAGCTTCCAAAGGATAACGAATTGCCCGACAGTACATACGCAGCAAAGAAGGTCGTATGCCCTCTAGGATTGGAGGTGGAGAAGATACATGCATGCCCTAATGACGCATCCTCTACCGTGGTGCCTACAAGGATCTGAACGCATGCGGTATGCGGTGCATTGCGGTATAAGATCGACAAGATGACCTGGTGATGTTGACGGCGAGCCTCCCGGGAAGAGGGTTCTGCGAAGGTGATGTGGTATGCTCCTATAATACCACGGTTGAAACGTCTGTTCGAAGCGGAGAGCATGCCAAGTTGATGCGATGTACAGTGAGGACCGTAAGAAAGGCGGGAAGTTGAGAGCACCACGACGGGTCGTGATGGAGAAAAAATCGAGAGAAAATCTGGGATGAGTTTGCAAAGGACCCAAGGGCGTATGGTTTGCTTTAAGCGCGGATGGCATTAATCCTTTCGGGGAGCAGAGCAGCAATCACAAAGACTGCCCGTGACTCTATGTATGTATAACCTTCCTCCTTGGATGTGCATGAAGCGGAAGTTCATTATGATGCAGTTCTCATCCAAGGCCCTAAGCAACCCGCAACGACATTGATGTGTACCTAAGGCCATTAGTTGAGGAACTTTTACAGCTGTGGAATGGAAGCGGTATACGTCGTGGGATGAGCACAAAAGGAGGAATTTGACCTAAAGGCGTTGCTGTTCGTGACCATCAACGATTGGCCCGCTCTCGATAACCTTTCGTGACAGACAAACAAGGGATACCACGCATGCACGCACTGTTTACTTGACACCGATAGTATATACAGGAAGCTGCGGGAAGAATGTGTACCTGGGCCATCGTCGATTTCTTCCGACCAACCATCAATGTCGAAAGAAAGGCAAGCATTTCAAAGGCGAGGCAGATCACCGGAAGAAGCCCTCCATGCGTACCGGTGATCACGTACTTGCTATGGTCAATGATTTACACGTAATCTTTGGAAAGGGTCCCGGCGGACTAGCTGTTCCGAATGACGCTGAGAATCACGCACCCATGTGGAAGAAGAAATCTATATTTAGGGACCTACCCTCTTGGAAAGACCTAGAGGTCCGCTCTTCGATCGACGTGATGCACGTGACGAAGAACCTTTGCGTGAACCTGCTAGGCTTCTTGGGCGTGTATGGGAAGACAAAAGATACACACGAGGCACGAGAGGACCTGCAACGCTTGTAACGAAAAAGAGGGCATGCCTCCGGCAAAGATGAAGGTCCCGCCACCACGCTCTTACGAAGAAGAGAAAGAAATATTCTTTCAATGCCTGCTCGAGATGAAGGTCGGCTGGCTTCTAAATCGAATATAAAGGGAATAATAAATATGCGGAGAAAAAGTTCGAACCTAAAGTCTCATGATCGCCACGTGATTATGACGCAACTGCTTCCGGTTGCATTGAGGGGGCTTCTACCGGAAAACGTCCGATTAGCCATTGTGAAGCTATTTGCATTCCTCAATGCAATATCTCAGAAGGTGATCGATCCAAAAATCGTACCAACGCTAAGGAGTGATGTGGTGCAATGTCTTGTCAGTTTCGAGCTGGTGTTCCCACCATCCTTCTTCAATATCATGACCCACGTCCTAGTTCATCTAGTCGACGAGATTGTCATTCTGGGGCCCGTATTTCTACACAATATGTACCCCTTTGAGAGGTTCATGGGAGTCCTAAAGAAATATGTTCAGTAACCGTGCTAGGCGAAGGAAGCATCTCCATGGGCCATCAAGCGAGAGGATGTCATCGGGTTTTGTGTTGACTTCATTCCTGGCCTTAATAAGATAGGTCTCCCTAAATCGCGGTATGAGGGGAGACTGATCGAAAAGGCACGCTTGGAAGAGACTCAATAATATGCGAGGACGGATATTCTTGGTCTCAAGCACACTACACAGCTTTTACGAACTCTACCTTGGTGACCCGTATGTCGATGAACACAAGAACGATCTGCGCTCCAAACACCGGAGCAAAGGCGACGACTGGATTACATGTGAACACATCGGGACTTTTAGTAGTTGGTTGGAAACACGTCTCGGAGGTGACAAAGACTGTTTGTGATGAGTTGTACTTGTTGCCCAGGGGACCATCTTCGAGTGTAATGATTTGGAAAGGATCTGAGATAAATGGGAATACATTTTACACGATTGACCAAGATGAAAAGAGCACCAACCAAAACAGCGGTGTCCGCTTTGATGCAGCAACCGACAAGGAAATGACACATATTATGGTTACATAGTAGACATATGGGAACTTGACTACGGAGTAGATTTTAAGGTCCCTTTGTTTAAGTGCAAGTGGGTCAATCTGTCAGAGGCGAGTGCAGGTAGACCCACAGTACGGAATGACAACAATGGATCTGAAAAATCTTGGGTACACTGACGAACCGTTCGTCCTAGCCAATGATGTGGCACATGTTATCTATGTGAAGGACATGTCTACCAGACCGAGGAAAAGAAAAGATAAGGAAGCGAATACATCATACAATGAGCCAAAGCGCCACATAGTTCTTTCAGGAAAAAGGGACATCCTGGAAGTGGAGGGCAAGACAGACATGTCTGAAGAGTATGAAAAGTTTCATGAAATTTCCCCCTTCAAAGTTAAGGCTGACCCAAGCATCCTGTTAAACGATGAAGATTATCCATGGTTACGGCGCAATAAGCAAACGACACAAGCGAAGAAAAAGTGAAGACTTTCTCCCGCAACTATTATGATGATACCATGCCAACTTTGTAACACACGAGTATGATACCATTGTCCGTTTTGTTCATGAACATGCTATGCCAACTTTTTCAGAGTTCATTTGAAAACTATGAATTTGAAAACCTCGCCAACCGAAGGGCGCTCACACCGGTTTATAAGCCCGTCCTCTACGCCTTGTTGAGCTCACAAACTTGTGATTCACACAAATTTCAAAGAATTCAAATTTTATAAAACTAATGGCACAAACAGAAAGTTTATAATTGTTCTAAAACAAATGGCACTAACAGAAAGTTTATAATTTTGCTGACCTAAAAGCAAAATGAATTAAAAAATAAAGCAAAAACCAAAAGAAAATAAATAATGCAGAAAACAAAACAAATAAACTTGAAAAATAATAATAATAGCAATAATAAGCATTTTGTTGTAAGTAGAAACAAAATAAAATAAATAAAGCAACAAAGAAAACAAAAAAGTGTTTTCAAATTTTAAAACTAATGGCACTAATAGAAAGTTTATATTTTTTCTAAAACTAAAAGCACTAAGAGAAAGTTTATAATTTTAGCGACCTAAAAGCAAAAAAGAATTAAAAAATAAAGCAAAAACCAAAAGAAAATAAATAATGCAGAAAACAAAACAAAAAACTTGAAAAAATAAAAATAGCAACAATAAGTATTTTGTTGTAAGTAGAAACAAAATAAAATAAATAAAGCAACAAAGAAAACAAAAAAGTGTTTTCAAATTTTAAAACTAATGGCACTAATAGAAAGTTTATATTTTTCTAAAACTAAAAGCAAAAAGAAATAAAATATAAAGCAAAAAAGTGCCACCTCTTTGGGCCCCACGGCTGAATACGACTAGAAACCCTATGGGCCGAGATTCAGGCCCTTGGAAGGCCAAGAGCCTGAGCAAAGATGGCGAGTTAGGCCAAAGCCTGCTTTAGAGAGGAGCTCGAGAGGAGCCGCACCGCACCTTATACACGGGTGCGGCTCCCTCTCAACTAGCGCGGTGAGACTAAACATTTGGCGCGGGGCAGCACAAGGCCTTGGGTCCCGGTTGGTGGCACCAACCGGGACCAAAGGGGGGTTTAGTCCCGGTTCGTGGCTCCAACCGGGACTAATGCCTTTAGTCCGGTTGGTGCCACCAACCGGGACCAAAGGCCGCTTCCCGCCCTTTGGGCTGCTGAAATTTGGCCTTTGGTCGGTTGGTGGCACCAACCGGGACTAAAGGGGGCATTAGTCGGTTGGAGCCACGAACCGGGACCAATGCTCTTCTATATATACATGACTTGTGAAAATTTCACATCTCCCTCGCCTCCTAGCCAGTTGCCCCGCCGCCAGGCTGCCCAAATCGGCCTCGTCGCCGTCGCCGCCGCCGCCATCCCCGTCTCCCGTGCCCCGCCCGCGCCCGAGCCCACGCCGCCGCCCGTGCCCCTGCCTGCCCGTCCCGAGCACGCACGCCGCGCCCTGTGCCCCACGCCGGCCGCCGCCCGTGCCCCTGCCCGTCCCGAGCACGCACGGCCGCGCCCTGCGCTTCCCCACGCCGCCGCCGCCTGCCCTGCCCGTCCCCTGAGCACGCACGCCGCGCCCTGCGCCCACGCCGCCGCCGCCCGTGCCCCTCGCGCCCGCCCGCCTCACCATTGTCGTCGCCGGCGCCCGCCACTGCCGCCCCTGCCTCGACGCCGCCCCTCCTCCCGTTCAGTCCGGCTCCGTGACCCCCTTTCCTCCACATCCCCTCGTCCTCTTCATATAATTTTTAGGCAGATTTATGTTCATGTATATATGTTCATTATATGTTCATAATATGGATGATGTATGCATGCTTTTTAGGCAGATTTTATGTTCATTATATGTTCATAATTTTTAGGCAGATTTTATGTTCATTATATGTTCATAATTTTTAGGCAGATTTTTAGATTTTTTAGGCAGATTTTTAGAATTTTTTGTGTATGTATGTTATGTTTATATGTATGTATGTATGTTCATATGTATGTATGTTTATATGCAAAGCATATGCAAAGCATATGCAAAGAAAATGTATGAATGGTCATATGCAAAGAAAAATGTATGTATGGTCATATGCAAAGAAAATGTATGTATGTATGTTCATATGAAAGAAAAATGTATGTATGTATGTTCATATGCATATGCAAAGAAAATGTATGTTCATATATATGATGATATGTTCATATAAAAAGGAAAATAAGAAGAGGAAGAAAGGAGAAGAAGAGGAGAGGAAGAAGAGGAGAAATAAATAAGAAGAGGAAAAAAGAAGAAAAAGAAGAGGAGAAGAAGAAAGGAATATAAGAGAAGAAGAAAAAATAGAAAAAATTCTATTTTTTCTTCTTCTCTTCTATTCCTTTCTTCTTCTCCTCTTTTTTTTCTCTTCTTTTTATTGCGTCGTTGTATATGTATCAAGGGTGTCGAGGATCGCCGAGGGGTCGAGGGTCGAGGGTCGTTAAGGGGTCAAGGGTCGAAGGTTTCAGGGTCGAGGGTTCCTATAGTGTCAAAGTATTGAAGAAATCCATGGCTTCATCATTGGCAGGAAGTAACCATGGCATGATGGTGCGAAGTCCTCAAAGTTGTTACGGAATGGAGTCCCGGATAGGATAATTTGCCTTTTGCTGAACTTTGTACCAAAAAGCGAATTATCCTATCTCGGGACCTGCTCCAAAACAACTTTGGAGAGCTTGCACCATCATGCACTTGCATTTTCGCCTAATGATGAAGACATGGTTTTGTTGAATCCTTTGACACTAGGCAACCTCCCGACCCTCGGCGATCTTCGACCCTTGACCTCGACCTTCGGCGATCCACGACCCTCTACCCTATCATGAGCGTCGATGCCCACGTCACTTGTGGGACATAGATGTCTTGTTCAACGCCGACCCCTCCCGATAGCTTCAACACGTGGGGGGTCGATATTACGTACCCCTCCTAGCTTGAAGCGTTCTCGAGGCCACCCCTAACCCTTGAAGCGTTGTCGAGGCCACCCCAAACCCTAGAGAAGCAGCGTCGAGGCCACTAATATGATTCCTTATTGTGATTAGCTAGCTAGTTCTACGTTGGCACTAATATATCCATATCTGTCATGTTTGAATAATAATTGCCATGTTGTAAATATTTGTAGAAACTATGGACACCCCGAGACGAAGCACAAGAAGCGTTGTTGAGGGACATAATCGCACACGGAAGTGATGCCGTCTCCTCGATGATGTTTCTCAATGTCGACAACGATGGTCTGGAAGGAGAGGGTGAAGAAGCAGCTGGCTATGATTTACATGGCTCCGATGACCCAATGCCGGTGCAAGAAGGAGAGGGTGAAGAAGTAGACCGTGAGGACGGCTCGGTGATCACCAAACCGAGTCCGGCCAGGTATATATATATTAGTTAAGCCTGTCTTGACTAGCTCGCTCTTTGTTTTGGTATATATGTACACATATTAATTAACTCTCGTCTTTGTTCTTTTTCTAGCCCTCCGGATCGAGCACAACCCGGTAAAGAGACGAGGCCCAAGAAAAAGTTGAGCTCGGATGAAAAGTTTGAGATCATACAAATCGCTGACTGACGGCCAACCGATTGAACCCTACCGGGACAAAGAAGGCATTTGTTGCTTTCGGTCACGGGGTTACGGTTAGGGACAAGATCCCGATCAGCATCCACCAATGGTATAAGCCTAAGAACGAAGACCACGAGGTGTCTTGTGTCAATGATATGCAGAAAAATGATCTTTGGACTGAGCTGAAGTCAAATTTTACCCTACCGCGGAGGATGATCCGGAGAAGCCAGTAATAGAGCCATTAATCAAGACTTTTGCTCTTAAGAAGATGGCAGAACTATTCAGGAATTGGAAGAAAGACCTCAATACGTATGTCGAAAAAAATGAGACACCAGAATTCACGGGCAAAAATGAGAAGATCGAGATGGCGGCCCGCATTTGTGGCCTACAAGACATCGGAAAAGAGTAAAAAGATGTCGGCGACAAACAAGAGAAATGCTGCGAAGAAGAAGCTTCACCATCGCACGGGTCGGTGGCTACCTCATAGCCCGGCCTAAGTGGGCCAAGGCTGAGAATGATCTCGCTTGATAAAGGGATCGAACCGAGACAATGAACTGGCGGACCGTTGCGGACTTGGTTCTTCGGGCGGCGGATCCTTGGACCCTATAACGGGAAGTGCATTTGGACGGACGAACAATTGGACATACCAGTCAAGAGGCTTAAGCATTATATCAAGTAGCGCAGCAAGGGAAGTTCGTTCAGACGGGGAGAAGGACGAGCTCACAATGGCCCTCGGGAATCCTCGAGCACCACAGGACGGACACGAGGCACGCCAGCTCCGTTTCGTGGAAGGCTGGATTTCACGCAGGGGTTACAAAACCCATGAGAGGAGGAAGAAACTGGAGCAGAGCCTAATGCAAAGCGCTGCATCTAAAGGGTAATGGGGCTAGAGGAACGAGAAGAGGAGCGAAGCGGCAGATCACAACAAAGCGACCTGCGAAGCTTCCCCGAAGCTACCCCGCCATCTCGGCGGACAAGCAGCGTGGCTTCCACCGAAATGCTTGACCAGAGCAGCATGCCTTGACGGCTCCTGCCAGCTATCCGTGGATGCTATCACGGATGCGAAAGTTGCCACCTTATGGCGCAATGGAGCAATTTGAAGGTCAAGGCGGCTGTTGGCTCTGTTTATCCTACTAAACCCGACTCAACTTTTCACTGCCGGCCCGATTCGAGAAGGATATGCTAAGGTGATGGTCGATGAAATAACGGAGGGATTTGAGGAGCTCGGCTTGACCACCCTACCGGTGAAGGGGAGTATCGGCTGGGTTACGCTCAAGACTCCATGCCTATGGCGGAAGGATCTCATCAACCTTCCGAACTGGAAGCCTCCGCCTCCTCCTCCTCCTCCGTGAGTCAGGCACTCCGCCTCCTCCACCGCCTCCTCCTCCGACGAGTGACGATCAGGGCACTCGGCCGGCTCCTTCTCCGGCGTGGCGGCACTCCGTCTCCTTCTCCGCTTTGCCCGGCGCGTCCGGGCAGCCAGCCTCCTCCTTCTCCGCCTCGTCGGCAAGGCGGAAGAGACCCGCCGCCCGCTCCGGCTGCTCCGGCGTCATAGTCCTTCTCCTCCGCCTCGTAAGCAAGGAAAGAAGACATCCGCTCCGTCTGCTCTGCGGTGTCTAGCAGTACAGCCAAAGGCGGGAGGAGATCTGATTCGGTCCTTCTCACGAAGACTCGGAGAGAAGTTACCGACGAGAGGAGCGAGGAGGAAACGCGAAGATCGCGCAGACGAAGTGGATGACTGGTTTCAAGGGTTGAAAGCAAAGAGACATCCACCTGGAGGAGAAGGTAGATCCGGTCAAAGCGAAGCGCACTCTGGCTGCTCGACAAAACCACCCAAGTCTCCGCCGAAGGCAACTATGAGCGCATTATTGGAAAGGCATTTGCGAAGCGGAGAGATCGGGAAATCTTGTCGGTGATCAAAGGATGAAAGAACGACGAGCTGGGAAACAAATTGCCCAGCTTCGGCGAACAAGCAAGCAATCGTGCCCCCGCTCAAGGTGCCTCGCT
This sequence comes from Aegilops bicornis, assembly GCA_021605145.1. Taxonomy (NCBI): domain Eukaryota; kingdom Viridiplantae; phylum Streptophyta; class Magnoliopsida; order Poales; family Poaceae; genus Aegilops; species Aegilops bicornis. Next base: position 644,037,041 of record CM038674.1, read on the forward strand.
AGCGACATCATCGATCCGAGGATGGTGCCCGGTTATGGCAATCTGAAGATTACACCTTGACGATGTACAATTTGATTTCTTGGAGGTGCAGATACAAAGATCTGAGTACGGTAAGCCTCTCGTCAAAGATGAAAGCTCTCTAACAACGATGATGTGAAGATTGCATGATTGGTACATGAAAACCTGCAAAGAGTCTGAGGGGAGGAGTACTTTGTATGTTAGAGTTAAAAAGGAGCATGACCTCCTTGGAATTGAACTGTTGCCTATTCCATTTGAGGAGTTCTATCAGTTTTTAAATCAATTGGCCCTAGATAAAGCAACGGTCACACCTCTTTGTATGTAAGTAGTACTACTTACGTCATTAAGTATCTCTATATAACTCAGCCCTTTCATTGCATGTATTTATAAATATCCTCACTATATTATGCAGATTGAAGATCGCCGAATTGAAGAAAAGACAAGTGGATGATATTGGGTTCATTAACACATATCTCATAGATGCAACTGAGGTTGAATTTCGTGCCAAAGATACCGAGGCCAACTTGCTACAATCGTTGGTAATAAATGAACACAAAGATATAATACTCTTTCCTTACAACTTCAAGTGAGTGTTCTTGTCTTGTGGCTTATTCGGTTTCCTTATTAGTCCAGGTTATAGTAATGTAATATTGATGATTTATGCATGTGTGCGCAGCTACCACTATATTCTCCTAGAGATTAAGCTTGAGAAGGGAGTAGTAACTGTCTTTGACTCCAAGCGAAAAGATCCCAAGGAGTATCACGGACATGACTGAAATGCTCGAGAAGTAAGTTAAATCGATCATTATCCACCATATCAACAACTTTGTTCATTTCGATATCAAGTAATTGTTTTCTTTGTATGGCAGGGCTTGGGAAAATTCACCAAAAAGCTCCGGGACTACCGAAGAAGCTGCAATTTAGACACCCGAAAGTAAGTACTATATAGTAGCATATTCCACGCGCATCTCCTAGTGATTCAAGCACTAGTTTCATCAATACCATTTAGCATGTGCTTGCTAATTATCAGTTTGATTGACCTCTGTTTCTTGTAAAGTGGTTGTGGCAGGAACAAGGGAATGATTTCTGTGGATACTACGTTTGCGAGTCCATCCGCCACACGACCTGTGAGAGGGGCTACTCCGACAAACAATATGAAGTGCGTAAATAAAATATTCACAATTTTATTTTATTACCATCATTTGTGTTGAGTTTCATTCATTCATATATATATATATATATATATATATATGTATTGACCCTTTCTTAAAATTAGATGTCTCGAGCGGGATGAACTCCTAGCACCAGATCGCATGCGAGCAATTCAAGAGGAATTGGCGGCATTCTTTCTTGACCACGTGATCGCTGAAGGCGGAGAATACTATGTGGACCACGCGTCCGTATTGTAAAAGATAACTATTGTATATATGTAGCCGGTAGTGTCGGTTAGATATTCGAGTACTTGTTGTTCGACCATTCTCTCGGAGAAGGAGAGGTGGTCAATATCACTTCTCTCTGTATGCATATATGTTCATGACGATCTTCTGTTTGCTTAATTACTAGCTAGCTAGCATGTCTAGTTAGTCCTCTCTATACATATGTATAGTACGTAGCGTCGACCAAGCACGGACAAAAGAAAGGGCCCTTTTCTCTATTAATGAGCTCGCTGTAGCACCATATATGAAACACCTAAATTAACCCCCAACCCCTTAAAAAAAACAAAAACCGAGCTAAAGAAATCTTGGCGTGGATGCCTATTGGTCCCGGTTGGTGCCACCAACGGGACCAAAGGCCCTCTACTGAGCTCAGTGAACAGGCCACGTGGAGGCCATCTGTCCCGGTTACGGATAGAACCGGGACTAAAGGGCGAGGGTACTAGTACCGACCCTTTAGTCCCGGTTCATGAACCGGGACTAAAGGCCCTCACCAACCGGGACTATAGGCCCTTTTTCTACTAGTGATGGAATCCTAACTTCACCATCATATCATGCAAAAATGACCACTCCACTTCGTCATAAGCCTTGTGCATATCTAAGTTTACTGCATCAATCCTGTCTGACCAGCCCTCTTATTCCTAATTTTATGCACACATTCATAAGCTATGAGAATGTTATTCGTTATCATCCTACCAGGTACAAAAGCACTCTGCAAGATACTCTTGAGTCAGAATGCAAGCATTTTAGAGATGATCTTATATAAAATGTTGCATAAACTAATGAGACAGAATTGGGCTACCAGCTCTGGATTATCCACCTTGGGAATCATGACAATAGTTGTAGTGTTCCACTCCTCCGGAATCTGGCAAGAATTGATAGCCAAGATGCTAGTACTTTTTGAAAAAAATTGCATGTAATCCATCAGGGCGTGGAGCCTTCAAATCACCATACCGAAAACAACCTTTTTAACATCTTCGGCAGTAAATGGCGCCATCAAGAAGTTATTCATTTGTTCCGTCACCTTATGTTGTACTTTTTCCAAGACATTTGGGTTTGCATGCTGCACCCAAGATGTGAACAAATGGGAGAAATAGGTCTGATTATGAGAATTTAATTCCGGCATACCTTCTACCCAGTTTCCTCCTTCATCTTTTAGTTTCTTGATGAAGTTTCTTTTCCTTCTCGCAGAAGCAAATGCTTGAAAGAAGGCAGTATTTTGATCACCACGACCTTTGTCTGGTTTGGATCTCTTCCAACTCAAGCAGATACTCAATGAGTTCGGCAAGTTCCCTTCTTTTCACATCATTATCATCATTCATGGGACCACACATAACTTTCTCAAGTTCTCTTTGAGATTTTCTTAATCTTTTCTATGGTTTTTTGAGGACCCATTTGTTGGCGCCGCATCACACGGCAGCCACACACACACACACACACACACACACACACACACACACACGTTTGAGCGATTCCGGTTTTAGGAATCTTCTAGGCGGTTCTCAACTGGTTTTTTATTGTTTTGGGAACCTTCTAGAAGATTCCCGAACCATTTTTTTCTGTTTCCTTTTTCCCTTATTGTTTATGTTCTTTTTCTGCTTCTTTTGGTTTTAACTTTTTCTTTTGATTTCTTTGCTCTTTCGTTTTTTCTTTTTCATGTTGATTTTCTTTTGATAATTTCAAATATTTATTCGGACTCTTATAACATGTTCTCGTTTTTCGAAAATTTCTCGCAGTTTCAAAAAATGTTCTCTTCAAATTTTGTTCACAACTTTTGAAAATTCGTGTTTCAAAAAGCCTTTGAGGAATTAAATAAATGTTCTTGTTTTCAAATTTTGTCAACAATTTCAAAAAAATTCATGTTTTAAAAATTGTTCAGTAATTTTAAAAAATGTTCTCGTTTTCAAATTTTGTTATGTTCATGTTTTCAAAAAATATTGTTCAGTAATTTAGAAAAACATGACCATTTTTTTCTATTTATTTTTATTTTCTATTTTTCTTGGTTCTTTTTCTTATTTTTCTTCTTTTTTTTCATTTTAATTTTCATTTTTAAATTTTATTTTAATTAAAAAAATATCCGTGTGTTTCAAAACTGTTGCTATTTTTCCAAAAATGTTCATCATTTACAATTTATTCAGGAGTTTCAAAAAGTGTTCATGTTTAAGAAAAATCAGCTTTTCAATATTTTTTGGGTGTTTAAAAAAACTCATGTTTTCAAAGAACTTTCGCGTTTCGAACAATTGTTCCCATTGTAAAAATTTGTTCGCAAAATTGCAAACATTTCCCTGTATTCTAATTTTTTCTGGAGTTTCAAAAAATGTTCCCTTTTTCAAATTTGTTTGCGATTTCATATTTTTTTAGGACTTTCAAAAATATTCCTGTTTTAAAAAATGGACTTGTATTCAAAAAAAGGTTTTTAAAATTCAAAAAATGTTCAAATGTTTAGAAAACGTTTTGAGTGAAAAGTGTTCGCGTTTCATTAAGCATTCATTTTGCAAAAATCGTTTTTATAAACATGAAGAATATTTGAAATCCTGACATTTTCCAAAAAAGAAGAATTTCTGAAGTTTTTGAGCATTTTTTGTAAAATACGGACAAGTTCTGAAAACATGAATTTTTTTTAAAACTTGCACTAAAAATTGAAAACAAGAACTTTTTTTTAATTTGTGAACAAATTTCAGGTTCGAGAACATATTTTGTAACTTAAATAAAAATCATCAAAAACACGAAAAGAAAAGGAGATGTTTGGATCTGCGTTGGTATTGATTCTTATAGGCTTGCGCTAAGAAGTTAGCACTAACTCTCATAATCAATGGTGGTTAGCACTAAAACATTCTTTGCTGGAGGTCTCATGTTCGATCCTCAGGTATTGCTTGATTCTTTTTGCGAATTTATAGTTGCTACAGTAGTGGATAGCTGGCACATCGGTCGTTTGCCAGTGGGCCGGCCCAATCGGGGCCGCCTGTGCGTTTGCCCGGCAGTCTGCCGCAAAAAGCGGCAGATAGGACCTCCCCTGATCCCCAAGTTCAACTGGCATTCGACAGTCTAGGGCGTGTTTGGTTACATTGCCAATCCAGCCTGGCTCTAGTGAGCCGGTTTGAGGGGATACATGCCAAAAAATCGGAGATGCACATAGTTTGGTTGCTTGCATGCCCCTAGTTGCATGAGACAACCATTTTTGACCCGACGTTTGGTTGCCCGCATTGGATTAGACGCACATATGACATGGTGTTTGGTTGCAACCTGCATAAGGTGTTGTCACCACTTCTAACTAGTGGTGAGCTTACCACACACAATCTAAACATGTAGCGCCAGCTAGTTAAACAAATGACAGTTCATCCTAAGTACTATCAAATGTCAGTTCAAATTATTAAGAGCCATTGGTTAAATAGGGGATAGTTCATTGGTGTTGCTGCTACCAGATCTTTCTCTTCCTCTTCTTCTTCTGCTTCTGCTGCTACTGCTTCTGCTTCTTCTTCTTCTTGCATCTTCTTCAAATCCTGCACTGACCTCTGTTAAGCCACATTGCCCCTGCCCACTCCAACCTTTTGTTCTTCCAAGCGTCATTGTCAAATGCCTCCACACCATGGCCGGAGCTAACAACATCGTCAGGCTCGACCTCTTCCTCCTCAGGCACGTGTTCATCAAAGCCCCACTGGAGGATCCAGTTATGCAGAATGTAGCAAGCAAGAACAAGCTTAACCTGAGTGGAGTATGGGTGGAATGGCTTCTAATCCAGGATCTTAAACCCATTCTTCAGAGCTCCAAATGCCCTCTCAACTGTTACTCTGAGGCTCGAGTGTCTAAGATTAAACAACTCCTGTGCAGTCCTAGGATAGTTCCTATCAGAGAACTCGTTGAGATGATACCTGGTTTTCCTGAAGGGTGGAAGAATACCCGACCGACATGCATAGCCAGCATCTCCAAGGTAGAACTTGCCTTCGGGGATGTTGATCCCATCAGGTCGACTCATGCTGTCAGTGAGAATGTTAGCATCATGTGTTGACCCCTCCCAGCCAGCCAACACATATGTGTGTTGGGGAATGCATTAATTTCAAAAAAATTCCTACGATCACCCAAGATCTATCTAGGTGATGCATAGCAACGAGAGGGGAGAGTGTTGTCTACGTACCCTCGTAGACCAAAAGCGGAAGCGTTATGACAACGCGGTTGATGTAGTCGTACGTCTTCACGATCTGACCGATCCTAGCACGGAAGGTACGGCACCTCCGCGATCTGCACACATTCAGCTCGGTGACGTCCCACGAACTCTAGATCTAGCTAAGGTCGAGGGAGAGTTTCGTCAGAACGACGGCGTGATGACGATGATGAGGAAGTTACCGACGCAGGGCTTCGCCTAAGCACTACAACGATATGACCGAGGTGGAAATCTGTGGAGGGGGCACCGCACACGGCTAAGACAACTGTCAACTTGTGTGTGCTAGGGTGCCCTCCTGCCCCCGTATATGAAGGAGCAAGGGGGAGGCCGGCCGACCCTCATGGGGCGCGCCCCAAGTAGGATTCCTACTAGGAATCCTATTCCTAGTAGGTTTCCAACAAGGGAAGAGAGGGGGAAGGAAGGAGAGGGAGAGAGGGAGAAGGAAAGGGGGGCGCCCCCCTTCCCTAGTCCAATTCGGACCCAAGGGGGAGGGGGCGCGCGGCCTGCCCTAGCCGCCCCTCTCTCTCTCCACTAAGGCCCATGTGGCCCATTAGTTCCCCCCGGGGGTTCCGGTAACCCTCCGGCACTCTGGTTTTATCCGGAACATTTCCGATGTCCGAATATAGTCGTCCAATATATCAATCTTTATGTCTCGACCATTTCGAGACTCCTCGTCATGTCCGTGATCACATCCGGGACTCCGAACTACCTTTCGTACATCAAAACACATAAACTCATAATACCGATCGTCACCGAACGTTAAGCGTGCGGACCCTACGGGTTCGAGAACTATGTAGACATGACCGAGACTCACTTACGATCAATAACCAGTAGTGGAACCTGGTTGCTCATATTGGTTCCCACATATTCTGCGAAGATCTTTATTGGTCAAACCGCATAACAACGTACGTTGTTCCCTTTGTCATCGGTATGTTAGTTGCCCGAGATTCGATCGTCGGTATCTCAATACTGTTGGGGAACGTAGTAATTTCAAAAAAATTCCTACGCACACGCAAGATCATGGTGATGCATAGCAACGAGAGGGGAGAGTGTTGTCTACGTACCCTCGTAGACCGAAAGTGGAAGCGTTAGCACAATGCGGTTGATGTAGTCGTACGTCTTCACGATCCGACCAATCAAGTACCGAACGCACGGCACCTCCGAGTTCAGCACACGTTCAGCCCGGTGACGTCCCTCGAACTCCGATCCAGCCGAGTGTTGAGGGAGGGTTTCGTCAGCACAACGGCGTGGTGACGATGATGATGTTCTACCAACGCAGGGCTTCACCTAAGCACTGCTACAGTATTATCGAGGTGGACTATGGTGGAGGGGGGCACCGCACACGGCTAAGAGATCCAAGGGATCAATTGTTGTGTCTATGGCGTGCCCCCCTGCCCCCGCATATAAAGGAGCAAGGGAGAGGCCGGCCCTAGAGGGGGCGCGCCAAGTGTGGGGAGTCCTACTAGGACTCCCAAGTCCTAGTAGGATTCCCCTTTCCTTTCCGGAGTAGGAGAGTGAAAGGACATGCGGTGCCCCCATGTGTGGTTTTGGTAATTGATGACATTCTCTATGGACTAATGGTTGCATTGAGTTATATTTGAAGGATTTGTCCATAGGCTTTTCTTGGAGTCCATTTGTTGGTTTCAAGGAGAGTTTGTGATGACCAAGTTGCTATTAAGGAATTATCCAGAGATTGGTCTTATGAGTGTTGAGCTTATTGCAAGCATGTCTTGAAGAAGAAGATTGTGTGATCACTCATGTTTACCTTCAAGACATCATCCAAATGAAGAGAGTTGGAAAGATTCAAGGTTGATCAAGACTAAGTCAAAGAATTAATCAAGTTGATCAACAAACAAAGCATAGAAGATGTACCGAGAGGGATCAAGCGATCCCATGGTATGGTAAGCATGGTCAATTACGCTTTGTGTACTAACCCATGGTCTTCGTGAGAGTTCTTTGTGGGGTTAGGTTGCGGTGTGCAAGTTCAAGTGATGCATCACGAAGAGATCAAGTGCTTGAAGCTTGCCGTCCATTGTGGTGACAATGGACTTGTGAAGATGTCTTGAAGAGTGGCTCACCCATAGTGGAGTATGGGGAGCAATCAACTAGTCTTCTTGAGCCAATGCAATCAAGAAAGGTGGTCCAACTTGAGGGAGTCAAGATCGTCATCATCTAGCTCAAGTGGACCATGTGCAAGGCAAAGGTTTGCCCTTGATAGGTTTTCTATTTTACCGGTCTCATGGTAGTTGTGGGAGACCAGGTTATAGGATCGTTTGCCGTACTATCAAGGGGGGCTCTCGATGAGTTGCTTGATCGTATCGTTCGTAGAGAGCTCAAACCATTGCATCCTTGCATCATCTTTATTGGTTCTTGTTTGGTTCTTCTCCTTGTGAGATTTGGAGCTTATGGTCATTTTTATGACAAGCTCGAGTTCATCAAAAACAGAGTTCACATGCATCTTCTATGATGTTTTCGATGTTGGAGGGTATGCCGGTTCTTCTCTGTTGGAGGTGTCTCTTCTTTGTTTGCTAAGCATACCTCCCCTGCCTCTTCTCTGTTGGAGGGTATGCATCTTCGCTGTTTTGATGCTACTCGTTGTCTTGTTTCAAACAAGCTTGAGTTTCCTCAATTCAGAGCTCATTTGCAGAAGTTATGGCAGTTCTGGTTTCCTTGGAGTATTCTTTGTTTTCGCGGTAGTGGCTTAAGGCTGGCGCCAGCGGTAGTACCGCTGTCCACAGCGGTAGTACCGCCGAAGCACTCAAGCGGTAGTACCGCTTGTGGTCTTCGGCCGTAGTACCGCAGTGGTTCCGGGCTACTACCGCCTCGATTCGAGACCGTTGTTTTTCGTGTCGGGTTTTACGGTACTAAGTGCGGTAGTAGTGGCGGTAGTACCGCTCCAAGCGGTAGTACCGCGCCTACTCCCACGGTAGTACCGCTCTGGGGCCAGGGCCTTGACCTCCTCGTCAGCGCGGCAGTACCGCTGGGTGAGAGCGGTAGTACCGCCCTGCCCAAGCGGTAGTACCGCTCTGTGCGGGGATGTTCAGTGGGGTAACGGTTGGATTTTCCCCCTCCTATAAAAGGGGGTCTTCTTCCCCATTGAACCTTATCCTTTGAGCTCGTGTTCTTCCCCCATTGTTGACCTTCTCCGAGCTTGCTATCTCTCAATCCCTCCATGGATTCTTGCTAGTTTTTGGGGGAAAAGAGAGAAGAGATCTAGATCCACATTTCCACCAATCACTTTCTCCTCTATGTGAGGGGAACCCCTTGGATCTAGTTCTTGGAGTTCTTGGTGTTCTCCTTCTTGTTCTTCCTCTCATTTTCTTCCCTAGCATTAGTTGCTTGATTGGGATTTATGAGAGAAGGACTTGGGCACTCCGTGTGCCCTTGCCATTGCATTTGGTGCATCGGTTTGAGTTCTCCACGGTGATACGTGGAAGTTACAAGTTGAGAAGCTTATTACTCTTGGGTGCTTGGTGCCCTTGAGCTTGTTCCTCTTGGGTGTTGGGCGCCCTAGACGGTTGGTAGTGTTCGGAGCTCAATCATTGTGGTCTAAAGCTCCGGGCAAGCGTCGGGGTCTCCAATTAGGTTGTGGAGATCGCCCCGAGCAATTTGACGGGTTCCGGTGACCGCCCCCAAGGGTTTCCAAAGTGTCCGGGTTCGGTGACCGCCCCCAAGGGTTGCCATTTGTACGGGTTCGGTGAGCGCCCTCAAGGGTCCCTTAGTGGAATCACGGCATCTTGCATTGTGCGAGGGCGTGAGGAGATTACGGTGGCCCTAGTGGCTTCTTGGGGAGCATTGTGCCTCCACACCGCTCCAAACCGAGATTAGCATCCGCAAAGGTGTGAACTTTGGATACATCGTCGTCTCCGCGTGCCTCGGTTATCTCTTACCCGAGCCCCTTTACTTATGCACTTTACTTTGTGATAGCCATATTGTTCTTTGTCATATATCTTGCTATCTCATAGTTGCTTATCTTGCTTAGCATAAGTTGTTGGTGCACATAGGTGAGCCTAGTTGTTGTAGGTTTTGTGCTTGACAAATTAACCGTTAGGTTTATTCCGCATTTGTTCAAGCCTAAACCGTAATTATTTTAAAGCGCCTATTCACCCCCCCTCTAGGCGACATCCTTGATCTTTCAGAGAGAAGGAAAGAGGGGGAGAGGGAGAAGGAAAAGGGGGCTGCACCCCTTGTCCAATTCGGACCAGAGGGGGGCGCGCACCTCCTTCCTTTTGGCCTCTCTCCTCTATTCCCGTATGGCCCAATAAGGCCCAATACTTCTCCCGATGAATTCCCGTAACTCCCCGGTACTCCGAAAATACCCGAATCACTCGGAACCTTTCCGATGTCCGAATATAGTCGTCTAGTATATCGATCTTTACGTCTTGACCATTTCGAGACTCCTCGTCATGTCCCCGATCTCATCCGGGACTCCGAACTACCTTCGGTACATCAAATCACATAACTCATAATACAAATCATCATCGAACTTTAAGCGTGCGGACCCTACGGGTTCGAGAACTATGTAGACATGACCGAGACACGTCTCCGGTCAATAAACAATAGCGGAACTTGGATGCTCATATTGGCTCCTACATATTCTACGAAGATCTTTATCAGTCAAACCGCATAACAACATACGTTGTTCCCTTTGTCATAGGTATGTTACTTGCCCGAGATTCGATTGTCGATATCTCAATACCTAGTTCAATCTCGTTACCGGCAAGTCTCTTTACTAGTTCCGTAATACATCATCTCGTAACTAACTCATTAGTCACAATGCTTGCAAGGCTTATATCGATGTGCATTACCGAGAGGGCCCAAAGATACCTCTCCGACAATCGGAGTGACAAATCCTAATCTCGAAATACGCCAACCCAACAAGTACATTCAGAGACACCTGTAGAGAACCTTTATAATCACCCAGTTACGTTGTGACGTTTGGTAGCACACAAAGTGTTCGTCCGGTAAAAGGGAGTTGCATAATCTCATAGTCATAGGAACATGTATAAGTCATGAAGAAAGCAATAGCAACATACTAAACGATCAAGTGCTAAGCTAACGGAATGGGTCAAGTCAATCACATCATTCTCCTAATGATGTGATCCCGTTAATCAAATGACAACTCATGTCTATGGCTAGGAAACATAACCATCTTTGATTAACGAGCTAGTCAAGTAGAGGCATACTAGTGACACTCTGTTTGTCTATGTATTCACACATGTATTATGTTTCCAGTTAATACAATTCTAGCATGAATAATAAACATTTATCATGAAATAAGGAGATAAATAATAACTTTATTATTGCCTATAGGGAAGATTTCCTTCAGTCTCCCACTTGCACTAGAGTCAATAATCTAGATCACATCGCCATGTGATTTAACATCAATAGTTCACATCACCATGTGATTAACACCCATAGTTCACATCGTCATGTGACCAACACCCAAAGGGTTTACTAGAGTCAGTACTCTAGTTCACATCGCTATGTGATTAGCACCCAAAGAGTACTTAGGTGTGATCATGTTTTGCTTGTGAGAGAAGTTTAGTCAACGGGTCTGCCACATTCAGATCCGTATGTATTTTGCAAATTTCTATGTCAACAATGCTCTGCACGGAGCTACTCTAGCTAATTGCTCCCACTTTCAATATGCATCCAGATTGAGACTTAGAGTCATCTGGATTAGTGTCAAAAAGTGCATCGACATAACCCTTTATGACGAACCTTTTGTCACCTCCATAATCGAGAAATATATCCTTATTCCACTAAGGATAATTTTGACCGCTGTCCAGTGATCTACTCCTAGATCACTATTGTACTCCCTTGCTAAACTCAGTGTAGGGTATACAATAGGTCTGGTACACAACATGGCATACTTTATAGAACCTATGGCTAAGGCATAGGGAATGACTTTCATTCTCTCTCTATTTTCTGCCATGGTCGGGCTTTGAGTCTTACTCAATTTCACACCTTGTAACACAGGCAAGAACTCTTTCTTTGACTGTTGCATTTTGAACCACTTCAAAATTTTGTCAAGGTATGTATTCATTGAAAAAACTTATCAAGCGTCTTGATCTATCTCTATAGATCTTGATGCTCAATATGTAAGTAGTTTCACCGAGGTCTTTCTTTGAAAAACTCCTTTCAAATACTCCTTTATGCTTTCCAGAAAATTCTACATTATTTCCAATCAACAATATGTCATTCACATATACTTATCAGAAATGTTGTAGTGCTCCCACTCACTTTCTTGTAAATACAGGCTTCATCGCAAGTCTGTATAAAACTATATGCTTTGATCAACTCATCAAAGTGTATATTCCAACTCTGAGATGCTTGCACCAGTCCATAGATGGATCGCTGGAGCTTGTATATTTTGGTAGCACCTTTAGGATTGACAAAACCTTCTGGTTGCATCATATACAACTCTTCTTTAATAAATCTATTAAGGAATGCAGTTTTGTTTATCCATTTGCCAGATTTCATAAAATGCGGTAATTGCTAACATGATTCGGACAGACTTAAGCATAGATACGAGTGAGAAACTCTCATCGTAGTCAACACCTTGAACTCGTCGAAAACCTTTTGCGACAATTCTAGATTTGTAGATAGTAACACTACTATCAGCGTCCGTCTTCCTCTTGAAGATCCATTTAATCTCAATGGCTCGCCGATCATCAGGCAAGTCAATCAAGGTCCATACTTTGTTCTCATACATGGATCCCATCTCAGATTTCATGGCCTCAAGCCATTTCACGGAATCTGGGCTCATCATCGCTTCCTCATAGTACGTAGGTTCGTTATGGTCAAGCAACATGACCTCTAGAACAGGATTACCGTACCACTCTGGTGCGGACCGTACTCTGGTTGACCTACGAGGTTCGGTAGTGACTTGATCTGAAGTTACATGATCATCATCATTAGCTTCCTCACTAATTGGTTTAGGAGTCACAGGAACAGATTTCTATGATGATCTACTTTCCAATAAGGGAACATGTACAGTTACCTCATCAAGTTCTACTTTCCTCCCACTCACTTCTTTCGAGAGAAACTCCTTCTCTAGAAAGGATCCATTCTTAGCAACGAATATTTTGCCTTCGGATCTGTGATTAGAAGGTGTACCCAACAGTCTCCTTTGGGTATCCTATGAAGATGCATTTCTTCGATTTGGGTTCGAGCTCATCAGTTTGAAACTCTTTCACATAAGCATCGCAACTCCAAACTTCAAGAAACGACAACTTAGGTTTATTGCTAAAACATAGTTCATACGGTGTCGTCTCAACGGATTTAGATGGTGCCCTGTTTAACGTGAATGCAACTGTCTCTAATGCATACCCCCAAAACGATAGTGGTAAATCGGTAAGATACATAATAGATTGCACAATATCTAATAAATTACGGTTACGATGTTCGGACACACCATTACGATGTGGTGTTCCAGGTGGCGTGAGTTGCGAAACTATTCCGCATTGTTTCAAATGAAGACCAAACTCGTAACTCAAATATTCTCCTCCACAATCAGATCGTAGAAACTTTATTTTCTTATTATGATGATTTTCCACTTCACTCTAAAATTATATGAACTTTTCAAATATTTTAGACTTATGTTTCATCAAGTAGATATCCGCATATCTGCTCAAATCATCTATGAAGGTCAGAAAATAAGGATACCCGCCTCGAGCCTCAACACTCATTGGACGACATACATCAGTATGTATTATTTCCAATAAGTCAGTTGCTCGCTCCATTGTTCCGGAGAACGGAGTCTTAGTCATCTTGCCGATGAGGCATGGTTACTTAAGTATCAAGTGATTCATAATCAAGTGATTCCAAAAGCCCATCATCATGGAGTTTCTTCATGCGCTTTACACCAATATGACCTAAACGATTACCACAAACAAGTTGCACTATCATTATTAACTTTGCATCTTTTGGCTTCAATATTATGAATATGTGTATCACTACGATCGAGATCCAACGAACCATTTTCATTGGGTGTGTAACCATAGAAGGTTTTATTCATGTAAACAGAACAATAATTATTCTTTAACTTAAATGAATAACTGTATTGCAATAAACATGATGAAATCATATTCATGCTCAACGCAAACACCAAATAACATTTATTTAGGTTCAACACTAATCCTGAAAGTATGGGGAGTGTGCGATGATGATCATATCAATCTTGGAACTGCTTCCAACACACATCATCACTTCACCCTTAACTAGTTTCTGTTCATTCTGCAACTCCCGTTTCGAGTTACTACTCTTAGCAACTGAACCAGTATCAAATACCGAGGGGTTGCTATAAACACTAGTAAAGTACACATCAATAACATGTATATCAAATATACTTTTGTTCACTTTGCCATCCTTCTTATCCGCCAAATACTTGGGGCAGTCCCGCTTCCAGTGACCAGTCCCTTTGCAGTAGAAGCACTTAGTCTCAGGCTTAGGTCCAGACTTGGGCTTTTTCACTTGAGCAACAACTTGCTTGCCGTTCTTCTTGAAGTTCCCTTTTCTTCCCTTTGTCCCTTTACTTGAAACTAGCGGTCTTGTTAACCATCAACACTTGATGCTCTTTCTTGATTTCTACCTTCGTCGATTTCAGCATCGTGAAGAGCTCGGGAATTACTTTCGTCATCCCTTGCATATTATAGTTCATCACGAAGTTCTAATACCTTGGTGATAGCGACTAGAGAATTCTGTCAATTACTATCTTATCTGGAAGATTAACTCCCACTTGATTCAAGCAATTGTAGTACCCAGACAATCTGAGCACATGCTCACTGGTTGAGCTATTCTCCTCCATCTTGTAGGCAAAGTATTGTCAGAGGTCTCATACCTCTCGACACGGGCATGAGTATGAAATACCAATTTCAACTCTTGGAACATCTTATATGCTCCGTGGCGTTCAAAACGTTTTTGAAGTCCCGGTTCTAAGCCGTAAAGCATGGTGCACTTAACTATCAAGTAGTCATCATACCGAGGTTTTGTCAAAACGTTCATAACGTCTGCATCTGCTCCTGCAATAGGCCTGTCACCTAGCGGTGCATCAAGGATATAATTCTTCTGTGCAGCAGTGAGGATAAACCTCAGATCACGGATCCAATCCGCATCATTGCTACTAACATCTTTCAACTTAGTTTTCTCTAGGAACATATAAAAATTAAACGGGGAGCAACATCGCGAGCTATTGATCCACAACATAGATATGCTAATACTACCAGGACTAAGTTCATGATAAATTAAAGTTCAATTAATCATATTACTTAAGAACTCCCATTTAGATAGACATCCCTCTAATCATCTAAGTGATCACGTGATCCAAATCAACTAAACCATAACCGATCATCACGTGAAATGGAGTAGTTTTCAATGGTGAACATCACTATGTTGATCATATCTACTATATGATTCATGCTCGACCTTCGGTCTCGGTGTTCCGAGGCCATATCTGCATATGCTAGGCTCGTCAAGTTTAACCCGAGTATTACGTGTGTGCAAAACTGGCTTGCACCCGTTGTAGATGGACGAGAGCTTATCACACCCGATCATCACGTGGTGTCTCGGCACGACGAACTTTGGCAATGGTGCATACTCTGGGAGAACACTTTTATCTTGAAATTTAGTGAGAGATCATCTTATAATGCTACCGTCAATCAAAGCAAAATAAGATGCATAAAAGATAAACATCACATGCAATCAATATAAGTGATATGATATGGCCATCATCATCTTGTGCTTGTGATCTCCATCTTTGAAGCACCATCATGATCACCATCGTCACCGGCGCGGCACCTTGATATCCATCGTAGCATCGTTGTCGTCTCACCAACTATTTCTTCTACGACTATCGCTACCGCTTAGTGATAAAGTAAAGCAATTACAGGGCGATTGCATTGCATACAATAAAGCGACAACCATATGGCTCTCGCCGATTGCCGGTAACTCGGTTACAAAACATGATCATCTCATACAATAAAATATAGCATCATGCCTTGACCATATCACATCACAACATGCCCTGCAAAAACAAGTTAGATGTCCTCTACTTTGTTGTTGCAAGTTTTACGTGGCTGCTACGGGCTGAGCAAGAACCGTTCTTACCTACGCATCAAAACCACAACGATAGTTCGTCAAGTTAGTGCTGTTTTAACCTTCTCAAGGACCGGGCATAGCCACACTCGGTTCAACTAAAGTTGGAGAAACCGACACCCACCAACCACCTATGTGCAAAGCACGTCGGTAGAACCAGTCTCGCGTAAGCGTACGCGTAATGTCGGTCTGGGCCGCTTCATCCAACAATACCGCCGAACCAAAGTATGACATGCTGGTAAGCAGTATGACTTATATTGCCCACAACTCACTTGTGTTCTACTCGTGCATATGACATCTACGCATAAAACCTGGCTCGGATGCCACTGTTGGGGAACGTAGTAATTTCAAAAAATTTCCTACGCACATGCAAGATCGATCATGGTGATGCATAGCAACGAGAGGGGAGAGTGTTGTCTACGTACCCTCGTAGACCGAAAGCGGAAGCGTTAGCACAACGCGGTTGATGTAGTCGTATGTCTTCACGATCCGACCGATCAAGTACCGAACGCACGTCACCTCCGAGTTCATCACACGTTCAGCCCGATGACATCCCTCGAACTCCGATCCAGCCGAGTGTTGAGGGAGAGTTTCCTCAGCACGATGGCGTGATGACGATGATGATATTCTACCGATGCAGGGCTTCGCCTAAGCACCGCTACAGTATTATCGAGGTGGACTATGGTGGAGGGGGGCACCGCACACGGCTAAGAGATCCAAGGGATCAATTGTTGTGTCTATGGGGTGCCCCCTGCCCCCGTATATAAAGGAGCAAGGGAGAGGCCGGCCCTAGAGGGGGCGCGCCAAGTGTGGGGAGTCCTACTAGGACTCCCAAGTCCTAGTAGGATTCCCCTTTCCTTTCCGGAGTAGGAGAGAAGGAAAGATGGGGAGAGGGAGAAGGAAAATTGGGCTCCACCCCTTGTCTAATTCGGACCAGAGGGGGGGGGGGGGCGCCTCCTTCCTTTTGGCCTCTCTCCTCTATTCCTGTATGGCCTAATAAGGCCCAATGCTTCTCCCGGTGAATTCCCGTTGTCGGTGTCAAAACCGGCGGATCTCGGGTAGGGGGTCCCGAACTTTGCGTCTAGGCGGATGGTAACAGGAGACAAGGGACATGATGTTTTACCCAGGTTCGGGCCCTCTTGATGGAGGTAAAACCCTTCGTCCTGCTCGATTGATATTGATATTGTGGATGTTTACAAGAGTGGATCTACCACGAGATCAAGGAGGCTAAACCCTAGAAGCTAGCCTATGGTATGATTGTAAGGGTTGTTGATGATGTTGTCCTACGGACTAGAGCCATCTGGTTTATATAGACACCGGAGAGGGCTAGGGTTACATAGAGTCGGTTACAATGGTAGGAGATCTACATATCCGTATCGCCAAGCCTTCCTTCCACGCCAAGGAAAGTCCCATCCGGACACGGGGGGAAGTCTTCAATCTTGTATCTTCATAGTCTTGGAGTCCGGTCGATGACGATAGTCCGGCCGATGATGGTAGTACGGCCGTCCGGACACCCCCTAATCCGGGACCCCCTCAGTAGCCCCCGAACCAGGCTTCAATGACGATAAGTCCAGCATGCGTGTAGTCTTCGGCGTTGCAAGGCGGGTTCTCCTTCAAGTTCTACGTACTGCGAACAGTGTCCAGCTTCCTCATCAATGTTGCGTGTCTTGGCTTCCACGCCCAATAATGGCCTTCTTCCACGCAGCGTCGTGCGAATGTGAAAAGCCGTGGTGTCTTTTATGTTTTACCCCCTAGTTGTGCGAACAATCTGCCTATAAGGGAGGCAAGAATCCAGATCCAAATCACCGTCTTCCTCTCGCAAATACTCATCGGAGCGCTTTCGACCAAGAACCCATTCCATCTGGACCGTCAACGCGGCTCCTCTTCTCGCGCTCCCGGCCCTTTGCCAGGAGATTGGAGGAGATGCTCTGTTTACGCTGTGGTGGTGAAGCTCCAAATGGGGGGATATCTCCCTCCGGCCTTCATGGTTCCGGTGCGAGCCGGGCTGGCCACCTACCCCGGTGGGAAGCAAGCGGAGGTGACCCCAAATCCCAACACAGGGGAGCGGGTATGCCTCGTCCCCTATCGGCTAAGCGGGCGCCGAGTTCCTGGACATCCATTCCTCCGCGGGCTCCTGGAGTTCTACGGACTCCAGCTTCATCACCTCACGCCCGCCTCAATCCTGCATATTGCGGGTTATGTAGCTCTTTGCGAGCTTTTCCTGGGTGTCGAGCCCCACTTTGCGCTGTGGAAGAGGTTGTTCTGCCTTGTTCCCCGCTCTCACGAGGGGTCCATATATCAAGTGGGCGGCGCCAAAATATGGCGTATTGCCGGGACCGGATATCCATCCGGAACCCCTAAGAAGGCGCCCGAAGACTGGCCTTCGGAATGGTTTTATATAGAAGACGCTCCGCTGCGGGACCCTGTTCGGATCGGCCTCCGGAGTTCAGCAATGTTCCTCTGAAGAACGCCTTAGTTGGCGTCCATGAGCCCCAAGCTGGAGGAAGACAAGAGCGTCCATTATTTGATGGGCGAATAAGGTTCTTGGCCCATGCCAAGTTGACCATGATTGGAGTCATGGCAACATGCATTATGCGGGGTGTAGCCACTACAATACGAGGCCACCCCATGTGGGATTTCAACGGGAGGACGATGCCACCCGTCATGGCCGCATAAAGGGCGGATTCGGCCGAAGATCCGGTGACGATCTTGTCCGGCCTGTATAAGGGGAGAAGGAGGATTTCTTTCGGACGAACCCGTTAAATGGGTTTTCCATGAATAATCCCGGCCTTGGGTAGCGAACACTCAGCGTGTCCGACCCGTGCCTTTCGAAACTTAAGTTTCTTATATCGTGTTCCTCTTTCGACGCAGGAACTGCGCCGGACCGTAGAGGGCATGCTAAGTCCAGCTCCGCAGCCCGAGGATCCAGAGAGATCCCGGGATCCGGCCTCCGAAGAGGATCCGGACATAAAGGTGGAGCTAATCGATGGGGTGTTTGTAAGTGCATCTAGTGCCCCTTAGTGATTTTGGTGTATTGAAGACTTATAGGTTAAGGAATTGATGCGTTTGTAAGTGTACACAGGTCTATAAGTCTATGAGGAGTTTGATATTTACAGTGAAAGTCGACCCCTAAAAATGAAGTTCTTCAATCAAGACTTTGATATTCAAGACTTTCTCAAGACTTTGAAAGTGAAGAAATTGGTGTGACCTTGAAGACTTGGTATTCATTTGAGGAACATGAAGCGTGAAGACTTTTGTTTTCGTAGTTTCATTTTCTCTTTCTTGAGTCATAGGAAACACCGTCTGTTAAAGGGGGTCGAGGAAATACTAATGAATAATTTCCATGTGATGCTCAACTCAAAATCCTACACCTACCTATCCCTTCGAGTGAAGCCTTTGGAAATCTCATACTGTTCAGTCAATTTCTTCAAATGACAGACGAAGCTCTTCCGGTATTGAGGAATTTGTTCTCGATCGAGGAGTTAGGAATTCGCCAAGGCGAATTGCCTACACATGAGGAACATGATAACCTTGAGGAATTTGATATTCAAATTTCCGACCGTTCTTGTCTTCTTGGCCAGCTGTCCCAAAATATCTTATCCACCTAACGGTCATATCATTGAAGGGCATTTATGTCTTATCATGTCGGGCTGCTCCCTAGGCTATAAATAGCCGCCCCCTACAACCACTAGCTGGTTGGCTGCTCCGAGAGAAACTAGACACTTGTCATTTGAGAGCAACCCATCCTCTGAGGACTTTGAGCGAAAATCATCAAGTGAGGAAAAACCCAAAAACCAAACCCCTACAACCCAAAGTGATTGAGCATCATCAAGAAATTGATCTGCGTGGATCCGACGCTTGTTACCTTTGAAGACTGTGCTTCTTCCAGACGGTTAGGCGTCATGGTCTAGAGCATCCAAGAGGAATTGTGGATCGCCGAGTGACCAAGTCTGTGAAGGTTTGGAAGTCGCCTGAAGACTTACCACGAGTGGTTGGACGAGGTCTGTGTGACCTTAGTTCAAGGAGAATACGGTGAGGACTTGGTGTCCTGAGCTGCGTGCTCAGCGACTGGGTGTCCGGGACTGTGTGTCCTCGAGTTTAAATACTCAACCGCTCCAACCAGACGTACAACTAAGACAACAGTTGGAACTGGTCTACCAAATCATTGTCTTCACCAACCTAACTGGTTCTATTTCCTCAACCCTTTCATTTCCTCGTTACTGTGTTGAATGTTTGTTCATATCTGTGTTTGAAGACTTTGACTGAAGACTTTCTCAATTTCCTCAGTTCAATTTCTTCACCTGCTTTGTCTTCATCTTGTGTTATCCTGTGATTACGCTTTCTGTACTCTGTGATTGTCTCAAGTTCATCATGATGACTATGCTTGTAATCTGTTATGCTTATTTCTGAGTACTTATTCCGCTGCAAGTAGTTCTTCGCTAAGGAATTTCCTCACCGCAAATTCCTCGTTGAAGAATTCATAAAATCGCCTATTCACCCCCCGTAGTCGATATAACGCACTTTCAATTGGTATCGAGCAAGGTACTCCCTTGTTACGTGTGATTTTGGTTTAACCACACGGAGTTTTAGTTATGTCGACCGTAGGTATGATCAAGGTCTCAGCAGGGTGTCCTACCTTCGATGGGACGGACTACCCCTCATCGAAGAACAAAATGCGAATGCATCTTGAAGCAATTGACAACGATCTACGGTATGTTGTGAAAAAGGTGTTTCCTCACCACACCCTCTCTGAATGATGCTGATGTGAAGAGATTCAAGCAACTCGATTCTCAAGCGAAGAATATCATATGTGTCCATCTGAGCAAAGGTCAATATGGAAGAGTGAGTGCTTTGGAATCTGCCAAGCTCATATGGGACAGGCTGTCCAAAGTAAATGAAGGTGTCTCAACTCAGCGTGACTCTCGAGTTGATGTACTTCGGAATCTCTTCAACCGCTTCAAAAGACTCGACAATGAAAATGTTCAACAAACCTTCGATCGCCTCACTGACATCTCAAATGAGCTTCAAGCACTTGGCGCCACTGACATCACCGACCATGAGGTGGTGAAGAAATTGTTAAGATCGCTTGATTCCTCATTTGATACTTTGGCACTGATGATACAAGAACGAGCTGACTACAAGTCTCTTGATCCTGCCGATATCCTCGAAAGGCTAAATACTCACGAAGTTCCGACTTCTTTAAAAGAGAGATCTCTATGGTTACGGCTATGGAAAAACACGTGCCACGAAGGCCAAGGCTGTGTTCGAATCGAGAGTGAAGACTCGGTAGTAGCCTTGGAGATCCTGAAGAATTTGGCGAGGAGCTAGCAACGCCGTGAAGAAATTCCAAAAATTCTCAAGACGTGGTCGCTTTGGAAAATCCTCAAGAAGCAAAGGATTCCTCATCTAGTGACTATAAGAGAAGACTTTGTCACAAATGCAAGAAGCCTGGTCACTACATCCAAGATTGTCCTCAGTGGGAAAAGGAATTAAGGAAGAAGAAACACAAGGATTACAGTTCTGATGACGTGAAGAAGAAGAAGAAATCATCGAAATCTTCATCATCAAAATCCTCAAAACCTTCTTCTCACAAGAAGAGCAGCTCCAAAAAGGCTCGGGCATTCATTGGCAAGGAAATGGACTCAAGCTGAATCGAGGAACATGAGGAAGAGGAGGAGTCTCAAGAATCTGAATCTAGTGTGGCTAGTCCGGCTCTTGCTCTTGCTTTTGTTAGCAAGACCATCTTCAACATCTGAAGAAACCGACTCACCGACAAGCCCGATGAGGATGATGATGACTACGCCCCACCTATTGCTTCATGGCAAAAGGTGCTAAGGTACTAAATTTCACCTCCTCTGAATCTAGTGAAAATGAATCGATGAGGATCTCCAGCCCAGCTACTCTAAACTTGCTAAGATTGCTATAAAACAACAAAGGGCTTTTGAGAAGGTTCAAAACATGCTAGATAAGAGTGATGATATGTTAGGTGAAGAAATGGATCGCACTCAAGCCCCGATCGAAAATCTTCAGAGACTTAGGTCTAGGCTTGACAACCTTCAAGGTCATCATAACACTCTCTTATCTCGATCATGAGAAACTTTCTTATGAATTTCTTCAAAGAAAGCAAGATCTTGAGAAGCTAAGAGTAAGTTATGAAGATCTTCAGAAGGAGCGCGATTCATTACTTGCTCAACAAATCAGCGCTTCTCAAGAAGAATTTGTTCCTCCATGCTTAAAGTGCATTGAACGTGAATTTGCTAATTCTTCACCTGAATGTTCAAATGCTTCAATTGTTACAAATTCTTCACCTGCTTCTGCTATCACTAATTCCTCATATGAGGACATTGCTAGTATCACTAGTGATGCAGGACTGAAGGAATTGTACATGACAGGCATGTACAAAAGCCTCAAAGGGCATCAGACTCTTTGTGATGTGCTTAAAAAGCAGATCCTCAACAGGAACCCTAGGAAAGAGGGTATTGCCTTTGAGAGGAAACTCAATGCTAATGGAACGTATTGGAAGCCTGAGCAGTATCCCAAAACCTCATGGGTTGCTACAAAGGGACCTCCAGTTGATCCATCTAACTTATCTGGCTTTACATGCGAATTTCCTCATTCTGCTGATGAGTCATTTGACTCCAACTATAGACTGTTCAAGAATCAGAATGGTGAAGTATTTGCTAGATATGTTGGCACTAACTGCAGGAACGGTTCCCCTATGAAGAAAATCTGGGTTCCCAAGAAGTGCCTTGAAAATCTTCAGGTGAATGTCCTCATGACACCACCTGTGAAGAATAGGAACCCCAGATCAAATTCTTCATATGGACCAAATTCTTCATATGGACCAAATTCTTCATATGGACCAAATTCTTCGTATGGATCCAAGTCCTCATACGGACCAAATTCCTCACGTGGATCAAATTCCTCAAAAGGATCAAAGTCCTCATATGATTATCATCGTGCTAACAATTACATTTTCGCGAGGTAGAGCTAAGGGCTATGAATATGTGCATTATTCTTCAAACCAATATGTTCATAGGTCCTCGAAGAATTTCTCTGCCTATTCATATGCTTACCCTAACCCCTCTTATGTGAAACGAAATGGTTTGGCTTCCATGCCACCATTCTCGTATGGTGCTCGTAGAGTGATGAACTCTTTGCCACCCCTTCAGATGTGGGTGGTGAAGAAAAAGAACTAATCTCTTCTGCAGGGTCAGGTCTCCAGACGTGCCTAAACGTCTCAAGAATTTCCGGGGTCCTGAAAAATGCACGAAAGGACGCAGCTAATCATGATGAAATGAACTTTCATTTCACACGTCCTCCCATCGCTTATCTGAATCTTGGTGATGAAATTCATCGATGAACTTGATATCATATTCTTCACCGATGAAGTATATGAGATCGTAAGTTGTACTAATTCATCTGCAGGATGATCAACCCAAAGCCACTGAGTGGATTCTCGATAGTGGATGTACAAATCACATGACTGGTGACAAGAATCTATTGATGGATGCTCCCATATCACCGTCACATCTGAAGCATATCATGTTTGCTGACAAAGGCAAAAGTCAGGTATTGGGTCTTGGTAAGGTTGCTATTTCTAAGGACATGCACATGGACAAAGTCATGCTTGTTGAGTCCTTAGGATATAACCTCATGTCAGTCTCAATGCTTTGTGATCTTGATATGGTTGTTATCTTTGGCAAGTATCATTGTGTTGTGATTATGGAAGCTGACAATTCCAAAGTCTTCGAAGGCTTTAGGAGAGGAGACTTGTACATTGTTGACTTTTCCACAGGACCACAACCAGCCATGTGCCTACTTGCAAAAGCTTCAGAAGGCTGGCTATGGCATCGACGACTTGGTCACGCAGGCATGAGGAATTTGCACACGCTTGCGAAGAAGAAGCATGTCATTGGCATTGAAAATGTCAAATTCCTCAAGGATCACCTATGCGGAGCCTGTGAAGCCGGAAAAATGACCAAGGCCAAGCATCCAGCGAAGACTATCATGACCACTACTCGTCCCTTCGAATTGCTTCACATGGACCTCTTTGGTCCCAAGCATTACTCAGCTGTCACTAATGATGCATCTATTTATGGCTTTGTTATTGTTGATGATTACTCTCGTTACACATGGGTACACATTGTTACTTACAAAAATCAAGTGCAGGAAATCTTCAAATGATTTTCCTCGAGGGCTTCAACCAACTTTGGTGTGAAGATCAAGCACATCAGGAGTGACAATGGAACCGAGTTCAAGAATTCGGTCTTGATGACTATCTTGATGAACTTGGTATTACTCATGAGTTATCTGCTCCTTATACTCCTCAAAGGCAAAATGGCGTCGTGGGCGCAAGAACAGAACTCTTGTTGAGATGGCTCGCACTATGCTTAATGAATACAAAACGCACGGTCGTTTACGGATTGAAGCAATTGACAACTGCGTGACACATCATCAACAGAGTATATCTTCACAAATTCTTCAAGAAGACTGCCTATGAACTCCTCACTGACAAGAAACCTAATGTAAGTTATTTCAAAGTCTTTGGTGCTAAATGCTGGATTAGAGATCCTCACCACAACTCTAAATTTGCACCGAAAGCACATGAAGGTTTTATGCTTGGTTACGGAAAGGACTCGCACACCTCTGAGTCTTCAACATCGCTCATCACAAGATTGTTGACACTTTGTAGATGTGCGGTTCGATGAAACTAATGGCTCGCAAAGAGAGCACCTACCTTCTGTGTTAGATGAACCAGCACTGAGGATTCTATCAGGTTCAAGGCAACCGAGGATGTCATTCCCTCTTGAAGAAAGCTGAAGAATTCATTCCTGTCTGTGAAGAGAACGCCGAGCTGATGCACTGAAGAAAATGCTGAAGAAAATGGTGCCGAGGAAAATGATCAAATTCCTCGGCGACAACCAGCTCATCCTCGCGTTGCAAAAGAAGTGCAAGTTGATAAGATCATCGATGACATTGAAGCGCGGAGTCCTCTCACACGCTCAAAAGCTTCACATTTATCTAACTTTTGTGGGCACTATGCTTTTGTCTCTATCACAGAGCCCACTAAGGTAGATGAAGCATTTACGAGCCGGAGTGGATTCAGGCCATGCAAGAAGAATTACATCGATTCGAGCTCAACAACGTGCGGGAACTGGTCAAACGTCCAGATCCTCGCAAGCATAATATCATTGGCACAAAGTGGATCTACCGCAACAAGCAAGATGAAACTGGCCTTGTGGTGAGGAATAAGGCACGACTAGTAGCTCAAGGCTACACACGGGTTGAAGGAATTGATTTCGATGAAACTTTTGCACCTGTCGCTAGACTTGAGTCTATTCGCATATTACTCGCCTATGCTAACCATCACAATATCACCTTATATCAAATGGATGTGAAAAGTGCATTCCTCAATGGTAAGCTTGAGGAAGAAGTATATGTTGCACAACCCCTAGGTTTTGAAGATCCAAAGAATCTCGACAAAGTCTTGAGACTAAATAAGGCCCTCTATGGCCTCAAGCAAGCCCCTCGGGCGTGGTATGATACATTGAAGGAATTCTTCGTGAAGAATGGCTTCACACCTGGTTCACTCGATCCTACTCTCTTTACTAAATCTTATGATGGTGAACTTTTTGTGTGCCAAATATATGTTGATGATATTATCTTTGGCTGTACTGACCAACGTTATAGTAATGAATTTTCCTATATGATGAGTGAAGAATATCAAATGTCTATGATGGGAGAGTTGAAATTCTTCTTAGGTCTTCAAATTAAATCCAACAACACAATGGCATATTCATATCTCAGGAGAAATACCTCAAAGATGTCCTGAAGAAATTCGGCATGCAAGATTGCAAAGGTGTCAAAATTCCTATGCCCACAAATGGCCATCTTTGCCTTGATGAAAATGGTATTGACTTGATCACAAGGTATACCGCTCCATGATTGGTTCTTTATTGTACTTATGTGCATCTAGGCCAGATATAATGCTTAGTGTTTGCATGTGTGCCCGATTTCAAGCTACAAGAAGGAATCACACCATAAAATTTGTGAAGCATATTCTTTGATATCTAGCTCACACACCAACACTAGGATTATGGTACCCCAAGGGCTCTACTTTTGATCTCATTGGATATTACGACTCGACTATGCTGGTGATCGTGTGGACCATAAGTCAACATCTGGTACTTGTCATTTCCTCGGACGATCTTTTGGTGCATTGGTCCTCGAAGAAGCAGAACTGCATACCACCATCCCTTTGCGGAAGCTGAATACATTCTTCTTGGCTCGTGTTGTGCTCAATTGCTGTGGATGAAGCAAACTCGCAAGGACTACGACATTGACGTGAAGATTTTGCCTCTCTACTGTGACAATGAGAGTGCCATCAAGATTGCTCACAACCCAGTTCAGCATTCGAAGACAAAGCACATTCAAATTCGTCATCATTTTCTTCGTGATCATGTGTTGAAGGGCGACATCTCCATCGAGCACGTGAAGACTGAAGAACAGCTAGCTGACATCTTCACTAAGCCCTTGGATGAGAAGAGATTTAGCAAGTTGCGGTGTGAGCTAAATATCTTAGAATCTTCGAATGTTCTTTGAAAAAGACACACATCCTAACACTTATGCAAAATTGATGACTTAGATGTGCAACACATGAAGAAACGTTTTTCTTCAATCAATGAAGAATAACACTCTTAGTGTGAAGAAATTAATGAAGAATTTGATTCTCATAACCCTACGACAATTGTACGCGGTGTCTGAAATCATCATTCTTATCTGATGGGTCACGCCACCACCAAAGTTGAAAATCTTCAATTTGAGTTTTTCCTTAGTTTTGAAATTCTTGATTTTCAAATTCTTCAACTTTGCAAAATCTTCACTGTTTCCGTCGTCTTTCTTCATTGGCTATATATATATATATATATATATATATATATATATATATATATATATATATATATATATATATATATATGGGTTTATGTCCTCTCTGACATTCACTTATGGCTATTTCTTCAAGTCGCTTTTTTCTGCTAAGTGAATGTGATCGGACCCTTCCCCCTCTATGCTATACTCAACCCAATCTATTCACAAACTCTTCATGTGCGTTCTACTTTGAAACTCGTTCAAAATCTTCACTGTGTCCTTGAAAGCTGAAGAAATTGCGAACGGAACTTTAAAACTGATCTTATCCAAACCTTCGGTTTTGCCGCTCAAACCGTTCCGCATCCCACGATGCATTATTTTATTAACCCACGATCATACACGATCTCCACTACACAGTACGTGGGTGACACATGTCGTGAGAAGGGAAATGGTCAGGGGCATGTTCGTCCTAAATCTTCGGGCGATCCGTTTTTCACCGCGTCTATAAATACCCCTCTCTCCCTTCCTCACTCTTACTCTTTCGACCTCTCTCTCCCGCTCGAGCTCCTCAAACCCTAGCGCCGCCGCTACTCCATCGTCGCCGGTGAGGAAAAGCTTCACTGACTCGACCTCGTCGCCGACGTACTCGCGCCGACCGCGGAAATCTTCACTCCGCCATCGCCGTAGCTGTCTTCCTCAGCCAAGTTAGGGCGTGGAAGATCTGAACGGACGAACTTCTCAACTGTTCTTCTCAGTTCGTCGTGTTCTTCACTTCGGGTAATTAAAAGTTACTTTTATTACTCGCTTTGATTCTCAAATCTTCTTCAAATTCTTCAAAGGTGTTTATTCTTCAAATCTTCACACATATGAACAACTCAAATCTCTTGATTCGTTTCTCTAAGCAATGATTTTCTTCAAGATTCCTCAATTGTGTGGATCCTCGACCTATACAACTCTGGAACCTAAGACAAAGAACGCTTAGTGAAATTCTTCAAGGCTCATCTGGTCAAAATCCTCAAAACTTGTTCTTTTTGAAAAACCTTCTGAGAACGCATATGACTTCTCCAAATTCCTCGCACCTATACTCTGTTCACAGGTACAAATGTCATTGCTTTGAATCCCTAGGTTCTCATCAACTTAACTCATTTGCAACGTTCCTTGAAGAAAAACTGCATACTTCTTGAGAGAACTCAATTGTTCAATTTCCTCAATCGAAGAAAATGGCGAGACGGTAAGAAGCCACGAGAAGGAGGAAAGAAACACGAGGTTATGACTGCGTTTGAAATCCACGAGGAAATATATGCGACTCATCGCACACCGGAGGAAGAAAGCAAAAATCAACGCAAAGGTGCGTATTCGGAAGATTGAACGGAGATGGGCACGGGAATGGAGGAATATAGATATGTAACTCCTAAGTACATGAAGAAATTCGCTCTTAATCCTCCATGCCCAAGAGCTCCTTTGGCACTGGCCAAATAGCTGATCCTCTAGCATCAAACGCGGTGAGGACTTTCACGATGAATGGGCTAAACGTCAAGCAAAATTGGCAAAGCAAGCAAAGGAGGCGTTGAAGAAATTCAATGAGGATTACGCCACTTGCTATCGCCACAGAGGTCTCGGTCAAACCGAGGAAATCAATGCAAAAGAAGCCTGCTCATAAGCCAAGTGCTTCATCATCTGCGCCCTTACGGCCAAGTTCCTCAGCAGCACCTTCCAAGCAATTTCCTCACACTGCTGCCGTTCCACCAAAGTCCTCAACAGCTCCGTCAAAACCTTCAGTTCCTGTGCACCTAGCTACATGTCAAAGGACGGCTGGCTTTTCAATTGCCTCAGGCATTTCTGCAAGTTCCTCAGCTGCTCCCATTTCTTCAACTGGTCCTACTCAGCTGAAGACCAAAGCAACAGCTGGACGAGGTCCTCGGCCTAGCCCAAAGAAGAAATTGGTTGCATTCCATGTACCATCTGATGATGAAGCATCTGATGAAGAACTTGCGGAAATCATCAGAGACCGTCAAGTAAAGGCCGCTAGAGCCAAAGGTACATCTGTGCCACTGCTATTGGACCCGAAGAAAGTCCTCGACTTTATTGATCTCTGGCACAATGATCCCAATAACCCTCTGCCTGACCTTCATTTGACACCTGGACAAAGTCATATGTTGACTCACTTCATAGCTGAAGAAAAATGGAAGTTTGAGAAGGCGAGGGAAATAAAAAAGGCTCAATACAGGAAGGAGAAGTTCCTAAAGAAAAACGTTGTCAAGATGACACCTGAGGAGCTTCTCCAGGTCCAGACTGAAATTCAAGACCTCAGCAAAAACTTCAATTCATACTATGCTGATTGGCAAGGGGCCAAGGTCAGATTCGTCAACCTCACGAAGAAATTCACAAATGTTGCTGCCCCAGTGCAACGTGAAATTCCTCAGGCTGGAGCCTCAGCTCAGCCTACTGAAGAAAATGCCAGCACCGCTGATGTCGTTCAGCCTGCTGATGAAAATGTTGATTCCAGGGCTGATGATCCCATTCCAGCCGCTGAAGAAATTGCTGTGGCACCCACTAGTGGTGCGCTGAAGAAATTGCTCAAGACAGGGAACCGCATCGATTGCTCTGAAGAAAGCGAACCAAATTCCTCGGCTCCTCCTGCGCCAACTCCAACTCCAATTCTTCCATCTGCTTCTAATGTGAAGAAAACCAAGGCTGCGTAACGAGCTGCTGTGAAGAAAAGGAAAGCATCACCGCGTCGATTCTTGACTGCGAAGAAAATGAAGCCAATGACCAGCTCATTCGAAAATCCAATTGATGCTGTTCCAATTTCCTCCATACCATCAAAGGAAGTTGTTCCTTTTGGAGAAGACTACGAGATCCCAATCGGATCCGATGAAGAACATCAGTCTGCTGCTTCGTCAGAGCAGGTTGATGAAGAAATTGAAGTGGTTGCCATCCCTTCAACCCCAGTTATTTCCTCATCAGACTATGACATTCCTCAGGCTGGTGTTGAGGAAATTGAAGATGAAGATGTGGATATTGGATGCACCACTCCAGTGATAAATGATGACTTTTGGGAAAGTCAGCATCCCAATACTCCTCTCTTCACCCCGCTCCAACAAATTACTCAGTCCCCTGCACAAATAGTCCAAATGGACTCTGAAGAAAATCAACCCACTGGTTCTGTGCATGAAGAAATTCCAGCCACTAGTGCTGATGAAACTGCTTCTTCGCTAATCCTCGATCGCACTTTTGTTGAGGAACAAGAAATTCCTCACCGAGGAACCTGAACTTACGATTCCTGAGGTGGTAATGCAACTCACTGACACCCCTCTGCCCAAGCAAAAGAATCCGTTCTCAATCAAGCAAAAGTTCAAGGCTGAAGACTTCTTTGCCGAGCACGTGTTCTTCATTGAATATAATCCATATGATTCTGCTCGCATTAGGAAGAGGCGCACGGACTGCCACCAAGCCAACTTCTATTCCTCGGTGCTCTTCAACAAGGATAAAATCTTCGATCATGCTCATATTCCTCATGTGGATATGGAGTCGCTGCCGAGCTTTGAGCCGATCCTCGGTGTTCTTCACGACGAGGACTTCTAAATTTCTGCACCGATATCTCGTGGATCGAACGAAGAGCTAATTCTTCAGTTTTATGCAACGCTTCACATCACCGGAGACGCTGAAGATGTGCACTCATGGGTCTTAGATTGGATGACTGAAAACACTCACTACAAGGCACCAGCAACTGAATTGCTTCGTGCTCTACCACTCAGTCCTCCGCTTGATGGTGCACGTCGTATTTACGACGAAAAAGAACTTTCAGATCACTATATGCAAGTGCTGATGAAGCCTTTGAAGCCAAGGCAGGCCCCAAGAACCAAATTCCTCGTCAAGGAATTATTATATGTGCCTCGGAAAGTCTATCGTATTCTGATGAAGACTATGAGTCCTATCAAAGGCCACGACTCGAACGATGAAGAAGTCGTTGGCATCATGAAGAATATGCTTTTCAACATCATCCATGGCGTTCCCATCAACTTCCATGATTTCTTCATGAGGACTCTGGCAAACATTGCTATGTCACCATTTGAGCTGAAGCCTTATGCGCCTTGGATTATGAGATTCATCAGGTCAAGGGCTTCACTCAATTACAAGGCTGATACTTTGAACCACTGCAGCTACTTGCCCCCGATTGAAGTCCTCAAACGGAACTTTACCTCAGCTGATGACAAGGGCAAGGCTACTGCTGTGATCGATGAAGGCATTCATCCATTGGATGGGCAGTTTCGCAAAGCAGCATCCTACTCCACCAATGATGACTCTGCCACACATGACTCAGCCGCAAATACCTCAGTCAAGCAAAGTCCTCAAGCTACTGCACCCAGGGTGATGACTGATCGCGAGTTACTCCTTAGTCTTCATCAGAAGGTTGATCGTAATCATAAATGGGTCAAGCGCCGCTTGGTACTCTTCTTTACAACATGACCTCCACACACAATGCGGTGAAGAAAAACCACTACTACCTCCATGAAACCTTCAAGCGCACTGGCTGTTCTTTCACATGTCTACAAATGAAGAAGAATCGACTTCAATGGGTCTCAAGGAAGAATTTGACCGGTCTGCACCTCCTCAGAAGAAATTCAAGAAGGTCAAAGTTCCTTCCTTGGTGGCTAGCTCCTATTCTTCATCTCATGACAATCGATGAAAATGAAGATTTGGAAGATACATGTTGGTCCTACTTCAACAAACCACCCGACAATCTTTGGCGCTCCGTCTTCAACTTGAAATTCTTCAAGAGCGTTAGTCCTCGGTTTGATCCTTTTGGTCATTCGATGACAAAGGGGGAGAAATTTGAGTTAGTCTTCAAGCGGGTCTAGTTTTTGTCTATATACAGTATTTTATTAAGTTACAACTCTCGTTCTTCTGAAACCTTTTATTAGATCGAGTTGTAATCTTAAACCCGATGGTGCTTTGATACATTTGATGCATTATGCTCTTGCTCTATACTCTGATTCTCGTGAGCTCTTTGAAAATCTTCATAGCAAATCGATGTGGGCTCTGATACTCTTGATGCGTTACATTGCATAACATCAAGCACCATATTTCATCATGCATTTCAAATTCTTCATATTATATGTTAAATGCGTGTATGAATTACAAGATATAGGGGGAGATCTCCATGATTCATTTCTTCAAATGTGCATTGCCTCAAAAGCAAATTCCTCACTATGCACATCTTCAGGGGGAGTTCTTCTATATCTTGCAATCAAATTCCTGATTATCAGTATTTTCAATTCATATGTTTATCCCCGTTGAAAACTTAATATATATTGTCATCAATCACCAAAAAGGGGGAGATTGTAAGTGCATCTAGTGCCCCTTAGTGATTTTGGTGTATTGAAGACTTATAGGTTAAGGAACTGATGTGTTTGTAAGTGTACACAGGTCTATAAGTCTATGAGGAGTTTGATATTTACAGTGAAAGTCGACCCCTAAAAATGAAGTTCTTCAACTGAAGACTTTGATATTCTGAAGACTTTCTGAAGACTTTGAAAGTGAAGAAATTGGTGTGACCTTGAAGACTTGGTATTCATTTGAGGAACATGAAGCGTGAAGACTTTTGTTTTCGTAGTTTCATTTTCTCTTTCTTGAGTCATAGGAAACACCGTCTTTGTTAAAGGGGTCGAGGAAATACTAAGCAAAAATTTCCATGTGATGCTCAACTCAAAATCCTACACCTACCAATCCCTTGAGTGAAGCCTTTGGAAATCTCATACGATTCGGTCAATTTCTTGATGTGAGACGAAGCTCTTCCGGTGTTGAGGAATTTGTTCGGCGAGGAGTTAGGAATTCGCCAGTGAATTGCCTACTGATGAGGAACATGATAGCCCCGAGGAATTTGATATTCAAATTTCCGACCGTTCTTGTGTCTTCTTACCTGTCCCAAAATATCTTATCCACCTAACGGTCATATCATTGAAGGGCATTTATGTCTTATCATGTCGGGCTGCTCCCTAGGCTATAAATAGCTGCCCCCTACAACCACTAGCTGGTTGGCTGCTTCGAGAGAAACTAGACACTTGTCATTTGAGAGCAACCCATCCTCTGAGGACTTTGAGCGAAAATCATCAAGTGAGGAAAAACCCAAAAACCAAACCCCTACAACCCAAAGTGATTGAGCATCACTGAAGAAATTGATCCTGCGTGGATCCGACGCTTGTTACCTTTGAAGACTGTGCTTCTTCCAGACGGTTAGGCGTCATGGTCTAGAGCATCCAAGAGGAATTGTGGATCGCCGAGTGACCAAGTCTGTGAAGGTTTGGAAGTCACCAAGACTTACCACGAGTGATTGGACGAGGTCATGTGACCTTAGTTCAAGGAGAATACGGTGAGGACTTGGTGTCCCGAGCTGCGTGCTCGGCCGATCGGGTGTCCGGGACTGTGTGTCCTCGAGTTTAAATACTCAACCGCTCCAACCAGACGTACAACTGAGACATCAGTTGGAACTGGTCTACCAAATCATTGTCTTCACCAACCTAACTGGTTCTATTTCCTCAACCCTTTCATTTCCTCGTTAGTGTGTTGAATGTTTGTTCATATCTGTGTTTGAAGACTTTGACTGAAGACTTTCTCAATTTCCTCAGTTCAATTTCTTCAGTCTGTTTGTCTTCATCTTGTGTTATCCTGTGATTACGCTTTCTGTACTCTGTGATTGTCTCAAGTTCATCATGATGACTATGCTTGTAATCTGTTATGCTTATTTCTGAGTACTTATTCCACTGCAAGTAGTTCTTCGCTAAGGAATTTCCTCACCGGCAAATTCCTCAGTGAAGAATTCATAAAAATCGCCTATTCACCCCCCTCTAGTCGATATAACGCACTTTCAGTGTTCCACCAGCTCAGCATGGACAATGCTTTAGTCGCCATCACGGCCGACTATCCCGGACTATATCCGGCTTCCCAGGTGATTGCGGCCGAAGCCCTGACACCGTCATTCCTTCCTTGCTTATTTACGACCGCCGTATATGATGGCACTTTGGTGAGGCGCCCTAGGGCGAGAAGCCGAGTTCGCGGTGGCTGACTAACAAGGGCGATTCGGACCAAGAGGCGGAAGAGGAGCGGCGCGATCAAACGTCGCCGCAAAGGTGTAGCTCACAATTCAGTATTTAGAGCAACGTTCCTAGGAAGCGTTTGAGTGCTCATGACTTCTATAGGGAAAAAAGCGTCCGCTGGACTGCGGGCGTGGAAGTTGTCAATCCAACCTCTACCAGCCGGGCTCCCGCACCTGGTCAGGAGGGGGAGGCGAGCGCAAGGCGCGAGCCGGACGTTCCTCCGACGGAGGATGCCGATAGATTGTCCGCCACCAAGTCTGAGGTGGAGAGTGCCCTGAATCACAGGCGCCACGACAAGATTTCGTGACGCGTGCTTCTCCCCGAGGCGTTGAATGCCTTTAACACGGGGGCCAGCGCACCTTCGTGCTGCTCAAGATGGTTTTATCGAGCCACGGAGCGGTATGTAAAAGACATACTGGGTAAGAGAATTTTAATAGTTATATATACCGGTAGCCCGGAGACTTAAAGTAGTTATAGTAAACTGATTTAAGGATCATATGAAACGAGGGATCTTCTGAGAAGAATACCCAACTGTCTCGGGAGCTGCAAGAGTGCAAGGTCCAACTTGAGGCCGCATTTTACGGCGCGGGAGGAAACGCAAGGACTTCTCACAGTAACGCATTATTTTAGAAAGATAAGTAGCGTTTGGCCTTTGCGCAAGTCTAAAAAGCGACATTGCAGGTCTTGCGGACAAGATCCGGACAGGCAAGAACTTCTGCGCCAACTAAAGGCCGGCGAGAGGGTGCTGCATAAGGTGCAGCATGAAAGGAACAAGCTCCAGGATGCCCATGCCCAGCTTGGAGAAGAGCTGAAAGGCGTTCAGGCCGAGCTGTCGGGCTCCGTTAAGGAGAATCGGTAACCGTCGCGGCATGTATAGTAAGTGCTTGAGCGAACTCCTTTGAAAAGAAGAGTTCGTGAGGAAGTCAATTTGACAGAATATGTCTTTAGGTATGCTCACAGTGTCGCCCTGGAGGAGATGCCCGTAATAACGGGTGATCAACTTCAATTGCTGCAACCGATCGAACGAGTTCGGCGGGCTATGAGCGGGCGTCATCCAGCGTTATGGCCAGCCTTCTCCATGCCCGAGGGTCTTGGGGAGCTTGCGGAGAAGCTGCAGGAGTGCGGCAGCGCTTCCATTTATGGAAGATTTCGACTGCCGCCAAGGTGCCGAGGAGGCGGGGCCATGGTAAAGACGTGGTACAAGAAGGCGGATCCCAACCATATGGCGAAGTCGGACTGTGGGGCCCGATGGGAAGGAGATCCTGTGAGTTTAGTATACGGCCAAGTGGAGTTGGCGCTAAATTTTCCCAACAGACTGTAAATTAGACAACTTTGTTAGGCGGGATTGAGGAAGAATACAATCGGTCGATTTGACAATGTATTATAAAATGACATACAAAATGCCTTCTAGCCGGATTGTAGATCGTTTGTCTTTGCCGACCTTTTAAACCCGACCTCGGGTCCCTAGAGTCCGGAGTGTGTCCGAATACCTTCTCGGTTATGAAAGAACCGGGGTATGCATGGAGACCAGGTGTAGGGGTCATCAGTGCTTTATCAGACAAGTGCCCAACTAGTTATGTTATATTACATGGGTATTAAGAAACATCTTCCAGGGAGAATAGTTCCGTTAAGGGTTCCTTTCCTCTGGGGGTGGCATGCCCTAAAGTGCATGTCCGGACTTGAAAAAAAGCAGAAAAACATCTGGGGCAGATAAATAAGTGGATAAAAAATCATCTTTTAAGTCACCAACCAAATATTCCCTTAACAACGCTTAGCTTTCGGCTTCACCCGGTCGAGGTACACATCCGGTGACCAGCGGTAACAATCGCAGAGGTGCTCCCTTTACCTCCTAGCCGAACAATCGGGAACGTAGGGGTAAGCACAGGAGCCAAGCAACCCAGCTTGGCCAAAACTTAAGTCATATCGATGCATATAATGGTGAATAAAAGGTACATGTGGAGGCTTGACACATGTGCTGGGCATGAAGCCGTATAATTAAGCTACGGTAAAGAAGCCCCGGTATAATGAGTGCGGATAGCACATCAATTCTTGTGACGTTAGCAAGTAGGCCTTTTAAGGCTTGGATGAATAGGGTTGAGAAGAAAAAGAGAAACAAAAGGCAGCTGAAGTAAAAAAAAAATTTGGACGGGGGGAAAGGGACGAACTCTTAGTCCGGCGCTAGGCATAGAATCGTCGGAGGCGGGCTGCGTTCCATGGGTTCGGCTCGAGTCGGTTATCCGATCCATTTAAATGAGACGATGCGCTCCGGTCAGGACTTGATCGATGATGAAGGGCCTTCCCATTTGGGCTTGAGCTTGTCCTTTTTCTTGCCCGTGAGCGTAGAACCAGTTCGCCAACATTGTAAGTCTTGGCCCATACTTCTCGCTTTGATATCTTGAGCTGCTGGCGATAGAATGCGGAGCGAGCCTTGGCGACGTCGCGCTCTTCCTCCAATGTGTCCAAGCTATCCTGCCGATCCAACTCGGCTTCTCTTTCTTCGTACATGCGCACTCGAGGTGAGTCATGAATGATGTCGCAGGCAAAACTACTTGCGCCGTATACCATAAAAATGGTGTGAATCCGGTAGTACGGTTAGGCGTTGTCCGCAGCCCAGAGCACGGAGTCGAGCTCCTCTACCGGTCGTGTCGATTTCGTAAGGGACCGCACTAGTCTGGGTTTGATGCCGCTCATTATTAGACCATTTGCTCGTTCCACTTGACCGTTGGTTTGAGGATGATAGACTGAAGCGTAGTCGAGCTTGATGCCCATACTTTTGCACCATGATTTAACCTCATCGGCGGTGAAGTCCGTGCCGTTATCGGTGATGATGCTGTGGGGGACACCATAACGGTGTACTACCCCGGATATAAAGTCTATCACTGGTCCGGACTCTGCCGTTTTCACTGGCTTGGCCTCTATCCATTTGGTGAATTTATCCACCATGACCAATAGGTACCTTTGCTTGTGGGTTCCCCCTTTAAGTGGTCCAACCATGTCAAGCCCCAGACCATGACGGCCAGGTAATGGGTATAGTTTTGAGGGCGGTGGGTGGCATATGGCTCTGATTAGCAAAGAGGCGACAACCGACGCATCTTTGGACTAAGTCACGAGCATCCTTTCGGGCCGTCGGCGATAAAATCCTGTCTGGAATGCCTTTCCTACAAGGGCCCGAGCTGCAGCGTGGTGTCCGCCTAGTCCGGCATGAATTTCAGCCAGGAGGTTTCGCCCTTCCTCTTCGG
Organism: Aegilops bicornis; assembly: GCA_021605145.1. Classification (NCBI taxonomy): domain Eukaryota; kingdom Viridiplantae; phylum Streptophyta; class Magnoliopsida; order Poales; family Poaceae; genus Aegilops; species Aegilops bicornis. The sequence goes on from CM038674.1 coordinate 644,073,957, forward strand.
AGATACACCTTTGAAGGACTCTGGTTGTGCTTTTCTTATAAAGTTCTCCCTCATAGACCTTGTAGGCTTTAGATCGCCGGACGATGCAGCGGGCCTCATTTTGGTCTTCGGGAAGCTCCTGCCTAAGCAAGTAGGCGAGGAATGGTTCTATCCACGGGGCAATTACTGCCATTATGTCGTGGTTGGAAGGTGTTATATCATCGGCTGAATCGCCGGTTGGTGCGGCTTGTTCCGGTTTGTTAGTTCCGGACTCCTCTTCCCATAGTACGGATGGCTTGAAGAGCCGTTCCAGGAAGATGTTAGGAGGGACAGCGTCGCGTTTTGCGCCAATGCGTGCCAGTACGTCGGCTGCTTGGTTATTATCCCGGGCTACGTGATGGAATTCGAGTCCTTCGAACCGGGCTGACATTTTTAGGACAACGTTGCGATATGCTGCCATTTTCGGATCTTTGGCGTCAAAGTCTCCGTTTATTTGGGATATTGCGAGGTTTGAATCGCGCACCTCTAGGCGTTGAATGCCCATGGAGATTGCCATCCGGAGACCATGTAAAGGGCCTCGTATTCGGCTGCGTTGTTGGAGTCCGTGTACATTATCTGGCACGTATTGGACTGTGTCCCGGTCGGGGGCGTCAATCTGACGCCAGCCCCAATCCGGCTAACATTTTAGAGCCGTCGAAGTGCATAATCCAATTGGAGTATGCGCCCGTACTCTTTAGGGAGTTCGGCTACGGTCCATTCAGCGACAAAGTCAGCCAAAACTTGTGACTTTATAGCTCGCCGAGGTTTGTAAGTTATATCAAATGGTAAGAGCTCAATGGCCCATTTTGCAGTCCTGCCCGTCGCATCGCGGTTGTTTATAATGTCGTTAAGTGGTACTTCAGGCCCTTGTTATCGAACACTCTTGAAAGTAGTGTCGGAGCTTCCGGGATGCCATGAACACCGCGTATGCTATCTTACGATAGTGCGGGTAACGGGACTTGCGGGGTTAACACAATGGATACGTAGTATCTTGGTTTTTGAAGAGGGAATTTATGCCCTTCTATTTCTCGTTAAACGACAGTACCGCGCTTACAACTTGATGCGTAGCTGCGATGTATAACAACATTGGTTCGCCCGGGTTGGGCGCAGCCAGACCGGATTTGTTGCCAATATGGCCTTTATTTCTTCGAGTCCGGCGGTGGCAGCATCCGTCCACTCGAAGTGTTCGGTGTGCCTAAGGAGGCGATAGAGGGGTAATGCCTTTTCTCCTAGGCGGGATATAAAGTGGCTTAAAGCCGCCACGCATCCGGTCAATTTTTGTATTTGCTTGAGGTCTTTTGGGATATCTAGCTGTGACAGAGCTCGGATCTTGGCTGGGTTTGCTTCAATTCCTCTACCGGATACGATGAAGCCCAGCAGCTTTCCGGCTGGTACCAAAACGCATTTTTCCGGATTCAGCTTGATGTCATATGCTCGAGGTCATCGAATGTGAGCCTCAAGTCGTCTACTAGAGTTTCGGCGTGTTTAGTTTTGACGACTCGTCGCTCACGTATGCCTCTCTTGTTTTGCCGATCTGGGTAGCCGGACATATACGAATCATGCGCTGATATGTTGCGCCGGCGTTTTTTAAGTCCGAAGGGCATCGTGTTGAAGCGAGAATGGTCCATATGGAGTAATGAATGCCGTTGCGGCTTGATCCGCTTCTGCCATCTTGATTTGATGATAGCCGGAGTATGCGTCCAGGAAGCACAATGAATCGTGCCCTGCAGTGGCATCGATGATTTGGTCGATGCGGGGGAGGGGGAAGGGATCCTTTAGGCAGGCTTTGTTTAGGTCTTTGAAATCGACGCATAGGCGCCAGGATTTGTCCTTCTTTGGTACCATTACCAGGTTTGCTAGCCAATCCGGATACTTGATGTCTCTGATGAATCCGGCTTCCAATAGTTTGGCTAGCTCTTCTCCCATTGACTGTCTTTTGGGTTCGGAAAACCGTCGAAGGGCCTGTTTAACTGGCTTGAATCCTTTTAGGATGTTTAGGCTGTGTTCTGCCAATCTGCGTGGGATTCCAGGCATATCCGAGGGGTGCCAGGCAAAAATGTCCCAATTTTCCCGAAGGAATTCTCATGATCTGGCGCCTACATCGGGGTTCAATTGTACCCCGATGGAGGCAGTCTTTGTAGGGTCCGTTGGGTGGACCTGGAAATATACTATTTCATCTGCTGGTTTAAAGGAGGTGGACTTGGATCTCTTATCGAGTATCACATCGTCCCTATTCACCGTAGAGCGCAGCGCGGTGAGTTCCTCTGGCGCTAGGGCTTCGGATAGTGCCTCTAAGGCTAATGCGGCTGTCTTGTTTTCGGCGCGAAGTGCTATGTCCGGATCACTAACAAGAGTGATTATTCCGCCGGGCCCAGGCATTTTGAGCTTCATGTACCCGTAATGGGGTACGGCTTGAAAAATTGTGAATGCCTCTCGTCCTAATATAGCGTGATATCCGCTGTTGAGCGGGGCCACTTGGAACGTGACTTCTTCGGATCTGTAATTGTCCGGTGAGCCGAATACCACATCGAGTGTGATTTTTCCTGTGCAGCGCGCCTCCCGGCTAGGGATTATTCCTCTAAAGGTTGTGCTTCTTCGCTCAATGCGGCTCCAGTCTATTTCCATATTTTGAAGGATTTTCTCGTATATGAGGTTTAATACGCTGCCGCCATCCATGAGGACTTTTGTAAGTCGAAAGCCGTCCACTATTGGACTAAGTACCAGTGCGGCTGGAGCTCGGGCTGTCCGGAATTTAGGTTCATCGCTGGCATTGAAGGTGATGGCTTTGTCGCTCCATGGATTGGTTGTTGCTACTTGGTAGACTTCGGCGAGGCTGCGGATTGTCCGTTTCCGCATATTCTTTGATGCGAAAGTCTCGAAGACTGTTGATACCGTTCCGATGTTGTTGGAGTGGTTTTCCGGGGCTAGAAGCTCCTCTCCACTTTTGGCCACCTGCCGTAATATCCAACATGCTCGAAGGTTATGTGTTGGGACGGCGCCTATACATCTTGTGAATTTTACAGGGTCCGCTAAGCCATCCCTCTAGTACGGTTCCGTGCCCTTTATGGGGTCTTTGATTTTTGGTTTTTGTATCTGGTGCTTGAGTGTAATGCACCCTTTTGTTGCGAACTAGGGTTGTATTCGGGGCCGGATTGTCCCAAAAATTATTTTCGGTTGTCCGGAAACTCTCCATCGCACAGTACTTTCGTACTATGGACGCCTTGGTCGTGGCGTGTAATTTCACGACGGCTGACGGCGTTCAAGAGTCCCTCGTCCGTGCAATTATTGCAAAAAATTGAGATTGCGTTTTCCTCTCGGCAGTCCTTTATCCCGTCCATAACCAGGAGGAATCTGGCCCAGTAGTGATGTACTGTCTCAGCGGGCTCTTGCCGGATTAGAGATAGATCGCATATGTCTGGGCGGGTGGGTGGAACTAAGTCCGGAACCCTACCCATCTCGAGGCTCGAAGGCCGAGAAGCTTCCGAATCTGGAAGCTTGGATTGCTGGACGTTGTCCAACGAGTCTGGTCTGATGCCTGACTTTAAGTTTAGTGCTTGATCGAAGTCCGTCCCTCCGCGGGAATCCGGCATGGAGGGTTCAGGAGCCCGGACATGACTAGTTTTCAATACAGGAGAAGCGTCGCCGCATTGTTCCTCTACCACTGCAACGTGGTGGGTGACCTGGGGAGAGTTAATCTCTCTCAGATTGGTTTTAAGCCCAATCTGATTATAGTATGTAGCGACTCCCAGGGCGGCGATGCGATCCAAGAGCTCGTTTACGGACGAGAGCTCTATTGGATCCAGTCGCTCGGCGAATTCCGAGCTGACGTGAAAATTGCTTTTGACGACTCGAGAGGTCATTGTCGAAGCGGTGGCCGGACAGGCGGTCATAAGAAAACCACCTAGCCGGATAGTTTGGCCGGCAGCCAAGGCTCCTTTGGCAAAAATACCGTCCTTGAAGACGGGTGGAGGCATCCTTCCTATCGGTGACGGCACAGAGGAACTCTCGATGAAAGCACCAATGTCGGTGTCAAAACCGGCGGATCTCGGGTAGGGGGTCCCGAACTGTGCGTCTAGGCGGATGGTAACATGAGACAAGGGACACGATGTTTTACCCAGGTTCGGGCCCTCTTGATGGAGGTAAAACCCTACGTCCTGCTCGATTGATATTGATATTGTGGATGTTTACGAGTGGATCTACCACGAGATCAAGGAGGCTAAACCCTAGAAGCTAGCCTATGGTATGATTGTAAGGGTTGTTGATGATGTTGTCCTACGGACTAGAGCCATCCGGTTTATATAGACACCAGAGAGGGCTAGGGTTACATAGAGTCGGTTACAATGGTAGGAGATCTACATATCCGTATCGCCAAGCTTGCCTTCCACGCCAAGGAAAGTCCCATCCGGACACGGGGAAGTCTTCAATCTTGTATCTTCATAGTCTTGGAGTCCGGTCGATGGCGATAGTCCGCCGATGATAGTCCGCCGACGATGGTAGTCCGCCATCCCGGACACCCCTAATCCGGGACTCCCTCACCGTAACTCCCTGCATTCAAAATACCCGAATCACTCGGAACCTTTCCGATGTCCGAATATAGTCGCCCAAAGATATCGATCTTTACGTCTCGACCATTTCGAGACTCCTCGTCATGTCCCTGATCTCATCCGGGACTTCGAACTACCTTCGGTACATCAAATCACATAACTTATAATACAAATCATCATCGAACTTTAAGCGTGCGGACCCTACGGGTTCGAGAACTATGTAGACATGAACGAGACACATCTTCGGTCAATAACCAATAGCGGAACCTGGATGCTCATATTGGCTCCTACATATTCTACGAAGATCTTTATCGGTCAAACCGCATAACAACATACGTTGTTCCCTTTGTCATAGGTATGTTAGTTACACGAGATTCGATCGTCTGTATCTCAATACCTAGCTCAATCTCGTTACTGGCAAGTCTCTTTACTTGTTCCGTAATACATCATCTGGTAACTAACTCATTAGTCACAATGCTTGCAAGGCTTATAGTGATGTGCATTACTGAGAGGGCCCAGAGATACCTCTCCGACAATCGGAGTGACAAATCCTAATCTTGAAATACGCCAACCCAACAAGTACCTTCAGAGACACCTGTAGAGCACCTTTATAATCACCCAGTTACGTTGTGACGTTTGGTAGCACACAAATTGTTCCTCAGGTAAACGGGAGTTGCATAATCTCATAGTCATAGGAACATGTATAAGTCATGAAGAAAGCAATAGCAACATACTAAACGATCAAGTGCTAAGCTAATGGAATGGGTCAAGTCAATCACATCATTCTCCTAATGATGTGACCCTGTTAATCAAATGACAACTCATGTCTATGGCTAGGAAACATAACCATCTTTGATTAACAAGCTAGTCAAGTAGAGACATACTAGTGACACTCTGTTTGTCTATGTATTCACACATGTATTATGTTTCCGGTTAATACAATTCTAGCATGAATAATAAACATTTATCATGAAATAAGGAAATAAATAATAACTTTATTATTTTCTCTAGGGCAGATTTCCTTGAAATACCTAGTTCAATCTCGTTACCGGCAAGTCTCTTTACTCGTTCCGTAGTGCATCATCTCGTGACCAACTCATTAGTCACATTGCTTGCAAGGCTTATAGTGATGTGCATTACCGAGAGGGCCCAGAGATACCTCTCCGAAACACGGAGTGACAAATCCTAATCTCGATCTATGCCAACCCAACAAACACCATCGGAGACACCTGTAGAGGATCTTTATAATCACCCAGTTACGTTGTGACGTTTGATGCACACTAAGTGTTCCTCCGGTATTCAGGAGTTGCATAATCTCGTAATCATAGGAACATGTATAAGTTATGAAGAAAGCAATAGCAACAAACTAAACGATCATAGTGCTAAGCTAACGGATGTGTCATGTCAATCACATCATTCTCTAATGATGTGATCCCGTACATCAAATGACAACTCATGTCAATGGCTAGGAAACTTAACCATCTTTGATCAACGAGCTAGTCAAGTAGAGGCATAGTAGTGACACTCTGTTTGTCTATGTATTCACACATGTACTAAGTTTCCGGTTAATACAATTCTAGAATGAATAATAAACATTTATCATGATATATGGAAATATAAATAACAAATTTATTATTGCCTCTAGGGCATATTTCCTTTAGTCTCTCACTTGCACTAGAGTGAATAATCTAGATTACATTGTAATGATTATAACACCCATGGAGTCTTGGTGGTGATCATGTTTTGCTCCTGAGAGAGGCTTAGTCAATGGGTCTGCAACATTCCGATCCGTATGTATCTTGCAAATCTCTATGTCCCCTTCCGATAATTGATGACAGATGGAATTGAAGTGTCTCTTGATGTGGTTGGTTCTCTTGTGAAATCTGGATTCCTTCGCCAAGGCTAGTGCTCCAGTATTGTCACAAAAGATTTTCATTGGACCCGATGCACTAGGTACACTACAAAAAAAGACACATCCGTGACATTTTGGGCCGAACGAATTTTTTTCCTGTCATACTTATGACACTTCTATGACGATAATTATGACAAAACCCGGTATCATCATAGATGTGGTGGGGTCCTACTTCTATGAAAAAAAATCATGACATAAAATGGGCTTTTCATCCTGGGCGGGCCGGAGACGCAGCTGCATGACATTCTTTGGGCCGTCCATGACGGAAAAAACCGTGGTAGAAGCAACAGCGAGGAAAATATCGGGGAGTTCCCGGTTACGGTGGGTGGTCGGGGGCCGAGCGATGCGTGTTTATCTCAGACGACGCTGCAGGTGCGAGGCGTTGGGCTCTAATCGAACTCGGCGATTGCACTGCAGGCTACACGTTACTGAACCCGAGCGATCGATCAATCCCTTGCTGTTAACTGAACCCGAGTGATTCGCCGCCATCGCCGCTAATCAAGCCGATCGATGCTGCCTCTGGATGAACAGTGAGCGTTGTTGGGGGGTTTGGATGAATAGTTCCTGGTGGGGGGTTGGATGAATAGGACCCCGTGGTAGTAGAGGCCGTTGCCTCTGGATGAACAGTACCCCGATCGATCGAGCCGGTGGAGGGGTGGATGAATAGGACCCCGTGGAGGGCTGGATGAACATGACGACCCCGTGGAGGGCTGGTTGAACAGTAGCCGGTGGAGGGCTGGATGAACAGTAGCCCGTGGAGGGGTGGTTGAACAGGACCCCGTGGAGAGGGCTGGTTGAACAGTAGCCGGTGGAGGAGCGCGTGGTGGAGGCTGGATGAACAGGAGCCCGTGGATGAGTAGTCGCAGGTGGAGGCTGGAGGAGGTCGACGGTGGATCAACATGAGCACGTGGAGGCTGGAGGAGGTCGACGGTGTAGATGAACAGTATCTCGTGGAGTCCCGTTTTGCGGTATGCCACACCCCTCCCGATGAACAGGACCCCCGTTTTGACCGTAGCTCTCCAACACAAGTCGGTTTCCTCCGTTTTGCGGTACGCCACACCCCTCCCGATCAACAGGACCCCGTTTCAACAATAGGAGGTCCGTTTCCTCTGTTTTGCGGTATGCCAGACACCTCCCGATGAACAGGATCCCGTTTCGACCCTTGCCGGTCAAACACAAGGCCGTTTCCTCCGTTTTGCGGTACGCCATGCCTCGTTTCCATCGGCTGTTCCGTCCAAGCTGGTTGGCTCCCGATGAACACGACGACGCATTTTGTTCCGACCCAGCCGGTTGGCTCCCCATGAACATGACGGCGACGCAGTTTCTCCGTTCCGACCCAGCCATGTACACAAGCCCTGGTCGTACGTATGCGCGAGTAGGCGTTCGAGACCCCGCCGGTATGTACGTACGTGGCCGAATTTACTTTCTTGCACCCTAGCTGTTGTACGTAAGTGTACATGCTACATGCGCGCCTCTACTACGACACGTGCGCGCCTCTACTACGACATGTGCACGCCTCTACATCGACCAGTATGTACATACACGTTCGCGACCAGAATGACAACGCTACGTACGCTTCGACCGGGTGGGTCCCGACTATTAGGCACTTCCTTGCATGCGAAGATGTAGCTGGTGGGTCCCAGCAGTCAGGGGGGAAATATTTTTTTCGTGAAATACGGTGGCCTGTCCGGTGGGTCCCTGCTGTCAGGTGGAGGAATAATTATTTTGCGCGTAATAAGGAGGCACTTCCTTGCTGCGGCTGTGGACCCAGCTGTCAGCCTCTCCACGTACAGTACTCTTCCGATGGAAGTGGTTCCTTGACCATGTTGACCACGCTGCGCCGAGAGCACCACGGCGGTGGACGAAGGCGAGGCCTAGGAAGGGGACGACGCGGAGCCGGGGAAGACTCGGCAGTGGAAGCCCACGCGGAGAGGAGTACGAGGGTTCACTGGTTCGGCTATGGTGTGAGGCTGCCGTCGCCGTAGAATATCAGGGGGTGTGGGTGAGTAGAGGCGGATGGCCTGGCCAGCGGTGGGAGTAGTAGGGCGTGGTGAGGCCTCCACGGCATCACAGCCGGCCACGGGAGGCAGGAGCACGCGGCACGACCGCGCTGGTTTGGGCGGCTGGAGCAAGAACACCAGAGGTTGAGGAAGCACTACGGCCGTTGGATGGACGTCGTACGGTCACTGGAGCTGGAATCGTTCATATTGACTAAGTTGACAAAGCCCTCCGTCCCCGTCAACTTAGTAGGCCCACAAGTCAGCCTCCCACGCAGGGGGGTATTCTTTTTTTGTGCGTAATAAGGAGGCACTTCCTTGCGTGCGAAGATATAGCCGGTGGGTCCGAGATGTTAGCGGGGGGATCATTTTTTTCGCGAAATACAGAGGTGAAAGTGCAACTATCCCTAGGTGGTTTTGGTAATTCATAACAACATATAGCTCATTGAGCTAATGCTATTCCAAGACTACTATTTCAGGAAAGCTCAATGAATGGCATGGCATGGATGATGAAAGTGGATCCTCAAAATGCTAATGACAAAGGATTGGCTCAAGCTCAAAAGCTCAAGACTCTTCATTTTATATTTTAGTGATCCAAGATCACATTGAGTCTATAGGAAAAGCCAATACTATCAAGGAGGGATGAGGTGTTTCTTAATGAGCCTTTTGCTTCATGTGCTAGTGATATGCTCCAAAACCCTCAACTACTTTCCCACATCCACATATGACCTAAACCCAAAGCCAAATTCGGTCACACCGATTCTTTCATTCCGGCGCCACCGAGTTCAATAGTCATAGCCACTGCCACAAACCCTAGGCAAATCGGTTCTACCGATAGGGATCTCGGTCTCACCGAGATGGGATTGTAATCTCTTTGTTTCCATTTCGTAACTTTTCGGTCTCACCAAAAGAGCGGATCGGTCCCATCGAGATTGCAATGTAAACTCTGTTTCCTTTTTGTAACATTTCAGTCTCACCGAATAGAGCAAATCGGTCCCACCGAGTTTACCTGACCAACTCTCTGGTTAGCTAATTACCAAAATCGGTCTCACCGAGTTTGTGTAATCGGTCTCACTGAGATTACGTTATGCCCTGACCCTAATCATATCGGTTCTACCGAGATGCATGTCAGTCCCACCGAAAACCCTAACGGTCACTAGGTTTACTAAAATCGGTCTGACCGAGTTTGTTGATTCGGTCTCACCGAGATTGGTAAATTGTGTGTAACGGTTAGATTTTGTGTGGAGGCTATATATACCCCTCCACCTCCTCTTCATTCGTGGAGAGAGCCATTAGACTAAACCTACACATCCAACTTACCATTTCTGAGAGAGAACCACCTACTCATGTGTTGAGGCCAAGATATTCCATTCCTACCATATGAATCTTGATCTCTAGCCTTCCCCAAGTTGCTTTCCACTCAAATCTTCTTTCCACCAGATCCAAAACCTATGAGAGAGAGTTGAGTGTTGGGGAGACTATCATTTGAAGCACAAGAGCAAGGAGTTCATCATCAACACACCATTTGTTACTTCTTGGAGAGTGGTGTCTCCTAGATTGGCTAGGTGTCACTTGGGAGCCTCCGACAAGATTGTGGAGTTGAACCAAGGAGTTTGTAAGGGCAAGGAGATCGCCTACTTCGTGAAGATCTACCGCTAGTGAGGCAAGTCCTTCGTGGGCGACGGCCATGGTGGGATAGACAAGGTTGCTTCTTCATGGACCCTTCGTGGGTGGAGCCCTCCATGGACTCGCGCAACCGTTACCCTTCATGGGTTGAAGTCTCCATCAACGTGGATGTACGATAGCACCACCTATCCGAACCACGCCAAAAACATCCGTGTCTCCAATTGCGTTTGAATTCTCCAAACCCTTCCCTTTACCTTCTTGCAAGTTGCATGCTTTAATTTCTGCTGCCTATATACTCTTTGCATGCTTGCTTGAATTGTGTGATGATTGCTTGATTTGTCCTAAGTTAGCTAAAATCTGCCAAACACTAAAACTGGGAAAAGGTTAAGTTTTTTTTTGGTCAAGTAGTCTAATCACCCCCTCTAGACATACTTCAAGGTCCTACAAGTGGTATCAGAGCTTTGATCTCCATTTGCTTTGATTTACATAGCTTTTGGTGGTCATAGCCTTGGTTTCACAACCTAGGAGAGTATGGCGTCTAGCGAGGGAAACTATCACCGTAGAGGTCCTTACTTTGATGGTACTAATTTTGCTAGTTGGAAGCATAAGATGAAAATGCATATTCTCGGACATAACCCCGCCTGCTTTGGGCTATTGTGTGTATTGGTTTGCAAGGTGAATTCTTTGATGGGAGAGAACCGAACCATGAAGCTAGTGCGGAAGAGTTGAAGATGCTGCAATACAACGCTCAAGCTTGTGATATCCTCTTCAACGGATTGTGCCCCGAAGAATTCAACAAAATCAGCCGTATTGAGAACGCAAAGGAAATTTGGGATACTTTGATTGATATGCACGAAGGTACCGACTCCGTCAAGGAATCCAAGTTGGATGTGCTCCAAAGTCAGCTTGACAAGTTCAAAATGAAGGATGGTGAAGGTGTCGCTGAAATGTACTCTTGGCTTGCTCTTATCACAAATGAGATTGCCGGCTTAGGGAGTGAAGAAATGACTGACAAATTCATCATCAAGAAGATCCTAAGAGCATTGGATGGAAAATATGATACCGTGTGCACATTGATCCAAATGATGCCAAACTACAAAGATCTCAAGCCAACGGAAGTCATTGGAAGAATTGTTGCTCATGAGATGTCGCTTAAGGATAAGGAGGAATTTCACAACAAGTCGAGTGGTGCTTACAAAGCCTCAAGTGAAGCCCCCACATCATCAAGTGAGAAACAAACCTTCATTGAAGAATTGAGCTTAATGGTGAAGAACTTCAACAAATTCTACAAGAGTAGAAGCAAAGAAAGAAGCTCCAAGTCAAGATCTTACCATGACAAAAGATCCTCTAGTCGAGAGTGCAATTGCTACAATTGTGGGAGACCCGGACACTACTCCAATGAGTGTACGGCACCCTACAAAAGAAGAGAAGATTCTCCAGGAAGAAGAAGCAAAAGAGAAGAATCACCACCAAGAGAGAGGAGGAGTATAGATGATCGCTATGAACGAAGATCCTCACGGAGAAGCAAGGATACGGAAAGGAAGGATAAGTCATCGAAGAGCTACACAAAACAAAGACATCAAGCTCATGTTGGTGAATGGGTATCCGGCTCCGACTCCGACCATCACTCCGAGAGAAGCTATCACTCCGACTCCGAATACACTCAAGATGAAGGTGTTGCCGGTCTAGCACTTGTGTCAACCAACTCCTACGACATATTTGAATCACCAAATGAAGGAATTGGAGGATGCTTCATGGCCAAAGGTCCTAAGGTAACACACCCCGAGTATGTTGATTTTGATGTTGATGAAGATGACTTGCTAGGTGATGATTATTTACTTGTTGACAACTCTAGTGATGAATACTATGATGAAACGTCAATTAATCATGCTGAAATGAATGACAATGATAAGGAGAAAATTGAGCGTCTAACTAAAGAACTAAACACTCTTAAGTTAGATCATGAAACTATCTTCGAAGATCATCGAGAACTTTTAAGGTCTCATGAGAAGTTACGCTTTGAAAAGCTCAACCTTGAGCAGGAGCATGAGTTTTTAAAGGCAATCAATGATGATCTCCGCAAGAAAAGTTCTTCTTACATTGCCAAGCGTTTACTCTTATCTACTTACATGCCTCAAGTCAAGTCTAGTAACAAGAACAAGAAAGATTCTTTCTCTAGTAGTAACAATAACAATGTCAAATCCAATATTGTTGCTTCTAGTAGTTCTCTTGATTCCACTAATGATTCTCTTAGCCAACTTACACTTGAGCAAGAAAATAGCTTATTGAAGGGAATTATAGAGAAAGGTGTATACAAGAGTCTTGCCGGGAGTAAGCAATTCGAGGAAATTGTATGCAAGCAAGGAAGACACCGGAAGAATCAAGGTATTGGTTTTGAACAAAAGTTCAATGCCAATGGAGTTGAGTGGGAAGAAGATCAATACCCCAAGACGAAGTTTATTCCTCAACAAGAGAAGTATGATCCTACTTCCTTCAAGGGAACACAAGCACAAGATGATCTTCCACCGCAAGACCACAAGAACAAGGGCAAAGACAAGCTTCAAGAAGAGATTGATGCATTTGAAGAAGCACCCAAGGTCTCGGTCAAGTGGATTCCCAAGACTACGTCAAGTTCTACCTCATCAAGTACAACTACAACTCCAAGGATTCCCATCAAGATGATGTGGATCCCGAAGAAGAAGAACTAGAGAGTTCTTGAGGGTGACTCCGCCAACATTCTTCACTCATATCATTATGGCAAGAACAAGTGCAATCAGCTTCCATATTTTGCATAAGTTCAAGGAGTCACAAACCCTCATGTTGGTAAGGCAAGGGACAAGGTAACCTAATGTTTTCATGGACATCATTTTGTGTGTGCATCACTCTATGTCTATGGATATTCTTGTTTATTCCTTGTGGGACTAACCCATGAAAGTGCAACTCACTCCGAAGGATTGCTCCAAAAGATCTACATCAACATTGAGCATCCACATCTTCAACACCTACATGAAGTCATCATCGACAAAACCCAAGGTTAGTTCATCCCTCTAAGGGGAGATCTCACATCTAGGGGAGCTTAACTCTAAGGATTGAGTCAAAGCAACTCTAATGGTGTGAACATATCAATGCTTTATGTAAAAGTGGTAACCCCACTTGAGCTTAAACGATGAGTATGACCTATGATCAAATGTCTATTATTTGACTCCTAAGTCAATATACTCATATATAGATGACCTAGTCATGGCCAATTGTTTGATAGATGCTAGTATTGGTTGTGCATGCTTTGTCACATATTTCATTTGCTATCTTATTGTGTGAGCATGTTGGTTGCATACTTTACTCATTCGAGGACATCCACTTGTTGTTTTGATTGATTGGTTTCACTTCTTTTTGCCAAGTGGATGGACAAGAATGCCTAAGAACCTTCTCTAGCTATCTATGCTTTTCTCTTCCCAAACTCTATTCATGCTACATCACAAAATTTGATCAAGTCAGATTCGAACCACTCTGTGTGAGGAGCACTCGGAGTCCCCGATTCGTCATAGACTTAAACATCCAAAACCTCTTTGTGATACTCGGTCTGACCGACTCTCCATTCTCGGTCCTACCGAGATCATTAAGTTGATCTATGTTTTCGATCTCGGTGCAACCGATTTGAACCGTTCGGTCTCACCGAGTTGCAATAACTGTACATAGTTTTGCATCTCGGTGCCACCGAGTTGTTCCACTCGGTCACACCGACAGGGTCAGGCTATATATAGACACATGCAAAAATTTGGAAATTTCTCCAAACCCCTTCGCCCGCGCAATAGCTCGCTCTGCCTCCGTGGTCTCCGGATCGTCTCGTCGCCGCCAGCCGCCTCCAGTCGCTGGTCTCCATCGCCGTCAACGGGATTCAACCCCGCCGTTGCCGCGGTAGCGAGTCTCCGCTGAACTAGGGTATGGACTCGATCATTGTGCTTTTCCCTGTCTGATTCCTAGCACATTGTATTCCTAATGATTCTAGCCTCGTTTGAAACACTCCTGTCCAATCAATACAATCCATAGTTTTGATTCGAAAATTTAGGGTTAGGTTTCCGCCGAAACCATCTCGGACCCACCGATTTGGCTTATGCCATTGCACAAGTGAGACTCGGTCTGACCGAGAATTACTAATCAGTGAGACCGATTTTAGGATTCTATGAAACCCTAGCTGTCTCAGTGCCACCGAACTATGACTCGGTCCAACCGAGTTCATCAGTTTAGGTTCCGAAACAGCTTCGGTATCACCGAGTTTGAAAATCGGTAGATCCGAAATGCTTTCTGTGGAAAACTAAAACTGAATTTTCAAGTTAATCTTTTTGCAAAAATCTCTGCATTTTGTGATGCTCATCTACTCTACCTCATCTATAAACTCTTCACAGGGTCAGCAGTCACAGTTTGCATCATGTCTGATCAGAGTGACAGCCAGAACAGGTCAGAAGAGCAAGTGCAGATGAGTGAGGGCACTAGTCCCTCCAGCTCTTCAGATGAGGGCAGCAGGAGTACCCCAAGCAATTTGCCAAAAGCTGCAACTAGGCAAAGGAAGAAGAGAACCTCAGATTCAGAGGATGAAGATGACATAGTAGAAGAGGATGAAGCTACTTCCAAGAAAGTAGTGCTTAAGAAGGAATATGGCTCAGCCCAGAGCACCAAGCCAGGCTTGAAAGTCAAAAGGCCAGCAGGCAGGCAGCCTATGCCAAAGGCCAGAGCTTCAACTCAAATTCCTGAGAAGCCTGCACCCAAAGAGCCAGTAGCTGCTGAAGGGAAAAAGAGGAAAGAGAGGGTCAAGAAGACCACAGTCAGAGTCATAGGGAGACCTTCCATGATGGAAGATGAGGAAGAGGTTGCTGCACCAGCACCAAAGGCACCTAAGCTTATGGGTGATGCAATCAGATCTGGGGCTGCCACATCTAAGCCCAAGGAAGCACCCAAAGCTGCCTCCAAGGCCAAGACAACACCAAAGAGGAATACCAGGAGTATTCCTGCTGCTGATAAAAACAAGGCTCCTATGCCTGAGGCTGCTAAGGAGGAAGATGAAGAAGGACAAGTTCTGAGAAAACTTAAGCCCAAGATACCAGACCACAACGATGCTCATCCAGTGGCTGAAGATATGAAGATCAGAAGAGATCATGGTCTAAGGCTATGGAGGATGTCAGATCCATATGCCACGAGAAGAACTGTTGTGGATTATAGATTCCACACCAAGGAGCAGCAGGATTTCTATGAGACCGTTCTGCTTGACAAGAAGCCAATTGTCTGTGACATGAGGTGGGTCGACTGGACCTACATTAAGGAGAATGAAGAGCACTATCCTGGAGTGCAAGACAGCTTTATTGCTGTTGGAGCACCAGACTTTGTTGGGAAAAAGCTCACAAACTGGAGCGATGAACTGATCATGCAATTCTACTCCACGACACACTTTTATTCGGATGGAAAGATAGTATGGATGTTAGAAGGTACGAGGTACCAATCTACTGTTGAGGAGTGGGCTAAGTTGATAAATGCCCCAGAGGAACATGAAGATGACCTAGATGTCTATGCAAAGAAGAAGATGGATCATAACACCATGGCAGACATGTACAGGGAAATTCCAGATGATGCCCTAGAGACTCACAAGTTTGGGTCAGTCCACTTTCTTCTGTCAGGGTTGCCAACCATCAACTGGATTTTGAGGCACACGTTATTGCCTAAGTCTGGAGATCATAATATGATCAGAGGGCATGCTATCAACATGTTGCATTTGTTTGATGTGCCACAAAAATTCAAAGTCATGAGCCTAATGGTTGAAACCATCAAGAGAACTGCAGCAGACCAGAAGAGGAGCTGTGGATATGCCCCTCAGATCCAGGAGTTGATAAACTCAAAGATGGGCAAAGGCAAATATCTGTTGGATAAGGAACATTTTCCACTTTATCCAGACTTTGAGGACAACAAGGTTGTCATGAATGAGAATGATCCTTCATCTGTTCAAGCACAAGAAAGGAAGGAGAAGGCAAGGAAGGAGAAAGCTGCCAGGATGCCAACTCAAGAGGAGGCATCTGAATATCTCTTGAAGAACAAGCAAGAACAACTTGGTTACTTGATTGCATCTACACTGAGGATTGAGAAAGGACTGGCCACCCTCACTCAAAATCAGGAGAGCTTAGAGAGAATCATGGAACAAAAGTTCTATGACTTAGATGTAAAAGTAACAGAGATTCAGTCTGCAATAGAGCAACTTCAAGATGACATGCAGGAAAGGAAGGGCAAAACAACTACTGATGCATTTGCCAGAGTGCCACGAGCTCAGAGGTCAGCCGCAGTGCCAACTTCAGACACCAGAGCCACCACCTCAGCTCCAGCTACAGCACCAGCCCAACCAGCTCCAGCATCTACTTCAGCTCCAGCTCCATCCACTTCAACAGAAGCCTTCATCCTTGGAGTGATCCAGACTCCACCACCACCAGAAGATCAAGCCTGAGAGTCGCTCTAGCACTATGCATTTTCTAGGAACATTTTGGTAACTTGTTGCCAAAGGGGGAGAAAAATGTATAGATCATAGGCTTCGAGAGAGAGAGAGTGTTGCTTTTGTTCTCTCTTGTTTTGGTGGGTTTTAAACTTGTTTGCTTTTGAGTGCTTGAGATACTATGATATGTTTGTGAGACATTGATGATCATGTGTTTGATCATAAGCTACACTTATGCATGTTTGATGATATTATCTTATCTATCCTATGTGATCATTCACTTTGCTTGGTGATGAGTGCATGTATTCATTGTTATTATTTTGAGCACTCCACCAAGATGTATGTGACATGGAAGAGTAACCCATGAGCCTAATCTCTTGTGCATTTGCAGTCCAAAGCAAATTTTAATATATGCACAAATTTAGGGGGAGCTCTTGCTTATCACATACTTCTCAAAGCGATGATGTTCTTAATCTTATTATCATTTGTCGAAGCTTTGATCTATATGTTGTCATCAATTACCAAAAAGGGGGAGATTGAAAGTGCAACCATCCCTAGGTGGTTTTGGTAATTCATAACAACATATAGCTCATTGAGCTAATGCTATTCCAAGACTACTATTTCAGGAAAGCTCAATGAATGGCATGGCATGGATGATGAAAGTGGATCCCTCAAAATGCTAATGACAAAGGATTGGCTCAAGCTCAAAAGCTCAAGACTCTTCATTTTATATTTTAGTGATCCAAGATCACATTGAGTCTATAGGAGAAGCCAATACTATCAAGGAGGGATGAGGTGTTGCTTAATGAGCCTTTTGCTTCATGTGCTTAGTGATATGCTCCAAAACCCTCAACTACTTTCCCACATCCACATATGACCTAAACCCAAAGCCAAATTCGGTCACACCGATTCTTTCAATCCGGTGCCACCGAGTTCAATAGTTATAGCCACTGCCACAAACCCTAGGCAAATAGGTTCTACCGATAGGGATCTCGGTCTCACCGAGATGGGATTGTAATCTCTCTGTTTCCCTTTCGTAACTTTTCGGTCTCACCGAAAGAGCGGATCGGTCCCACCGAGATTGCAATGTAAACTCTCTGTTTCCTTTTTGTAACATTTCGGTCTCACCGAAAAGAGCAAATCGGTCCCACCGAGTTTACCTGACCAACTCTCTAGTTAGCTAATTACCAAAATCGGTCTCACCGAGATTACGTTATGCCCTAACACTAATCATATTGGTCCTACCGAGATGCATGTCAGTCCCACCGAAAACCCTAACGGTCACTAGGTTTACTAAAATCGGTCTGACCGAGTTTGTTGATTCGGTCTCACCGAGATTGGTAAATTGTGTGTAACAGTTAGATTTTGTGTGGAGGCTATATATACCCCTCCACCTCCTCTTCATTCGTGGAGGGAGCCATCAGAATAAACCTACACTTCCAACTTACCATTTCTAAGAGAGAACCACCTACTCATGTGTTGAGGCTAAGATATTCCATTCCTACCATATGAATCTTGATCTCTAGCCTTCCCCAAGTTTCTTTCCACTCAAATCTTCTTTCCACCAGATCCAAAACCTATGAGAGAGAGTTGAGTGTTGGGGAGACTATCATTTGAAGCACAAGAGCAAGGAGTTCATCATCAACACACCATTTGTTACTTCTTGGAGAGTGGTGTCTCCTAGATTGGCTAGGTGTCACTTGGGAGCCTCCGACAAGATTGTGGAGTTGAACCAAGGAGTTTGTAAGGGCAAGGAGATCACCTACTTCGTGAAGATCTACCGCTAGTGAGGCAAGTCCTTCGTGGGCGACGGCCATGGTGGGATAGACAAGGTTGCTTCTTCGTGGACCCTTCGTGGGTGGAGCCCTCTGTGGACTCGCGCAACCCTTACCCTTCGTGGGTTGAAGTCTCCATTAACGTGGATGTACGATAGCACCACCTATCCGAACCACGCCAAAAAAACATCCGTGTCTCCAATTGCGTTTGAATTCTCCAAACCCTTCCCTTTACCTTCTTGCAAGTTGCATGCTTTAATTTCCGCTGCCTATATACTCTTTGCATGCTTGCTTGAATTATGTGATGATTGCTTGATTTGTCCCAAGTTAGCTAAAATCTGCCAAACACTAAAACTGGGAAAAGGTTAAGTTTTTATTTGGTCAAGTAGTCTAATCACCCCCCCCCTCTAGACATACTTCAAGGTCCTACAAGAGGCCCTTCCGGTGGGTCCCAGATATCATGTGGAGGAATCATTATTTTGCGCGTAATAAGGAGGAATTTCCTTATGTGCGGCCGTGGACCTAGCTGTCAGCCTCTCCACATACAGTCCACGTCCGGTGGATGTTGTTCGTTGACCACGTTGACCACGCCGCACAGAGAGCACTAGGGCGGTGGACGACGGCGAGGCCTAGGAAGGGAACGACATGGATCCGGGGAAGACTAGGCAGTGGTTTCCCACGCGGTGGGGAGTACGAGGGTTTACTGGTCCGGCTGCCATCACCGGAAAATAATAGGAGGTGTGGGTGAGTAGAGGATTGGCACGCCAGCAATGGAGTAGGGTGGGCGGTGCGGCTGTCTTGCGGCAAAGACTGACCACGGGAGGCGGGAGCAGGTAGTCCCACCTGCGCTGGTTTGGGCGGCTGGAGCAAGAAGATCAGATATTGAAGAAGCAACACGGCCGTTGGATTAACATCCAACGGTCACTGCTGGTAGAATCGTTTGTGGACTAAGTTGACAAAGCCTTTTGTACACGTCAACCTAGTAGACCCACAAGTCAGCCTCCAAATCTGTCCCAAACAACATATAGCCCGAAATTTCTAGCCAGATTCAAATTAATTTAAAAACTAAACTTACCTTAATTTAAATCTAATGAAATTTTACCCGCACAAAAACAATGAAATTTGAAATATCAAAATCCGAAAGAATAAAGTATTTTGGAACTAATTGCCTGTTTGCTATATTTTTTTCATTTTACAGCCCATTTATTATTACTTATAGCCCATTTCTTATTACTTATAGCCCATTTTCTGGGCAAAATGCATCCCTCCTCGTCTTGAAAGATTTTTGGCCCAGCAGGGCGTAGAAAAGCAAGTAGGCCTACGTTGGTTATTCTGCAAAAAACAAAATAGCTGGGCTAGCCATTTTCAAAAAGGACAAAAACAAATTGAGCTGGTCATGTGCTAACCATATGAAATAAAAGCCTAGGCTAGATGGGCCACAGCTCCCGCACAACCCAGTTCCCTTCTCCGTCCCAAAAAACAAAATTACTGCGCGGGCTGCCGGGTCCCTACTATCATCCTCACCATGCACAGTCATCGCCTTATTCCTCTCGGTTGTTCACCATGTTGACAACACCGGAGGGCGGTGCCGCGGCGAGCGAACCAAGGCAGAGGACGATGATGAGGCCTCGGACGGGAACGAATAGGAGCCGGGGAAGATGCATAGAGTTTTAGGGTGCAATGTGGCCACGATGCGTGCCCGGCAGCACAGCCAGCCGTGGGAGGCGGGAGCAGGCGTCCTACGGCGCTGGTTTGGCTTTGGCGGCTGGAGGAAGAAGATACTGAAGAAACACAACAGACGTTGAATGTCAATCCAACGGCCAAGGTTGGCACAATCGTTTGTTGACTAAGCCGACACCAAGTAGCATACTTTTTTATACTAGTATGTATACACGTGCAATGCACGTCTTAATTTAACAGAGTGATTTTATAAGAAGCCATAGATTTGCAAATAGATTAAAGGAAAAAGGAAAAATATAGCAATGTATGAATGCAGATACTAATTCATTATAATTAATTAGTATTATAAAGGTACAGGAAGCCGTATGTTTTTTTGCACATCTAGAACTGCACGTTACTTTATGTTCTCTTCCTCCCAGTTTTCCTCTCAAACAACCTCGCTTGGGCTCAAATGTCCATGTGCTCAAGTAGCATATATGGGCTTCTTCATTTTTCTGGAAGGGCCACGTGATTGTTCTAGAACACAGTAGAAGCAGTGGGAGTCTACTGTTCATGCAAATCCTGATGATCTCAGCCATTGGATTTAGGTGACCAACAACTATGATTGATGCTCTAGCTCTAATTCAAAACTGATACACTATATAGTAGTATAGATATAGGAAGAAAAGAAAAACTGGGCTCGTTCGCCTGGTAACATTCCCGAAACTGCGACCGTTCGATCTTGCGTCGCAACTAAAACTGCGAGGAAAATGCGTTCGTCTGCCGTCCTCCTCCTAGGGAACGTTCGCCACATAAGTGACTAGCACCCTTGGTATTCAACCGAGAGGCCTTGGGTTCGAGTCCCAGGAACTCTCAATTTTGCCCTCCTTCCTTCCTCGCAAAAAATAAAGAAAATCAAAGACTTGAGAAGGCGTACAGAACAAGCTAGTGTACCTGTAAAGAGACGTTGCTGAGTTTTAGAAAAAAAGAGAGACGTGCTCCTGTAGCTGGTTCGAATCCAAACCTAGACTATGACTATATATGGTGCTATGCTACTCTGCAAGTAATGAAACTAACATATCCAAGTTCGCTTCTCCTCTTCTCTACTTACTCTGCCTAGCATCAGAAGCTCTGGCCGCAGCACCATGTCCGCTGGCTACTCGTCCACCTGCTCTTCAGCAGGCAACAACCAGATATGCGCCAAGTCGCCACCCGTACCATCGCCTGTGGGTCTCATCACACCCCCGCCGGCACATGCACCCAGCCGGTTGCTCATCGCAACCCGCTGCCGTTGGTGTGGTGCCACTGCTGCAAATCACGCAGAGTCACCCGTCGCATCTCTACCACAATCCTCAACCTTGGCCGAGTCTTCTACAAATGCCCGAATCATGGGGTAATAATATGTTTAAGTGTTGTTCTGCTGCTTTCAGTTGCTAATTTTTTAATAGTTTGGTTGATGATCTTCCAATTTGATTCGTGCGTAAAAGGGAAGATTTGTGTGATTTGTATTTACGGGAAGTTGCTGATGTGGGGGAATGCAACTAAGCTGATTATTTGGTTAGCCGAGGAATCCCAATACCAGCAGGTTGGGGTGTTGGACAAGTAACTGAAGGAATGACAGAAGAGGAAGATGCAGAGCAGATGGTTAAAGATGCAGTTCCTCTGATCATGGCCAAGCACTAGCTGCTGAATGGCCTTGACAACAATGAGAGATGAAAGAGCTTGTGAAGATAATGGGCAAAATCGATGTGCTCTGTAGGATGATTGTCTCTTTATTTGCAGTGTATGTAGCACTCATGATGTATTCAGTGGCTATGACATGAGCACTTTGCTGAAACTAGTAATGAATGAAACCTTTGTAGCAGGCTGTGCGTAGTGTTGTGAACATCTAATGATTTCTATTAACAGAAATCGGGGGGTATCCCCTTTTGCTCATAAATAAATAAATAGAAGAGGCCCTTTTGGTAACAAATAAATAAATTAGCAGAGGCCCTGTCGGGTCAGCTTTGTTCCCACTCGAAGACGTCGAGCAAATTGCAGTCCAACAGCAAACTATGTCATCAAATTCAAGTTTCACTTCCAAATATGAGTACAACTAAACAACAATGTCATCATGTTTTACTCGTCGTACAATCACCAAACACAAATCAACATACATAACAAGTGATGTTCTCACAGCAAAATACTAAACAACACGTTCATCAGGTTTCAGTTGTCATAGCAAACACAATTTCATATAGTAGATAAAAAAACGTCTTCTGACAGGCATATAGGACAAAAGCAATCTAATCATCATCCGCACCAGCAGCGTCAACATCTTCGCCATGTGTATCAGTCTGAATCGTAATTCCCAGAGTGTCATCTTCTTCTTCATCCTCAATGTCCTCGAACGTTGGCTTCTTCTTGATCAACTCTTGTATGTCCACAACATGAGAGGCAATCTTTTCGCCAGCGTCATTGACGTGATGGTTCTCAAAGATATTAGGAACATCTGTGTAATCTTGTACATTAGGAGTGGTGTAAGCATCATCTTCTTGTGCAACTTCATTAAACGAATTCCTCTACTCAAACCTTTGCAATACTCTCCAGTCATCACTACGTGCAAATGTGTCTTCCAAGAAAAATATCTGTGTTGCTTGATTTGCCAAAATGAAAGGCTCGTTGGTCTGGTGCGCCGCCTGGACATTGATGGATTTGAAATAATAATCAGCTACGGGTTTTGCGATCACGGAAAACAGGTTATACCAACGACAAAGACAACAGAACCACACACCGATGATCCTCGAAGCTGGAGATATCTTGCAACTGAACAATGTACATTATGTTAGCATACATTTCAGTTGTCACTCTGCACGTCGTATCCGTGCTCATGATGGCACTGTTTTGTGTCTTCTGTCTTAAATGGCGTGCAAAGGGTGTTGTAGCGCACATCTCCAACAACACAAGATTCATAATGTCTTACCTGAGTATCAGGACCCTTTGCTAGTGCGTAAAGGGCATCATCAACTGCATGCCCATCCTCCCGCATCTTCTTAACCTATGTTTAGAAAATAGACAAGCTTATTATCTTATGTACTCAATATATTCAAAAAACTGACAGTGCAATTCAAAAGCTTACATGGCTCTTGAACCATTTCGCAAATCCTGCCATAACCAGTTTGTCAATGTTTCTTGGATTTTGTGGCAGTAACTCGTTTTTGTAGATGCTGCAGAACATAGTGATCGCATCAAACATCTAAATATATAAGATTGTGCTGCAAGTTTAGTAGATTATGATGTATAAGCTGCAGTACTTAGCACTTACTTGATATAAGGTAGTATCTCAGGACAGATATTCAACACATACCAAACCATTTTGTCCAAATCTTTAGGTTTGTCCTCTTATCGACTCTTCCCTGTAACTCGAACAGAATAATCGAAAACATTGAGCCCGGGATTGTCTTCACCCACCTCTTTGCTAAGCTGATCAGCTGTTTCAATGTATTTTGAGAAGAATGTCAACGCTTCTTTAGCAATGTAGGCCTCTGCAATGGAACCCTCAGGTCTAGCTCCTTTCCTGACATAGCCCTTGAAAGTGCCTAGCTGACTTTCAATAGGGTACATCCAGCCATACTGTACTGGACCTGTAAGTAGTGCCTCATCAGGTAGATGAACAGCGAAATGCACCATCACATTAAAGAAGGCTGGAGGATATATCTTCTCAAGGTCGCATAGGATAGTTGGTATCTTGTCTCTAAGACGCTCCAAAGCATCTTTCCTGATATTTCCACTGCAGAGTTCCCTGAAGAATTGTCCCGACTCAAGAATCGCTGCTCAGTATAAGTCGTATGCCCAATCCTCTAAGGATAACAGGTAAAACCCTCTGAAGTAGGCATGGCAGTCATGAGTTTTCAACCCTTGTACCTTGTTTCTATCTGCACTAACTCTCCTTTCAAAGTTGGAAGCAAATCCATGTGGGAATCTCACACGTGACAGGACCTCGCAGAATTCTTTTCTTTTTATCTTGTCCAAGACGTACACAGCTGGTGCCATATCCCGTGGTTTACCTTCATCTTGCACCTGCAAATCCTTTACGATACCGGATGTGTCAAATCAATCCTAGATTTTAAGGTATCTTTCGTCTTGCCTTCAATATTAAGAAGTGTGCCGACAATACTGTCACATATATTTTTCTCGATGTGCATCACATCAAGATTATGCCGCAGATCCAAATCTTTCCAATATTCCAAGTCCCACAAAGCGGACCTGCGGGTAAACAATAATCTCTCTTCTGCCTTGCCACGCTTCCTTTTCCCGCTACCATTACCAGGATGGTTTCCTGGTGTAATATGCCCGACCTTCTCTAATTCCACTTGCAACTCATCGGCGGTGAGCCTCTTTGGTGCATCACGGTTTTCATGCTTTGCATTGAACACATGTCTTGATTATTTTGTAGGACGCGGCTTGTACTTGGCAAGGAAGCGGTGGTGTCCAATGTAACAGATCTTGCTAAGTATTGCGTATGACAATGATTCTGTCACGAACACATGCATTGTAACCATGTGTCGTTCGCCCTGACATATTGCCCAAAGCCGGATAATCATGGATGCACCAAATTATAACAACACACAGAAAGAAATCAGCTGGTGGGCTGCTATATATGTCTCGAGTGAGAACACCCTTCCATAGCTGCTGAAGTTCCTCCACAAGAGGCTCCATGAATAAATCAAAATCCTTTTGTAACGCCCAGATAATTATGCTACCGTAATCTCATGGTAATGGTGCCACGTCACCACTGTTACTATTGCTAATCTTCGCTTCGTCCAAATCGCAACTCAAAATCAAAACTGAGTTTAAAGTCAGGTTTCGAATTTACCAAACATGCAAACAAAAATGCTCAAGTTATTGCAGTTAATCATTTGGTAATATTAGTGAAGAAATCATCTTTTTGCAAATTGTTTAAGTGCCTTAAAATAAAAGAAAACACAAATGTTTTTAAAAGAAAAACAAAACAAAATTAAGAAAAAGGCCAATCCCCTCCCCCTCCCATGGGCCTCTAGGCCCAGCTGGCGACTCAGGCGACCACCGCCCACCTCAAGACCAATCTGGCCTATAAGGCCACCCCGACCCAAACCCTAGCGCTAACCACCCCCACACCCCCACTCCTCGTTCCCCACTCCCCCTCCCTCACCCGATCCCGTCTGGATCGAGATCGGGGCAGCGAGCCCGAGCCCATCGTCGCCGTCGCCCCACCCCCTTCACCCCGTCGTCGACCCCGCTGCCTGGACGCCGCCTGGCGCTACTCGACGCCGTCTCCCTCGTCGCCTCGCCTTCCCGGAATCCTCTCCGTCTGTCGTCCGTGGACCTCGCCATTTGACGCCGCGCCGCTGTGCCCCGAGGTCGTCGTTGCCACCGCCTCGTCCTCACCCCCACGCCGCTCCCGCCGTCGTGTTCCCCCTGCATCGGGCCTCCCCTTCAACGTGGGTGAGCAACCCCAGTCCTCCTACTCTCGCCCCTGCGACCCGCGGCGGCCTCGCCCGCCGTCCTCACGCCGCATCGCCGTGGCTGCCGCCCTCCCACTACTCCGCCGTGAGCCTCCGTCCGACCCGCCCTTCCGCCAACGCCGGACCACGCCTGCTCTGTAGCCGCCACACAGCGACTTCGCACCAGCTTCCGCCCGTGACTGCCGCCTGCCCGTTCCTCCACTGCCACGGGCGGCCGTCCTCGTCGGCCACGCCGCCAGCGCCGGCCGCCTCAGGTCATGGCCACGACCTGGGCGTGGCGCCCATGCGGGCTCAGACTCTGTGGGGCTCTGCCCGTTCGCCTGTTAAAAAAAAAAAAAGGAACAAAAAGAATATGTGTACATAAAAATAAAAATAGTTTATTTATTTATTTATTTATTTAATCCTGTTAATTAATGAAAATTAATTATGTTTAATTAACATAATTGCATATTAGTCTAATTAAACCTGTTTAGTTAAATGTGCCTTTGACAAACGGGCCCCACTGCCCTGTTTGACCAGTCAACTCAGTCAGAGTTGACTGTTGACCCGAATGACATCAACATGACGTCATGCTTGCACAATAAGTCCTTTTTGAATTATAGACAATTTCAGAAATGTTTAAGAACTTTAGAAAATCATATAAATTAATCTGTAACTCGGATGAAAATGTTTTATACATGAAAGTTGCTGAGAACGACGAGACGAAGCCGAATACGCAGTCCGTTCGTCCGCCACACGTCCCTAGCATAGAAAACGTTGAACTTTTCCCCTCTGGTTCATCTGTCTGACCGACGTCCGGAACCGGGAAAACTTTCCCGGATGTTTCCCCCTTCGCCAGTATCGCCTAACGCTACGTTAGATCACCTCTACCCCGCTTATTGTCTTGTTGTGCATATGTTTGCGTGTATTTACTGTTTCTTCCCCCTCTTCTCTCCGGTAGACCCGAGGCGCCCGATGTCATTGTGATCGACTACGTCGACGACGACCCCTTCTTCTTGTTTGAGCAACCAGGCAAGCCCCCCCTTTGATCATGCCGATATCACCCATTCTATACTCTCATGCTTGCATTAGATTTTGCTACGATTATTGTTTGCTCCTATTCTGATGCATAGCCTGCTTTTGTACCTGCTGTTGTACCTTACCTGCTTATCCTAAACTGCTTGGTATAGGTTGGTTAGTGACCCATCAGTGACCCCCACCTTGTCCTTATTGCCCCTGCTTCTTCATCGACGACTCGAGCTACATGATCGACGACCAGAGCCCGACAACGCACATCACATCACGCCCCTTTAGTTGTTCGACTCTGCAGAGCTACTATTGAGTGCCGAGGGTGATCCCTCATAATGCACTCCTGATGATAATTCTGTAGTGTAGCTATTCGGTCGTGGTCCTCAAGGGTGATTTCCTCCTTCACCATTCCCGTTACAGCTCTGTCGTGCAACCCCTCAAGTGTGAACCTCGAGGGTGGTTCCTCTTACGTTCACCTTGATGATTACATCGAGTGGAATCCTCCGAGGGTGATTCGTTGGGTTTTCCCCTTGATGTTTGGACACACGGTTACCTTGAAATTACGTGAGACCTTTGTGAAAGTCGGGCGGGCCCGGAGAGCACCCGCAAGATGGTTACGAGGCACGGCCGGGAAGTCTGGCAGCCCTCGAGTGGGCTGGGCTTGCCCTTGCCGTATTTCCTCGAGACGGGGGGACGGGGTCACATTATCGTCAGTCCCTGCTCGTCTCCGCGAGCTAACAATACACGATGGTTTGGGTATTTGTTCTGAATTGGCCTTTGGCCTTTTCACACTAACCACCCCGCGAGAATAGATATGAGCCTCGACGTCGCGGTATCAGCCGAAGCTTTGTCAGACGTCCAGTTCAGCAGTGCGGCACGGCTGGGCCGGCACCATCCTGTAGTGGTCGAGCCTGGTCCGCCCTGCTCGCAACGACCCGGAGTGCAACGGGTGATGGGCCCAGACCCCGGAGTGCTTAGGACGTAGACCGGCGGGGACCTCTCTGCTGAGCCTAGTCGTGTTGTGACACTCCAAAATTTTTCTCTTGGTTTTCTTCAAACTTTGTTGGATTTGAAGAAGGTCTTTTAAAACCCTTCCAAAACAAAATCCCTCTCTCTGAAAACCTTTTTCCCTTTGGCAAGGTTTTTAGTTTGGCATTTCCTTCAACTCAGGTGTTTGGTTATTAAAAACTTTTCTCCGTTGCCCTCTTCCCAGATTCAAAATTTTAGGGTTTTACCTTTAAAGAAAACCCTAGGAGTTTTGCATCTTCTCCAATGTTGAAACCACTTTTGATTCTACCTTGCCCCACTTGGTAAAACCTCCCAAAAACCTTTTTCCACCTTGGGGCAATCCAAACATTCTGTCTCATCAAGTCAAACCAGTTTCAAATTTTATTTCATTTATTTCCTGCCCAAAATCTTTTCTGTCAATTATTTTGAGCCTAAGGGATTTGCAAAGCAAGTACCAAGATGCATTTGAGTTTTGACCTCAAACCAACTCTCCTGGATAGTCCTTGGTACCCACAACCTAGAACCATCATGATTCACTTCTCTTCTTTTTAAAAATTTCAAATTTCAGTCTCTGCAAGTTTGGACCAGATTTGTCAAATTTGGTGAAATTCATATCTCCTCTTCTCCAAAAATTCCAGAAAAATTCAGGCAACCCCCAGTTGCATTGAGTAGCCACTCCACCAAAAATCAGCTCAAGCAGAGCCTCCCACATATCAAAATCATTTTGTCGAACACCTGGCCGGCTCTGTTCTTTGCATTTTTAGAGAAATTCAGAAAGTTCAGAGAGTTCAGTGTCGTTTCCTTTCGTCAGAGAGCTATCACAGACTCACAGTGCGCCTTGGCACGTTGCGCACGGCCGCTCTCCCTGGCCAGAACCCCGCACGCTCCCTTGGATGTGTGCAAACATCGGTGGCGGCGAGCCTCACCGGCGTTGGAGGTTTCTGCGGTGGCTGCGCCCCCCGTGGCGATCAGCAAGGGCCTGAGCCCGCTCGCCACGCCACCCGGCGCCGCCCATCGCCTCCTAGCTCTCCGCGTGGCCCTGCCATGCCAGCGCACGCCCGTGGCACCGTCACCGTGGCCTGGCAAGCACAAAACGTGCTCCCTGCCGCCGACGGGCCCTCGCCGCCCCGTTCCGTCGAGCTCACCCCAAAGCACCTAACCCGAGCTCGCTTAGCACCTAAATGGAATCAGTGGACCCCCACGACGGCGCTCAACTCCTAAACCATCCCGACCAATGCCCTGCGCTGCCGTAAACTTCGTCGGAGAACCCCATTCTCGGCCACCGCCTCGGACCGCCTATATAAAGGTCTCCCGAGCTCGCCCTTGAGCACACACCCCCTCTGCACCTCACCAGTACCCTGCCAGGCCACCAGGGGGACCTCGAGGAGGTCTTCTTCCCCAGCTCCGGCCACCCCGTTCCGCCTCGGCCTCCACCACGATCCACTCCGGTGAGGCCGTCTCCGGCGCCCTAATCGCGTAAGCTACCCTCTCATGCTACCGCAAGTCCAACCCCCTCCTCAATTGCACCTCCACAGCACTCTCCGACGAGACCCACGACCACCCGAACCACCGTCCGCCGGAGCAGGAGCCGCCGTCGACGTGGTGCTCACCGGCGACCACCACCACTACCAACCGACGCGGAGTGACGCCCTGAACACGGAGGTACCCTCCGATCCTCCCGCCTCGCCGTGGATCGCCGCCGGCGACCACCGCGGCTCTCGGGCGCCGACGAGCCCCGTCCCTCTCGTTTGAAAATTCAAACCTGACGGATGGGACCCACCCGTCAGCCTCTCTGCTGTTTTTTTTCTGAAACGTTTTCTGAAAGCGTACTTTGGCAAATACGCTTTCTACTCTGAACCGTTTTCTGCGCTTTTCTGTTTAAGCCCCTGGGAGTTTTCTGTTTCATTACAGATGGGTCCTTGGACCAAAACTCTTATAACTTTTTATCAGAAAGAGATTTTTGAGTAATTCGTTTTCTGTCCTCTTCAAAATTTTGTCTAGTTTTTTTATCATATTTATTTGAAAAATATTTGGATTACTTTTCTGTACTCCACGGTATTTACGTTAGCGCGTGTGTTTTGTGTACCGTAGATACCGAAGGAGGTGACGGAGCCGCGAACTTCACGGAGCTAGACCCCTACTTCTCTGAACCAGGCAAGCATGTTTGAACTCTTGATATGATGAGTGTCTTGGCATGTTTGCATTTAGTAGTTTTCATGGCATGTTCATGAGCTTCTCGATGAAATCTTTGTCACGTGAAAGTTGAGATAAGTGAGTTTCGAAAATCCATGAGTTCATGGAAATGAGGTTGCATGGCCACGTGATGGCATGAAAATGGGTAAGATGGTAGTGTTGTAGCATGCCAGTCTTATGCCCGTATATTTTTGACTCCGGTATCAACTCCCGTTCATTCCTTTTCCCGTACTGCCACAAGTTTCCCGCAAGGGATATGGCTTAGTAAGTTTCAAACCACTTCCCTGGTACACACCAATATGAGAGGCCGGGATGAAGGTTCCATGGCCCTGGATTAAAGCCTTTCATCCGGTCAGGGGGCATGGGTGTTTCCAGTTGGGACCGAGAGGGGGGCACCCCTTAGAGCGCGCGTATACAAATTTGATCCCATGCTATTCGAGATTGTGATCTCCCCGTCTCAAAGTTTTTCTTGAACGTTGCCCAGGGTGATTCCTGGCAACGTGAGGTGGGATGAGTGTGTACTGGTTAGTTGTGTTTCTTCCGAAATACCATGAACGGAACTAGTCCCTCGTGACTACGAAAATCCGTTGGCTGTGGGTATTATAGTACAAACTCTGCAGAGTCAACTTCCCATTGCAACATCTTATCTATGTCCAAGTTCGTGTTCTTAATATCTTGTCAAGTGTCAGACCTGGTGACAGAAACCCCGGTAAGCTAAATGAGTGTTAAGACCGGTTAATGTTGATTCTTGCGATGAACTCACCCGTTAATATCTCGTGTTGAATAATTTCTTTTGTAAGCATTAACCCTTGCACGTTATGAACAATGATCTATAAGCCCTTTCTGTGACGTCGCTCAGACATCCGACTGCGGCATTGTTATTAACTATTATTGCTATAAGCCCTTTCTGTGACGTCGCTCAGATGTCCGACTGTGGCATTGTTATCTTTTACTTTTAATATAAGCCCTTTCTGTGACGTCGCTCCGACGTCCGACTTTGGCATTGTTGTCTTTTACTTTCTATATAAGTCCTTTCTGCGATGTCGCCCCGACGTCCGACTGTGGCATTGTTATCATTTACTTTCCATGTAAGCCCTTTCTGCGATGTCGTCCCGACGTCCGTCTGTGGCATTTTTGTTATTTACTTTCGATGTGAGCCCTTTCTGCGATGTCGCCCCGACGTCCGACTGTGGTACTCATGTCCTTTACTTTCAGTACAAGCCCTTTATGAGATGTCGCCTAGACGCCCGACTACGGCATGCTTTATTTTCTTTTACCTTCCTTTCGAGGCGTTGCTTCAGACACCCGATTGGTTTACAGTTCTTTTGTTGGGTTTTCGAGCGGACTACCGCCGACTCCCTTTTGCTTGCCTTGATTTTACGAATTAAATGTGCATCATTAAAATACTCATGACGCATTCATGCATGCATTTGTTATATCTTTTGTCCGAACTGTCTTGCGAGTACTTTCAAAGTACTCACCTGGCTTGTTGATTTGGCCAGATGCTGATGAAGGCTATCTCATGGATGAGGAGTTCGATAGCGAGTCCGACGCTTAGAGGAGTCCCAGTCAGTCTCGTGCGACCCTGGATTTGGTCACTGTGTTATATCCGCTTCCGCTACCCAAATAAATGAAGGAAATATGCCCTAGAGGCAATAATAAAGTTATTATTTATTTCCTCATATCATGATAAATGTTTGTTATTCATGCTAGAATTGTATTAACCGGAAACATTATACATGTGTGAATACATAGACAAACATATAGTCACTAGTATGCCTCTACTTGACTAGCTCATCAATCAAAGATGGTTATGTTTCCTAACCATAGACATGTGTTGTTATTTGATTAATGGGATCACATCATTAGGAGAATGATGTGATTGACTTGACCCATTCCGTTAGCCTAGCACTTGATCGTTTAGTATATTGCTATTGCTTTCTTCATGACTTATACATGTTCCCGTAACTATGAGATTATGGAACTCCGTTTACGGAGGAACACTTTGGGTGCTACCAAAGCGTCACAACGTAATCGGGTGATTATAAAGGAGTACTACAGGTGTCTCAAAAGGTACATGTTGGGTTGGCGTATTTCGAGATTAGGTTTTGTCACTCCGATTGTCGGAGAGGTATCTCTGGGCCCTCTCGGTAATGCACATCCCATAATCCTTGCAAGCATTGCAACTAATAAGTTAGTTGCGAGATGATGTATTACGGAACGACTAAAGAGACTTGCCGGTAACGAGATTGAACTAGGTATTGGATACCGACGATCGAATCTCGGGCAAGTAACATACCGATGACAAAGGGAACAACGTATGTCGTTATGCGGTTTGACCGATAAAGATCTTCGTAGAATATGTAGGAACCAATATGGGCATCCAGGTTCCGCTATTGGTTATTGCCCGAGAATAGTTCTAGGTCATGTCTACATAGTTCTCGAACCCGTAGGGTCCGCACGCTTAACGTTACGATGACAATTTTATTATGAGTTTATAAGTTTTGATGTACCGAAGTTTGTTCGGAGTCCCGGATGTTATCACGGACATGACGAGGAGTCTCGAAATGGTCGAGACATAAATATTGATATATTGGAAGCCTATATTTGGATATCGGATTGGTTCCGGGTGAAATCGGGATTTTATCGGAACACCGGGGGGGTTACCGGAACCCTCCCGGGGGATAATGGGCCTTAGTGGGCCATGAGGGAGATGAGGAGGGCGGCGGGGCAGGTCAGCGCGCCCCCTCCCCTAGTCCGAATAGGACAAGGGGGGGCAGCGCCTCTTTCCTCTTTCCTCCCCTTTTCCTTCTCCAACAAGGCAAGAGGGGAGTCCTACTCGGTGGGAGTAGGACTCCTCGGCGCACCCTTGGGGCGGCCGCACCTCCCCTCCCTCCTTTATATCACGGGGCAGGGGCACCCCATAACACACAAGTTGATCTTCGTGATGGATCGTTCCTTAGCCGTGTGCGGTGCCCCCTCCACCATATTCCACCTCGGTCATATCGTCGTGGAGTTTAGGCGAAGCCCTGCGCGATAGAGCATCATCATCGTCACCATGCCGGGCGTCTTGTGGAACTCATCCCCGACACTTTGCTGGATCGGAGTCCGGGGATCGTCATCGAGCTGAACGTGTGCTGAACTCGGAGGTGTCGTACGTTCGATACTTGGATCGGTCAGATCGTGAAGACGTACGACTACATCAACCGCTTTGTCATAACGCTTCCGCTTACGGTCTACGAGGGTACGTGGACAACACTCTCCCCTCTCGTTGCTATGCCATCACCATGATCTTGCGTGTGCGTAGGATTTTTTTTGAAATTACTGCGTTCCCTAACAGTGGTATCAGAGCCAGGTTTTATGCGTTGATGTTATATGCACGAGTAGAACACAAGTGAGTTGTGGGTGATACAAGTCATACTGCTTACCAGCATGTCATACTTTGGTTCGGCGGTATTGTGAGATGATGCGGCCCAGACCGACATTACGCGTATGCTTACGCGAGACTGGTTTCACCGCTGCAAACACTCGTTGCTTAAAGGTGACTGGCGGGTGTCTGTCTCTCTCACTTTAGTTGAACCGAGTGTGGCTACGCCCGGTCCTTGCGAAGGTTAAAACAGCACCAACTTGACAAACTATCTTTGTGGTTTTGATGCGTAGGTAAGAACGGTTCTTGCTCAGCCCGTAGCAGCCACATAAAACTTGCAACAACAAAGTAGAGGACGTCTAACTTGTTTTTGCAGGGCATGTTGTGATGTGATATGGTCAAGACGTGATGCTATATTTTATTGTATGAGATGATCATGTTTTGTAACCGAGTTATCGGCAATGGCAGGAGCCATATGGTTGTCGCTTATTGTATGAAATGCAAGCGCCATGTAATCACTTTACTTTATCACTAAGCGGTAGCGATAGTCGTAGAAGCAATAGTTGGCGAGGCGACAACGATGCTACGATGGAGATCAAGGTGTCGGCGTCGGTGGCGATGGTGATCATGACGGTGCCGGAGATGGAGATCACAAGCACAAGATGATGATGGCCATATCATATCACTTATATTGATTGCATGTGATGTTTATCCTTTATGCATCTTATCTTGCTTTGATTGACGGTAGCATTATAAGATGATCTCTCACTAAATATCAAGAAGTGTTCTCCTGAGTATGCACGATTGCGAAAGTTCTTCGTCTTTGAGACACCACGTGATGGTCGGGTGTGATAGGCTCTACGTTCAAATACAACGGGTGCAAAACAGTTGCACACGCGGAATACTCGGGTTAAACTTGACGAGCCTAGCATATACAGATATGGCCTCGGAACACGTAGACCAAAAGGTCGAACGTGAATCATATAGTAGATATGATCAACATAGTGATGTTCACCATTGAAACTACTCCATCTCACATGATGATCGGACATGGTTTAGTTGATTTGGATCACGTAATCACTTAGATGACTAGAGAGATGTCTATCTAAGTGGGAGTTCTTAAGTAATATGATTAATTGAACTTAAATTTATCATGAAGTTAGTACCTGATAGTATTTTGCTTGTCTATGTTTCTTTGTAGATAGATGGCTCGTCTTTGTTGTTCCGTTGAATTTTAATGCGTTCCTTGAGAAAGCAAAGTTGAAAGATGATGGTAGAAATTACACGGACTGGGTCCGTAACTCGAGGATTATCCTCATTGCTGCACAAAAGAATTACGTCCTAGAAGCACCGGGTGCCAGGCCTGCTGGCTGATGCAACCGACGTTAAGAACGTCTGGCAGAGCAAAGCTGATGACTACTCGATAGTTCAGTGTGCCATGCTTTACGGCTTAGAACCGGGCCTTCAACAATGTTTTGAATGTCATGGAGCATATGAGATGTTCCAGGAGTTGAAGTTAATATTTCAAGCAAATGCCCGGATTGAGAGATATGAAGTCTCCAATAAGTTCTATAGCTGCAAGATGGAGGAGAATAGTTCTGTCAGTGAACACATACTCAAACTGTCTGGGTGTAACAATCACTTGATTCATCTGGGAGTTAATATTCCTGATGATAGTTTCATTGACAGATTTCTTCAATCACTTCCAACATGCTACTAGAGCTTCGTGATGAACTATAATATGCATGGGATGTACAAGACAATTCGAGCTCTTACATAATGCTAAAAGCCGCGGAGGTAGAAATCAAAAGGAGCATCAAGTGTTGATGGTTAACAAGACCACCAGTTTCAAGAAAAGGGCAAAGGGAAGAAGAAGGAACTTCAAGAAGAACAACAAACAAGTTGCTGCTCAAGAGAAGAAACCCAAGTCTGGACCTAAGCACGAGATCGAGTGCTTCTCCGCAAGCGGTGGACAATCGTAAGCGGAACTGCCCCAAGTATTTGGCGGATAAGAAGGATGGCAAAGTAAACAAAGGTATATGTGATATACATGTTATTGATGTGTACCTTACTAATACTCGCAGTAGTACACGGTATTTGATCTTGGTTACATTGCTGATATTTGCAACTCGAAGCAGGAACTACGGATTAAGCGAAGATTGACTAAGGGCGAGGTGACGATGCGCGTGGGAAATGGTTCCAAAGTCGATGTGATCACGGTCGGCACGCTACCTCTACATCTACCATCGGGATTAGTTTTAGACCTAAATAATTGTTATTTGGTGCCAGCGTTAAGCATGAACATTGTATCTGGATCTTGTTTGATGCGAGACGGTTATTCATTTAAGTCAGAGAATAATGGTTGTTCTATTTATATGAATAATATCTTTTATGGTCATGCACCCTTGAAGAGCGGTCTATTTTTATTGAATCTCTATAGTAGTAATACACATATACATAGTGTTGAAAAAAAAAGATACAGATTTTATAATGATAGTGCAACTTATTTGTGGCACTGCCGTTTGGGTCATATCGATGTAAAACGCATGAAGAAACTCCATCTTGATGGGCTTTTGGAATCACTTGATTATGAATCACTTGGTACTTGCGAACCGTGCCTCATGGGCAAGATGACTAAAACACCGTTCTCCGGAACTATGGAGCGAGCAACTGATTTGTTGGAAATCATACATACTGATGTTTGTGGTCCAATGAATGTTGAAGCACGCGGCGGGTATCGTTATTTTCTCACCTTCACAGATGATTTGAGCAGATATGGGTATATCTACTTAATGAAACACAAATCTGAAACATTTGAAAAGTTCAAAGAATTGTGAGTGAAGTGGAAAATCATCGTAACAAGAAAATAAAATTTCTACGATCTGATCGTGGAGGAGAATATTTGAGTTACGAGTTTGGTTTACATTTGAAACAATGCGGAATAGTTTCGCAACTCACGCCACTCGGAACACCACAACGAAATGGTGTGTCCGAACGTCGTAATCGTACTTTACTAGATATGGTGCGATCTATGATGTCTCTTACTGATTTACCGCTATCGTTTTGGTGTTATGCTTTAGAGACGGCCGCATTCACGTTGAATAGGGCACCATCAAAATCCGTTGAAATGACACCTTATGAACTATGGTTTGGTAAGAAACCAAAGTTGTCGTATCTTAAAGTTTGGGGCTGTGATGCTTCTGTGAAGAAACTTCAACCAGATAAGCTCGAACCTAAATCGAAGAAATGTGTCTTCATAGGATACCCAAAAGAGACTATTGGGTACACCTTCTATCACAGATCTGAAGGCAAGATTTTCGTTGCTAAATTCGGATCCTTTCTAGAAAAGAGTTTCTCTCGAAAGAAGTGAGTGGGAGAAAAGTAGAACTTGATGAGATAATCGTATCTGCTCCCTTATTGGAAAGTAGTTCATCACAAGAACCGGTTCTGTGACAACTACACCAATTAGTGAGGAAGCTAATGATATTGATCATGAAACTTCAGATCAAGTTTCTCTTGAACTCACGAGGGTCAACTAGAGTAAGATCCGCACTGTGAGTGGTACGGTAATCCTATTACGGAAGTCATGTTACTTGGCCATGGCGAACCTACAAACTATGAAGAACCGATGGTTAGCCCAGATAACGCAAAATGGCTGGAAGCCATGAAATCTGAGATGGGATCCATGTATGAGAACAAAGTATGGACTTTGGTTGACTTGCCCGATGATCGGCAAGCCATTGAGAATAAATGGATCTTTAAGAAGAAGACTGACGCTGATGGTAATGTAACTGTCTATAAAGCTCGACTTGTTGCGAAAGGTTTTCGACAAGTTCAAGGGGTTGACTACGATGAGACTTTCTCACCCGTAGCGATGCTTAAGTCTGTCCGAATCATGTTAGCAATTGCTGCATTTTATGATTATGAAATTTGGCAAATGGATGTGAAAAATGCATTCTTGAATGGATTTCTAGAAGAAGAGTTGTATATGATGCAACCAGAAGGTTTTGTTGATCCAAAAGGAGCTAACAAAGTGTGCAAGCTCATGATCAATTTATGGTCTGGTGCAAGCCTCTCGGAGTTGGAATAAACGCTTTGATAGTGTGATCACAGCATATGGTTTTATCTGAGACTTTTGGAGAAGCCTGTATTTACAAGAAAGTGAGTGGGAGCTACGTAGCATTTACGATATTATATGTGGACGAGATATTATTGATTGGAATTGATATAGAATTTCTGGATATCATAAAAGGATACTTGAATAAAAGTTTTTCAATGAAAGACCTCGGTGAAGCTGCTTACATTTTGGGCATCAAGATCTATAGAGATAGATCAAGACGCTTTATTGGACTTTCACAAAGCACATACCTTGATAAAGTTTTGAAAAAGTTCAAAATGGATCAGGCAAAGAAAGGTTTTTTACCTGTGTTACAAGGTGTGAAATTGAGTCAGACTCAATGCCCGACCACAGCAGAAGATAGAGAGAAAATGAAAGATGTTCCCTATGCTTCAGCCATAGGCTCAATCAAGTATGCAAACCATTTTACCATACCTGACGTATTCTTAGATATAAGCTTGGCAGGAAGGTACCAAAGTAATCCAGGAATGGATCACTGGACAGCGGTCAAGAACATCCTGAAATACCTGAAAAGGACTAAGGATATGTTTCTCGTATATGGAGGTGACAAAGAGCTAGTTGTAAATGTTTACGTCGATGCAAGCTTTGACACTGATCCGGACGATTATAAATCGCAAACCGGATACGTGTTTTTATTAAACGGTGGAGCTGTTAGTTGGTGCAGTTCTAAACAAAGCGTCGTGGCGGGATCTACATCTGAAGCAGAGTACATAGCTGCTTCGGAAGCAGCAAATGAAGGAGTCTAGATGAAAGAGTTCATTTCCGATCTAGGTGTCATACCTAGTGCATCGGGACCAATGAAGATCTTCTGTGACAATACTGGTGCAATTGCCTTGGCAAAGGAATCCAGATTTCACAAGAGGACCAAGCATATCAAGAGACGCTTCAATTCCATCCGGGACCAAGTCCAGGTGGGAGACATAGAGATTTGCAAGATACATACGGATCTGAATATTGCAGACCCGTTGACTAAGCCTCTTCCACGAGCAAAACATGATCAGCATCAAGACTCCATGGGTGTTAGAATCTTTACTGTGTAAACTAGATTATTGACTCTAGTGCAAGTGGGAGACTGACGGAAATAAGCCCTAGAGGCAATAATAAAGTTATTATTTATTTCCTCATATCATGATAAATGTTTATTATTCATGCTAGAATTGTATTAACCGGAAACATGATACATGTGTGAATACATAGACAAACATATAGTCACTAGTATGCCTCTACTTGACTAGCTCATTAATCAAAGATGGTTATGTTTCCTAACCATAGACATGTGTTGTTATTTGATTAATGGGATCACATCATTAGGAGAATGATGTGATTGACATGACCCATTCCGTTAGCCTAGCACTTGATCGTTTAGTATATTGCTATTGCTTTCTTCATGACTTATACATGTTCCTGTAACTATGAGATTATGCAACTCCCGTTTACCGAGGAACACTTTGGGTGCTACCAAACATCACAACGTAACTGGGTGATTATAAAGGAGTACTACAGGTGTCTCCAAAGGTACATGTTGGGTTGGCGTATTTCGAGATTAGGTTTTGTCCTCCGATTGCGGAGAGGTATCTCTGGGCCCTCTCGGTAATGCACATCACATAAGCCTTGCAAGCATTGCAACTAATAAGTTAGTTGCGAGATGATGTATTACTGAACGAGTAAAGAGACTTCTTGGTAACGAGATTGAACTAGGTATTGGATACCCACGATCGAATCTCGGGCAAGTAACAAACCGATGACAAAGGGAACAACATTATGTTGTTATGCGGTTTGACCGATAAAGATCTTCGTAGAATATGTAGGAACCAATATAGGCATCCAGGTTCCGCTATTGGTTATTGACCGAGAATAGTTCTAGGTCATGTCTACATAGTTCTCGAACCCGTAGGGTCCGCACGCTTAACGTTACGATGACAGTTTTATTATGAGTTTAAAAGTTTTGATGTATCGAAGTTTGTTCGGAGTCCCGGATGTGATCACGGACTTGACGAGGAGTCTCGAAATGGTCGAGACATAAAGATTGATATATTGGAAGCCTATATTTGGATATCAGAATGGTTCCGGGTGAAATCGGGATTTTACCG
The DNA here is from genome assembly GCA_021605145.1 of Aegilops bicornis. NCBI lineage: Eukaryota > Viridiplantae > Streptophyta > Magnoliopsida > Poales > Poaceae > Aegilops > Aegilops bicornis. The sequence goes on from CM038674.1 coordinate 644,113,241, forward strand.
GAACACCGGGGGGTTACCGGAACCCTCCCGGGGGATAATGGGCCTTAGTGGGCCATGAGGGAGAAGAGGAGGGCCGGCCAGGGCAGGCCGCGCGCCCCCCTTCCTCTTTCCCCTTCCCCCTTTCCTTCTCCAACAAGGCAAGAGGGGGGAGTCCTACTCCCGGTGGGAGTAGGACTCCTCCAGGCGCACCCCTTTGGGGCCGGCCGCACCTCCCCCTCCCTCCTTTATATACGGGGGCAGGGGGGCACCCCATAACACACAAGTTGATCTTCGTGATCGTTCCTTAGCCGTGTGCGGTGCCCCCCTCCACCATATTCCACCTCGGTCATATCGTCGCGGAGTTTAGGCGAAGCCCTGCGCCGGTAGAACATCAACATCGTCACCACGCCGTCGTGCTGATGGAACTCATCCCCGACACTTTGCTGGATCGGAGTCCGGGGATCGTCATCGAGCTGAACGTGTGCTGAACTCGGAGGTGCCGTACGTTCGGTACTTGGATCGGTCGGATCGTGAAGACGTACGACTACATCAACCGCGTTGTCATAACGCTTCCGCTTACGGTCTACGAGGGTACGTGGACAACACTCTCCCGTCTCGTTGCTATGCCATCACCATGATCTTGCGTGTGCGTAGGAATTTTTTTGAAATTACTACGTTCCCCAACAATAAATTCATTGAGCCTCACCTCGACGTTCGATGAGTCGCCAGTGTAGTAGTCTTAGTATCCACTCCACTGTGTTATTCCACCCATCACCTCTATTTTCGAGTCAGTAGTATTGCCACCCCACACCTGTGTGTCATATCCGCCATTATGTATAATTATTGGCGTGCTTGTAATAATTGGCTGAGCAACTTCAGCTCGACCCTGTAAAATATTAATGCTACTGGCTTATTGTATCAAAGTTTTTTCCACCAGTGAGGAAGATTTTCCTCACACTGGATATCAAAAGATCGGTCTCTCAATAAATATTTTTATTGGAAAACCGGTCGTGACAAGCTTGGTACCAGAGCCAGGCTGACTGTAGGAAGCCACTAGGTGCGACCGCTAATCGGATATTAGCAAAATAGAGCTATTTATCATTTTTGCAAATGTAGTCAATTTCTGACCGTCAGCATAAATTTATGATCTGACCACTCAGAATTTTTGCCTACTTTTGTAGATGGCCGACAACAACTGCGAGTCTCAGATGTTCGCCAACGAGCCCGATGGGTTCGTCAAGCTTCTCACCGTCATCGTCCAGGTGGCGATGGGGCCGTCTATGCGCCCAGTCTTCTCACTCTATCAGCACAAAGTTAACGACAGTCTGACCATGCACCAGGCCGCGGTGCAATTCAAGGGAGGGCGTGTTGAGTTACGCCGCTTCCGGTACTTGGGGAGAGCCATGCCTACGGAGAAGCATGCTATGCAGATGGCCGCCCGTGAGGCGATAGCTCGTCTCAAGGAAGACCTTCCGTCGATGAAGACTCATCGTTACCGCTACCTTCCATGCCACGTGCCATACGCCTGCCACTACTCATACGCGTGCCCTAGAGGAGAGCGAGACGAGGCTTTTGAGATGCTCATCGGGTATCTCCGGGCTCTGGAGGCAGCCTTCGACAGCCTGGTGGACGACCTCATGGCTGTCCGCATGAACTCAGTTCATGGCTGTGCCGCCAACAGGAGGGAGCTCCTGCACACCGCACCACCACTGACGTACGTCTCGTCCTCAGCATCTTATGCACCTGCCACTCGCGCCACTACTCGTCGCCTGCCTTCCACCGAGGAATTCAACCAAGCCATTGCACCCACTCTAGTCTGCTCTGCGCCGCCTACTGCACCCTCACCTGTTCGTGTTGCTCCATATAGGGCACCCATTCCAGCTACTCAACGCAGCACTACACGTCTGGAGCCTATTAGCGAGGAGGAGGTTGAGTCCCCAGCCTCTCTGCGTCTCACCCTCGGCAGGGCAAAGGAGGTCCTCACCATCTCCTCCGACTGAGTACGTTTAGTCGCCATGTGATGTACCGACTTGTATGATATGTACATAGGTTGTGAGAAGTAGCCTGTTTGCGCATCATGTAGGAACTGGAGAAGTGCACTAGCCTAAATAACATGTCAGGAATATGTACGCATATCCTGAGTGATGTATTGTATGATTACCGCCTGCGTGTAAGATATGTATGAGCAGTCCTTCTCCGCGCGCAAACGATTTTCTATTTCAAAAATCCTGGAGTGTCCTTTTTATTTTTGCTTGTTCTTGTGCATTTGTTGGTTTTGCGACTCAGTTTCTGTTCTTATGAGTTTTGCAAAATGTGTCCCCAGAGTGAAAAATGTCTCGTCCTTGGACGCGCTCCATGCCAACTCCGCCAGAGGAATATTTTGACACTCAACCCAGCAACAATTTCACATAGGGACAGTTGAGCCAACAGGACAGTGAAACAGCACTTTCCCAAATGTGCCGCCTTTATGAGCAGAGTCAGCAACAACACCAGGAAATAATGAATCAGGTCATCAATATGGGGAAATCGCCACGGACAGTATCAGCAGCAATCCAAGTTGTCTGAGCTACAGAAGACGTGTCCCCAAACATTTTCTCATACTGACAAACCTCTTGAGGCTAAAGACTGGCTTCGGGACATGGAAAGAAAATTAATTATTGCAAAGTGTTCAAACCTTGAAAAAGTGCTATATGCACCACACTATCTCACTGGAGCAGCTGCATCATGGTGGGAGAATTTCCTACACATGCACCCCAACGAGAATAATATAACTTGGGAGGATTTCATGGAAGGTTTTCGTGGGGCGCATATTCCTAAAAGCCTTATGAAAATTAAGAAGAGAGAATTTGACGACCTCAAACAAAGGACCATGACAGTGTCAGAATACAACGGACAATTTACTCTGTTGTCTCGCTACGCCAATGAAGAGCGTATGACTGAAAGCAAGAAGATGGAGAAATTCCTAGACGGTCTGGCGCCTGCACTTAAATGCCAACTGGTTGTACACACTTTTCCAGATTTCAAGACGCTAGTGGATAAGGCCATTACCTTGGAAAATGAGAGGCGCAGCCTGGAAGATATCCGCAAGCGAAAAAGGGACCAGAAAAATCATGTTCGCAATCCCCGAAGTAAGACGGATTTTCAGAAAGGTGGGACACCTAAACCCACGACAAATGTCTCACGACCAGTCAAGAATTTCCATGCCAGGGACAAGGAGTTCACAGATCGCCCAGGCGTGACCTGCTACGCTTGTGGAGAAGAAGGGCACTATGCCAAGCAGTGCCCCAAGCCAAGGAACTCGACCCCGAAGCCAAACAACGGTGGCAAAAATTCAGCGCCCAAGCGCAACAATTTCAACCCCAACAACAACCACAGGAAGGGTCACCTGAACCATGTGACCAGAGAGGAAGCACATAATGCCCCAGATATCGTTACTGCACGCTTTCACATCAACACAATACCTGCCATGGTTTTGTTTGATTCTGGAGCTTCTCACTCATTCGTTTCAAAAAGTTTTGCTTTGCAAAATAATTTTTCGATGCTTCCCTTGGAAAAATCAATGATAATCAAGTCCCCTGGGATTAAGCAAGTTACCCAGAGTTACTGCCAAGGTGTGATGATTGAGTTTGAAGGATTGAAATTTCACGCCAACCTTATTGTGTTGGAAAATAAAGGGCTGGATGTCATCTTAGGAATGGATTGGTTAACCACCAACAAAGGTTTTATTGACTGCTTCAACAGGACCGTAATTCTCACCCACCACCACGGGGAGACAATAAAAGTTTCGGCCAAGGAGAGAAAAATATCCCGGCAACCGAGGTTGAATAAGGTGGATATTTCTGAATTAAGCAAGGTTCCAGTAGTATGTGAATTTCCAGACGTATTTCCTGAAGAGCTACCAGGCATGCCACCGGACCGAGAGATAGAATTCAACATTGAGCTAGCACCCGGAACCGCTCCCATATACAAGAAACCATACAGAATGGCACCATCCGAATTGGTAGAATTGAAGAAGCAAATAAAGGAATTATTGGACAAAGGGTATATACGAGCCAGCTCCTCACCATGGGGTTCACCAATATTATTTGCCAAAAAGAAGGATGGCACACTGAGATTGTGTTTCGATTATCGAGCACTTAACATGGTCACAATCAAGAACAAGTACCCGATGCCGCGAATAAATGATTATTTGATGAGCTCGCTCAAGCCAAGGTATTCTCAAAAATTGACTTGAGGTCAGGATACCATCAATTAAAAGTACGAACGGAAGATATTCCCAAGACAGCCTTCACCTCCAGATATGGACTATATGAGTTCACGGTAATTCCATTCGGGCTAACGAACGCCCCCGCATATTTTGTCCACCTCATGAACAAAGTATTTATGAAATACATGGATAAATTTGTTGTGGTATTCATCGATGATATTCTGATATACTCCAAGACACCAGAAGAGCACGCCGAACATCTCCGAATTGTGCTAGGTGAACTCAAGAAACATCAATTATACGCCAAATTCAGCAAATGTGAATTTTGGCTAAGACAAGTAGGTTTTTTGGGCCATGTACTAACCCAAGAAGGTATTGCAGTAGACCCGAAAAAAGTCAAGGCCGTACTTGGCTGGAAACCACCAGCCAGTAGATAGCAGACGTTTAAGTTTTCTGGGAATGGCGGGTTACTACCGAAGATTTATTGAAGGGTTTTCCACTATAGCAAAGCCAATGACACAGCTACTTAAGAAAAACAAGAAGTTTGAATGGACGGAAGCTTGTGAGAAAAGTTTCCAAGAACTGAAGAGGAAACTGACGACAGCACCAGTATTAATTGTTCTAGACATACACAAGAATTTTGAGGTATATTGTGACGCATCTCGAAAGGGCCTCGGGTGCGTATTGATGCAAGAAGGCAAGGTTGTCGCATATGTTCCGAGACAACTTCGCAAGCATGAGGAAAATTATCCTACTCATGACCTGGAATTAGCAGCGGTTATTCATGCACTCAAGGAATGGAGACACTTCTTACTTGGAAATCGTTGTGAAATATACACGGACCACAAGAGCCTCAAGTATATTTTCACACAACCAGAGCTCAATTTACGGCAGCGACGCTGGTTGGAATTGGTAAAGGATTATGATGTTGGAATCCACTACCACCCAGGCAAAGCAAATGTTGTAGCAGATGCTCTAAGTCGGAACCCCAGTCCGAACAACGACAGCATGCCAAACTTGAGGCCTGAGTTTCGCAGGAATTTGCTAAGCTCAATCTGTTGGTGGTCACCGAAGGCAGTGTGTCGAACTTAGAGATACAACCTACCCTAATAGAGAAGGTTAAAGAGGCTCAGCATGGGCACCCCAGCATTGAAGGCATAAAGCGGAAGATGAAATTGGGAAAGGCCCCAGAATTTGTTATCGATGAGCAGGGAATTTTGTGGTACGGGGATAGACTTTGCGTACCAGATATCCATGACCTTAAACAACAAATCTTGGCTGAAGGCCACACCGCTCCGTATTCAATCCACCCTCGAGGGACGAAAATGTACAAGGATCTTCAGGAAACATTTTGGTGGCATGGTATAAAAAGGGACATAGCTACGTTTATTGCGTGTCGTGACTCATGTCAACGCATCAAGGCCGAGCACCAGAAACCGGCCGGACTTTTACAACCAAATAAGATACCCGAGTGGAAATGGGACGAGATCGGAATGGATTTCATTGTTGGGCTACCCCGGTCACGACATGGGCATGATGCCATATGGGTCATCACTGATAGATTGACTAAAGTAGCACACTTCATCCCCGTAAAGACAACTCACACCACTCAGAAGCTCGCCAGGCTTTATCTTTCCCGTATAAATGCGCTTACATGGAGTTCAAGACTATAATATCGTGAGGCACACAATTCGTCTCCAGATTTTGGGATCACCTGCAACAGGCTCTGGGAACCCAACTAGCTTTCAGTACAGCATACCACCCCCAGACCGATGTACAAACTGAACGCGTAAATCGAAATTTAGAAGACATGCTGAGAGCATGTGTTCTCACTTATGGAGCCAGTTGGGAGGAAAGCACGCCATACGCAGAATTTGCATACAACAACGATTACCGTGCCAGCCGCAAATGGCACCCTTTGAAGCCTTGTACGGGCGGAGATGCCGTACCCCGCTGAATTGGTCAGAGACCGGTGACAGCCGTATCTTCGGCCCAGACATGCTCAAAGAAGCCGAGGAAAAGGTCAAGCTAGTCAGGGACCGACTTAAGACAGCTCAGAGCCGACAGAAGAGTTATTACGATCAGAAACATCGTGGAGTCAATTTTGAACCCGGTGAGTTTGTGTACCTACGAGTATCACCTATGAGGGGACTGCAACGATTCAAGATTAAGGGGAAACTAGCACCAAGATTCATCGGACCATTCTGCATAGTGGCACGAAGAGGCACGATAGCCTACCAGTTAGACTTACCCGAAGAATTATCCGACATCCACGACGTGTTCCACGTCTCCCAATTAAGGAAGTGTGTAAGCAACCCAGAGAGGCAAGTATCCCATGAGAATATTGACGTACAAACAGACCTCACCTATCGGGAGCATCCAGTGAAAATATTGGAGGAATCTGAAAGGTGGACCAGACAGAAAACCATCAAATTTTTTAGGGTTCGGTGGAGCAATCACACCGAGAGTGAAGCCACTTGGGAAAGAGAGGATTTTCTTCGGACAGAGCACCCACACTTATTTGAGGATCAGCTGAAATCTCGGGGACGAGATTTTTCCTAAGGGGGTAGGTGTTGTGACACTCCAAAATTTTTCTCTTGGTTTTCTTCAAACTTTGTTGGATTTGAAGAAGGTCTTTTGAAACCCTTCCAAAACAAAACCCCTCTCTCTGAAAACCTTTTTCCCTTTGGCAAGGTTTTTAGTTTGGCATTTCCTTCAACTCAGGTGTTTGGTTATTAAAAACTTTTCTCTGTTGCCCTCTTCCCAGATTCAAAATTTTAGGGTTTTATTTTCCTTTAAAGAAAACCCTAGGAGTTTTGCATCTTCTCCAATGTTGAAACCACTCTTGATTCTACCTTGCCCCACTTGGTAAAACCTCCCAAAAACCTTCTTTCCACCTTGGGTCAATCCAAACATTCTGTCTCATCAAGTCAAACCAGTTTCAAATTTTATTTCATTTATTTCCTGCCCAAAATCTTTTCTGTCAATTATTTTGAGCCTAAGGGATTTGCAAAGCAAGTACCAAGATGCATTTGAGTTTTGACCTCAAACCAACTCTCCTGGATAGTCCTTGGTACCCACAACCTAGAACCATCATGATTCACTTCTCTTCTTTTCAAAAATTTCAAATTTCAGTCTCTGCAAGTCTGGACCAGATTTGTCAAATTTGGTAAAATTCATATCTCCTCTTCTCCAAAAATTCCACAAAAATTCAGGCAGCCCCCAGTTGCATTGAGTAGCCACTCCACCAAAAATCAGCTCAAGCAGAGCCTCCCACATATCAAAATCATTTTGTCGAACACCTGGCCGACACTGTTCTTTGCATTTTCAGAGAAATTCAGAAAGTCCAGAGAGTTCAGTGTCGTTTCCTTTTGTCAGAGAGCTATCACAGACTCACAGTGCACCTTGGCACATTGCGCACGGCCGCTCTCCCTAGCCAGAGCCCCGCACGCTCCCTTGGACGTGTGCAGACGTCGGTGGCGAGCCTCACCGGCGTTGGAGGTTTCTGCGGTGGCTGCGCCCCCCGTGGCGATCAGCAAGGGCCTGAGCCCGCTCGCCATGCCACCCGGCGCCGCCCATCGCCTCCTAGCTCTCCGCGTGGCCCTGCCATGCCAGCGCACGCCCGTGGCACCGTCACCGTGGCCCGGCAAGCACAGAACGTGCTCCCTGCCGCCGACGGGCCCGCGCCGCCCCGTTCCATCGAGCTCACCCCAAAGCACCGCGCCGCCCCGTTCCATCGAGCTCACCCCAAAGCGCCTAACCCGAGCTCGCTTAGCACCTAAATGGAATCAGTGGACCCCCACAACGGCGCTCAACTCCTAAACCACCTCGACCAATGCCCTGCGCCGCCGTAAACTTCGCCGGAGAACCCCGTTCTCGGCCACCGCCTCGGACAGCCTATATAAAGGGCTCCTGAGCTCGCCCTCGAGCACACACCCCCTCTGCACCTGACCAACACCCTGCCAGGCCAAGGAGGTCTTCTTCCCCAGCTCCGGCCGCCCCGTTCCGCCTCGGCCTCCACCACGATCCACTCCGATGAGGCCGTCTCCGGCGCCCTAATCGCGTCAGCTACCCTCTCATGCTACCGCAAGTCTAACCCCCTCCTCAATTGCACCTCCGCAGCACTCTCCGACGAGACCCACGACCACCCGAACCACCGTCCGCCGGAGCAGGAGCCGCCGTCGACGTGGTGCTCGCCGGCTACCACCACCACTACCAACCGGCGCGGAGTGACGCCCTGAACACGGAGGTACCCTCCGATCCTCCTGCCTCGCCGTGGATCGTCGCCGGCGACCACCATGACTCTCGGTGTGAGCCCGTCCTCTCGTTTGAAAATTCAAACCTGACGGGTGGGACCCGCCCGTCAGCCTCTGCTGTTTTTTTCTCAATCGTTTTCTGAAAGCGTACTTTGGCAAATACGCTTTCTACTCTGAACCGTTTTCTGTGCTTTTCTGTTTAAGCCCCTGGGAGTTTTCTGTTTCATTACAGATGGGTCCTTGGACCAAAACTCTTATAACTTTTTATCAGAAAGAGACTTTTGAGTAATTCTTTTTCCGTCCTCTTCAAAATTTTGTCTAGTTTTTTATCATACTTATTTCAAAAATATTTGGATTACTTTTCTGTGCTCCACGGTATTTACGTTAGCGTGTGTGTTTTGTGTACCGTAGATACCGAAGGAGGTGACGGAGCCGCGAACTTCACCGAGCTAGACCCCTACTTCTCCGAACCAGGCAAGCATGTTTGAACTCTTGATATGATGAGTGTCTTGGCATGTTTGCATTTAGTAGTTTTCATGGCATGTTCATGAGCTTCTCGATGAAATCTTTGTCACGTGAAAGTTGAGATAAGTGAGTTTCGAAAATCCATGAGTTCATGGAAATGAGGTTGCATGGCCACGTAATGGCATGAAAATGGGTAAGATGGTAGTGTTGTAGCATGCAAGTCTTATGCCCGTATATTTTCGACTCCGGTATCAACTCCCGTTCATTCCTTTTCCCGTACTGCCACAAGTTTCCCGCAAGGGATATGGCTTAGTAAGTTGCAAACCACTTCCCTGGTACACACCAATATGAGAGGACGGGATGAAGGTTCCATGGCCCTGGATTAAAGTCTTTTATCCGGTCAGGGGGCATGGGTGTTTCCGGTTGGGACCGAGAGGGGGGCACCCCTTAGAGCGCGCGTATACAAATTTGATCCCATGCTATTCGAGATTGTGATCTCCCCGTCTCAAAGTTTTTCTTGAACGTTGCCCAGGGTGATTCCTGGCAACGTGAGGTGGGATGGGTGTGTACTGGTTAGTTGTGTTTCTTCCGGAATACCATGAACGGAACTAGTCCCTCGTGACTACGAAAATCCGTTGGCTGTGGGTATTATAGTACAAACTCTGCAGAGTCAACTTCCCATTGCAACATCTTATCTATGTCCAAGTTCGTGTTCTTAATATCTTGTCAAGTGTCGGACACGGTGGCGAAACCCGGTAAGCTAAATGAGTGTTAAGACCGTTTAATGTTGATTCTTGCGATGAACTCACCCGTTAATATCTCGTGTTGAATAATTTCTTTTGTAAGCATTAACCCTTGCACGTTATGAACAATGATCTATAAGCCCTTTCTGTGACGTCGCTCAGACATCCGAGTGCGGCATTGTTATTATCTATTATTGCTATAAGCCCTTTTTGTGACGTCGCTCAGATGTCCGACTGTGGCATTGTTATCTTTTACTTTTCATATAAGCCCTTTACGTGGACGCCCGACGTCCGATTTATCAACATTGTTATCTTTTACTTTCTATATAAGTCCTTTCTGCGATGTCGCCCCGACGTCCGACTGTGGCATTGTTATCATTTACTTTCCATGTAAGCCCTTTCTACGATGTCGTCCCGACGTCCGTCTGTGGCATTTTTGTTATTTACTTTCGATGTGAGCCCTTTCTGCGATGTCGCCCCGACATCCGACAGTGGTACTCATGTCCTTTACTTTCAGTACAAGCCCTTTATGAGGTGTCGCCTAGACGCCCGACTGCGGCATGCTTTATTTTCTTTTACCTTCCTTTCGAGGCGTCGCTTCAGACACCCGATTGGTTTACAGTTCTTTTGTTGGGTTTTCGAGCGGACTACCGCCGACTCCCTTTTGCTTGCCTTGATTTTACGAATTAAATGTGCATCGTTAAAATACTCATGACGCATTCATGCATGCATTTGTTATATCTTTTGTCCGAACTGTCTTGCGAGTATTTTCAAAGTATCACATGGCTTGTCGATTTGGCCAGATGCTGATGAAGGCGATCTCATGGATGAGGAGTTCGATAGCGAGTCCGACGCTTAGAGGAGTCCCAGTCAGTCTCGTGCGACCCTGGATTTGGTCACTGTGTTATATCCGCTTCCGCTACCCAAATAAATTCATCGGGCCTCTCCTCGAAGTTTGATGAGTCGCGAGTGTAGTAGTCTTAGTATCCACTCCACTGTGTTATTCCACCCATCACCTCTATTTTCGAGTCAGTAGTATTGCCACCCCACACCTGTGTGTCATATCCGCCATTATGTATAATTATTGGCGTGCTTGTAATAATTGGTTGAGCAACTTCAGCTCGACCCTGTAAAATATTAATGCTACTGGCTTATTGTATCAAAGTTTTGTCCACCAGTGAGGAGGATTTTCCTCACACTGGATATCAAAAGATCGGTCTCTCAATAAATATTTTTATTGGAAAACCAGTCGTGACAGGGCTGCGACGTGTTGATCTTCCGAGGCCGGGCATTGACCCAGAAAAGTGTGTCCGGCCAGAGTGATCGAGTGTGTTGGAAAACGTGGTGCACCCCTGCAGGGAAGATCTTTATTCGAATAACGTGTCCACGGTAATGGACGTTCAGACTTATATCTTGATCTAATACAACTAGAAATGGATACTTAAGATATGTGGCTCCGGGATTCCTTTCTCGCAGGGAGTTGAGGAAGGATCTCTGGGCATTAATGTTACAACATGTTTGTTAGTTATAAACTACTATTCTTTACTCTTCTACATCCTGCAAGATGCTCGGAGCTGTGTGAAGATGCTAGTCTTCGATAGGCTAGGCTTTCCCCCTCTATTCTGGCATTCTGCAGTTCAGTCCACAGATACAATCCTTCCATTTGATACCAATGCATACTTAGTGTAGATCTGATGCTTGCAAGTACTTTGGATGAGTACTCACGGTTGCTTTGCTCCCCCTTTTCCCCCTTCTTACTTCTTTCTGGTTGTTGCAACCAGATGGTGGATCCCTGGAGCCAGATGCCACCGTCGACGGATACTACTACGTGGAGAACGCCGAAGATCAGGAGTAGTTAGGAGGTCCCAGACAGGAGGCCTTGCCTCTTCGATCGTTGATGTTTGTGCTAGCCTTCTTAAGGCAAAACTTGTTTAACTTATGTCTGTACTCAGATATTGTTGCTTCCGCTGACTCTTGTGTATCAAGCTTGTATTCGAGCCCTCAAGGCCCCTGGCTTGTAATATGAAGCTTGTATTATTTTGATTTGTGTCTAGAGTTGTGTTGTGATATCTTCCCGTGAGTCCTTGATCTTGATCGTACACATTTGCGTGTCTGATTAGTGTACAGTCGAGTCGGGGGTGTCACAAGTTGGCATCAGAGCTGACTGCCTGTAGGAACCCCCATTTCCAACTCCTTTGCCGAAGTTGAGTCTAGTCTTTGAAAAACTGATTTACTAACATGGCTGTGTGGCTTATGGGCCCACGTCGCCAATTGGGTGGTATTAGGATTTTTACTCCTTGTCTATACTCTAGGACTCTTATCTCTCTTCTATTCGGGTTAAATGGTTTTGCTAACTCTACCCTAGGTTCTCGTGATCACATCCACCCGGGCCGCAGATCACGCCTTTCTTGAATTGGGAGCCAGGATCTGCTTCACTTTGTCCACGGGCCGCAGAAATCCTTCTATCGAGGGCACCCTGTGTCGTCCCCTGCAGGTTCCTCGCTCTAGTGGTTTTCTCCGACGATGATGTAGCCTTTGCTATGTCTCGTTGTTGTATCCCTCCATCGCGAGCATGCGTGCCGCCTAGTATGTCTAGGATGATTCTCTTGTCCGAACTCCTACTAACAACGTGTAATTGGCTCTGTATATGTATACGTAAGTCTTTAATGACTACTGCTTTGTACATACTGCGCCTTTGCTCATTGTTCAAGTTACATCATGAATGACTCCATACACCTGCTCCACCCCTGTTAAATTGCTTCCTGATATTTTAGTCGGATGGCTGACGATCCTCCACCTCCACCCTATATTGCCGCAATGATGCAGCAGTTTGAGCTGAATCGTCAGTTTATGACTGGAGTAATGGCTCAGCTTCCAAACCAGAATGCTCATCAACGGCCTGCCCCAATAACACTGCAAGAATTCATGTGCCTCAACCCGTCCATTTTCCGCAACTCCACTAATCCTATGGATGCTGACGATTGGCTTCGTGACATCCTGTTTGAGATGGGGTCAGCTAATGTTGCCCCTACTAGTTATGTCACCTTTGCGACATTTCACCTGAAGGGTGTAGCTGCTCAATGGTAGGAAAGACATAGCGGTATGCTGCCTGCAGAGACTGTAACCACTTGGCAGGAATTTCAGTTAGCCTTCAGTGCACGACACATTCCTCAAGGTCTGATGGACCAGAAGAAGAAGGAGTTCCACAAACTATCACAAGGCTCAATGACTGTGGATGAATATCAGAGGAAATTCCTTGAATTATCTCGCTATGCTGCGGATGACGTCTGCACTGATGCTCGCAAGCAGGAGAAATTTCGTGAAGGACTGCATCCCGATATAAAGCTCGCACTTGTTGTTCATGATTGTGCAGACTTTGCGACGCTTGTCAGCCAAGCTTTCCGAACTGAAACTGGTCTTACTGAGTACCAAGAGTCGCTCAAGCGTACTCGAGATGTTGGCTCATCCTCGAGTCAGCCTGCTCAGAAACGCCGAGTCTGGATCCCACACAATGTTCACCACCGACCTGCTCCAACACCAAGGCCGTCTTATGTTGCACCTCGTCTGCCTTCGACGCCGAGACAACTAACGATTCAAGGTGGACAGGCTAATGTTGTAGCTCCTCCCCCTAATGATGGTTTATGCCGCAAGTGTGGTCAGCCAGGGCACCGTGCTTTCAACTATCACCAGGGTCAGCCGCAAAATGCTTCACGTCCTCCTGTTGGCCGTAGGAAGGGCCGTCGAAACCTTCCTAGCAGAAATTCTAGTGCCAGTCCGCCTGCTAGAAGTGGTGGTCATGTCACCCATATCAAGATTGAAGAAGCTCGTGAGTCCCCAAAAATCGTGATGGGTACCCTCTGTGTTAATTCAGTGCCAGCTTCTGTTCTTTTTGATTCAGGAGCATCAAATGCTTTTGTGTCCCAACAATTTGCTCAGTTACTTGGGCTAGGCATGGAAGAATTACCCACTCCTTTAGTGGTTCAATCTCCGGGATCCAAGTGGCAAACCACAATGTTAAGCCCTCGCAACCAAATTGAAATTGGAGGCCTATTATTTCCGGCTTCTCTCATCATACTCGGACCTTCCAACATAGACATCATTCTTGGTATGGACTGGTTGACATCCCATAATGCTAAGATCGATTGTGCCGCCAAGACAGTCCAGCTCACTCACCCTTCTGGTCAGTTGATCAACTACTCAACTCAGATGATCCTGGATGCTGAGAATCAGATATATGTTTTGAATGCATTGAATGCTTCACCGCTCGAGGGAATAGAGAACATTCCAGTCGTTCGTGATTTTGAAGATGTCTTTCCAGAAGAACTTCCAGGAATACCCCTTGCTAGAGTTGTTGAATTGGTCATAGACTTGAAACCAGGCACAACTCCTATTGCCAAGCGACCCTACAAGATGCCGCCGCATGAACTCTTTGAGCTCAAGGAGGAAATCGACACTTCACTTCGTCAGGGTTTTATCTGTCCAAGTTCCTCTGCTTGGGGAGCACCTTCTCTCTTTGTCAAGAAGAAGGATGGAACTAATCGTTTGGTCCAAGATTACCGACCCATCAACCAGGCAACAATTCAGAACAAGTATCCGCTTCCCAGAATCAACGATCTATATGATCAGCTTGCTGGTTCCTCAGTATTCTCTAAACTTGATTTGAGGTTGGGTTATCACCAGATTCGGGTTCGTGAAGAGGATATTCCCAAGACCGCCTTCGTTACTCGCTATGGTTCATACGAGTACACCGTCATGTCCTTTGGTTTGACAAATGCTCCAGCGACATTCTCTCGTCTGATGAACTATATATTCATGGAATACCTCGACAAGTTCATCGTGGTTTATCTAGATGATATCCTTGTATATTCCAAGAATAAAGAAGAACATGCTGAAAATCTTTGACTTGTTCTGGAAAAACTTCGAGAACATCAACTATATGCTAAGTATTCCAAGTGTGAATTCTGGCTACCCGAAGTGACCTACCTTGGGCATGTCATCTCCAAGGATGGTATTGCCGTCAACCCCGAGCGAGTTCAGGCTATTCTCGATTGGACTCCTCCGAAGAATGTCAAACAAGTCAGAAGTTTTCTCGGACTCGCCAGCTATTGCCGTCGATTTGTCGAGAACTTCTCCAAGATTGCCAAGCACCTGACTAGTCTGCTTTACAAAGGCGTCATGTTCGATTGGACAGAACAGTGTCAGGAAAGTTTCCAAGCACTCAAGGACAAGCTGACTTCTGCCCCAGTGCTTGCTCCTCCCGATATTAAGAAGGATTTCGTCATTTATTGCGACGCTTCACGACAAGGATTAGGCTGTGTCCTAATGCAAGAGCGTAGAGTGATTGCCTATGCCTCTCGTCAGTTGCGCCCACACGAAGAGAACTATCCAGTTCATGACCTCGAGCTTGCTGCTGTCATATATGCACTGAAACAGTGGCGCCATTACCTTCTTGGTAATCGTTGCGAGATCTTCACCGACCACCAAAGTCTGAAGTACCTGTTTACTCAGCCAGATTTGAACCTCCGTCAGCAGAGATGGATGGAGATCGTAGCAGACTTTGACATGGGTATTTCCTATACACCAGGCAAGGCTAATGTAATGGCTGATGCCTTGAGCCGTAAGTCTTATTGCAACCATCTCGAGGTTCGCAAAGTTCAGCCCTCGCTTGTTGAAGAGTCCAGGAAGCTGAACCTCCATATTGTTCCTCCGGGTGCACTCGCTCCCCCTCCTCCAGGGTACCGCAAAGTGAACCTCCACGTTGTTTCCCAGGGTTCTCTCAATACCCTGGTTGCTAAACCAGATCTCGTGGATAGCATCAAGGAACTGCAGAATTATGACTCTCAAGTTGAGAAGATTAAGCGCTACCTCGCAGAAGGAAAGCCCTCATTCTTCACTGTTACTGATGATGGCACTTTGTACTTCAAAGGCCGCCTAGTGGTGTCGTGTAAGGGGAAAAACCTGGATATGACTAAAGAGGTTATGGAAGAAGCTCATGAAACTCCGTTGTCCATTCATCCCGGTAGTACCAAGATGTACCAAGACATTCGTCAGAGATTTTGGTGGTCTAATATGAAGCAAGATATTGCTCGTTATGTTGCTGAATGTGACGTTTGCCATCGTATCAAAGCAGAACATCAAAGGCCTGCTGGAACTCTGCAACCTATGTCCATTCCGGAATGGAAATGGGACCATGTTGAAATGGACTTCATCACTGGATTTCCAAAATCGTAGAAAGGTAATGATGCTATTGTTGTCGTCATTGACCGGCTTTCTAAAGTTGCACACTCTCTGGCCGTCAAAGAAACGATCACTTCTAATCAGCTGGCAACTCTCTATATGTCTAGAATTGTTTCACTTCACGGTATTCCACTGGTAATCAGCTCAGACCGTGGTAGCTTATTCACCTCAAGATTCTGGGCAAGTTTCCAGGAAGCTATGGGAACTCATCTGTCTTTTAGCACTGCTTTTCACCCTCAGTCGCAAGGACAAGTTGAACGCGTCAATCAAGTTCTCGAAGACATGCTTCGAGCTTGTGTTATTTTCTTCGGCAAGAAATGGGAGGAATCTCTCCCGTATGCTGAGTTCTCTTACAACAATAGCTATCAAGCTAGCCTGAAGATGGCTCCCTTCGAAGTGTTATATGGGCGAAAGTGTCGAACCCCTCTGAACTGGTCAGAAACTGGGGAACGTCCACTCTTAGGTCCGGATATTATCCAACACACCGAAGAACAAGTCCGCATCATTCGTGAGAATCTCAAGACTGCTCAGTCACGTCAAAAGAGTAATTATGACCGTCATCATAAAGACATGGTCTATCAACCTGGCGAAAAGGCTTACCTTGGAGTCACACCAATGAAGGGTGCACACCGCTTCGGGATCAAGGGCAAGCTAGCTCCTTGCTATATTGGTCCTTTCACTATTCTCGAGAGGCGTGGAAAAGTGGCATACCAACTGGAGCTGCCGTTGAACCTTTCTCAGGTTCACGATATGTTCCACGTGTCTCAACTCCGCCGCAGCTTCAAGGACCCAATCCGAGCAGTGGATCATGAAGTGCTTGAGTTGCAACAGGACCTCTCCTATAAAGAGCATCCAGTCCGCATTCTCGACCAAGCAGAACGCCGCACACGTCAGAAGGCGATCAATTTCCTCAAAGTCGAGTGGGCACATCACTCTGAAGACGAAGCCACTTGGGAACGTGAGGATCGTCTTCGTGATGAGTACCCCGAACTTTTTCCTTCTACCTCCTAAATCTCGGGACGAGATTTCTTGTAGTGGAGGAGAATTGTAATGCCCAGATAATTATGCTACAGTAATCTCATGGTAATGGTGGCACGTCCCACTGTTACTGTTGCTAATCTTCTCTTCGTCCAAATCGCAACTCAAAATCAAAACTGAGTTTAAAGTCAGGTTTCAAATTTATCAAACATGCAAATAAAAATGCTCAAGTTGTTGCAATTAATCATTTGGTAATATTAGTGGAGAAATCATCTTTTTGAAATTGTTTAAGTGCCTTAAAATAAAAGAAAACAGAAATGTTTTTAAAAGAAAAACAAAACAAAATTAAGAAAAAGGCCAATCCCCTCCCCCTCCGATGGGCCTCTCCGCCACTGCCACCACCGCCCACCTCAAGACCAATCTGGCCTACAAGGCCACCCCGACCAAAACCCTAGCGCTAACCACCCCCACCCCCCCCACTCCTCGTTCCCCATTCCCCTCCCTCACCAGATCCCGTCTGGATCGAGATTGGGGCAACGAGCCCGAGCCCATCGTCGCCGTCGCCCCACCCCCTTCACCCCGTCGTCGACCCCGCCGCCTGGACGCCGCCTGGCGTTACTCGACGCTATCTCCCTCGTCGCCTCGCCTTCCCCGACTCCTCTCCGTCTGTCATCCGCGGACCTCGCCATTTGACGCCGTGCCGCTGCGCACCGAGGTCGTCGTCGCCACCGCCTCGTCCTCACCCCCATGCCGCTCCCGCCGTCGTGTTCCCCCTGCATCGGGCCTCCCCTTTAATGCGGGTGAGCAACTGATCCTCCTCCTCCGCCCCTGCGACCCTTGGCAGCCTCGCCCGCCGATCCTCGCCACTTGTCGCCGTGGCTGCCGTCCTCCCACTACTCCGCCCGTGAGCCTCCGTCTGACCCGCCCTTCCGCCAACGCCGGACCACGCCTGCTCTGTAGCCGCCACACGCGCGACTTCGCGATGCTTCCGCCCGTGGCCTTCGCCCGTTCCTCCAACTGGCCGTGGCCGTCCTCGTCGGCCCTGCCCGCCGGCCAGCGCCGACCGCTCCTGTTGTGGCCGC
Source organism: Aegilops bicornis (assembly GCA_021605145.1). NCBI lineage: Eukaryota > Viridiplantae > Streptophyta > Magnoliopsida > Poales > Poaceae > Aegilops > Aegilops bicornis. Next base: position 644,131,188 of record CM038674.1, read on the forward strand.
AGCCACGACCCTGGGCGTGCTCCCATGCGGGCTCTCGCACCCCAGGGGGCTCTGCCCCGTGTCGCCCGCCCCTGTTAAAAAAAGGAACAAAAAGAATATGTGTAAATAAAAATAAAAATAGTTTATTTATTTAATTAGTTAATCATGTTAATTAACGCAAATTAATTATGTTTAATTAACCTAATTGCATATTAGTCTAATTAAACCTGTTTAGTTAAATGTGCCTTTGACAAACGGGCCCCACTGCCCTGTTTGACCAGTCAACTCAGTCAGAGTTGACCGTTGACCCGAATGACATCAGCATGATGTCATGCTTGCACAATAAGTCCTTTTTGAATTAGAGACAATTTCAGAAATGTTTAAGAACTTTAGAAAATCATATAAATTAATTTGTAACTCGGATGAAAATGTTTTATACATGAAAGGTTCTCAGAACGACGAGACGAATCCGAATACGCAGTCCGTTCGTCTGCCACACGTCCCTAGCATAGCAAACATTGAACTTTTCCCCTCCGGTTCATCTATCTGACAGACGTCCGGAACCGGGAAAACTTTCCCGGATGTTTTCCCCTTCGCCAGTATTGCCTAACGTTACGTTAGATCACCTCTGCCCCGCTTATTGTCTTGTTGTGCATATGTTTGCGTGTATTTACTGTTTCTTCCCCCTCTTCTCTCCGGTAGACCCCGAGACTGCCGCTGATGCCGCTATGATTGACTACGTCGATGACGACCCCTTCTTCTTGTCTGAGCAACCAGGCAAGCCCCCCCTTTGATCATGCCGATATCTCCCATTCTATACTCTCATGCTTGTATTAGATTTTTCTACTGTTATTGTTTGCTCCAATTCTGATGCATAGCCTGCTTTTGTACCTGCTGTTGTACCTTACCTGCTTATCCTAAACTGCTTAGTATAGGTTGGTTAGTGACCCATCAGTGACCCCCACCTTGTCCTTATTTCCCCTGCTTCATCATCGACGACTCGAGCTACATGATCGACGACTAGAGCCCGACACCGCACATCACATCACACCCCTTTAGTTGTTCGACTCTGCAGAGCTACTATCGAGTGCCGAGGGTGATCCCTCATAACACACTCCTGATTATAATTCTGTAGTGTAGCTATTCGGTCGTGGTCATCGAGGGTGATTTCCTCCTTCACCATTCCCGTTATGGCTCTGTCGTGCAACCCCTCAAGTGTGAACCTCGAGGGTGGTTCCTCTTACGTTCACCTTGATGATTACATCGAGTGGAATCCTCCGAGGGTGATTCCTTGGGTTTTCCCCTTGATGTTTGGACACACGGTTACCTTGAAATTACTTGAGACCTTTGTGAAAGTCGGGCGGGCCCGGAGAGCACCCGCAAGATGGTTACGAGGCACAGCCGGGAAGTCAGGCAGCCCTCGAGTGGGCTGGGCTTGCCCTTGCCGTATTTCCTCGAGGCAGGCGACGGGGTCACATTATCGTGAGTCCCTGCTCGTCTCCGCGTGCTAACAATACACTATGGTTTGGGTATTTGTTCTGAATTGGCCTTTGGCCTTTTCGCACTAACCACCACGCGAGAAGAGATATGGGCCCCGACGTCGCGGTATCACCAAGCTTTGTCGGGCGTCCGATTCAGTGATGCGGCGCACGGTGGCCGGCACCATCCTGTAGTGGTGGAGCCTGGTCCGCCCTGCTCGCAACGACCCGGAGTGCAACGGGCGATGGGCCCAGATTCCGAAGTGCTTAGGAGGTAGACCGGCGGGGACCTCTCTGCTGAGCCTAGGTCGGGCTGCGGCGTGTTGATCTTCCGAGGCCGGGCATTGACCCACAAAAGTGTGTTCGGCCAGAGTGATCGAGCGTGTTGGAAAACATGGTGCACCCCTGCAGGGAAGATCTTTATTCGAATACCGTGTCCACGGTAATGGACGTTCAGACTTATGTCTTGATTTAATACAACTAGAAATGGATACTTAAGATATGTGGCTCCGGGATTGCTTTCTCACAGGGAGTTGAGGAAGGATCTCTGGGCATTAATGTTACAACATGTTTGTTAATTATAAACTGCTATTCTTTACTCTTCTACATTCTGCAAGATGCTCGGAGCTGCGTGAAGATGCTAGTCTTCGATAGGCTAGGCTTCCCCCTCTATTCTGGCATTCTGCAGTTCATTCCACAGATACAACCCTTCCATTTGATACCAATGCATACTTAGTGTAGATATGATGCTTGCGAGTACTTTGGATGAGTACTCACGGTTGCTTTGCTCCCCCTTTTCCCCCTTCTTCCTTCTTTCCGGTTGTTGCAACCAGATGGTGGATCCCTAGAGCCAGATGCCACCGCCGACGGATACTACGACGTGGAGAACGCCGAAGACCAGGAGTAGTTAGGAGGTCCCAGACAGGAGGCCTTGCCTCTTCGATCGTTGATGTTTGTGCTAGCCTTCTTAAGGCAAAACTTGTTTAACTTATGTCTGTAGTCAGATATTGTTGCTTCCGCTGACTCTTGTGTATCAAGCTCTTATTCGAGCCCTCAAGGCCCCTGTCTTGTAGTATGAAGCTTGTATTATTTTGATTTGTGTCTAGAGTTGTGTTGTGATATCTTCCCGTGAGTCCTTGATCTTGATCGTACACATTTGCGTGTATGATTAGTGTACGGTCGAGTCGGGGGCGTCACACCTTTCCAGGACTTTTTGGACCTGGGATGAGCAAGTCCATCATGTAGTTTGATTCTTTGGTGCAGACATTTGGAGGCATGTTGTAAGGGATAACAAGCACTGGCCACATGCTATATGTGGCGCTCTGGTGGCCAAATGGGTTAAATCCATCCGAAGCTAAGCCAGGTCTAATGTTTCTCGAATTGATGACAAATTTTTTGTGTTTCTGATTGAAGCTTTGCCACTCACTACCATGAGATGGATGGCTCATTACATTCTGATCTCTGTACTCCTGGTTCCTAGAATGCCACAGTACATCCTCTCTTGTTTCAGCATCATGAAACAACCTCTGCAATCTTGGTGTAATTGGAAAATTTCTCAGAACATTATGAGGAATCCTCTTCACAAAGATCGCCATCTTTCCATCTTGATGATTTGCATTTCGGGCATTCACTTAAGTTGGCACAATCCTTCCTAATGTAACACAATTATTCTTACAAACATCGATCATATCATATCCAATTCCAACTGCACGAAGGAAATTCTTCATTTTACTGTAGGTGTGTGGCAGCTCAGACACATCTGGGAAAGATTTGCGGAAAGCAGCGAACATCACATCAAATGATTTGTTGGTCATCCGCTCAGATGTCTTCACCTGAAGAAAGGTGACATAGCTGAGAATACTGACAGCTTATTTCCTGGGTGACAGCCACGTTGCATTGTTCCAACATGCGGTCCCACCGTTTTTCTTCTGCAGGTGGAAGTTCATGAAATGCACGAGCATTTCGTAGCATTGTTTCAATGTTGGTCAAACTCACTGGCGCCGCCACCACCACCTCCTCCTCCTCTTCCACCTGAGCATCAGGCAGATCAAGATGGTGATCTGCTGCTTCACGTAGTCAGTAACATTGACGTTCACAGCTTCACCATGATGAACCCACCTAGTATATGTGACCGACATCCCATACAAGTGTAGATGATTTTGCACGATTGGTAGGGGTCTTGTAACTGAATTCATACAACTGCTACACGGGCAGAGCACATCTGATATTGGACCACCGAACTCAGCTCTGATAAAGTTGATGAAGTTTTCAACCCCCTCAACATATGCAGCGGATAATCTTCAAGCAGAAGTTATTCAAGTCCTGTCCATCTGTTAGACATACAAATTAGTTCTTCTACTAGATATTACAGGAAAAACATAGATGCTTTTTTATGAAGTCCAGAAAAAAATACCTAGGTCGATGTCTAAAGCTATGGCAAGATATTTGGACGAGCAGATCTAAGTAACGAGATATATGTAAAGCTAATTCAGCAAACAGATTTGAGTGCTAAATTGTGGCAGGCTATTTCAGCAGTCAATTAGGCCGAGCACACATCCATCAAACTATCAAAGGCCATCACAGCAACAAAGATCGAGTATAAAACGGTGTACAACTATTTCACCTAACAGATTGGCTACTAGACCATGGCAATCTACGTCACAATAAATATATGGCAGGATATTTTAGCAACTAATCGGGCTTGGCATGCCATCTCAGCTAAGCAGACTAAGTGCAGAACAGGCCAAGGAAGCTTCTTAAGCAGAGCATATTGACTGTAAACTACTTCGGTAAACAGTGAGATTAACAGCGTCTATCAGCTAACATTCAGCGCTACACCGACATGCACGGGGCCTCAGTCTAGAATGCACGTACCGTGGGAGAAGCTGACCACCGTGCGTCTCCACATGAACGTAGCCAGTGGTGGCGGCGCTGACCGCCGTGCGCCTCCACAAGAACGTCGCCATCGATGGCGGCGCGGCTAGAGGATGGCAGTCTACGATAGCATACTGTGGGAGTGAGAAGATCGCCATGCGTCCCCTCGACGAACCGCGTGAAAGGATCGAGATGGACCTAGAGGGGGTGAATAGGTACAATTACAAATTTTAATGATTACTTAGCAATTTCAGGCAATAATGCGGAATATGAAGGTGAGCCTAACAATTGCAAGTGTAGTACTAAGTGCTAAGCAAGTAACATGAGTATGTAAGTAAGCAAGCACAATATGATATAAGTGTCACAGCCCTAGATTAGCCTTGTTGTCTTTGCTTGATATTCATGTCATCATGTCTAAATTCGAATGAAATTTGAATTGAGGAATTTTCAAAGCCTCGGAAACCTTTTAAAAATAATCAACATTAAAATCTTCTCAAAGAAGTCCAAGAAAATGTTCCTCATAGTCTCTGAAAATATTGCAAAGAGGTAAAACTCAAAACAGTATTTTTGGTATCTCAGAGATAATTATTTTGGGCCTTTGAATTAAATGAATAAATATTTGCATTGGATATATATTTGTTAATTAATTAATATATGTCCAATAATTCTGATCTTTGATGAAGGGCTTTGGAATAATCCAACTAGTCCCTACAATAATTATCAGAAGCAATAAAAATGATTTAGTGTCTAAAACTAAATCAAAACAAATTCTGAAAATGCAAAAGCAGAAGAAAAGAGAGAGAGAGATAGAGAGAGAGAGAGAGAACTACGGGCCACTTACCGGGCGGCCCATCTACTGCCCAGGTGGTGGCGCGGCGGTCGTCGTCTCTGGCGCTTGAAGGACGCCGAGCGCGTGCTCGCCGTGCGCACACACGCGCCCATGCCACCTCCTGCCTGCTAGCTTGCGTGGCGCCCGCAGACAGAACCCGCGAGCCGTCTGGATCGCCTCCGACCGCCCGCATTCTCCCCTCGTCTCCCTCTCGCCCTCTCCACCATGGCCGAGACGCCGCCGCGCCCGGCGTGCACCACCGCAGCCACCGCCTCCCCTCGCTACTCGACCCGGCCCAGAGGCTCCGCCCCGAACCCCTCTCTCTTCCACCCCGAGCCATGCCACCGCGAGAGCCCCACATCGCCGCCACGAGTCGTCTTCCCCGAGCACGGCCGCCGGACTCCATCGACGGATTCACCGCCTTCCGGTCATCCCCGAGCCAGCTGAGCCGTCGTCGGTCTCACCGTGAGCTCCCGGTTCTTTTCCCCTTCTCCCCGTGCTCTACTTCACTCTCTAGCTGCCACGCCCCTCTCGCCAAGCCTTGCGCCCGCGCTGCGCTTCGTCGCCGGTCTTTGCTCCGGTGACCATTTGGTCCCGGGCATGCGCCCATCGAACTCACCGCACCACGTAGACGCCGTAGGTGCTAAACGCACATCGCCACGGCCACTGCAACCGCGTCCCCGCTTGCGCCCGAAATCCGGCGGCCGCAACCGAGCTCGCCGCCGTTGACTTCGGCCACCCCAGGCCCAGTCACGGCCACCAACGGACGCGCCGTTGCGCCAGCTATCCGTAGAGCCCAACGGCGCCTCGAACGGTGCCCTGTAGGTGAAATCCGAGGTGCCCCGCCGCGTCTGGCCTCGCCGGCGGCTAAACGCCGGCGAGTTGACCCTGTTTGACCCTGGTTGACTCCGTGTGGGCCCAGGTTGACTTCCCCTGACTCCATGACAGGTGGGGCCCGTCCTCTAATTAAATTGGTTAGTGCTAACTAAAAACTAGTTAGGCTAATTACACTGACACGCAGGACCCATAGGTCAGGGTTTGACCTGGACCAGCGTAGTTGACCCGCTGACGTCATAGTGACGCAATCTTGTGTGATAATGCCTTTTCTGGATTTATTCTTTTCGGAAATTCCGAAAATAGCCAAAACTTCTAAAAATCATATAAAATCAACGTTGCTCGAATGAAATAATTTATATATGAAAATGATCAGAAAAATCCAATCTATCCATCTGTACCATTTTCATGCATGTTAGAACAACTTATAGCTGCTGTTTAGCACAAAGCATATAAATGGCAATTTAATATCCATATATGGAGTTTGAATTTGAATCTTGGATTCAAACCAACTTCATTTAATCTGCTGCTAGTTGCATTAGCTCAAATTACAGCATTTTGACATGTCATGATCATGCATCATATTGTGCATTGCATTGATTGTGTTCTTCCTTGTTTGCCGGTATTTGCCCCTCTCGATGAGACGACGTCATCAAGCGATGAGTTCGATGACACCGATGAAGAGCTATAATATCTTCAGGAGTGCCAGGCAAGCAAAACCCCCTTGTTCATTCCGATACAATCCCACTCTCTCGCTCCTGCTCTCTTTTACTGCATTAGGACAACAACGATTCATCTGTTACTTGCTGCGGTAGCTAAACCCCTTTATCGTCTGCATGACCTGTCATTCCACAGTAATTAGATGAAACCCACTAGCATGAGTAGGAGTTGTTTGAGCCCTGTTGTGCCTACTCATTCATGCTTGTTTGTCATGCCTGCTACTACTTAGAGTTGAGTCAGGTCTGATTCATCGGGGATGAATCGGAGGTGTGTGAACATGTCCTACTGTGTGTGAGCTAAGTGTGTGAACACGATTTGGTAAAGGTAGCGGTGAGAGGCCATGTAGGAGTACATGGTGGGTTGTCTCATTGAAACCGTCCTCAGGAACTGAGTTATGTGTTTGTGATCCATGAACAGTTACTACCACACATTGGGATCCTTAATTGACTCTCTCGGCTTCTTAACCACCCTTGTTCTCTCTCCAGGAGTTGCAACTAGTTTCTGGTGTTTGTAGGATATGTGTTGGAGGCCGTGCGTAGCGCTGACCATAGGAGTGGGCTATGATGCGGTAGATACACCGCGGCCCGGTGTACCGATTCGCCCGTTTGGTGTCTCGGGAACCCTGCACACATCGTTCGGGGCCGTTAGTGGAAACCTCGGCTGGACTCCCTGCGGATGGAACCCGAATAGTCGATAAACCTGGACTAGGGACTTGAGTGTTTAGGTAGGCCGTGGCCGACACCCTCGCCAGGCTTCCGCTTGAAGGTTGCCGAGATACATGACGTGTATATGGCGGTAAGTGGCGAGAGCGTGTGTGAAGAAGTACACCCCTGCAGGGTTATAAATGATCTATTCGAATAGCCGTGTCCGCGGTAAAGGACTTCTGGGTTGCCTATAATAGTTCATAGACAAGTGAAGTGGATACCCTAAAATGCACAAGATAAGCGTGAGTGCTATGGATGGCGTTCTCGTAGGGAGACGGGAGCGGGTCCATAGTGGTGTATTGATATGGTGAGTATGTGGACTCGTGTGCGCCACCTCAAAAGAGTTACTTGTAGTCGTAGTTTAGAATAGCCACCGAGTCAAAGTTGGATTGCTGCAGTCAAACTCCACCACCCCCTTTGTTGATAATGACGCATATGTAGTTAGTTCTGATGTAAGTCTTGCTGAGTACATTTGTACTCATGTTTGCTTATTTTATGTTTTGCAGAGAGACGTCAGTCTCGCTAGTAGTTCCGCGTGGACTTCGACGTTTAGCTTGTTACCTCAGCTACGATCTTGTGCCTCGGCAGGATCTGGTAGATAGTCAGGCTTCTCAGCCTTTATCATTTATAGATGTCTGTATTCAGACATGTTAAGCTTCCACTTGTGCTTGATGCTTGTATGCTCTGTATGTTGGGTCATGAGACCCATGTTTGTAATATCTCGCTCCTCGGAGCCTAATGAATAAATATTTGAGTCGTAGAGTTATGTTGTGATGCCATGTTGTATTTACACATATTGAACATATTGTGTGTATGTTTGAAATGCTTGGTATGTGTGGGATCCGACAATCTAGTTGTTTATCCTTGGCAGCCTCTCATATGGGGAAATGTGGTCTAGTGCTTCCTTAGCGATGGTAGTCCGCTACAGCCCGGTTCACCGGAGTCCTGCTAGCCCAAAGACTACTGCTTTGGACACTTGACTGCCCGCATGTGTTTCACTGCCGTTCCTATGTCCGTCCCTTCGGGAAATGTCATGCGGTGATATCCGGAGTCCTGCCTAGCCTGCTCTGACCGGGTTACCGGAGTCCTCATAGCCAGTGCTACAGCCTGGATTCATACGTTGATGACCGACATGCTCGATGTGATTCATGTATGCTGTCCCCCATGGGTTAGCGCCGCTTTGGGTTCACGACTAGCCATGTCGGCCCGGGTTCTCTGTCATGTGGATGCTAGCGACACTATCATATACGTGAGCCAAAAGGCGCAAACGGTCCCGGGCCATGGTAAGGCGACACCCGTGGGAATACCGTGCATGAGGCCGCAAAGTGATATGAGGTGTTACCGGCTAGGTCAATGTGACTTGGAATCGGGGTCCTGACAGCGTTGGTATCAGAGCCTGACTTCAGAGGATTACCAAGCCAAACTGGTGAAGTTGTGTCTAGAAATGCTTTAGTTATGTAAGGGAATTGATTGGGGAAGGAACGTAAGCTCTTTTTACTCCTTATACCTCATGGCCTTACGATCCGAGTCAACCTCTTCTCTTCTACGGGGTTTAAGAACTAGGCTTCTCATCTATCTATCAGGATGACGTGTTACTAATCCATAGACCTTTTAGATTGTTGTATTTAAGCCCCAGTTCAGTTCCTACTATTTCTGTATGTTAACTATTGATCTCGGAACCTTGATATGATGTTGTTGAGTGGTTATGCCACCATTTTGCATGATGTCTCAAATCTTTTTGAGCATTTACAGCCGTTATGCTGTCCGAGTCATCCCAGGTTTCTAAACTATCTGATGCATTTGCAAATTCTTCCTTTCTGTTCACGGTGTCCTTTTGGTCAGAATGAGCACACTAATCGTCTGTTGAGGTACTCCTTGCCTTGACATATATGTTGGAGCTATTATTATGAACCTAGGTGTTTTAGGGAGTCACCTAGTAATCTAGCCATGATTTGTGTCCCGGTGTGATAACTCTGGCCACCATTCACGAAAGCATCCCGTGATGCCATCTAGTAGTAGGCATTCTACTCCTGGGTTTCTGAACCCGAGATTCACCCTACTTCATGTTGTTAGTATTTGCTAGTTCCTTTAGGATATTAGTAACCTTGCGACAGTCCTCGAGGTCCGTGGTATCTCATTCTTCCAAATACTATGAACCGCTTATGGCAGAAGTTCCTCGCTGAATCGAAGGATCACAATCAGAGTACTCTTGAGGAGTTCTCCATTCATAATTGTGACTCTGCCAGTTCTACTTTCTCCGCATGGGTTATCCGGAAGAAATGTTGAACTTTGCTCGACATACTAATCCATGCCTCCACAACTCGAAAAGTTATATGTTCCTTGAGTTGTCCCTCTTTAGTTGTATTCTGACTCTCGTCTATCAATTGATAGTCAAGAGTATGTGTGCGATCGTGTTTATCGATGCCTATTATCCTTGTGGTCCGTCAAGCCATTCTATTCCAGAATGACTAGGAGAAATAAACTCCAGTACCTCATCCATTTCTAGGATTGGGTCAAAGTAGTTGTATTCCACAGATTAAAATGCCAATCCAGCTTTTGTTCTGTTCTACCTTGGAGTGTTACCATCTTTATGTCAAGAGTGTCATGAGAATTGCACCACCTCTTATGAATTCTTGATGCAGTGATACTCTCGCCATCATCGTTCATTCCTCGGTCCCGTGTTGTTGTAACGGAATGCCGACAAGTGAACGGGGATGTGTGAAATCGATACTCCTAGCAACCTCGTTGCTTGGTAGCTAATGGACAATATCCTCATTCTTAGCGTGTTGGTTATTAAATCATCATCCTAAGATTGATCGTGCTACCTAGTCCTTATTTCTGGTGCACACTTCGATTGATGAGTTAGGATCTTGTCAAGTCCTCACTCATTTGATCATATCGTCTTGCCCTCAAAAGCAAGATTGTTCTCGAGCTTAGTAACATACCGGTGGTTCGTGACTTTCCAAATATCTTCTTGGAAGTGTTACCGGGTTGTTTCACATTTGTTATGTTGAGCTCGTGATCATGTTGGTTTTCTTCTAAACCACCCATTCTCCAAGAATCTGTGTTGGATACCCCTGCGCTAGTTGGTTGAGCTAAACAATAACTTGGAGAGTTGGAAGATAAAAGCTTGTCCGACTTAGTTCATCACTAAGGGATATCGTTGTGTGCGTGTGTGTGTTGAAGAAAGATGATATCTCCATCAATTGATCCTCGTGATCAATTGTTGGATCTATTGCCTTGTCAAAACTTTGACTTGAGTATGGGCTATTGTCAAGTCAAATCAGAACCAACGATGTTTGTAATGTTGTCTTACTTGTGGTTGATCCCTCGAGCATACACCATTACATCTTTTGGTCTGATCAATGCTATCACCGTGTTCACATGATGGTGGAAGTCCAGTGATATGGAAATTCCGATAAGTTGTTGTTGAGCCCATCAGCAGCATTTTGTCTCCCCCATGAGTCATGTTGAACATCAACCTAGTGTTGAAAACTTGTGTAAGCATTTCTTCGTGTTTCGTTCATGAAGCATATGTTTGGATGAAAGTAGTGACTTCCTCTAATTCATGTGCATCTGATGCAAGTTGCCGCCGTGGATTCGAGAAAGTGAATGTTGCTTCTTTTGGAATCATCCCAAATCGGTCATGCATACGTGTGAAGTATTCTGTGGTTCGGAGACTTGCAACCTTCGCTCTACATGTGTTCCTAGCACACCAAGCCTCTGGCTGATTTGTTCAAGGAGAAGGAGTTCCTTCATAAGAGCTAATCCGGACTTATGTAGGGACTTTGATATCCTCGTTGATAGTTCCCCACCTGAACTCGGTAGTGTTTTATTATAAGACTACTACGTGGTCATGCTTGTCTCGAACAACATGTTCACATGTACAGAAAGAACCCGCTCATGTTTTGGAGCTCACTACCATAGTCCATCTCCCGAGAATCTCGCAACATCATCTCGTCGATTTGTGTTGCACCCTTCCCTTTTCAGACATGCTGAGTCTAGAGTATCCCATTACCAATCGGATCTGAATCTCAGGCAGATATGATGGTTGGAACATTCCCAATAGTTGCATTTTGTTCCCAGCTTGCACCCCATTGTGCCAATTTCCATGGGCTGCCCCTCTCAGTAATTGATGTCTAGGATCATCCTCAAAAGTGGACTTACCATGGGTCCCATCCATTTCCGATGATAAGCAAATCATCCATTGCGTTGTCTTCAACAAGGTAGTCCACATCATCCATTCTAGTCCGAGTATGTCATTCTTTCGAACTCCTTCAAATGATCGATTGTGATTGCCTTAGGCTGGTATAAAGAGTTCCAATGATCTATGGATCAAAAGTAGTTCTTTTTGCCACTTAAGGGAACAGCTCAACGAGTCACTTTTCCCAAGGTGCCCCGTTACGGAATCCTGGCAATTATTTCCTCGCCACCTTGACACCATCCACCATCTCTCTAAGCGTGGAATTGATGCCCACCAAATCAAACCTCGTTGTTTGTTCTTCCATCCCTCTCGATGTGTTTTGTGTCTCAACTCGAGATGTTTCTACATCTCATTACGTGAGTTGATCATGTTTTACTTGATCTTCGTGAAGATCAAATCATGTAGAGCCTCCCTCTCTTTCCATTGTCGTGTTGGATGGAGTTCTCAAAGCAAGATGTCAATATCATGATGATGTTCGAATCAACGTTCCTATGAAGTGCAACCTGGATCGTGAAGACCGTGATAGTTTGTGCCCCCTCTGTCTTCTTACCTCACGTCTTGAATCTCGGGACGAGATTCTTGTTTAGTAGGGGTGAGTTGTCACAGCCCTAGATTAGCCTTGTTGTCTTTGCATGATATTCATGTCATCATGTCTAAATTCAAATGAAATTTGAATTGAGGAATTTTCAAAGCCTCAGAAACCTTTTAAAAATGATCAACATTAAAATCTTCTCAAAGAAGTCCAAGAAAATGTTCCTCATAGTTTCTGAAAATATTGCAAAGAGGTAAAACTCAAAACAGTATTTTTGGTATCTCAGAGATAACTATTTTGGGCCTTTGAATTAAATAAATAAATATTTGCATTGGATATATATTTGTTAATTAATTAATATATGTCCAATAATTCTGATCTTTGATGAAGGGCTTTGGAATAATCCAACTAGTCCCTACAATAATTATCAGAAGCAATAAAAATGATTTAGTGTCTAAAACTAAATCAAAAAAAATTACAAAAAATGTAAAACAGAAAAAAAGAGAGAGACAGAACTACGGGCCACTTACCCGGCGGCCCATCTACTCTGCCCGGTATTGGGCGCGGCGATCGTCGTCTCCATCGCGCCAGAAGGACGCCGAGCGCGTGGTCGCCGTGCGCACACACATGCCCATGCCACCTCCTGCCTGCTAGCCTGCGTGGCGCCGCGGACAGACCCGCGAGGTTCGTCTGGATCACTCCGACCGCCCCGCATTCTCCCCCTCGTCTCCCTCTCGCCCTCTCCACCATGGCCGAGACGCCCGCCGCCACCGACGTGCACCACCGCAGCCACCGCCTCCCCCTCGCTACTCTGACCGGCCCAGAGGCTCCGCCCCGAACCCCTCTCTCTTCCACCCCAAGCCACGCCACCGCGAGAGCCCCACATCGCTGCCACGAGTCGGCTACCCTCAGCACGGCCGCCGGACTCCATCGACGGATTCGCCGCCTTCCGGTCATCCCGGAGCCAGCTGAGCCGTCGTCGGTCTCACCATGAGCTCCCGGTTCTTTTCCCCTTCTCCCTGTGCTCTACTTCACTCTCTAGCCGCCCCGCCCCTCTCGCCCGACGCGCCGCCGCCTGCGCTCGTCGCCGGTGCTGCTCCGGTGACCATTTGGTCCCGGGCATGCGCCCATCGAACTCACCGCACCACGTAGACACCATAGGTGCTAAACGCACATCGCCACGGCCACCGCAACCGCGTCCCTGCTCGCGCCCAAACTCCGGCGGCCGCAACCGAGCTCGCCGCCGTTGACTCCGGCTACTGTGCCCGATCCACGGCCACCAACGGACGCCGTTGCGCCGGCTATCCAGAGAGCCCATGGCGCCTCGAACGGTGCCACAGAGGTGAAATCCGAGGTGCCTTGGCGTCTGGCCTCGCCCGGCTAAGCCCGGCGAAGTTGGCCTTTTGACCCTGGTTGACTCCGTGTGGGCCCAGGTTGACTTCCCCTGACTCCATGACAGGTGGGGCCCGTCCTCTAATTAAATTGGTTAGTGCTAACTAAAAACTAGTTAGGCTAATTACACTGACACGCGGGACCCACAGGTCAGGGTTTGACCTGGACCGCCGCAGTTGACCCGCTGACGTCATAGTGACGCAATCTTGTGTGATAATGCCTCTTCTGGATTTATTCTTTTCAGAAATTCGGAAAATAGCCAAAACTTCTAAAAATCATATAAAATCAACCGTAGCTCGTAATGAAATAATTTATATATGAAAATGATCAGAAAAATCCAATCTATCCATCTGTACCATTTTCATGCATGTTAGAACAACTTATAGCTGCTGTTTAGCACAAAGCATATAAATGGCAATTTAATATCCATATATGGAGTTTGAATTTGAATCTTGGATTCAAACCAACTTCATTTAATCTGCTGCTAGTTGCATTAGCTCAAATTACAGCATTTTGACATGTCATGATCATGCATCATATTGTGCATTGCATCGATTGTGTTCTTCCTTGTTTGCCGGTATTTGTCCCCTCTCAGTAGACGACGTACCGACGATGAGTTCGATGACACCGATGAAGAGCTATAATATCTTCAGGAGTGCCAGGAAAGCAAAACCCCCCTAGTTCATTCCGATACAATCCCACTCTCTCGCTCCTGCTCTCTTTTCTTTGCATTAGGACAACAACGATTCATACATTTACTTGCTGCGGTAGCTGAACCCCTTTATCCTCTCGTGATGACCTGTCATTCCACAAGAATTAGATGAAACCCACTAGCATGAGTAGGAGTTGTTTGAGCCCTGTTGTGCCTACTCATTCATGCTTGTTTGTCATGCTGCTTTGCTTAGTGTTGAGTCAGGTCGATTCATCGGGGATGAATCGAAGGTATGTGAACATGTCCTACTGTGTGTGAGCTAAGTGTGTGAACACGATTTGGTAAAGGTAGCGGTGAGAGGCCATGTAGGAGTACATGGTGGATTGTCTCATTGAAACCGTCCTCAGGAACTGAGTTTTGTGTTTGTGATCCATGAACAGTTACTACCACACATTGGGATCCTTAATTGACTCTCTCGGCTTCTTAACCACCCTTGTTCTCTGTCCAGGAGTTGCAACTAGTTTACGGTGTTTGTAGGATATGTGTTGGAGGCCGTGCGTGGCGCTGACCCTAGGGGTGGGCTATGATGCGGTAGATACACCGTGGCCCGGTGTACCGATTCACCCGTTTGGTGTCTCGGGAACCCTGCACACATCGTTCGGGGCCGTTAGTGGAAACCTCGGCCGGACTCCCTGCGGATGGAACCCGAATAGGTGATAAACCTGGACTAGGGACTTGAGTGTTTAGGTAGGCCGTGGCCGACACCCTCGCCAGGCTTCCGCTTGAAGGTTGCCGAGATACATGACGTGTATATGGCGGTAAGTGGCGAGAGCGTGTGTGAAGAAGTACACCCCTGCAGGGTTATAAATGATCTATTCAAATAGCCGTGTCCGCGGTAAAGGACTTCTGGGTTGCCTATAACAGTTCATAGACAAGTGAAGTGGATACCCTAAAATGCGTAAGATTAGCGTGAGTGCTATGGATGGCGTTCTCGTAGGGAGACGGGAGCGGGTCCATAGTGGTGTATTGATATGGTGAGTATGTGGACTTGTGTGCGCCACCTCAAAAGAGTTACTTGCAGTCGTAGTTTAGAATAGCCACCGAGTCAAAGCTGGCTTGCTGCAGTCAAACTCCACCACCCCCTTTGTTGATAATGACGCATATGTAGTTAGTTCTGATGTAAGTCTTGTTGAGTACATTTGTACTCACGTTTGCTTATTTTATGTTTTGCAGAGAGACATCAGTCTCGCTAGTAGTTCCGCGTGGACTTCGACGTTTAGCTTGTTACCTCAGCTACGATCTTGTGCCCTTGGCAGGATCTGGTAGATAGTCAGGCTTCTCAGCCTTTTTCATTTATAGATGTCTGTATTCAGACATGTTAATCTTCCGCTTGTGCTTGATGCTTGTATGCTCTGTATGTTGGGTCATGTGACCCATGTTTGTAATATGTCACTCCTCGGAGCCTAATGAATAAATATTTGAGTCGTAGAGTTATGTTGTGATGCCATGTTGTATTTACACATATTGAGCATATTGTGTGTATATTTGAAATGCTTGGTATGTGTGGGATCTGACAATCTAGTTGTTTATCCTTGGCAGCCTCTCATATGGGGAAATGTAGTCTAGTTCTTCCTGAGCAATGGTAGTCCGCTACAGCCTGGTTCACCGGAGTCCTGCTAGCCCAAAGACTACTTCTTTGGACACTTGGTGGGCCGGCATGTGTTTCACTTCGTTCCTATGTCTCCCCTTCGTGGAAATGTCACACGGTGATATCCGGAGTCCTGCCTAGCCTGCTACAGCCCGGGTTACCGGAGTCCTGTTAGCCAGTGCTACTGACACTGGATTCATACATTGATGACCGACATGCTCGATGTGATTCATGTATGCCTGTCCCCATGGGTTAGCGCCGCTTTGGATTCACGACTAGCCATGTTGGCCCGGGTTCTCTGTCATGTAGATGCTAGTGACACTATCATATACGTGAGCCAAAAGGCGCAAACGGTCCCGGGCTATGGTAAGGCGACACCCGTGGGAATACCGTGCGTGAGGCCGCAAAGTGATATGAGGTGTTACCGGCTAGGTCAATGTGACTTGGAATCGGGGTCCTGACAATAAGCAAGTGCTAAGATACAAGTAACCACAAGTAGAGAGTTAGGGCTAGGAATAACCGCAACTCCGGGAGACGAGGATGTATGCCGATGTTCACTTCCTTGGAGGGAAGCTACGTCACCGTTAGAGAGGTGGATGTTACCACGAAGGCACACCAACGCCACGAAGGCTCACCCTATTCTCCCTTTGAGACAACACCATGGAGGTGTTTCTCAACCACTAGTGGTAGACCTTGGGGTGGTCTCCAAACCCTCACAAACTTTTCCAGGGGTAATCACAAAGGTCGATTCCTCTCCGAAAGACTCCTACCGCCTAGGAGTCTCCAACCTCCAAGAGTAACAAGAATGATGGGAAAAAGCTCAAGACTTGATCAAATCACGAATTCCTTTGGTGCAAAGAAGGGGAAGGAGTGGATCTATCACTTTATTGGAAAACTTCTCTCAAATGTTCCCAAATCACTTTGGGATCTAGGATTTGGTGTAGAGGATTGAGAGAGAGAGAGAGAGAGAGAGAGAGAGAGAGAGAGAGAGAGAGAGAGAGAGAGAGAAGTGTTCTTGGCAAGCTCAAAGTGAATGGTCAACCTTATCCCGTGGGGAGGAGAAGGCTATATATAGTGGAAGTGAAAAGTAACCATCTGAGCAACTTAAGTGCACAGGAGACGTCGGACATCCGGACAGGACCGGACGTCCGGTGGCACAGATAGGTCCGGACGTCCGACAGAGATCGGTCGTCCGGACGCTGGAGAACCACAAGACACGAACCAACACACAGCCAACGGACGTCAGAGATGTTTCTGTCGTCCGGTGATCGGACATCCGTAGATGACCGGAAATTCGTCAAAAGTGTTCTGTAGAGGAAGTGTCGGACCTCTGGAGGAAAATGGACATCCGGCGACCGGACATCCGGAGAAGCACGGACATTCGTGAATATTGTTCTATTGAAGAAACACCGGTGAACCATGGAGAGCCGGATGTCCGGACAACTGAGAGGGATCGGACATCCATAGAGTACTGGACGTCCAGTGAAAAGCTAGAGTTGGCGGGTTTTGAGCAAGTCTTTCACTAGATCCAACGATCCCCTCTTAATAGTGCGGGATCCCTATACTCAAGAACAAACCGTAAACAAATCCAACGCTATTGTCTTGTATCTCCAATCTCGAGTAATATGCATTTGTCCCTAGTCATGATCCACACACGCCATTTGAGACATAAACCTGAGATATAGTTGATAAACATAATTAGTCCCATACATGCATGTTATCATCAACATCAAAATAAGATTAAGCGCATGATTGCACTTTCAATCTCCCCCTTTTTGGTAGTTGATGACAATATACATGTACTTCTTAAAATATAAAAAACTTTGAATTTGTTGTGGAGAGGAGCTCCCCCTCAGTGTGATACCAACACATTCAAATCACAAGTTGCACATGATTACATTCAAATAGATTCATCACTCACATCATAGAACCTAATGTAACAATGATCATAACAAGGTTCATGGTACGATACATATCATAGTGCAATACAAGTTAATATCACATATTACAGTACTCAATGGATACTACCACTCCCCCTTGGCAGCAAGTACCCAAAAGGGGGCCAAGAGGAGCAACCAGAACATCATCATCATCAGCATCATCATCATCATCATCATGAGCACCACTACCACCGGCCTCGTCAAAGAAATTAGACCACTCAGGACCCGAAGGAAAGCCAAAGTCAGAAGGGAGCTCATCAGGAAAACGGTCATCATCACTCACATCGAACACTACGAATTCTCTCAGACGAGCCTTCAGAGCATTTTTGGAGGTGATAAGGCGCGTGACAACATTGTGACTTTGGGAGCAGTTAAAAGTAACAGCCTTCATCAAGGCAGAGTGGGCCTTCCCTAGAAAGCGAGCAATGCGACCAAAGGGTGCAGATCCGAAGGGAGCAGAACAAGGAATGCTAGCAACAGTGCGGCGCTGATGAGCAGAAGAGGAAGAATCCTTGGGAACATAGTCATCGGCCATGTGTGCGGGAATGACCCATCACTCATGCAAATGGGTGCGGACAATAGGAAACGGAGCCACAGTTTCGATAAATTCCTGAAGAAAGGGAGCATGAGGAAAGGCCCGCTTGTGCTGGAAAGAAGCTAGGCAAATCTCATGCCATACTTCCCTTTCGGAGATGCATATAGGCGATGCATGAGATCGGTGCAGGAGCTACTGCAGGACCCCTTGTCACCCATCTTAGGATAAAGGGTGCGAATGACACATTGATAGATAATGAAGAAAGGAGCGCGCCAAATGGAGACTTGGTTAAAACCCTTATGTTTCTCCTCATCAGTCAGTTCTTCTAAGGGTTTGATAAGATTAGCACATGCATCAGTGCCCTTGGGTCTATGTTCGGGGTCATCATTGTGAATTTTGAACCCGGTGTCAGGAAAACCAAGGGCAGCAACAAATTGAGAATACGAAGCCGAGAGCTTTGTGTCAGAGGTCATCCAAGTAACAGTTTTATTTGGACCGAAGAAACATGTGACATAGAATTGATGAATGGCGGCTTGGTTAAAGTCATGTTGAAATGCGAATGGGGCAGCAAGATTGGAGGACTCAATGAGCTCAATAGCCCCGGAATATTTCTCCGGATGAGTACGAATATGCTTTACATCAATGCACACATGCAGAGAAAGACCCTTAGGAATGATGACAGTGGTAAGAATATCATCTTGGACATTAGTGCAAAAACGAGTGTCCTGAGAGTCACGAGCAACCGTAAATTGATCTACATCTTGACACAACTTAAGATATGAAGCAATGGGAACCGCGTTGAACCGCTTAACGTTGCGGCCGAGTGGTAAAGGAGGTTCAAGTGAGATATGACGAGCATCACCGTGAGGTTGCACCGGAGGAGGTGGAGGCTTGAAGGTGGGACGACGAGTTCCTGGCTTGGGAGCGGAGGTGCGATCAGCAACAAACTCGGGCCGCTCCAAATCACCGAGTTCATCCTCAAAGTCCGAGTCCTCCTAAGAGGAGTTGCTATAAGAGCTGTGAGGATGGGCGGCACGCTTCCGAGGATGAGCCCTCTCCTGGGAGTCATCGGAGCCACCAAGACGAGATATATGAGACGGCCCACCGGTGACCTGCTTGCGCGCGGAGTGCTTGGTCTTGGGCATCTCGACCTCGGAGTGAAGAACGCGGAGGAAAACGACAACCGGAGAGGACTGGGGCGACCCTAGCGGTGTGGCGACGGCGAGGGGCCCGGGCGGCGAGCGGCCGCGGCGAGGAGCCGCGAGGCAGGGGCGGCGGCGGTGGAGAACAGAGGAGGGGAGTAAAGGGATTAGGGTAAAAATGACTCGAACCGCATCCCGCGCTATATATATGTTCCCGAGACAAGCCTGGACGACCGGGGTTCTATGGACGTCCGAAGCCTGGGCCAGGAAAAAAACTAACGGACGACCGGATAGACCGGACATCCGGACTGAGTGTAACAGAACACTTTTTATGGACGACCGGAGTCCTGCGGACGTCCGGTGCCTGGGCCAAAAAAATAGAATTACCGGACGACCGGATAGACCGGACGTCTGGAGTAGGGCAACAAAAAGGATTTTACGGTCGTCCGGATACCACCGGACGACCGACACACAGGAATTTGTCTGACACAAAAAATAGGAGTATTTTGCCAATGACAAAGAGAGGAGATGATGACAATGATGATCTAACCCATGAGTAAGGGTACCAATGATGATTTTCAGTATTTGGTAAGAAGAATTAGCCTAATGTCATGAAGTGAGTATTCTAGGCTAAAAACAACAATAACAACACTAGATCACACTGATCAACCCCATGTTTGAGTATATGTGTCATGGCACCGCAAAAATTTGAACTTTGGGTGCATAATCACTACTCCATCATTGTAAAGCACCGTAGTTAGAATAACATGGTAGCTTTGAGAGTGTTTGTTCTATTTATGCATTATGTAGCATGAGAATATTCATCAATTGAATGTCTCCCCCTAAATATATGCCTACATCAAGACAAGACATTAAGTTTATGCATGAATGGGTACTAGATTTCACATAATATTGTCAAGCTCCAAGATACCAAGTTCACGCCTAAGTTGACAAAACCTTGCTTCGTCCAGTGGCTTGGTGAAAATATCTGCAAGTTGCTTATCTGTGCCAACATGAGCAACGTCAATATCACCCTTCTCCACATGATCTCTCAAGAAGTGATACCTAATATCAATATGCTTGGTGCGGGTATGATCTTTGGGGCAATATTGATGGCCCTTTCATTATCACATAGAAGAGGCACATGTCTATAGGTGATACCGTAATCCTTCAAAGTTTGCCTCATCCATAGTAATTGAGTTGCACAACTGGCGGTTGCAATGTATTCAGCTTCTGCGGTAGAGAGGGCAATACAATTTTGTTTCTTTGAGGACCAACTTACCAAGGAGCGTCCAAGAAACTGACATGCGCCGGAGGTGGACTTACGAGGTGCTTGTTTGAGGCCATACAAGGCCTTGTGAAGTTTATACACATAGTCTTTGTGACCGGGATCAACGAACCCAGGTGGTTGTGATACATATACTTCTTCTTGTAGAGGACCGTTAAGGAAAGCACTCTTCACATCCATTGATGTAAAGTAAAGCCATTGAAAGCAGCATAAGCAAGTAAGATGCGAATGGATTCAAGACGGGCAACGGGAGCAAAGGTCTCACCAAAGTCCAAACCTTCAACTTGTGAGTACCCTTGTGCCACTAACCTTGCCTTGTTATGGACGATTACACCATTCTCATCTTGCTTGTTCTTGAAAATCCATTTTGTTCCAATGACGTTGTGCTCGGTAGTAGGCCTCTTGACTAATGACCACACTTGGTTGCGTTAAGAACTGTTCAAGTCTTCTTGACAAATCCAACGCTATTGTCTTGCATCTCCGATCTCGAGTAATATGCATTTGTCCCTAGTCATGATCCACACACGGCATTTGAGACATAAACCTGAGATATACTTGATAAACATGATTAGTCCCATACATGCATGTTGTCATCAACATCAAAATAAGATTAAGGGCATGATTGCACTTTCACCGCGGCGCCGACGAATCGGCGCGGCGGGGAGGGCGGCTTTGGCGGGGTGAATGGAGTGAGGGGGACGGGGGGGAGGGGGGTTGGGGAATATTATTGGCTAGTTGGCCGAAGGGCGGTTGAATTTGGGATTTGGGGGAATTTTTTTGGGGGGGGGGGATTTTCGCGTGGTGGGCGGGGGGAGTTTGGCACATGGTCGGTTTCTCCAAGTGCAGTCCCACGTGTTAGTGAAGAGGCAAGCCGAAGCACGTTCCGTTTGCGTGAGCCGTGTGCAGGACCGAACGTGTGTGGGGTGCAATGCGACCGCGACAGGAGTGCTGTGAGTGTACCACCTTTTTTCCTTTTAACAAACTAGGTGCTTCGCCCCCTAAAGAAAAAAACTTGGTGCTTCGCGCGATCCATCGATACTACTACTAGTAATCCGGTAATCCCGACTAAAAGGGCGTGGCCGGGTCTTTTCCCGCGCGATATGCTGGGAGGTTGGCTTAGTTGGGTTTTTTAGGACGAGTAATGCTACACGTAATCCCAGTTATGTAATTAACGTAATGTGAAACGTGTGAGCTGTTGATTGTAGATTGGGGGGAGGGAGGGGCCCACCACCATGAAAATCAAGGAGGAGAGAGAGATGCAATTTACGTTAACCCTTTTGTAGGTTCCCGTAGATGTAGAAAGATGTGAAATGCGTGAATGTGTAGTGGACATACTATTGGAGTGCCTAAGATAAATTGTGTATGTAGACTATATGTTTATTTTACTTCGTGTGTTAGCTTTGTCTCGGTTCAATAAAAAGCAAAGTTGGTGATGATGGTGTGCGTGCCATCCTGCAACATAGGCCGTCCGATCTATATCTAACGGATAGGAAGGAAACTATGACAATTTACCCGCACTCCTCTTCACATTTGTAGATAAGGCCTTCCCTCGTTCATCCTTTTCTCCCACAAGATCTTGATGTTCCGTGAAACACACGTGCATCTTGCTAGTACTCCGACAATATACTATATTATTGTGAAAGTTCATATACACTGGCCGAGATTAATGCAAACACGGCAGATTTTCATTACATTTCGAACTTTTATAGGACAGCAAAATAAAAGAAACCCGACCCTAAACCTATTCTACGGCGGCGACCGACGTCCTCCATCTGCGATCTCCATGTACGGAGCGGGGTTCAAGACCCGTGAAGTGAAGGTGCGGTTTCCGGCGAGGAAGAGTAGAACACGGGAGATGGACCAACCAGTTGGCACACCATGCCCTGCCGCCTCCCATGCCCTACTCATCCTCGGAGGAGTCCCCGACCTCGGCGGTGCCGGACGTTGGACGGCGGCAAGTAGGACGTGTGGCTGACGGTGATCCCGTCATCGGCCGCCAGCGTGGCCACCGCTTGTGCGGTTGTGTCCGCGTCTGGCTACGCCGCTATTGCGTCGCGAGCGGCGACTTGAGTGAGGGCGGCGACCTAGAGCTTCATCCCCGAAGTCATGGCGGATGTGGTGCCAGGTAGCAGGATGATGCGGTATGGTGTGGAGGTTAGCTGGGCGTTGCCGCTTTAAGTAGCGCATTCCGGTGAGTCCAAGCGTCCTGGTGCGTCATTAAGTCACCAGAGTTGGTTCCTCGGGCACCGAGCCTCTTAACAACGGCATACAGATGGACGGCATGAATGCGGGCAGCTGGTGCCGGTGAACGCTGCAGCTGTGACGGGCGCGAGGGATGAGGGTTTTTGGTGTGCCAGGGTAGTCAGCTGCGGTCGTGGCAACGTTGGAGATTCCCTTTGCTCACATGCGACCCTACATGTCATCGAAAAAGCAAGATGACCCGGCATGGTCTCAGGTCCTGGGTATGCAGTTGGCGGCGCTACACCACTCCGCTGACGCGTCGCGGCGTGCGCGCACTTCGGCGCCCCGTGCATCCTCGACGAGCCGGGTGTTGATCTGCTAGTCGTGCCATAGCGCTAACGCCACCCTCGGCACACTGAAACCCGCCGTGTAAAGCGACGATGAGCGTATCGCTCCCGCATGCCTCATTTGAACATTCCGCCGAGTATCATTCGCATGTGGGCCTAGACCATGCTTGTATTTCCAATGATGTAATTTGTCCGACGTGCATACAAACAAATGGTTCGTTTAAAGTTTCACTTTGTCTCCACTACGTGTCGCTTCCCGTGTTAGTTTTGACATCCCATTCGTTTCATGCCCCGACACATCTTGACGAGATCGATTGATGTTGAGAGATCAATTTGCATGTCGTGCAAGGAGATAAAGGTTTGGTCTGTTTATATGATAGAAATGACCGGTGGGGGGGGGGGGTCTGTGGGGATCAGAGGGAGTATATTGTACGTTCATAAGCGAAACGAATGTATTGTACCCACCCTAGTCCTCTTTCAATCGATATCCGGACCCCGAAATGAAATCGAGAGAGAACGAGTGGGTGCATGTGTGATACGTACGGCGGATTCAAAATTTTGAACCGGTGATCATAGCATCCACAAATCATATATAAAGGGTATTCAATGTTCGTTTCGCTCTTGAACGTACAATATACTCCCTCCGATCCTTTCTAGTAGTTTACATATAAGTTTTATGTGTAGTCAAAGTATCTCTACTTTGATCAAACTTACAGAAAAAAGTATCAACATTCAACAACGCCCAATCAATATTTTTAGATTCGTACGTACTCCTAGATTTGTATTCAAACAGACATGGTTTCCAATTTGTTTTCAACCATGTGAATGTTCTTATTCTCGCGCATGCTCTTCGTACTAGGATTTCACCACGTATAGCCAGTCCAATAGTAACTTTTTTAAGCTCCCTGTCCAATAGTACTAGTGGAGTACTGACAACATCTGTAGTAGAGTATGCAGTGCTCATAGTACTCCCTCCTTCCATTCATATAGGGCCTATGTGGAGGAAAGAGATGTGAAAAAGTAAAGGGAGTGAGCTCTCATGCAAGAGCCTAGCTATATACGCATTCCTAGTTAAATACAATAAATATGAAGAAAGAGATAGAGAGGAGATGGAAAAAAGTACTAATACAATAGCCAACCTTATTTTTTTTGCGGGAAATAGCCCACACTACTGTATGAGTGCATATAGATGATGGCTATAGATGACATGGCAGTTCCTTATAGCCATCGGCTGGCTATATTATTAACCATTCTCTAGTGCGTTTTTCAAAACCGCCTTTGACTATTGACAAGATTAATAGTACATGAGATGTATAATGTGAAAATTATATCATTGGAAGCTCCTTTCACATACGAATTTGACCGTATTGTTTGTGTAAGTTGCATGTCATATATTATAACTCTAACATTTGGTCAAAGTTAGCCTCAAAAACGCATTCGGCCCTATAGATGGAAG
This sequence comes from Aegilops bicornis, assembly GCA_021605145.1. Classification (NCBI taxonomy): domain Eukaryota; kingdom Viridiplantae; phylum Streptophyta; class Magnoliopsida; order Poales; family Poaceae; genus Aegilops; species Aegilops bicornis. The sequence goes on from CM038674.1 coordinate 644,155,923, forward strand.
GAGGGAGTAGTAGTGGAAGTGGATCCTCTGACGTAGGTATCCCTGACTTACCCTCCCTTTCGTTCACTTATTGGCAGACCCCATGCTTGCTAGGCCCCGCATGTCAGTTAGTCAATGGGTTCAGCCACGTCAGGGGATCCTCATCCGTAGTATACTCCCTCTGTTTTTATTTACTCCGCATAAAACGGAGGGAGTGGTAGTATAAATGACGCGGGCGGGGGAGGGGGAGGGACGTCGGTTTGCTCTCAACTGTGGTCCCACAACGAGCGAAAATGCAAGGCGAAGCACGTTCCATTCGGTGAGCGACGTGGAGGGTCCAGCGTGCCGGGGTGCAACGCGAATGCGACAAGAGCGATGTACAGTCAAAACCGATTGACCAGTCGTCACCGAAACCACTATTCACACGGAACCTTCCTTTGCTCGCCTCGCCACCATCGCCCCAAAACCACACCTCCTCTCCGTGCCATCCCCCACCTTTCGATCCCTAGCCTGCATCAAGCGTCCCCTAGTTTGCGGAAAGCCATGGTGCGCGGCAAGATCACGTACTACAAGGTGCGGCGCGAGCGCGCGCAGAAATCGCGGTGGCGGTCGGCGCCACAGACCTCCGTTCCCAAGCTCGCTTTGCGGCGGGCCAATCCCCGAGTTCTCTGGAGCCAAGCTACGAGGAGGAGGAAGCCGATCCAATGTTCATGGCGGAGGTCGTGGCGCAAAAGGCCACCGATGGGTATGAGACGATGGCCGTCGACATCGTGCCGGCGCCCGGGTCCCCCATGGTGCAGGCGGACCAACGGTTCAACCTGGCGATACTAAAGGAGGACCGAGAGGCAGGCTTAACTCGACGCGGAGCGCGCGCATGCCGCTGCCATCGAGGCTCTCCTGCAGGTGGAACCGGATGTCGTGGATGTGAACCGGACGGCGGAGGCTCAACTGGAGACGGATCGCGCGGATGTCGCTGCCATCGAGGCCCTCCTGCAGGCGGAACCGGATGTCCTCGACTTGAACCGGGCAGCGGAGGCTCAACTCGATGCGGAGCACGCGGATGCCGCTGCCATCGAGGCCCTCCTGCAGGCGGAACCAGACGTCCTCGACTTGAACCAGGCGGTGCTCTCGTCCGTGCAGAGCGCCCGCACGCTCCGCGTGAACGAGTAGCTGGAGGCCGAGGACAACCATGGTGCGGAGACACACGTCGGCAGCTACGGCTGGTTCGCGCCGGCAGCCAAAGACGACGAGGCTGTCTCATTTCGCAAGCAGTGATAATTTTTCTTTTTGTTGTTGTTTTTAGGGATCTTTTGCTGTGTAAAAACATATATTGTTATGCAAGTCGCCTGACTTACATCATTTGGGTCAGTCTACCATTTCAGGCTGTTGGATGAATATCCTACATCTCCTAACCCTTCTTCCTCACCTCTTCTTCTTCCCCAACAGACCCTTTGCTTGCAGACGTCTGGATCCTCCCCAACATGTGGTTGGATAAACATACTGTATGAACCAAAATTATGTGTCAGCGGTAGGATGGCTGAGTTTGGTTTGTTCACATGCGGTAGCACGTGTCAGTGAGGGTGCGTTCCCTTGGTTGGGTTTGCGGCGTGCAGGAGCAATTGTGTGATGGTGCGGAGCGACTGTCGGTGTCAAAACCGGCGGATCTCGGGTAGGGGGTCCCGAACTGTGCGTCTAAGGCGGATGGTAACAGGAGGCGGGGGACACGATGTTTACCCAGGTTCGGCCCTCTCGATGGAGGTAATACCCTACTTCCTGCTTGATTGATCTTGATGATATGAGTATTACAAGAGTTGATCTACCACGAGATCGTAGAGGCTAAACCCTAGAAACTAGCCTATGGTATGATTGTTGTTCGTCCTATGGACTAAAACCCTCCAGTTTATATAGACACCGGAGGGGGCTAGGGTTACACAGAGTCGGTTACAAGGGAGGAGATCTACATATCTGTATTGCCAAGCTTGCCTTCCACGCCAAGGAGAGTCCCATCCGGACACGGGTCGAAGTCTTCAATCTTGTATCTTCATAGTCCAACAGTCCGGCCAAAGGATATAGTCCGGCTGTCCGTGTGAGGGTGCGGTGCGACCGCGACAGCCGTACGCAAGTGTACCTCCTTTTCATTTTGAAAACTTTAGGAAAGCTTGGCAAAAATGTGTGGCGAAGTATGGCAATGCAAGGCCTAGACCCAAACAGGATAAGTACATACATATTAGGAGTACTGGTGTTAATAAAGAAAGGCGGGGTTTTCCTTCGCGGGATTAATCGATACAAATCCTTGTTTGACGTGTCAATTAATGCATATTTTTTCTCCAAAGCCCAAAGAGCTAACCATCTCACTCCTCATCGCTTGATTAATGCAGCGCCATGCAAACCAACCTTGTCACTTCCGCATGCATGCAAGGGTATATTAATGTCCTTGGTTGCTAGTACGAGGCAAACCCCATCAATTTTGCCTCGATTAGTGTTAGTGGACTTTTGCAAATTGTAATTTTTATATACTGGCCTTGTGTACAAAAAAATGGAGGTAGTAACTATTTGACTTCCTTCCCCATTGCGGTGACGTCGACGATATCTCGAACATTGTGGTTTTGTGAAGTGCATTCGACGGAGAACACCGTTGAGGGAGACCACCGGACGCAAGTGCCGCCTGCAAGCCGAGACAACTGCCTTATTTGCTTCCAGGAAGTCCGTTGAACCAAAGGACGCGTAAATGTACTAGTACTACTAGTACACAATAGCATCATCCGTCCAGCTTAGTGCGGTGAGGTGGTTTCTTGAAGAAGATGATGGAGAAGTGGAGTCAGCGAAGAGTGAAATGATGGTTGCTTCGCTCGTGCTTTGTGATTTGACGCCTCAATGCTTTGTGATTTGTGATAGAAGGGACAGGGGAGTAGACTCTATGCTCTATACTGTACATGCGTCCAAGCACGAGAGCAAGAGGAGAGACGTTGCATTTTTCTATTCCTTCAATCAATCAATCAATCAATCAATCAGGGAGCTTCTGTTCCATCTTTTTGGCTTTGGCAACACCGTCCACAATGGTTTCCATCGATGCCAAAAGCTATTTTCACATTTGGCTACACATTGTGGATGCCCTTAACCGTACCACTTGGTTTTTCTCCTGTGTGCTATCTATACAAATCTCAATTATATTGATCCAAAAAATTATAGAATCAAGATTAGTAAAAAGGAAGTAATTTTGCCGCGCGGATGGTGGGGGAGGTTTCTTATTTTTAGAGGACGTTAGCCTGGCAGTTTGCTAACATGCGGTCCCACGTGTCAGTGCTTTACCAAGCCGATCCGCGTCCCACATGAGGCAGAACAACGGCAGAAGCAACACGTGGTTAACTTGAAGAAGATCTTATAAAAAAACTTGAAGAAGATGAGGGAGAAGCGGATTCAGCAATGAGTGAAATGATGGTTGCTTCGTCCCTCCAACTTCTTTTGTTTAGCATTATTACTTCGTCCCTCCAACTTAGCCGCGGGAAAGGTGCATCTTTGTGATTTGACGCCTCATTGCTCATTACTACACCGGCGCCATGACTGGGGTGCTTCACCCCTGTTGCTCTGCACTGTATTTCGGTATGGCACGTGGACCCGGTAGCATGATGTCCCACATGTCGGCGAACGGGACTTGAACATTTATGAAAGCAAGCGCTCCACTCTTACGACGGAGGAGTACACGACACGGCGGCCCCGTGAACTGTCACTTGTACTGTACAGTACCATAGTTTTGTTGTTTCGCACGATCCATAGATACAAACCCGATTAAACAGGAAAGGGCGGGATTTTTTCCGCACGGTAGATGATATTGGCCATACGTTTCAAAGGCAATTTTAGTGTATGCGAACTGAATAATTAAGTAACAATATGATATCTAGTAAAACTAAAAACACATATGATTTATTGTGTTAGAGTGTAGTAGTAGTGTTGTATTGCATAGTTGTTAGATGTAACATGCGAGAACGTGTAGAGATGTAGTTTTGGAGGGCCTACAGAGAGAAAAGCGTAATACGGTCACCGAACTTCAGAATACGCTCATTACGGTCACTATATACGTTTTGCGGTGATTATACGGTCACTTGCTCACCGTTCAGCATCGGATTGCACTCTGTTGACCGGCCAAATAGTCTGCATGGCACCATGTTGACTAGTTAAACTGACCACGTTCCTTGTGGGTCCCACATGTTAGTTCACATAGGAAAAAGGTCAGATAAACACAAATTTACCCGGTAGCGACAAGACTCCTACCGTCTTGGCTGGAATCACCTGGTTGTGTATGTATGCATCGGGGCTGATGTGTGCACATGCACGTGTAGGTTGAGCACTTGAGCGTGAGAGTGTGTGTTGGTCGTGTGGTGTGTGCATGCCTGCGTGCGTGTGAGTGTTGCGTGCGTGCGTGGCTGCGTGTGTACGTGTGAGTGTTGCGTGCGTGCGTGCATGCAGTTTGTGTGCATGCGTGCGTGTGTGTATAATCACCATACCAGCTCCTTTGTGTTAAAACAGACGGCTCAGCATACCAATACAAGGCCACCTTGTCCGCTGTGCCCGCGGTCATGACTTCTAACCACCGTCCAATATTTTTTTGTCATTTGTTTTCATTCTTACTAGCAAGATGCCCGTGCATTGCACGTAACATCAAGATGCCTTTGTATGACTAGTTTATCTTGTGAGAGAAAAGGATGAACGAGGGAAGGCCTTATTTGCAAATGTGGAGAGGTGTGTGGGTACCTTTTTGCAAAATTGCCATAGTTTCCTTCCTATCCGTCAGATATAAATTGGACGACCTATGTTGCAGGATGGCAGGCACACCATCATCACCAACTCTGTTTTTATAAGAGTGTAGAAGAGTAGATACAAGCCGACAGGTGGGCCCGATGGTAGTGAGATAATGTGCTGCAACATTAGAGGTGCAACGTGGAGCATTTAACTAGTCAACTAGTCATGTCTTGAGCAAATACAGAGCTGTACGGTGAGCCCGTGACTGTATAATAACCACAAAACATAAATGGTGACCATAATGAGTGGATTCTAATGTCCAATGTACGTATCGTGCTTTCGCTCCAAATACAATGATAAATCCTTTGTATATATCGCGAGAGAAAGATGAAACATGCGTGAATCTGCTGGGGGGTTACTTTTAGAGGACCTGGAGATAGTTTGTGTGCGTACGTGAAAGGGGCGTAGAGGGGGTGTATGCGATGGGGAGAGAGACGCTCTTTGTTTCTTTTTATTATGACTAACTTATATATAGTATAAAAATATAAAAATTCAAAGTGCGGAATAAATATCATTGTGGGCACCATGCAATGCAAATTAACGTTCATACTCCTCCATATAACTTTGTAATGTTGTATATATGTAGAAATTCTAAAATAATTTTTGGCCACACTTTATTCAAAAGGAATGTTGTATGCGAAATAAATGTGAAGAGAGGGCTTTTTAGATCAATGGGGTACGTGATGTAACATGTGTGAATGTGTAGTTGATGTATTTGGCAGGGCCTAGAGAGGTATGTGTGTGTATTACGTATTCGAGAGAGGCATGTATAGAGGGGCCGACGGGGGGGGGCATGGGAGTGATAGCACGAGAAATGAGAGAGGTCTAGAGAGAGAGAGAGAGACTAATATGATGTCACGGCGAGAGATTCCCTTGAGTGTGTATATGCAAGGGGGAGGGTATAGAGGTACGAGGAGATTTTTTTTGTGTGGTGTCTGTGTTGGTATGTGTGGGTGTGAGAAGATAACGCGACCTGGGGGTAGAGGTGAGGCCCTTGGTTCGGTTCCGTCTTGCACCACATTGGTCGGCCCATGACGCATTTAGGGAGACCCATGGATGACTTGTCGTACAAGACAACGATAGCAGAATTGTGGAGGATTCTGTGTCCACTGACAAAGTCGGCTAGGATTTGTAACCCTGGGTTATCGGACTAAGGTAACCCCTTATCTTTGATATTACTATTCATCCAACCTAACTTTAAGGAGCATCCTACAGAATGCTCTGCTAGAATCATACTCGTCGATTAGGAAGAGAGGTGTGAGACAATGCGTGAGAGACAGGCCTAAAGATAATGTGCATACATGAGACACGTAGGCAGGTCTATGTATATAGAAAGGGTCGATGGGGATTGTGCGTGTGTATGCTTGTGAGAGGAAGAGTGCTTGTGATAAAGGTTAGTGAAAACAGTCGTAAATGGTTATAAGAAGGAAGGAGGGTTATATCGAGAGCATGTATACGAGAAAGACACCTCGGGAGAGAGTGTGTGAGCATGTGTGAGAGACCACCGATGGAGAGTGAAACTACACGTAAAAGACTGATGTACACATTGATTAAAGATATAAATTGTATCCAAATATTAGGATGGGATCATGATATCTGCAATTCGCGTAAGGAACGGTCATTGATCCATCAGACATCTAGATTCTATCGAATTTGAGCATGTCTATGTTATTATTCGACATAATTGATCCACATAGTTAGTATTTCAAACTCCAGACAATGCATCGCTTTAGCAATCGAATATAAACGTGAGTATAGTTCATGTTGTGTGTCTAAAGCACATTATACATACGAAAGTTAGACAATGAACATTATAAATAGCTAGCTATGAACTAGCATACATTTGAATTCAACTTAAGGTGGTTTAAAAAAATCAAATTCAACATGAAGTCCATTCAAATATTTGAATTCGATATCATGGCATTTCTAAATCATACCTAAGTTATGGGGGCACCAATATTTGCTCTGATTTTGTACATAATAGCATATATAGTCGTGTACAAATAGATTCAAATTTAGCTCCTCCATTCCAAAATAATCGTAGTTATAGGATTTTCAAGTGTCAAAATTTCAAAAAGAAGTGGATAATTCAATGAGGTTTTCAAACATACAAGGCCAAATTTAACGTTGTCTATTTAGGTCAATCCTCAAAGTTCAAGAGTACTCTGAACGTGAATGCTTCTGTTTCAAAATTTCGAACGAAGCGCCAAAAGAGCATCTACTCGCCCGAAACCGCGTGAGACCAATGTTTGGTAGTACAAGGAAATTACTTTTCTAATAACTCCGACCCGTGAAACCTACCGGCACGACGTCCAAAGGTCTAAACCAGGGTAGGTTTGTAGCTTCATCTAGACGCCCGCAACCGCCTCTGAAAAACATTCATACACAATGGACGCCTAAGCACACATGCGCGCGGCCAAAATCGCTCCCACCCACTATTTGGGACACTTGGGATTACCATCCTACCCGACCCATGATGGGTCCGAAATTTAAGAGGGGGGCAAAGTTTGTACTTTCCCCAAATTTCAAACAAGCGCGTCCCATCTGTTCAAAAAGCCAAAAACAAGCGCGTCCCAGACCGAAACATGGTTCTCCCTTAGCTCCCGCCACCCCCCGCCCCCCGTAAGATTCCCCATTCGTACTCCGTGGGCGCCAAAACTACCTCTCCACCAGCTGCGAAACCCCGGCGTCCTCTGTCTGCTACCCCATCCCACCCATCAACCGCCGCCCTCCTCCATCACGTCGGAGCCGATACCCTGATGTCGTCGTCCACCGCAACCTCAACCACAATGCCCTCCACGGCTAGTAGTTGAAGCCGAGGCCGAGCCATCCGTACCCGAGCCAGTTCAACCACGCCGTCCTGCGCCTCACCACTGCCGCTCCAACTTCGCCACCGTCCACCGCACCGGAGCTGTTCCTGCTATCCCGTCCTTCGCCGCCTCGGATTTGCTTCCCCTCCACCGACATACGGCCACGGCAACACAGTCAACAATTTGGCCATGGGTTCGTCCAAGCCTGCACCCTCCTCCAAAACATCAGTTTCCCCGGCAAAAAGAAGAAGATCAGCGCGACATGTGGAGGTGACCACACTGGCAACCGAAAATGGTACTCCTCTTCCCTTATTCGTGCAAATCTTATGTGTCTGCTTGCACGGTATTCATCCCGCGGAAGACACTAGTTGACCGCTTCTTCTTGATACTAGATGTTCCTAGTTACTCGCGATGCACAAGGTTTTTCCTCATATACTATTTCAACTTAGCTAGAGGTGCAGCCCCACAGATTTCAATTCCTGGTCAGTTGATTCCCAATTAACGGAAGCATTCCCCGGCGTAACAGACGCTAGTCCGCCTATTACGCCGGGGAAGCAGCGCCTCGGTGTTTATCTTAGGGGCGTGTGGCGCCTACAGCTGCTGGCGCCCAATCTGGAGGTCGGCTGGGATTAAAGGGATGGCCAGGGGGCGCTGCCAAGCACAGCGGTGGTGTGAGGTCGAGGAAGGGCAGGGCGACGGAGGCAGGGGTGCAGGCAGGTGGTGTTGGCGGTTTGAGAAAGATAAATCACTTGATGGTGGTGGGAGGTGAAGCGAAGGCCATCTGCCCGTTTGTTACAGATCGGACGGTTCATAACAAATCGACTGACCTATTTATTTTCAGTCGACTGTTATCTTGATAGGACCACATGTGGTGGTGTGCTGGAGGAGTACTTGCATTTCCTGTGCTCATATATTACAAAATCATACGGAGTAGAATCTAATTTTGTTTGCCATGCAATGTTGTAGAGCTATCATATGTCTCATGTCATTTATTTTTCAGCCACCTGCTATCTGCTACTTTTACAGTGCACTAGTTTTGTACACACTTCACCCATACTCTCACTATTGTGTTTTTATGCAAGGGTATTTCAGACCCTGCCTTGTGACGAGAAAAGAGTAGAGAGAAGTCGCTCTAGAGTGGTACGCGGCTAGGCCAGACACGTTTCAAGACTTTAAAGGGTGTAGTGTCAGCAGATGGAGACGGGGAACGTAGCTCTGGAGTTGATGATCTTGCTCGCCGTGAACCACCATCCTAGGTGCTTGCTTTAACTTCACGGTGTGATATGTGGTTGCATGTTGCATATGGTGTCTAGCTTGTATTCGAAAGGCCAAAGTCGGTCTTTATCAAGATAAAGAAAGATATTTTTTACATGAACCACCGTCCTGGGAGCACTAGAAGACAAATAGCTAGTCAGGGCACTGGCTGAGCCAGTGACAAGCCCAGCACAGACATGCATCACCTGGAAGCCAACTAAAAAGCCACGATGGTGGCGAAGCAGCCCGCCTCCCACCAGGCTCTCAGGTCCTAGATGATCATGCTCACCACTCCAGCCGGATGTCTAGCTTGTATTGCTTCCAATTTGGTTAAATTGCATCTGCTTAGCTTACACACTATACCTTTGAATATGACATGCCTTCCTGTTTTTGGTACATACTAGTACATCTGTCTATTAACCATGTTCTTACATCAAACTAATATTCTTGTGTATCCCTTATCAATCACTTATGATGAGGCAGTCAGGCAAGTGGACTACTGTGAGAAAAGATCCTCATTTAAAGATTGCAGCGTCAGCAACCCCACATGATTCTCAAGAAATAGCAAGGCTAGATGAAGATAGTGAATGTAGCTCTATAGTTGATTACCACATTTCCCCTACACTAGCATCGCAGGTGCTTGCTCTAACTTGGCAGCGTGATATGTGGTTGCATGTTGCATATGGTGTCTAGATTGTAATTCTTCCAATCTGGTTAAATTGCATGTGCTATTCTGCTTAGATTATACATTATACCTGTTAATGTGACATGTGATACGTCTCCAACGTATCTATAATTTTTGATTGCTCCATGCTATATTATCTACTGTTTTGGACCATATTGGGCTTTATTTTCCACTTTTATATTACTTTTGGGACTAACCTATTGACAGGAGGCCCAGCCCAGAAATTGCTGTTTTGCCTATTTCAGTGTTTCGAAGAAACGGAATATCAAACGGAGTCCAAACGGAATGAAACCTTCGGGAACATGATTTCCTCACCGAACATGATCCAGGAGACTTGGACCCCACGTCAAGAAAGAAAGGAGGTGGCCACGTGGGTGGGGGGCGCGCCTACCCCCTAGGGCGCGCCCCCTGCCTCGTGGGCCCCCCGTTGCTCCACCGACGTACTCCTTCCTCCTATATATACCTACGTACCACGAAACGAGGAAAGACGGAGCCAAAAACCTAATTCCACCGCCGCAACTTTCTGTATCCATGAGATCCCATCTTGGGGCTTGTTCCGGAGCTCCGCCGGAAGGGGAATCCACCATGGAGGGCTTCTCCATCATCATAGCCTCTCCGATGAAGTGTGAGTAGTTTACCTCAGACCTTCGGGTCCATAGTTAGTAGCTAGATGGCTTCTTCTCTCTTTTTGGATCTCAATACAATGTTCTCCCCTCTCTCGTGGAGATCTATTCGATGTAATCTTCTTTTTGCGGTGTGTTTGTTGAGACCGATGAATTGTGGGTTTATGATCAAGATTATCTATGAACAATATTTGAATCTTCTCTGAATTCTTTCATGTATGATTGGTTATCTTTGCAAGTCTCTTCGAATTATCAGTTTGGTTTGGCCTACTAGATTGGTTTTTCTTGCAATGGGAGAAGTGCTTAGCTTTGGGTTCAATCTTGCGATGTCCTTTCCCGATGTGATGAGGGGCAGCAAGGCACGTATTGTATTGTTGCCATCGAGGATAACAAGATGGGGTTTTTATCATATTGCATGAATTTATCCCTCTACATCATGTCATCTTGCTTAAGGCATTACTCTGTTTTCTTGAACTTAATACTCTAGATGCATCTTTGGATAGCGGTCGATGAGTGGAGTAATAGTAGTAGATGCAGGCAGGAGTCGGTCTACTTGTCTCGGACGTGATGCCTATATACATGATCATACCTACATATTCTCATAACTATGCTCAATTCTGTCAATTGCTCAACAGTAATTCGTTCACCCACCGTAAAATACTTATGCTCTTGACAGAAGCCACTAGTGAAATCTATGGCCCCCGGGTCTATCCTTATCATATTAATCTCCCAACACTTTATTGCTTTTTGCTTTTTACTTTGCTTTTGTTTTACTTTGCATCTTTATACCAAAAATACCAAAAATATTATCTATCATCTCTATCAGACTCACTCTCGTAAGTGACCGTGAAGGGATTGACAACCCCTAATCGCGTTGGTTGCATGGAGCTATATTTTTGTGTAGGTACGAGGGACTTGCGCGTAGCCTCCTACTAGATTGATACCTTGGTTCTCAAAAACTGAGGAAAATACTTACTCTACTCTGCTGCATCACCCTTTCCTCTTCAAGGAAATCCAACGCAGTGCTCAAGAGGTAGCAGGAAGATTTCTGGCGCCGTTGCCGGGGAGGTCTTCGCAAAAGTCAACATACCAAGTACCCATCACAATCCCTTATCTCTCGCATTACATTATTTGCCTTTTGCCTCTCGTTTTCCTCTCCCCCACTTCACCCTTGCCGTTTTATTCGCCCTCTCTTTTCCGTTCGTCCTTTTGTTTGCTCGTGTGGCCATGTGCCTTCTATATGCTTGCATCTTCGCTTGCTGAAAATCTATTGATATGGATCCACTTAAAGTGTTCTACTTGGATCATCTCGATCCTTATGCGCTCGTGCTGAAACCCCAACTACCCTAGTTGATGGGAAATCTTTAGATGAGCATGCTCATTTTGTGCTTCACCGTTTGTCTGAAAAAGGGAGAATTTGATGGAGTCAAATAAACAGATTGCTGTGTTATGCTTGGAAACTTCGTGAAATTTATGACTTTACTTGTTGCTCTAAGAACCCTAAAAAACACCTTCCCTACCTATGTGAGTTGAATGAAAATGAAATCTTATCTTCTTATGCAAAGGGTGTTTATAGTTACTATGATATTGAACAAATTGAAGAATTTGTTGCTTTTAAGGGTGCTTATGAAGTTTCTTCTTTGATTGAAAAGTATGATATTACTCTCTACGAATCTGAAAATTTTGACATACTTAAATATTGCTATGAAAACTATGCTCACAATGTCCATGTCAAAGAATTTATTGAGAGAATGACCGTTGCTTTGGAAGAAAATAATGATATGCATTAATCTATAGATAATGATGATTCCGATGATTTGATTGAAATATCCCTTGATGAACATGATGCTTGCTACTCTTGTGTCCATAATGCCAATATTTATGAAGAAGAATTTGCTATAGTTCCTTATGTTAAACATGAGATCGTTGCTATTGCACCCATACTTGATAGTTCCTTCAATGAAAAGCATGATTGCAATGATTCTACTACAAATTCTATTGATGTCAATTGTGCTAATAATATGCAAAACCCTAAGCTTGGGGATGCTAGTTTTGCTATGTCTACTACTTGTTGCAACGATCATGATTGGGGTGCTTCTTCTTTTGATCTTGAAAATTTATTTAAGCGCCATGATGAATATGAGATTGATAATAGTGTTTGCAATATTATTGAAAGTGGGTTTGGAATAGTGTCAACTTTAGATCCCACATATTTGGAGAATATTCAATCTTATTAATTTTTTATAAAAGTGGGTTTGGAGAGGTCATGACTTTAGTTAATGTTAATCCCACTATTTCGGAAGAGTGTCAACTTTGCATGCATGTGGATCATGTTGAGAATATTATATGTGATAGCTATTTTGTTGAATTTGCTTATGATCCCACATGTAATTATTATGAGAGAGGAAAATATGGTTGTAGCAATTTTCATGATAATAAATTACCTCTCATTATGTTAAGATTGCTATTGTTTCTTTCTGCTTCCTTGCATATGCTAGTTTTTGCTTGCTATGATAATTTGTTTTCCTATGAGATGCCTATTCATAGGAAGTATGTTAGACTTAGATGTGTTTATCACGTGTTCTATGATGCTCTCTTTGTGCTTTAAATCCTATCTTTTATGTGAGCATCATTGAAATGTCAATGCCTAGCTAGGGGCGTTAAACGATAGCGCTTGTTGGGAGGCAACCAATTTTATTTTATTTTTTTGCTTTTTGCTTCTGTTTAGGAATTAATAATTTGTCTAGCCTCTGCTTAGATTCGTTTTTATGTTTTAATTAATGTTTGTGCCAAGTGAAACCGTTAGGATAACCTACGGTAGTCGTTATTTGATTCTGCTGCAGAAAACAGAAACTTTGTGCGCACGAGATTAGTTTTCATAAATCACAGGAACGTGATTTCTAGTTGATTCTTTTTGCTGTAGATCAATAAACAAATTATCTAGACCTTCCTAATTTAGATGAATTTTTCACGTTCCAGACGTTTGCGTTAGTTACATATTACTACAGACTGTTCTGTTTTTGACAGATTCTGTTTTTCGTGTGTTGTTTGCTTATTTTGATGAATCTATGGCTAGTAAAATAGTTTATAAACCATAGAGAAGTTGGAATACAGTAGGTTTAGCACCAATATAAATAAATAATGAGTTCATTACAGTATCTTGTAGTTGTCTTTTGTTTTCTTTCGCTAACGGAGCTCATGAGATTTCTGTTGAGTTTTGTGTTGTGAAGTTTACAAGTTTTGGGTGAAATCTTTTGATGGATTATGGAACAATGAGAGGCAATAGCATAAGATTGGGGATGCCCATGGCAAACCTAATATAATCCAAGTACACCAAAAAGTCAAAGCTTGGGGATGCCCGGAAGGCATCCGTCTTTAAATCTACTTCCATCGGTAACTTTACTTGGAACTATATTTTTATTCACCACATGATATGTGTTTTGCTTGGAGTGTCTTGTATGATTTGAGTCTTTGCCTTTTAGTTTACTACAATCATCCTCTCTGTACACACCTTTTGAGAGAGCCATCCATGAATTGGAATTTTTTAGAATACTCTATGTGCTTCATTTATATCTTTTGAGCTATATAGTTTTGCTCTAGTGCTTCACTTATATCTTTTAGAGCATGGTGGTGGATTCATTTTATAGAAACTATTGATCTCTCATGCTTCACTTAGATTATTTTGAGAGTCTTAAATAGCATGGTAATTTGCTTAAAAACCTTAATATGCTTGGTATTCAAGTTTTGTAAAACTTTCTTTTGAGTGCGTTGAATACTAAGAAAAGTTTGATGCTTGATAATTGTTTTGAGATATGGAGGTGATAATATCAAAGTTGTGCTAGTTGAGTAGTTGTGAATTTGAGAAATGCTTGTGTTGAAGTTTGCAAGTCCCATAGCATGCACGTATGGTAAGCGTTATGTAACAAATTTGAAACATGAGGTGTTATTTGATTGTCCTCCTTATGAGTGGCGGTCGGGGACGGCGATGGTCTTTTCCTACCAATCTATCCCCTAGGGGCATGCACGTAGTGCTTTGGTTTTGATGGCTTGTAGATTTTTGCAATAAGTATGTGAGTTCTTTATGACTAATGTTGATTCCATGGATTATCGCACTCTCACCCTTCCATCATTGCTAGCCTCTTGATTCCGTGCATTTCCCTTTCTCACATTGAGAGTTGGTGCAAACTTAGCGGTGCATCCAAACCCCGTGATATGATTCGCTCTTTCACACATAAACCTCCTTATATCTTCCTCAAAACAGCCACCATACCTACCTATTATGGCATTTCCATAGCCATTCCGAGATATATTGCCATGCAACTTTCCATCGTTCCGTTTTTTATGACACATTCATCATTGTCATATTGCTTAGCATGATCACGTAGTTAACATAGTATTAGTGGCAAAGCCACCATTCATAATTCTTTCATACATGTCACTCTTGATTCATTGCATATCCCGGTACACCGCCGGAGGCATTCATATAGAGTCATACTTTGTTCTAGTATCGAGTTGTAATAATTGAGTTGTAAATAAATAGAGCATTGTCCCAATAAAAAAAAGGCCAAAGAAAAAAAGAAGGCCCAAAAAAATATATAAATAAAAAGGGGCAATGCTACTATCCTTTTTTCCACACTTGTGCTTCAAAGTAGCACCATAATCTTCATGATAGAGAGTCTCTTGTTTTGTCACTTTCATATACTAGTGGGAATTTTTCATTATAGAACTTGGCTTGTATATTCCAACAATGGGCCTCCTCAAGTGCCCTAGGTCTTCGTGAGCAAGCAACTTGGATGCACACCCACTTAGTTTTTTTGTTGAGCTTTCATTCATTTATAGCTCTAGTGCATCCGTTGCATGGAAATCCCTACTCCTTGCATTAACATCAATCGATGGGCATCTCCATAGCCCATTGATTAGCCTAGATGATGTGAGACTTTCTCCTTTTGTCTTCTCCACATAACCCCCATCATCATATTCTATTCCACCCATAGTGCTATATCCATGGCTCACGCTCATGTATTGCGTGAAGGTTTATAAAGTTTGAGATTACTAAAGTATGAAACAATTGCTTGGCCTGTCATCGGGGTTGTGCATGATGAGAGCATTCTTGTGTGACAAAAATGGAGCATGACTAAACTATATGATTTTGTAGGGATGAACTTCCTTTGGCCATGTTATTTTGAGAAGACATAATTGCTTAGTTAGTATGCTTGAAGTATTATTATTTTTATGTCAATATTAAACTTTTGTCTTGAATCTTTCGGATCTGAATATTCATACCACAATTAAGAAGAATTACATTGAAATTATGCCAAGTAGCATTCCGCATCAAAAAAATCTTTTTTATCATTTACCTACTCGAGGACGAGCAGGAATTAAGCTTGGGGATGCCTGATACATCTCCAAGGTATCTATAATTTTTGATTGCTCCATGCTATATTATCTACTGTTTTGGACCATATTGGGCTTTACTTTCCACTTTTATATTACTTTTGGGACTAACCTATTGACCGGAGGCCCAGCCCAGAATTGGTGTTTTTTTTCCTATTTCATTGTTTCGAAGAAACGGAATATCAAACGGAGTCCAAACAGAATGAAACCTTCGGGAACGTGATTTTCTCACCGAACATGATCCAAGAGACTTGGAGCCCACGTCAAGAAAGAAAGGAGGTGTCCACGAGGGTGGGGGCGCGCCTACCCCCTAGGGTGCGCCCCCCTACCTCGTGGGCCCCCCATTGCTCCACCGACGTACTCCTTCCTCCTATATATACCTACGTACCCCAAAACGATCAGAGACGGAGCCAAAAACCTAATTCCACCGCCGCAACTCTCTGTATCCACGAGATCCCATCTTGGGGCCTGTTCCGGAGCTCCATGGAAGGGAATCCACCACGGAGGGCTTCTACATGATCATAGCCTCTCCGATGAAGTGTGAGTAGTTTACCTCAGACCTTCGGGTCCATAGTTAGTAGCTACATGGCTTCTTCTCTCTTTTTGGATATCAATACAATGTTCTCCCCCTCTTTCGTGAAGATCTATTCGATGTAATCTTCTTTTTGCGGTGTGTTTGTTGAGACCGACGAATTGTGGGTTTATGATCAAGATTATCTATGAACAATATTTGAATCTTTTATTAATTCTTTTATGTATGATTGGTTATCTTTGCAAGTCTCTTCGAATTATCAGTTTGGTTTGGCCTACTAGATTGGTTTTTCTTGCAATGGGAGAAGTGCTTAGCTTTGGGTTCAATCTTGCGGTGTCCTTTCCCGGTGTGATGAGGGGCAGCAAGGCACGTATTGTATTGTTGCCATCGAGGATAACAAGATGGGGTTTTTATCATATTGCATGAATTTATCCCTCTACATCATGTCATCTTGATTAAGGCGTTACTCTGTTTTCTTGAACTTAATACTCTAGATGCATGCTGGATAGCGGTCGATGAGTGGAGTAATAGTAGTAGATGCAGGCAGGAGTCGGTCTACTTGTCTCGGACGTGATGCCTATATACATGATCATACCTAGATATTCTCATAACTATGCTCATTTCTATCAATTGCTCAACAGTAATTCGTTCACCCACCGTAAAATATTTATGCTCTTGAGAGAAGCCACTAGTGAAATCTATGGCCCCCGGGTCTATCCTTATCATATTAATCTCCCAACACTTTATTATTGCTTTTTTCTTTTAACTTTGCTTTTGTTTTCCTTTGCATCTTTATACCAAAAATACCAAAAATATTATCTATCATCTCTATCAGATCACACTCTCGTAAGTGACCATGAAGGTATTGACAACCCCTAATCGCGTTGGTTGCGTGGAGCTATTTGTTTTGTGTAGGTACGAGGGACTTGCGCGTAGCCTCCTGCTGGATTGATACCTTGGTTCTCAAAAACTGAGGGAAATACTTACTCTACTCTACTGCATCACCCTTTCCTCTTCAAGGAAATCCAACGAAGTGCTCAAGAGGTAGCAACATGCCTTCCTATTTTTAGTACATAGTACATCTGTCTATTAAGCATGTCCTTACATAAAACTATTGTTTTTTTGTATCCCGCATAAATCAATATGACGAGACACCTTTAGTATATGCAGTGTGATATTAGTTGCATCTTTCATATGATTTATAGCATGCGGTGCTTCTAATTTGTTGAAATGCCATTTATGATGGGACGCTTTTTACTTGGCAGAGTCATATTGGTTGCATCTTTCATGTGGTGTCTAGCTTGCATTGCTTCTTATTTGTTGAAATGGTTTCTGCTTAGTTTACACAAACAGTTGTGAATATGCCATGTCGTCCTGTTTTCGTATTATTCCATCCTGGAATCATGTGTTTGCCTTACATCAAAGTAGTGATTGTCAGTATCATGCACGAATGAGTTCTGAAGAGTGAATTTTATTACTTTTTCTTGTCGGTTTTACTTGACAATTCAAAATCAATAAAGCGGAAGGAAGTTAGCAAGGCAGCGGATGATGGTGCTCCTTCCAAACAGAGGGCCTCTACAGATTCTACTCCTCCATCCCCCCCCCCCCAAGATGATTTCCAAGACAACACATGCATAGACACTCAATGTAGCTGTGTTGATGATGAGCACGTCTCCCCTAGTGCACCATCATATGTGCCCCCTCTAACTTGGCACTGTTATATGTGGTTGCATGTTATGTATGATGTCTATTGTATTGCTTCTAATTTTGTTGAATTTCATATGCTTACTTTACATATTATACTTGTGAATAAGACACGTGTTCCTGTTTCTAGAACATACAATATCTGTCTATCACACCATGTTCTTACATCAAAGTACTACTATTGTGTAACCTGCAACAATCACTTATCATAAGACACGTTTGACTTGGGAGTGTGATATAGGTTACATCTCGCATTCTTTTCTAGCTTTTACTACTTCTAATTTGTTGAAATGACACTTATGACGAGACAGTTTTAACTTGGTAGAGTGATATTCGTTGCATCTTTCATATGGTGTCTACCTTTCATTGCTTCTAATTTGTTGAAATGCCTCCTCCTTAGTTTACACATCATAAGCTGTGAATATGCAATGGCACTAATGACGAGAGACCTTTAACTTGGCAGTGTGATGTTGTTTGCATCTTGCATATGATTTATTTCTTGTACTGCTTCACATTTGTTTAAATGGCATTTATGATGAGACACTGCTAACTTGGCAGAGCGATATTTGCAGCATCTTTCATATGGTGTCTACCTTCCATTGCATTGCTTCTAATTTAGTGAAATCTTCTGCTTAGTTTACACATCATAGTTCTGGTTATCTCATGCCGTCCTGTTTTTCGTACATATTACATCCTCCTATCATGTGGTTGTCTAACATCAAAGTTCAGTTCGTCTGTATCACGCATCAATTTGTTCTGAAGAACTAAATTGTTATTTGTTTTTCTTGTCGGCTTGACTTAACATGGCACAAAGAAAGAGGAAGCAACACAGAACGATAGGGAAAGGGAAGCGGAAGAATCCTGCAGATTCTGCTGGTACTGATGGTGCAATACAAGGTCAAAGTCCAGCGGAAAATTGTACCAACAGGGTATCCCGTGCTACACGACCTGCAGAACAAGCCAAACAGAAACAAATAGTTGCCACCAAACAAGCAGAGACAATCCTAGTTGTTGCAACACCTTCCACAGTACCACCAGTTGCACGATTTACTCATTGCTCAACACAGCTAGCAGCACGTTCCCAAGCTCCCTTGCCACCTGACACTACTTCTGAAGCACTCTTGACACAAGATGAGTTGGCAAGATCAGATGAACTTTGTGAGCTTCAACAGCAAGAAGGTAGTTGCTGGAGTCAAGTTACAGTTGCATGCTTCTTTATATGTAGTCTCACAGTTTGATGTACACTAACACTTCCTATGTTTGTTGTTGGACTAGCACCTAGGCGCAAGAGGAAACAAACATCAGGGATAATGCTCGATAGGTTAACTAAATCTAGAGGAGGAAGAATGGAGATCCGTTTTGAGGCAGGTTTAAAAAAATCACGTGATGCTACAAAGTCAGCCAAGTTAGTATCAGAGGCAGCGGCTACTGTTTGGTGTCATGTATGTATCCTCCCAACATGGATTCAGTACAGGAAGGACAAAGACGAAACCTAGTTCAACACCTTCCTCGACCATTCATCTGTAAGTATGGTTATGTATGGAAACTAGTAATATCGTCTTGCTCTGTCCAATACTTTCTAGGTTGCTGTTAATGAGACTCCCATAATTTTCAACATATGAGGTTCAGCAAGTTGGATAGCCAAGATGATGCAACTAGACAAGCTTGCACCCATGTTTTCAAGTCTTCTACTGCTTGATGTCGGTATAACTTGAGGAAAACTCACTTTGAAGGCAAGGCTAACAGTGAACTTGCCCAAACATCTCCAGTGGAAAATATATCGGATGAAGACTGGAGAGGCCTCGTTAAACACTAGTCCGATCCGAAGTATCAGGTGCATTATATATATATATATATATATATATATATATATATATATGTGTGTGTGTGTGTGTGTGTGTGTGTGTGCGTGTGTGTGTGTGTGTGTGTGTGTGTGTGTGTGTGATCAGATCACATGTTGAAGTCCTATTTACGCATGTGCCACACAAATCTATCTTCTTGTAGGTGAACTGTTCAAAGAACAAGGCCAACCATACGAAAGTGAAAATCCAACAAATAACAGGATCTCGTAGCTATATTGCACACTGCGAGGATCTTGTAATTAGCTGCTGTTTCACTCTTTTTGCTGTACCATATTATCAAATTTATATTGACTTGTTCCAAATGTAGTGGAAAGCCCGCAAGGACCAAAAAGTACCTAAACCAAATGCTGTGGAAATCTTCAAGGACTGTCACATGATAACCCACAAGTATAGGGGATCGCAACAATTTTCGAGGGTAGAGTATTCAACCCAAATTTATTGATTCGACACAAGGGGAGCCGAAGAATATTCTCAAATATTAGCAGCTGAGTTGTCAATTCAACCACAACTGGAAACTTAATATCTGCAACAAAGTGTTTAGTAGCAAAGTAATATAATAGTAGTGGTAATGGTAGCAAAAGTAACATTTTTGGGTTTTGTAGTGATTGTAACAATAGCAACGGAAAAGTAAATAAGCGAAGAACAATATGTGAAAAGCTCGTAGGCATTGGATCGGTGATGGATAATTATGTCGGATGCGGTTCATCATGTAACAGTTATAACATAGGGTGACACAGAACTAGCTCCAATTCATCAATGTAATGTAGGCATGTATTCTGAATATAGTCATACGTGCTTATGGAAAAGAACTTGCATAACATCTTTTGTCCTACCCTCCTGTGGCAGCGGGGTCCTATTGGAAACTAAGGGATATTAAGGCCTCATTTTAATAGAGTACCGAAACAAAGCATTAGCACATAGTGAATACATGAACTCCTCAAACTACGGTCATCACCGCGAGTGGTCCCGATTATTGTCACTTGAGGTTGCGGATCATAACACATAGTAGGTGACTATAGACTTGCAAGATAGGATCAAGAACTCACATATATTCATGAAAACATAATAGGTTCAGATCTGAAATCATGGCACTTTTCGGGCCCTAGTGACAAGCATTAAGCATAGCAAAGTCATAGCAACATCAATCTCAGAACATAGTGGATACTAGGGATCAAACCCTAACAAAACTAACTCGATTACATGGTAAATCTCATCCAACTCATCACCGTCTAGCAAGCCTACGATGGAATTACTCACGCACGGCGGTGAACATCATGAAATTGGTGATGGAGGATGGTTGATGATGACGACGGCGACGGATTCCCCTCTCCGGAGCCCCGAACGGACTCTAGATCAGCCCTCCCGAGAGAGTTTAGGGCTTGGCGGCGGCTCCGTATCGTAAAACGCGATGAATCCTTCTCTCTGATTTTTTTCTCCCCGAACGTGAATATATGGAGTTGGAGTTGAGGTCGGTGGAGCTCCAGGGGGCCCACGAGGCACGGGGCGCGCCTAGGGGGCAGGCGCGCCTTCCACCCTTGTGGACAGGGTGTGGGCCCCTGGTCTTGATTCTTTTGCCAGTATTTTTTATTATTTCCAAAAATAATCTCCATGGAGTTTCAGGTCATTCCGAGAACGTTTGTTTCTGCACATAAATAACACCATGACAATTCTGCTGAAAACAACGTCAGTCCGGGTTAGTTCCATTCAAATCATGCAAGTTAGAGTCCAAAACAAGGGCACAAGTGTTTGGAAAAGTAGATACGACGGAGACGTATCAAGTCCCCCAAGCTTAAACCTTTGCTTGTCCTTAAGCAATTCAGTTGACAAACTGAAAGTGATAAAGAAAAAATTTTACCAACTCTGTTTGCTCTTGTTGTTGTAAATATGTAAAGCCAACATTCAAGTTTTCAGCAAAGATTATGACTAACCATATTCCCAATAACACTTAGGTCTCATGTTTACTCATATCAATGGCATAATCAACTAGCGAGCAATATTAATAAATCTCGGATGACAACACTTTCTCAGAACAATCATAATATGATATAACAAGATGGTATCTCGCTAGCCCTTTCTAAGACCGCAAAATATAAATGCAGAGCACCTTTAAAGATCAAGGACTGACTAGACATTGTAATTCATGGTAAAAGAGATCCAGTCATAGTCATACCCAATATAAATTAATAGTAATGAATGCAAATGACAGTGGTGCTCTCTAACTGGTGCTTTTTAATAAGAGCGTGATGACTCAACATAAAAGTAAATAGATAGGCCCTTCGCAGAGGGAAGCAGGGATTTGTAGCGGTGTCAGAGCTCGATTTTGAAATAGAGATAAATAATATTTTGAGCGGCATACTTTCATTGTCAACATAACAACCAAGAGATGGCGATATCTTCCATGCTACACACATTATAGGCGGTTCCCAAACAGAATGGTAAATTTTATACTCCCCACCACCAACAAGCATCAATCCATGGCTTGCTCGAAACAACGAAAAGGCCCAACTAACAACAGCCACAGGGAGTTTTGTTTGCAATTATTTCGATTTGATTTGCTTAAAGCATGGGACTGGGCATCCCGGTTACCAGCCATGTTCTCGTGAATGATGAGCGGAGTCCACTCATCTTGAGAATAACCCACCTAACATGGAAGATATAGACAACCCTAGTTGATACATGAGCTATTCGAGCATACAAAATAGGATTTCATTTGAAGGTTTAGAGTTTGGCACATACAAATTTACTTGGAACGGCAGGTAAATACCGCATATAGGAAGGTATGGTGGACTCATATGGCATATCTTTGGGGTTTAAGGGATTGGATGCACAAGCAATATTCCCGCTTAGTACAAGTGAAGGCTAGCAAAAGACTGGGAAGCGACCAGCTAGAGAGCGACAACAGTCATGAACATGTATTAAAATTAATAAACATTGAGTGCAAACATGAATAGGATATAATCCACCATGAACATAAATATCGTGGAGGCTATGTTGATTTTGTTTCAACTACATGCGTGAACATGTGCCAAGTCAAGCCACTTGAATCATTCAAAGGAGGATACCACCCCACTATACCACATCACAACCATTTTAATAGCATGTTGGCATGCAAGGTAAACCATTATAAACTCCTAGCTAATTAAGTATGGAATAAGCAACTATAATCTCTAATTGTTGTTGCAAACATGTTCATTCATAATAGGCTGAATCAGGAACGATGAACTAATCATATTTACAAAAACAAGAGAGGTCGAGTTCATACCAGCTTCTCTTATCTTAATCAATCCATCATATATCGTCATTATTGCCTTTCACTTGCACGACCGAATGGTGTGTAAAATAATAATAGTGCACGTGCATTGGACTAAGCAGGAATCTGCGAGCATTTAATAAATAGGAGAAGACAAGGCAATATGGGCTCTTGGTTAAATTAACAATAATGTATATAAGAGCCACTTCAACAATTTCATAATGGTCTTCTCCTATCACCCCTAAAGAAAAGAAAAGAAATAAAACTATTTACACGGGAAAGCTCCCAACAAGCAAAAATAAGAACGGTAAATCTTTTTGGGTTTTCTTTTAATTATTACTACTACAAGCAAGAAAGTAAACTAGCTAAAAGCTACAACTAATTTTTTTTGTTTTTCTTAAGGTTTTTCAAACACACAAGAAGAAAGCAAAAAAAAAAGAAAATAAACTAGCATGGATAGTACAATGAAAAAGTATGAGCACCGACAACTGGAATGAGTGTGTGAACATGAATGTAATGTCTGTGAGAAATACGTACTCCCCCAAGCTTAGGCTTTTGGCCTAAGTTGGTCTATGGCCAGGGTTGGCCTGGCGGATATCCAAAGTTGTAACTGGGGTCGTACTGAGATGCAGCGGCTATTGCATCATGGGCTGCAACTTGAGGTGAGCTGCTCTCGTCCTCCTCTCGTACTCGTTTGCCTCCTCCCTGGTTATGAAATATCTCCCTTTTTCCTGAAAGTCAAAGAAAGTAGGGGCAGGGAGAGTAATATGGACAGCACGACGTCTGTCAAAGATTAGTCGATACTGGAAGGGCGGTTCGTCCCTCTCAACAAACTGATGATGAACCATAGCATCATAATCTAAATAAGCGGGAGGCAACTCCATATCATTTTCAGGTATGGGTATCTCAAGAAAATTAGCTACACGGGTTGCATAAATTCCCCCAAACAAATCTCCACTAATGCTATTATTATGCAACCCATGTGCAACAATGGCTCCCAAGTTAAATTGTTTATCTCCTAACACATCACTCTTGAGAACACTAAGATCTGGAACACACATGTGACATGCTTCATCTTTACCATTAATGCATCTACCAATAAAGAGAGCAAAATAATGTATAGCAGGAAAATGAATGCTCCCTATGGTAGCTTGTGTGATTTCTCTAGATCCCCCCATCGTGATACTAGCAAGAAAATCTCTAAATTCAGATTTGCGAGGTTCACTAGGACTACCCCATTGTGGAAGTTTGCAAGCAGTATTAAAATCTTCTAAGTCCATGGTATAAGATTTATTATAGAGATCAAACAGGACAGTGTGAGAATTGTGAAGATGTAAATTTAAACCTTCTCACGAAGGAGTCAGTCAGGTGAAAATACTGAGGGCACTTATCTCGCATGAAGCCCTCAAGTTCAGCATTACGCACATATGCATCAAAGTCCTCCTTTACTCCTGCTCGGACCATGAAATCTTCTGACGGCCATTCACAAGGCCGCACTTTGGCATCCCTTGGTGGTTCATCGTCCGCATCGCGTATTGCGGGCCTGGGTCCTTCCTTCCTTGAAGAACTACCTTGGTACAATTTCCTAAACATATTTCTTCCTCTGAAAAATTTCTGAAATTTTTAGTAACTTAAAATAAAAGTGAACCAAACTCAACAAGATTGATAGCAGCTACTCCCATAAATTTGACATACAAGCTCAAGAACAGGGTCACCTAAGCAGCAAAAATATGCAATGAATAAAGCACTAGAACAAAAACTAATTGGACCATTGGAGGAGTCACATACCAAGGAACAATCCCCCAAAGCAGTTTTGTGAATGGAGCTTTTAGAAAGGAGATCGAAAATCACAGCAAAATGAGCTAGAACTCGTGCTTGAGCTGGTTGGTGATTTTTTTGGGAGGAAGAACGAGTGTGTGGTGGCTGGAATAAGTGGAGGGGAGCCACCATGGGCCCACGAGGCAGGGAGGTGCGCCCTGGACCCTCGTGGCCAGGTGCCAGCTCCCCCTGATGTGTTCTCAGTGCCAGATATTCTCAAATATTCTAGAAAAAAATCATTATTCATTTTCGAGGGCATTTGGAGAAATTTTATTTTCGGAGAATTTTTTTTATTGCAAGGATAAATCAGAAAACAGAAAGAAAAATACTATTTTGCTTTATTTCATGTGAATAACAGAAAGTAAAAGGAGGGTACAGAAAGTTGTGCTTTCTAACTTCATCCATCTCATGCTCATCAAAAGGAATCCACTAACAAGGTTGATCAGGTCTTGTTAACAAACTCATTCCGATTTGCATGAAACCGGAGAATTTTCGAATAGCACTAGGTTACCTCAACGGGGATATGCACACCCCCAACAAGAAGAATATCATATTTCTTCTTGACAGTAAGAAGAGGAAATTCAAAACCTCCAATAGTGATAGTTGGAATTTTTTCAATAGAATTGATACTGTGGACTTGAGGTTGTTTCCTCGGAAAGTGTACCGTATGCTCATTACCACTAACATGAATAGTGACATTGCCTTTGTTGCAATCAATAACAGACCCTGCAGTATTCAAAAAGGGTCTTCCAAGAATAATAGGCATACTATCGTCCTCGGGAATATCAAGAATAACAAAGTCCGTTAAAATAGTAACATTTGCAAGCACAACAGGCACATCCTCACAAATTCTGACAGGTATAGAAGTTGATTTATCGGCCATTTGCAAAGATATTTCAGTAGGTGTCAACTTATTCAAATCAAGTCTATGATATAAAGAGAGAGGCATAACACTAACACCGGCTCCAAGATCACATAAAGCAGTTTTAACATAGTTTCTTTTAATGGAGCATGATATAGTTGGTACTCCTGGATCTCCTAGTTTCTTTTGTATTCCACCCTTAAAAGTATAATTAGCAAGCATGGTGGAAATTTCAGCTTCCGGATCTTTCTCTTATTTGTAACAATTTCTTTCATATACTTAGCATAAGGATTCATTTTAAGCATATCACCAAACGATACGTAAAAGATAGGTCTAATCATTTCAGCAAAGCGCTCAAAATCTTCATCATCATTTTTCTTGGATGGTTTAGGAGGAAAGGGCATGGGTTTCTGAACCCATGGTTCTCTTTCTTTACCGTGCTTCCTAGCAACAAAGTCTCTCTTATCATAATGTTGATTCTTTGATTGTGGGTTATCAAGATCAACAGCAGGTTCAATTTCTACATCATTGTTATTGCTAGGTTGAGCATCAGCATGAACATCATCATTAACATTATCACTAGGTTCATGTTCATTGCCAGATTGTGTTTCAGCACCAGAGATAGAAATGTCATTGGGATTCTCAGGTTTGTCTATAACAGGTTCACTAGAATCATGCAAAGTCCTATCATTTTTGTTTTTCTTTCTCTTAGAAGGACTAGGTGCATCTACATTATTTCTCTGATAATCTTGCTCAATTCTATTAGGATGGCCTTCGGGATACAACGGTTCCTTACCGGTTCTAGTAGCCACTCTAACAGAAAAATCATTATTCTTACTATTCAATTCATTGAGCAAATCATTTTGAGCTTTAAGTACTTGTTCTAATTGAGTGGTAACCATAGAAGCATGTTTACTAATGAGTTTAAGTTCACCTTTAACTCTAGACATATAATTGATACGTCTCCAACATATCTATAATTTTTGATTGCTCCATGCTATATTATCTACTGTTTTAGCAATATCGGGCTTTATTATCCACTTTTATATTATTTTTGGGACTAACCTATTAACCGGAGGCCCAGCCCAGATTTGCTGTTTTATGCCTATTTCAGTATTTCGAGGAAAAGTGTGACGCCCCCGATTCAATCGTACACTAATCATGCACGCAAATGTGTACGATCAAGATCAGGGACTCACGGGAAGATATCACAACACAACTCTAAAACATAAATAAGTCATACAAGCATCATAATACAAGCCAGGGCCTCGAGGGCTCGAATACAAGTGCTCGATCATAGACGAGTCGTGAGAAGCAACAATATCTGAAATGCAGACATAAGTTAAACAAGGTTGCCTCAAGAAGGCTAGCACAAACTGGGATCTGAGATCGAAGAGGCTGGCCTCCTGCCTGGGATCCTCCTAACTACTCCTGGTCGTCGTCAGCGGGCTGCACGTAGTAGTAGGCACCTCCGGGGTAGTAGTCGTCATCGACGGTGGCGTCTGGCTCCTGGGCTCCATCGTCTGGTTGCAGCAATCGGGTAAAGGAAGGGGGAACAAGGCAACCGTGAGTACTCATCCAAAGTACTCGCAAGCAAGGAGCTACACTACATATGCATGGATATATGTGTAAAGGGCCATATCAGTGGACTGAACTGCGGAATGCCAGAATAAGAGGGATAGCTAATCACCGAAGACTACGCTTACAGCGACCTCCGTCTTGCAGCATGTAGCAGAGAGTAGACTGAAATCCTCCAAGTAGCATCACATAGCAATAATCCTACCCGGCGATCCCCTCCTCGTAATCCTGAGAGAGAGCGACCACCGGGTTGTATCTGGCACTTGGAAGGGTGTGTTTTATTAAGTATCCGGTTCTAGTTGTCATAAGGTCAAGGTACAACTCCAAGTAAATCTGTTACCGAAGATCACGGCTATTCGAATAGATTAACTTCCCTACAGGGTGCACCACATAACCCAACACGTTTGATCCCATTTGGCGGACACACTTTTACGGGTCATGCCCGCCGAGAAGATCAACACGTCGCAGCCGACCTAGGCCAACAGAGCGGTCAAGACGCCGGTCTAAATCTAAGCGCCTGAAGTGCAGGCCCATCGCCCTTAGCACACCTGCGTTGCTGACAGCGGTGGAAGCAGACCTAGCAACCTCCATTACAAAGGAAGTCACGTTCACGCGGTCCAATGCGCAGCGCGCTTCGATCGGCCCGGCGTCCACGAAGGCTTGGCAGATACCACGACGGGATACCCATAACTACTCCAGCGTAGATGGTTAGTGCGTATAGACCAAATGGCGGAACTCGGATCAAATACCGGATCTCGTTAAACATGTTAAGTATCCATGACGCCGACGAGGGCCAGGCCCACCTCTCACCCGGTAGTCTCAACCTGCCTGCCGCTCCGCCACAAATGTGATCGGGGCCGTCAAGAACCCAGGCCCACCTCTACCGGGATGGAGCCACCTGTCCTTTCAGCCCCCATCTCCGAACAGTATCACAGGTAATGTAATAGTGTAAAGTATATAGTATATGCTCGTGATCACCTCCCGAAGTGATCACAGCCCGGTAGTATAGCATGGCAGACGGACAAGAGTGTAGGGTCACTGATGGAACACTAGCATCCTATACTAAGCAGTAGGATAGCAGGTAAAGGTAACAACTTGATAGTAGCAAGGACAGGCTATGCATAAAGATAGGAGTAATGCGAAAGCAGTAACATGCTACACTACTCTAATGCAAGCAGTATAGAGAAGAGTAGGCGATATCTGGTGATCAAAGGGGGTGCTTGCCTGGTTGCTCTGGCAAGAGAGAGGGGTTGTCAACACCGTAGTCGATCATAGGGGTACCGGCAGCGGTCTTGGGGTCTACCGGAAAAGTAACGAAGGGGGAACATAATAAATAACAGAGCAATCAAAGCATAACATGACAAATGCGGTGCTAGAGGTGATCTAACGCAGAGATAGGTGCTACCGATGAAGGGGGAAAACATCCGGGAAAGTATCCCCGGTGTTTCGCAATTTCGGGCAGAGGAGCCGGAGGGGGAAAGTTGCGAGTTCAGTATGTTAGGAATGTGTGGCGGACGAACGGGTTGCATATCCGGATTCGTCTCGTCGTTCTGAGCAACTTTCATGTAGAAAGTATTTTCATGTGAGCCACGGTTTATTTTCTATTAATTTTAAAAGATTTAAATCATTTTCAGGATTTATTTAATTATTTTAATGCAACATTATCCAGAACAATGATTGCTGATGTCAGCATGACGTCAGCATGATGTCAGCAGTCAATAGTGTGGTTGACTGGGTCAAAACTGACTTGTGGGTCTAGCGCGACCCACGTGTCATTGACTGTTAGTTAATTAACGGTAGTTAATTGGGTTAACAAGTTATTTAGGTTAACTAAACATAATTAACCTAATTAATTAAGTTAATTAATTTTAGTTAATTAACTAATTAATATTTTTATTTACTTATTTATTTTAAACTCTTTATTTTTTAACGTTCAGGGGCTGGGCCCCACATGTCAATGGCCCAAAGGCCGTAACGGGTTTGGTCGCTAGTGGGTGCAGGCGCACCCGAGCGAGCACTCGCCCGCAGGGCGGGACGAGGCCGCCGGGGCATGGAGCGCTGAGCGCAGCCCGGGGCGCCGTCATGGGCAAACGGGGCAGGAGGAAACAGCGCGAGCGACAAGGGGACGAGACCGCGGCGGGGCGCGCAAGAGGAACGGCGGAGACAGGGGCACGGGAGCGCTCCGCGAGCGGGCGAGGCCACGCACGAGCGGGCGAGCGCGGGGGCTGCAGTGGCGGTGGTCGCACCGCCGCAGCATAGCAGCAGCTGCTGCACCTCGTGGCGGGGTACGGCCAAGAACGGCGAGGGGCAACGATGTGGCCGACGCGGTGGTGCTCGTGCGCATGGTCAGCCTCGAGCAGACGCAGGGAAGGAGGGAGGACGAGGCCGTGGCCTCACCGGGATTCGTAGGGTCCGGGCAGCCCTGCGTGCGGAGGAGGACGGGGCGGCCTTGAGCGGAGTGGAGGCGAGCCAGCGAGGAGGAGGAAGCAGGCGGCGGGGAGGTCCGTCGTCGTGGCCTCCGGCGAGCTCTCCTCGGGCGGCGGCGACGAGGCGATCCAGTGAGGAGGGAGATGAGGACGAGCGACAGAGACGGGCAGACGGCACCAACGACGGCAGGGCGGCGGGGCGGCTCCGGCGGGGGTTCCGGGCGGCGGCGGCGAGCCCCGATCCCGATCTGGATTGGGGAGGGAGGCAGAGGGGAATCGAAGTGCGAGGCGAGTGGGGGCGTGGGGAATCGGGGCTAGGGTTTACAGGGGTGTGGGGTGGCCTATAGGCCGGTGACGGTGGGCCATGGCCCAGTTGGGCCAAGGGGTCCAGTGGGGGGGGGGGTTCTCTTCCGTTTTAGTTTAGTTTTCTGTTAGTTTGTTTTTCTATCTTATTTCTTTTCTTCTTTTCTGTTTTATTAAATTTCGGTGGTTATGAAAAACCCAAGTTGCACCTAAAATGTTTTGAATACTTATGCCACTACCGCAATTAACTTGGCACCTAATATAAAATCATTTGTAATTGTTTATTATTTTATAATCATTTAACTAATTGTGTTTGCGATTGTTTTATTCATTTTGAGTATTTACATATTTTATACAAGTGTGGTTTCTCCACCATAATTACCTACGCATTATTTGGCACAACCAGGACATTTTAGTTTTATTATTTGAAAACTTTTGTTGGTTGCCTATATTTTAAATTTGAATTTGAATCGTTTTGAACTAACACGAGTTTAACAACGGTAATCGTGGTGACATGACATCATTACCAGAGGGTTACTGTAGCTTGATTACCCGGGCGTCACAATTCTCCTCCACTACAAGAAATCTCGTCACGAGATTTAAGAGGTAGTGAAAGGTGGGAAGGTTTGGTAACGAATCTAGCGGGTCTTCTCATTCTAGCTTGCTCTTCTCGAAGAGACCGGTCCAGTACATTGATGTCTACATTTCTCCGCCTCAGGTCATCATGATGAAGTCAGCGTCCTTTCTTCAGGATCTCCATCGTACTTACGACAGAGTAAGGGGTATTCGGAAGAGCGGACCTCAGCAAGGTTGACTATCTGGTCGATAACATCGGGGAAGGTGGCGGAAAGTAACTCTCGAATTGAAACTTAAGAAAATATCGGGAGCAAAATAAAGAGGTATCATGGGAAGTTCCAAGCGGGCAGGCAATCGTTCGAGGCCTGAAACAAAGTGTGAAAGGGGTTGAGATCAACGGAAAGAAGTATGGTGTACGATACGAGTTTATGATCTCTCGGGAGGTGGCTCGTGAATTACTTACGAGGTCACGTGCGAGGAATAACTTTGGGAACATGGGGGTGGTACAGGAAAGTCAGGTTTCGATCCAGTGGACTTGTGGGTTATGGGCCCACCATGTGGGTTAAAGTAGGAAGGGCGGAGACGTCTTGCGTGATCATGCAAGCAAGGTATGTCAGAGGATAGCCTATCAGTTATGTCGGCCACAACATCAGTACCAAGGGCGAGGGACGAAGAGAACCATTTTCCTGCTCGTTGAACGAGGCGGACCAATAGGCAAGGTTCTCGTCCATCGGCGGTTACCGGAAAGTCATCAACAATAATGTGAGGGCCTTCTTGACAGTGGTACAACGAGGTGTTTACATAAGCAGGGGATATTACTGCTTTTATTATATAAATCACAAGAAGGTTTAAACAAACCAATGGAAAGGAAAATTGATTATCAGGTTTAAACAGAACAATGGAAAGGAAAAATGTGTTTAAACACATATTTCAGGGGTATATCCTTCCCAAAGACAAACAGAGCATGATATCCATGACAAGATATGATGCAGAAAACTCCTTAGGTAAGGAGAGAGAAATTTTATGACATTACCCATAGAACGGTGTTTGGATAATTGAGCAAGAAAACATTTAGCATTGGGCTTCAAATGTTTTTATTGATAATCGGAGTTCCACAGACAAGCTTTTGAGATAGCATTGACATGGTCTCCAAACAAAGGTCGGACTTTAGATACTCAATGGATCCATCAGGAACAGCTTATAAAATAGGTCTTACAATTTCCTCCAGGAAGAATGGTTATCCTTGCAAAAGAATTTATAATGATCGGTCCTCCACCCAGGGGGGGGGGTGCTAGGCATGACCTCATGTTACCGGTTCATCAAAGGACCAATATCATAACTCTTGGAAAGTTGTCCCAGACATCATACCTGACCAAGATTCAGATCCGATTGGTGTCATGATACCTCAGACTCAGGATGTCCGAGAAGAAAAGGTGCAACCCAAATAGACGAAATGACATTTCAAGATTCTCAGGAAATGAACTACGGGAGCGGGTTCTTGAAGCAATAGTTCATCCTTAAACCAAGGAGGGGATGAGAAGGTGGCTGATGGGCTCAGCGACAATTCATCGAGAATTCCAAATGGATGGCTTTCCACAATAAGGTGAACAAGAAGATGACACTTGTCAATTCAAATGATATAATGTTGTATGCCCGAGGAAAGACGTACACAATTAAACATTGGTTGAAAGGTGCACCCGAAATATGGGCTGGGTTGCACGGCCAACATTGGAATGGTGATTCAATAATCAATAGTCTAAGAATGAATGGTCGGCCATTAACTTCAAAGCAATATGGCTGCTAGAAGGGTGGAATCCAAACAGCACCGCTCACTTGTTGGTACCCTGGTTGGAATCAACACGAGGACCCAAGAAGAATGGTGATGGTGAGAAGTATCACCATACCAAGAATTCTTAAGAGGTGGTGAAATTCTCACGACAATCTTGACATTAAAGATGGTAATACTTCCAAGGTAAAGAAGAACAAATGTTGGATAATAAGGATCTCAAGGTATAACACGAAACACGAACAAGTTTGTGTTGAACGGAAGGCAATAAAGTGGTCGATCATAACACCAATCATCGAGGGCAAGGATGGTATTTCGCATCATGATTTCAATAGATCTCTTGGAAGGGCTCAGAATGTTGATGATATTCACGACACATTTGTCGCAAGAGTTCATCAAGATGTAATCGATCGGCGACAACATCAAGTCAAAGTAATGATAAAGTGAAAGGTTATTGGAACCAAGGGTACGACACAAACTCGAAACCAAGCTTGTTGTTCAAGGCGAAATGATATGACAATGATGATCGACGTAAGGTTAGTTCATCGTCGAAAATTGTGCTCCGGGAAGAAAGACCGGGTAGCACAGTTAAAATTAGCTCGATAATGATATAGCCGATCAGGCTAGGAATGACTTGAAGGATAAATAAATATGTAAGCAGTGATGGGTTCAAATACTTGTTGAATCGCAGTGCAAACTCGATTCAGTTATCGGTGTCTTTGAGTTTTTAATAACTCAGAGCCCGTGAAAAATTTGAATCAGTGAGAAGGTAGTACTTGATGAACTCATAAAAAGTTATGCAGTTCCATGATAATCTCGAGATACCATGGGGTAATACTCGATGACAGATCAAAGCGGAGGTTGGACTGGGGCATTGCTCTGTAGAAGACAAGTGCTTAAACTTGCACGAGAAATGGTATTTAAAGGAGAACATGGTCGGAAGCACGATTGCAATAAGGCCAGATCCCAGATATAAGATGATCTTATATCAAGGGAATAATTAATTTTAAAAGAAGCTACGATGAGAAGATGTGTATCGTGTCCATGGGCATGAACACAAAGTTCAAGGTCGACTCCCACTTCCCCAATGCACAACCTTTCCTTCACTTCTCGCGTTCAATGAAGTTGTAGTGTTGAAATTTTATCTGGCAAAATACCAGAAGAGTACGACTCGTGAAAACTTTCGAGTCCACACATATTAAGGAAGGCATAGGTTCAACCCATCGGGGCATCTTAGAATCATATACCGGAATCTTTAGAAGTAATTAACTCAAGCTCGAAGGCAGAGCATGGTTGAGAAAGCAGAGGATACAATTTACCAAAGGCGTTATGTATCAGAGGAAAGGCTCACAAGGTTATTGAATATGAAGGGCGTTGTCAGATAAAATCCAACAAAGGATCTGGTGGTCCACAAGGGATCTGACGTGAGCATCGGTACTCAACTAGAGGAAGAAGAATGCAAGGAGATCAGATTATAGAAACAACTGACTAACTCAATGGTCAAATGCAAAGGAATTATGATTTCCAAATCAAGGGATCAAAAGCAATACTCTGATTAGGGATGGATAAGTTGAATAGCCTTAGGGTACAAATCAACGACAATTGGATTGGTCGAGAACCAATTCCAGTTAAAAAGAATGGCAGCTCAGCCAGAAAAGTAATTTATAAGGATCAATGATGATTGCGTGTATTCGCAAACATATTTAGTCAACGGACTCAAAATGATAATGACAAGGAATGTCAATAAGACTACGAGACTTATGGGATTAACCATAATGCAAGCAAGCAAGAATTTCAAGAGCCAAGGCTCCAGAGGATTTTCGGAAGATCGAATAGTATTTTGAAGACTTTTGTGAAACACATGAACAACTGGGGATGAGCGGATACTCGACAAGTGCGAGTACTTATTTGAAGGGGTATTCATGTGGCAAAGAACTGCTAGGCAGTAGGCACAAAGTATTCTCGGAACAATAGAGAAAACTTCGGGGTATCTTGTAATAACAAGATCAATGGGGGATGATCGTATGAATGGCAAGTGTAAGTAGTTTCCCATACGAATTTATCGGTGGTCGGGAATAGCAAAAGTGATGGGCACAAAGTCTCGAGAGAATATCAAAGAGTATCTCCGAAATCTTCTGGTGTAGTCGGTGATCATCTGGACTGAAGGGCCTCTCCGGGAGAAAGTACTTTCGAGAACCTAAAGTTAGTTTTGTTTTAGCAAAATCATTTAACCCGAATAGAAGAGATGTCAGAGTCCCAGAGTATAGGTCGAGAAATAAAAGACCCTAATACCACCCAATGGCGAAGTGGGCCCGTAAGCCGCACAGCCATGTTAGTAAAAAACTTTCCAATGACTAGACTCGACTTCGGCCAAGGAGTGTGGAAGGGGGATTCCTACAGGCAGTCGGCTCTGATACCAACTTGTGACGCCCCCGATTCAATCGTACACTAATCATGCACGCAAATGTGTACGATCAAGATCAGGGACTCACGGGAAGATATCACAACACAACTCTAAAACATAAATAAGTCATACAAGCATCATAATACAAGCCATGGGCCTCGAGGGCTCGAATACAAGTGCTCGATCATAGACGAGTCAGCGGAAGCAACAATATCTGAGTACAGACATAAGTTAAACAAGGTTGCCTCAAGAAGGCTAGCACAAACTGGGATACAGATCGAAAGAGGCGCAGGCCTCCTGCCTGGGATCCTCCTAACTACTCCTGGTCGTCGTCAGCGGGCTGCACGTAGTAGTAGGCACCTCCGGGGTAGTAGTCGTCATCGACAGTGGCGTCTGGCTCCTGGGCTCCATCGTCTGGTTG
This sequence comes from Aegilops bicornis, assembly GCA_021605145.1. Lineage (NCBI taxonomy): Eukaryota > Viridiplantae > Streptophyta > Magnoliopsida > Poales > Poaceae > Aegilops > Aegilops bicornis. Next base: position 644,190,987 of record CM038674.1, read on the forward strand.
CAGCAATCGGGTAAAGGAAGGGGAAAAAGGGGGAACAAGGCAACCGTGAGTACTCATCCAAAGTACTCGCAAGCAAGGAGCTACACTACATATGCATGGATATATGTGTAAAGGGCCATATCAGTGGACTGAACTGCAGAATGCCAGAATAAGAGGGGATAGCAAATCCTGTCGAAGACTACGCTTCTGGCAGCCTCCGTCTTGAAACATGTAGAAGAGAGTAGACTGAAGTCCTCCAAGTAGCATCACATAGCAATAATCCTACCCGGCGATCCCCTCCTCGTAACCCTAAGAGAGAGCGACCACCGGGTTGTATCTGGCACTTGGAAGGGTGTGTTTTATTAAGTATCCGGTTCTAGTTGTCATAAGGTCAAGGTACAACTCCAAGTCGTCCTGTTAACGAAGATCACGGCTATTCGAATAGATTAACTTCCCTGCATGGGTGCACCACATAACCCAACACTCTAGATCCCATTTGGCGGACACACTTTTACGGGTCATGCCCGGCGCGGAAGATCAACACGTCGCAGCCGACCTAGGCCAACAGAGCGGTCTGCACGCCGGTCTAAACCTAAGCACCCGAGTGCAGGCCCATCGCCCTTAGCACACACTGCGTTAACGCGGCCGGAAGCAGACCTAGCAACCTCCATTACAAAGGAAGTCACGTTACGTGGTCCAATCTGGCGCGCGCTGCTCAGTCGCTGACGTCACGAAGGCTTCGGATGATACCACGACGTCGGGATACCCATAACTACTCCCGCGTAGATGGTTAGTGCGTATAGACCAAATGGCGGACTCGGATCAAATACCCGGATCTCGTTAAGCGTGTTAAGTATCCATGACGCCGACCAGGGCCAGGCCCACCTCTCACCAGGTAGTCTCAACCTGCCCTGCCGCTCCGCCACAAGTAACGATCGGGGCCGTCGGGAACCCGGGCCCACCTCTACTGGATGGAGCCACTGTTCTTTCGGCCCCCATCTCGAACGATATCACGGTAATGTAATAGTGTAAAGTATATAGTATATGCCCGTGATCACCTCTGAAGTGATCACAGCCCGATAATATAGCATGGCAGACGGACAAGAGTGTAGGGTCCTTGATGGAACACTAGCATCCTATACTAAGCGATAGGATAGCGGTAAAGGTAACAATGATAGTAGCAAGGACGGGCTATGCAGACGATATAGGAGCAACTGAAAGCAGTAACATGCTACACTACTCTAATGCAAGCAGTATAGAGAAGAGTAGGTGATATCTGGTGATCAAAGGAGGGGCTTGCCTGGTTGCTCTAGCAAGAGAGAGGGGTCGTCAACACCGTAGTCGATCACACGAGTACCGGCAGCGGTCTTGGGGTATACCAGAAAAGTAACGGAGGGGGAACATAATAAATAACAGAGCAATCAAAGCATAACATGACAAATGCGGTGCTAGAGGAGATCTAACGCAGGGATAGGTGATACCGGTGAAGGGGAAAACATCCGGAAAGTATCCCGGTGTTTATAATTTCGAGCGGAAGGAGCCGGAGGGGGAAAGTTGCGAGTTCGGTATGTTAGGAATGTGTGGCGGACGAACGGGCTGCGTATCCGGATTCGTCTCGTCGTTCTGAGCAACTTTCATGTAGAAAGTATTTTCATCTGAGCTACGGTTTATTTTCTATTAATTTTAAAAGATTTAAATCATTTTCAGGATTTATTTAATTATTTTAATGCAACATTATCCAGAACAGTGATTGCTGATGTCAGCATGACATCAGCATGATGTCAGCATTCAATAGTGTGGTTGACTGGGTCAAAACTGACTTGTGGGTCCAGCGGGACCCACGTGTCATTGACTGTTAGTTAATTAACAGTAGTTAATTGGGTTAACAAGTTATTTAGGTTAACTAAACATAATTAACCTAATTAATTTTAGTTAATTAACTAATTAATATTTTTATTTATTTATTTATTTTAAACTCTTTTTTTTAACGTTCAGGGGCTGGGCCCCACATGTCAATGGCCCAGAGGCCGTAACGGGTTTGGTCGCTAGCGGGTGCGGGCGCACCAGCGAAAGCACTCGCCCATGAGGCGGAGACGAGGCAGCCGGGGCATGGAGCGCTGGCGCAGCCGGGCGCCGTCATGGGCAAGCAGGGCAGGAGGAAACAGCATGGCGACAAGGGACGAGACTGCGGGGCGCGCAAGAGGAACGCCGAGAGGCACGCAGGAGGCGCTGAAGCGGCGAGGCCACGCCTGGCGGCGAAGGGGCTGCAGTGGCGGTGGTTGCACCGCCGCAGCTGCTGCACCTCGTGGTGGGGTACGGCCAAGAACGGTGAGGGACGACGATGTGGCCGACGCGGTGGTGCGCGGCGGCGCAGTCGGCCTCGGCAGACTGAGGAAGGAGGGAGGACGAGGCCGTGGCCTCACCGGGATTCGTAGGGTCCGGGCAGCCGTGCGTGAGGAGGAGGACGGGGACGGCGCAGACGGAGTGGAGGCAGGCCGGCGAGGAGGAGGAAGCAGGCCGGCGGGGAGGTCCGGCGTCGTGGCCTCCGGCGTGCTCTCCTCGGGCGGCAGCGACGAGGCGATCCGGCGAGGAGGGAGATGAGGACGAGCGACGGAGACGGGCAGACGGCACCAGCAGCGGCGAGGCGGCGGCTCGGCGGGGGTTCCGGCAGCGGCGTGGCGAGCCCCGATCCCGATCATGATCGGGAGGAGGCAGAGGGGAATCATGGGGAGTGTGTGGGCGAGTGGGGGCGTGGGGAATCGGGTGGGGGGGGCTAGGGTTTCTGGGGTGTGGGGTGGCCTATAGGCTAGGGGCGGCCGACTGGGCCATGGCCCAGTTGGGCCAAGGGGTCCAGTGGGGGGGGGTTCTCTTTTGTTTTAGTTTAGTTTTCTGTTAGTTTGTTTTTCTATCTTATTTCTTTTGTTCTTTTCTGTTTTATTAAATTTCGGTGTTTATGAAAAACCCAAGTTGCACCTAAAATGTTTTTAATACTTATGCCACTACCGCAATTAACTTGGCACCTAATATAAAATCATTTGTAATTGTTTATTATTTTATAATCATTTAACTAATTGTTTTTGCTACTATTTTATTCATTTTGAGTATTTACATATTTTATACAAGTGTGGTTTCTCCACCATAATTACCTACACATTATTTGGCACAACCAGGACATTTTAGTTTTATTATTTGAAAACTTTTGTTGGTTGCCTATATTTTAAATTTGAATTTGAATCGTTTTGAACTAACACGAGTTTAACAACGGTAATCGTGGTGACATGACATCATTACCAGAGGGTTACTGTAGCTTGATTACCCGGGCGTCACAAAAAGGAATACCAGACGGAGTCAAAACGGAACGGAATCAACTGGAGAAGTTATTTTTGGAAGGAAAGCCACCCAGGGAACTTGGAGTGCACGTCAGGGGAGATACGGGCTGCTCACGAGGGTGGGGGGCGCGCCCAGGAAAAGGAATACCAGACGGAGTCAAAACGGAACGGAATCAACTGGAGAAGTTATTTTTGGAAGGAAAGCCACCCAGGGAACTTGGAGTGCACGTCAGGGGAGATACGGGCTGCTCACGAGGGTGGGGGGCGCGCCCACCCCCCTGGGCGCGCCCCCTGCCTCGTGGGGCCCCCGTAGCTCCACCGACGTTCTCCTTTCACCCATGTATACCTACGTACCCTAAAACTTCCAGAATCGGGACCCTGTTCCGGCACCCTGCCGGAGGGGGGAACCCTCACCGGTGGCCATCTTCATCATCCCGGCGCTCTCCATGACGAGGATGGAGTAGTTCACCCTCGGGGCTGAGGGTTTGTACCAGTAGCTATGTGTTTGATCTCTCTCTCTCTCTCTCTCTCGTGTTCTTGATTTGGCACGATCTTGATGTATCGCGATGAGCTTTGCTATTATAGTTGGATCTTATGTTTCTTCTCCCCTCTACTCTCCTGTAATGAATCGAAGTTTTCCCTTGAAGTAATCCTATCGGATTGAGTCTTTAAAGATTTGAGAACACTTGATGTATGTCTTGCCGTGTTTATCTGTGGTGACAATGGGATATCACGTGCCACTTGATGTATGTTTTGGTGACCAACTTGCGGGTTCCGCCCATGAACCTATGCATAGGGGTTGGCACACGTTTTAGTCGTGATTCTCCGGTAGAAACTTTGGGCACTCTTCGAGGTTCTATGTGTTGGTTTGAGTAGATGAATTGAGATTGTGTGATGCATATCGTATAATCGTGCCCACGGATACTTGAGGTGACAATGGAGTATCTAGGTGACATTAGGGTTTTGGTTGATTTGTATCTTAAGGTGTTATTCTAGTACGAACTCTAGGGCTGTTTGTGACACTTATAGGAATAGCCCAACGGATTGATTGGAAAGAATAACTTTGAGGTGGTTTCGTACCCTACCATAATCTCTACGTTTGTTCTCCGCTATTAGTGGCTTTGGAGTGACTCTTTGTTGCATGTTGAGGGATTGTTATATGATCTATCTATGTTATTATTGTTGAGAGAACTTGCACTGGTGAAAGTATGAACCCTAGGCCTTGTTTCCTATCATTGCAATATCGTTTACACTCACTTTTATCATTAGTTACCTTGCTGTGTTTATATTTCCAGATTACAAATACCTATATCTACCATCCATATTGCACTTGTATCACCATCTCTTCGCCGAACTAGTGCACCTATACAATTTACCATTGTATTGGGTGTGTTGGGGACACAAGAGACTCTTTGTTATTTGGTTGCAGGGTTGCTTCAGAGAGACCATCTTGATCCTACGCCTCCTACGGATTGATAAACCTTAGGTCATCCACTTGAGGGAAATTTGCTACTGTCCTACAAACCTGTGCACTTGCAGGCCCAACAACGTCTACAAGAAGAAGGTTTTGTAGTAGACATCAATAATCACTCCAGTGTTGAATCATATGAGCATTGCATTGCAATTTGCTACCAACATAAGCATTGAAGTTTTCTTGTTTGACAATAAAATTATCAAACTCATCTAAGCATTGGCTAGCAGACTTATAACGAGGAATATCACCTTCATCAAATCTATAGAGAGAATTTACCTTTACTACCTGTGTCGGGTTATCAATACCATGTATTTCTTCAACATGCGGTAAATTAAGACCATGTATTTCTTCAATAGGAGGTAAATTCTTAACATCTTCAACTTTTATACCTTTTTCCTTCATAGATTTCTTTGCCTCTTGCATATCTTCAGAACTGAGAAATAGAACACCCCTTTTCTTCGGAGTTGGCTTAGGAGTTGGCTCAGGACTTGGCTCAGGAGTTGACTCAGGAAATGTCCAATTATTTTCATTAGTCAACATATTATTCCATAGAATTTCAGCTTCATCAGCTGTTCTTTACCTGAAAACACAACTAGCACAACTATCCAAGTGGTCCTTGGAAGCATTGGTAAGTCCATTATAAAGATATCAAGTATTTCATTTTTCTTAAGAGGATGATCAGGCAAAGCATTAAGTAATTGGAGAAGCCTCCCCCAAGCTTGTGGGAGACTCTCTTCTTCAATTTGCACAAAATTATATATTTCCCTTAAGGCGGCTTGTTTCTTATGAGCAGTGAAATATTTAGCAGAGAAGTAGTAAATCATATCATGGGGACTACGCACACAACCAGGATCAAGGGAATTAAACCATGTCTTAGCATCACCCTTTAATGAGAACGGAAATAATTTAAGGATATAAAAGTAGCAAGTTCTCTCATCATTATTGAATAGGGTGGCTATATCATTTAATTTAGTAAGATGTGCCACAACAGTTTTAGATTCATAGCCATAGAAAGGATCAGATTCAACCAAAGTAATTATATCAGGATCAACAGAGAATTCATAATCCTTATCAGTGACAAAGATAGGTGAAGTAGCATAAGCAGGATCATATTTCATTCTAGCATTCAGAGATTTTTGTTTCAGCTTAACTAATAATTTCTTAAGATCACTTCTATCGTTGCAAGCAAGAAAATCTCTAGCAGTTTCTTCATCCATAACATAACCCTCGGGCTGTGAGGCAATTCATATTTAGGGGGGAATCTTCATCATCACTTTCATCAATATTATCAGTTTCAATAATTTCATTCTCTCTAGCCCTAGCAAGTTGTTCATCAAGAAATTCACCTAGTGGCACAGTATTATCAAGCACAAAAGTAGTTTCATCATAAGCATCATCCATATCAGAAGTGGCATCATCAATAACATGCGACATATAAGAATTAATAGCAGAAGCAGGTTTAGGTGTCGCAAGCTTACTCAAAACAGAAGGAGAATCAAGTGCAGAGCTAGATGGCAGTTCCTTACCTCCCTTCGTAGTTGAGGGATAAATTTTAGTTTTCTCGCCTTTCAAGTTCTTCATAGTGACCAGATGATAACCCACAAGTCTAGGGGATCGCAACAGCTTTCGAGGGTAGAGTATTCAACCCAAATTTATTGATTCGACACAAGGGGAGCCAAAGAATATTCTCAAGTATTAGCAGCTGAGTTGTCAATTCAACCACACCTGGAAACTTAATATCTGCAACAAATTGTTTAGTAGCAAAGTAATATGATAGTAGTGGTAACGATAGCAAGGGTAACGGTAGCAAAAGTAATATTTTTGGGTTTTTGTAGTGATTGAAACAATAGCAACGGAAAAGTAAATAAGCAGAGAACAATATGTGAAAAGCTCGTAGGCATTGGATCGGTGATTATGCCGGATGTGGTTCATCATGTAACAGTCATAACAAGGGGTGACACAGAACTAGATCCAATTCATCAATGTAACGTAGGCATGTATTCCGAATATAGTCATACGTGCTTATGGAAAAGAACTTGCATGACATCTTTTGTCCTACCCTCCCGTAGCGGCGGGGTCCTATTGGAAACTAAGGGATATTAAGGCCTCCTTTTAATAGAGTACCGGAAAAAAGCATTAACACATAGTGAATACATGAACTCCTCAAACTACGGTCATCACCTGGAGTGGTCCCGATTATTTTCACTTGGGGTTGCGGATCATAACACATAGTAGGTGACTATAGACTTGCAAGATAGGATCAAGAACTCACATATATTCATGAAAACATAATAGGTTCAGATATGAAATCATGGCACTCAGGCCCTAGTGACAAGCATTAAGCATAGCAAAGTCATAGCAACATCAATATCAGAACATAGTGGATACTAGGGATCAAACCCTAAGAAAACTAACTCGATTACATGATAGATCTTATCCAACCCATCCCCGTCTAGCAAGCCTACGATGGAATTACTCACGCACGACGGTGAGCATCATGAAATTGGTGATGGAGGATGGTTGATGATGACGATGGCGGCGAATCCCCCTCTCCGGATCCCCAAACGGACTCCAGATCAGCCCTCCCGAGAGAGTTTAGGGCTTGGCGGTGGCTCCGTATCGTAAAACGCGATGAATCCTTCTCTCTGATTTTTTTTCTCCCTGAACACAAATATATGGAGTTGGAGTTGAGGTCGGTGGAGCACCAGGGGGCCCACGAGGCAGGGGGGCGCCCAGGGGGAGGCACGCCCCCACCCTCGTGGACAGGGTGTGGCCCCCTGGCCTTGATTCTTTCGCCAGTATTTTTCTTATTTTCCAAAAGTAAGTTCTGTGGAGTTTCAGGTCATTCCGAGAACGTTTGTTTCTGCACATAAATAACACCATGGAAAGTCTGCTGAAAACAGCGTCAGTCCGGGTTAGTTCCATTCAAATCATGCAAGTTAGAGTCCAAACAAGGTCAAAAGTGTTTGGAAAAGTAGATACAATAGAGACATATCAACTCCCCCAAGCTTAAACCTTTGCTTGTCCTCAAGCAATTCAGTTGATAAACTGAAAGTGATAAAGAAAAACTTTTACAAACTCTGTTTGCTCTTGTTGTTGTAAATATGTAAAGGCAGCATTCAAGTTTTCAGCAAAGATTATGAACTAACCATATTCACAATGACACTTAGGTCTCATGTTTACTCATATCAATGGCATAATCAACTAGCGAGCAATAATAATAAATCTCGGATTACAACACTTTCTCAAAACAATCATAATATGATATAACAGGATGGTATCTCGCTAGCCCTTTCTGAGACCACAAAACATAAATGCAGAGCACCTTTAAAGATCAAGGACTGTCTAGACATTGTAATTCATGGTAAAAGAGATCCAGTCATAGTCATACCCAATATGAATTAATTGCAATGGATGCAAATGACAGCAGTGCTCTCTAACTGGTGCTTTTTAATAAGAGTGTGATGACTCAACATAAAAGTAAATAGATAGGCCCTTCGCAGAGGGAAACAGGGATTTGTAGAGGTGCCAGAGCTCGATTTTGAAATAGAGATAAATAATATTTTGAGCGGCATACTTTCATTGTCAACATAACAACCAAGAGATGGCTATATCTTTGTAGTGACCCGACCTCAAACGGTCATGTCTCTGTGCTTTATGTCATCCCTGGATCGGTAATGCTGACACACACAGTACTCGAAGGATTTATAACAGAGTAGCAATCACACACTCATTACATCAAATGTCTTAAAAGAGAACTTATTACTATAATATGGCTTAAGGCCATCTAATACGGTAACAGCGGAAGGCTTGGAAGATAAAGTGAGTCCATCAACTCCAACGGCATAGCTGAGCTGCACGGCAACGTCCTAACGAACCTTACTCCTCGTCTGAAAAGTCCGCAACATAATACGTTGTAGCCCGAGAACGGGTCAGCACATGGAATATGCTGGCAATATAACATAGTAGAGCAAGACCAGAATAATGCTATCACTACATGCATATTTGGATGGTGGAAAGCTCTATGGTTGTAGTTTTTGCGAAAAGCCAAATTTTCCCTACAACAAAGGAATAGATTTTAATTTAACTATCATGGTGGTTGAAACATCATTGAGAAGGTTCCTCCAACTCAATCCCAATTAAAGTAATTAACAACCCAACAATATTAATTAAGAGTGATGAGATACTTAAGATACTCCAAGTACTAGATACTCAAGATTGTCCATAACCGGGGACACGGCTAACCATGATTAGATTGTACACTCTGCAGAGGTTTGCACACTTTTCCCCACAAGACTCGATCGCCTACGTTGGATTTCTCGCACTACATGTTGTTTGAGAAAGCGGATGACCGAGACACGATCTTTCGAAACATTAACTCCCTACTCGGGTAGACCATACCAAACCTACAAACCCACTACCTGCTGATCTACCTCTTCAAGAGCTTCACGTAACTTACTCAACTATGCTAGAGCCCATAATAGCTTGTGGCTGCACACGGAAGTTTCTAGCATGAATCATCTCGATTCCCTTTGAGCACTGGTGGCGGTCCATAGGAAAATCACACGGAACCCCGGGATTTCCAAAAATAGAGGCAACACTGGATTCTCCAGGTGCCTCAATCCACCCAGATGTAAATTTAAGTTGCCACCTTAAGTTGAACCATTAATTAACAACCTCACATCTGTCATGGATTTCACTCACCAAAACCACGTTTAGGAGCATAGCATAGCAATATAAGCAAAGCGTAGAAGTAACTCCCAAGGGTTAAAATATAACAGGGCAATAGGTTCTACCTCAACAACTACTTCCCAACCCACATGTTAATGACATCCTAATCATGCAATATTTGAGGATTGAAACTAATGCATAAAAACTGGGTATGAAAAGAGTATGATCAATGTGTTACTTGCCTTGCTCATGATCCGCGAAACCTAGGGACTCGTAGTAGCACGCTTCGCACTCCGGGAATTCTATCGCAAACAAACAATAGCATACATAAGCAACAAGAAAAGATGCACGGGAAAAACTCAAATAAGAAAGGTTGACCAGAAACTTCAACTTAAGAACTCCGGTTTGCAAAAAGAATCAAATCAAACGGCGCAACGAAACTCGAACAGCGAAAGAAACAAGATCCGTTTACTAATCTGAACAAAAGTCAAATTTTACAGTATCAAAATCTTGTTTAAGTTGATTAAACTGAAAGAGGGTCTCGAGACGAAGATTTAGGCGCTTGAATCGCCTGATTCCGATAAACAAGCAGAAAGATAAACTGAAACGAAAATCGGATCAGAAATCGCAATCGAGAAAAATCACGGAAAAATCCGATAAAAAGAAATCTGACGAACAGACTAACGAACGAGCGTTCGTTATCTGTAACTAACGGGCGAAAACTGTTCGTTAAAACGAACGTACGGACGAGCGTCCGCTAAATAGAAGAACCGGAAAAAAACCGGCGAACCGATCTAAAAAACGAACTAGGGTTTTCTAAAAAAACCGAATCGGTTTTCTTAAAAAAAACGGGGCGGTGGCGGATCGGCGCGTTACCTCTCCGGCGAGGCGGGCCTCGGGCGGCGGGCTTGCGGGGCGGCTCGGGGCAGCAACGGCGCTGGCTGGCGGGGCTGGCGAGGCTGACGGCGGTGACTTGGGGCTCGGGGGCCCCGGGTGGGTTTTAAAGGGGGAGGCGCGGCGGCTCCGACTTGGGAGGAGGGGCGGCGGCGGTGGCTCGGACTCCTCCGAGTCCCGTGATCTGAGACGGGAAGAAGCGGTGGCGCTGGGCCGGCTGGCTCGGTGGGCTTGACCCGATCGAGGTATTGGAAGTTTTTAAATAATTCCGTCGAACAGAAAATAAATCCTAGAAAATAAAATAAAAATCTAAAAATGCCAAAATAAATTTTCACCGTCTAAATAAAATATTTAGAACGAGATGAACATTATCTTGGCCCTAATATGCAATTTTGAAAACGTGCAATTTTTGTAATGCAAGTGAAATCCAAATAAAATCAAATAAAAACAAATAAATGATTTTAATATTTTTCCTCCAATATTTCAATTATTTTGGAGAAGTCGTATTATCTCCTCTCATATATTTTAATATGAAACATTTTTCAGAGAGAAAAATTATGAAAATCAAAAATCCCCGTTTAATTATTCGATAAAAATTAAATATGAAAGCAGGGAAATCCCCAACTCTCTCCGAGGGTCCTTGAGTTGCTTAGGATTTCGAGGATTGGGAAACGAAAATGCAATAAAATATGATATGCATGAATGACCTATGTATAACATTCCAAATTGAAAATTTGGGATGTTACAAACCTACCCCCCTTAAGATGAATCTCGCCCTCGAGATTCGGGTTAACTAGAAAATAGGTGTGGGTGGTCCTTGCGTAGATCATCCTCTCGTTCCCGGTGGCTTCATCCTCGGTATGGTTGCTCCTTTGAACTTTGCAAAACTTGATAACCTTGCAGCGGGTGACTCATTTGGCAAACTCAAGAATCTTAACTGGCTTCTCCTCATAAGTCAAATCATTGTCCAACTGAATCGCCTCCAAGGGTACTGTATCTCTTAATGGTATATCGGCCATCTCAGCATGACACTTCTTCAGTTGTGAAACGTGGAACTGTAACACTCCAAAAAATTTCATTTTGTTTTCATCAAATTCTTTAATTAATTGGAAGGAGGTTATTTAAATTTTTTCTTAAAGCCTCTCCTTCTCAAAACTTTTATGACAAATGTTTTATGTGTGCTTCTCAACCTTGATTTTTGGGTCTTGAGTGTTTTTCATCTTGTGTTGGCTCAACACAGATAACTTTGGAAAGTTTTTCTTTCAATTCTTTCTATTAAAAAGAATTCCTATGGATTATGGATTTATTCTTTTCCCATTCAAAAAATTTCTCTTTTGCCATGACATATGTTGAAATTTTCTTCCAAAACCACCTCCCTACTTTGAGCCAAGTCAAACATCCAATGTCAGCAATTTTCAACCTCTTTTAGATTTTCTTTCTATTTATTTTATCCTCAAAATCTTTTCTGTCATTTAATTTGGACCCTTGGGATTTACAAAGGAAGTACCAGATCCCTTAAGTTTCTGAGCCCAAGCAAATTACCCTAGCTACTCCTTAGTACCCTCAACCAAGATCCATCAAGATCCACTGGTCCAAAGTTCAAATTTTTCAAAATATGCTTGCTGCAAGTTTGAACCAGATTTGCCATTTTTGGTGAAATTCGTTCTTTTTCTTCTCCTAAAAATCTGAGATAAATCAGGCAGCCTCTAGATGCATCAAGAGAGCACCTCACCACGGATCAGCTCAATAAAAAATTTCCACATGCCTAAATCATTTCGTCGAACAGGTGGCCGACACTGTTTCTGTCAAGTTTCAGAGTTTCAGTGTTTAGTTTCAGTCGACAGTGCCGTTTTCTTCAGAGCGCAGCGTCAATCTCGCCAGTGCCCGCGTTGGCACCTTGCTCACTGCTTCTCCTCCTTATCCAGTCGCCCGACGATCGTTTGAGACGGCGCATAGCGTCGGTGGCGGCGTGTCTCGCCAACGCCGGCGTCTTCCGGATGGCGAGAACCACCCGTGGCGGCGGCGAGGCCAGCCACGCCATCTGGCGCCGACCAGCACCGCCCACACCACCAGAAGCCTCCGCGTGGCCGTCCCCTTCCCTGTGCATGCTGCAGAGCCGTCGTCGTGGCCTGGAAAGCATAGTGCGTGCTCCCTGCCACCGACGTGCCCGCGAGGCCGTTCCGTCGAGAGCCTGGAGTATCACCCAAGTCATGCCAAGTTTAGCCCTTGAACGGAACCAGTGGACCAACACGATGATGCCCAATCACCTAAACCTCCAGCCCGACCACTGCCTCGCCGTAATCACTCGCCGGAGTTATCCCGTTCTCGGCAACCGCCTCGAGCCGGCTATAAATAGCGATCCCGAGCTCGCCTTCGACCCAGCACCACCCCTCCACCTCACCAGAACCGCGCCCAGCCACTAGGAGGACCTCGAGGAGGCCTTCTTCCCCGACTCCGGCCGCCCCGATCCGCTTCAGGCTCCGGCACGATTCTCTCTGGTGAGACCACCCCCGCCTCCCAAACCATGCCAGTAGCCTCCTAGTGCACCCACTCTCCTGACCCTAGCCTCAGTTTGGCGTCTGCAGCCCTCTTTGGCGAGATCCACCACCACCCGAACCACCATCCGCCGGAGTGGAGGACGCCGTTGACGTGGTACTCGCCGACGACCAACTCCACCACCCACAGACGCGGAAGAGCTCCGTGAACCCGTAGGTACTCTCCATTTCCCCTACCCTGCCGTGGATTGACGCCGGCGACCACCGCGGCCCTCGGGCGCCGGTGTGCTCTGTTTCGAAATTTTAAACCTGACGGGTGGGACCCCCTCGTCAGCCTCTATCCTTCTTATTCGAAACGTTTTCTGAAAACGCCTTCGGGCAAAATACGTGTTCCCTTGGGGTTGGCGTATTTCTAACCGAAACGTTTTATGTTTTTATAAACTAACCCCTTGAAACTTTCTGTTTCATTACAGATGAGTCCCTGGACTAAAAACCTTATAAATTAAAAAAGATGATTTTGAATTGATTCTTTTTCTGTCATCTTTGTTTTTCTGTCTAGTTTTTTATCACATTTATTTGAAAAATATTTGGAACAATTTTTATGCACGCACGGTATTCACGTTACTATTCAATTTTTTATACCGTAGATATCGAAGGAGGTGACGGAACAGCAAACCTCGCCGAGCTAGACTCCGACTACTCCGAACCAGGCAATCATGTTTGAACCTTTGATATAATGAGTGTTGTGCATGTTTGCTTGAGTAGTTTTCTCATGGCATGTTTATATAAGCACTTGTGAAAGTATATTGCATGCAAGGCAAGTGAGCTTCGAAATTTGATGTGTTCATATGATGGTGAGATAACCTGATCATGTGGTGGCATGATAGGTTGTGAGCTGGTATTGTTGAAGCATGCCAGTCTTATGTCAACCGTTAACTCCAGTATTAACGTGGATCAAGTCATGTTCCCGTTCGTCTCCCTTTTCGTGCTGCCACATGTCATCTGTAAAGAATGCAGTCTAGTCAGTTGCAAACCTCTTTCCTTGTACACACCAAATAGAGGGAACGAGAGGGGGGCACCCCTTAGAGCGAGCGATATAAATTTGATCCCATGCTACTCGAGGTTGTGGCCTCCCCGTCTTAGAGTTTTTCTTGAACGCTGCCTAGGGTGAATCCTGGCAGCGGAATGTGGAATGGGTGTGTCTTGGTTAGATGTGTTTCTCCTAAATACCGTAAACGGAACTAGTCCTTTGTGACTACTGAAATCCGTTGGCTGTGGTTAAAGAGTACAAACTCTGCAGAGTCAAAACCATTCGAGTAACCGTGTCCATGGTCAAGGACTGTGATCAGTATATCAATGTCAGTATGAGTGCCAGTCTCAACGTCCGTCTCAGCGTCAGTCTCGAGTGACAATCTCCGGTGAATAAACATGAGTGGTAAACCCGACTGAATGTTATTCCTGTGGATGGACTAACCAGTTTATTATTATGTACTGAGTATTTCCTTGGGATGATTTAAATTCATAAGCTACTTGAATTCGAATGGTGAAATAAAAGCCCTTTATGTGATGTCGCTCAGACGTCCGACTGTGGCATTCTTGTTATTTACTTTTGATATAAGCCCTTTATGTGATGTCGCTCAGACGTCCGACTGTGGCATTCTTGTCATTTACTTTTGATATAAGCCCTTTATGTGATGTCGCTCAGACGTCCGACTGTGGCATTACTAATCTGCAGTGCAAGTTTATTATCTGAGTGCGCATTACTAATCTGCTCATGTGCATCATGTTTGCATTTGTTATATCTTATGTTCAAACTGTCTTGCGAGTACATTCAAAGTACTCACCTGGCTTGTTGATTTGGCCAGATGTTGACGAACGCGATCTTATGGATGAAGAGTTCGATAGCGAGTCTGACGCCTAGAGGAGTCCCAGTCAGTCCCGTGCGATCCTGGAATTGGCCACTTGTATTATATACTCTTCCGCTACCCAAATAAAATCATCGAGCCTCACTCCGATGCTTGATGAGCTGTAAGAATTTAGAGTCATGTCACCCACTTCACTGTGACATATCCACCACCACTTTTATTACGAGTCAGTAGTTATGCCACCAATACCCCTTGTGTCATATCCGCCTTTATGAATAATATCGGCGTGCTTGTAATAAATTGTTGAGCAGCCTCAGCTCAACCTTGTATAATATTTAGTACTTCTGGATTTCTGTATCAAGGATTTGTCTACCAGTAAGGAGGATTCTTCTTTACTGGTCCGATGAAAGGGTCGGTTTCTCAATAAATGTTTTATTGGAAATCGGTCCTGACAACCTTGGTATCAGAGCCAGGCTGACTGTAGGAAGCCACTAGGTGTGATCGCTAATCGGTTATTAGCGTAATAAGTGCTATTTTTTAGCGTTTTGCAAATGTAGCAATTTTCTGTTAGTCATCATAAATTTATGACTTGACTATTCGGAATTTTTGTCTACCTTTGTAGATGGCTGGCGGCAACTGTGAATCACAGGTGTTCGCCAATGTACCTGAGGGGTTTATCAAGCTTCTCATCTCCATCACCAAGGTCGTGATCGGGCCATCGGCTCGTCCGGAGTTCACACTCTACCAGCACAAGCTCAGCGATAGCGTGTCTATGCACAAGGCCGCGGTGCAATTCAAGGGAGGACGTTCTGAGTCACGCCGCTTCCGATTTGTGGGAAGGGCCATGCCTACGGAGAGGCATGCCATGCAGATGGCTGCCCGTGAGGCGATAGCTCATCTCCGGGATGCGCTCCCTTTGATGAAGGCTCGTCGCTACCGCTACCGCCCATGCCACGTGCCACACACTTGTCACTATGCATTCGCTTGCCCTAGGGGAGAGAGATGAGGCTATTGAGATGCTTGTTGAGTATCTCAAAGCTCTTGAGGCAGCTTTCGATAATCTCGTGGACGACTTTGTGGCTGCTCGTATGGACTTTGTTCAAGGCTGTTCCGTAAACAGGAGGGAGCTCCTCCGTACAGCACCACCACTGTCATACATCTCATCCTCAGCATCCTTTGCACCTGCCATCTTAGCCACCGCTCGCCGCCTGCCTACCACTAAGGAGTTTGACCAAGTCATTGCTCCTACTCCAGTCAGTGCTGCACCACCGCGCGCCAAGACCAGCTCCTCAACCCAGTACCTCACGCCTGGAGCCTATTAGTGAGGAGGAGGTTGAGTCTCCAGCATCACTGGGTCTTACCCTCGGCAGGCCGAGGGAATTTTTTACCATCTCCGACTATGTGCGCCTAGCAGCCGTGCGATGTACCAGCTTGTATGATATGTTCATATGTATATAGGTTTGGTGAGAAGTAGTTTGTGTGCGCATCATGTAGGAACTCGGAGAAGTGCACTAGCCTAAATAACATGTCAGGAATGTGTACGCACATCATGAGTGGTGTATTGTATAATTACGGCTTGCGTCTGAGATATGTACTGAGCAGTCCTTCTCCATGCGCAATCAAGTATTTTCTTGAAGTTTTTTTTTTAGTTCTTAAAAATTCCGCCTTTGCAAAATTATTTATTTTTGCCACTCAGTTTTTCTCATGAGTTCTGCAAAAATACCCCAGAGTGGAAAATGCCTCGTCCCTGGACTCGGTCCATGCCAAGTCCGCCGGAAAAAAATTATGGTACCCAGACAAGTAACAATTTCACACAGGGGCAGTCAAGTCAGCAAGGCAGTGAAGCAACGTTTTCTCAAGTATGCCGCCTTTATGAGCAAAGCCACCAGAAGCATCAAGAAATGATGAACCATGTTATCAATATGGGAAATCACTGTGAACCATATCAGCAGCATTCCAAATTGTCTGAACTACAAAAGACACATCCCCCAACGTTCTCTCACACTGATAGACCTCTTGAGGCCGATGATTGGCTTCGAGACATTGAAAGGAAGTTAATTATTGCACAATGTTCGGACCGTGAGAAGGTACTTTATGCACCTCACTACCTCACAGGAGCAATTTGCATCATGGTGGGAAAATTTCCTACACATGCACCCCAATGAAAATAACATCACCGGGAAGAATTTAAAGAAGGTTTTTAAGTGAGCGCACATTCCCAGAAGCATTATGAAGATCAAGAAGAGGGAGTTTGATGACCTCAAGCAGAGAAGCATGATAGTGACTGAGTACAATAGTCAGTTTACTCTATTATCTCGTTATGCCAACGAAGAGCATATGGCTGAAAATAAAAAGATGAAAAAATTTCTGGACGGTCTGGCACCAACACTTAAATGCCAGCTGGTCGTACACACCTTTCCGGATTTCAAGACACTTGTGGACAAAGCCATTACATTGGAAAATGAGCGCCGCAGCTTGGAGGATTTCCGCAAGCGCAAAAGGGACAAGACTACTCATGCTCGCAACAACCGGAACAAGACTGATTTGCAGAAGAATGGAGCAAACAAATCCACGACCAATGTTCCACGCCCAAACAAGAATTTTCATGCAAGGGACAAGGATTTTACATATCGCCCAGGTGTTACTTGCTACGCTTGTGGAGAAGAAGGACACTATTCCAAACAGTGCCCAAAGCCAAGAAACTCGGCCCCCAAGATGAACAACAGTGGAAATAATTCAACACCCAAGCGTAACAACTTCAACCCCAATAAAAATCACAAGAAGGGTCACTTGAACCACGTGACCAAGGAGGAAGCACATAATGCCCCGGATATCGTACTCGGTACGTTCCCTGTCAACACAATACCTGCCACGGTTTTGTTTGATTCTGGAGCTTCTCACTCGTTCATTTCAAAGAAATTTGCTTTGCAACATGATTTTTTGATGCTTCCTTTGGAAAAATCCATGATCATCAACTCCCCCGGGATTAAGCAAATCACTCAGAGTTACTGCCAAGGTGTGGTTATTGAGTTTGAAGGACTAATGTTTCAGGCAAATCTCATTGTATTGGAAAATAAGGGACTGGATGTTATCCTAGGAATGGACTGGTTAACCAGCAACAAAGGATTTATCGACTGCTTCAATCGGACTGTAATTCTTACTCATCATCACGGGAAGACGATAAGAGTTGCAGCTCAAGAAAGACCAATATCACGGCAACCAAGGTTGAACAAGGTGGACGTTTCAGAGTTAAGAAAAGTTCCAGTGGTGTGTGAGTTCCCTGACGTATTTCCCGAAGAACTACCAGGCATGCCACCAGACCGGGAGATAGAGTTCAGCATTGAACTAGCACCTGGAACCAACCCCATTTACAAGAAACCCTATAGAATGGCACCCGCCGAGTTGGTAGAATTAAAGAAGCAAATAAAAGAGTTCTCGGACAAAGGATTTATATGAGCCAGCCTCCTCATCTTGGGGTTCACGGTATTATTTGCCAAGAAAAAGGATGGGACACTGAGATTATGTATAGACTATCGAGCACTCAACATGGTCACCATCAAAAACAAACATCCGATGCCACGGATAAATGATTTATTTGACCAGCTCACACAAGCCAAGGTTTTCTCAAAAATTGACTTAAGGTCGGGGTATCATCAATTAAAGGTACGGACAGAAGACATCCCCAAGACAGCATTCACCTCCAGATACGGATTATATGAATTCACAGTAATGCCGTTTGGACTGACAAACGCCCCCGCATATTTTGTCCACCTCATGAACAAAGTGTTTATGAAATTTATGGACAAATTTGTTGTGGTGTTCATTGATGATATTCTGGTATACTCTAAGACACCAGAAGAACATGCTGAACATCTCAGAATTGTACTGGGAGAATTAAGGAAACATTAATTATACGCCAAGTTCAGCAAATGTGAATTTTGGTTAAGACAGGTTCGTTTTCTAGGCCATGTATTGACCCAAGAAGGTGTTGCCGTGGACCCAGAAAAAGTCAAGGCTGTACTTAGCTGGAAACCACCAGCCAACTTAACAGATGTACGAAGTTTCTTGGGAATGGCAGGATATTACCGAAGGTTTATTGAAGGGTTCTCCACCATAGCAAAACCAATGACTCGGTTACTCAAGAAGGATAAGAAATTTGTATGGACAGAAGCTTGCGAGAAAAGTTTCCAAGAGCTCAAAAGGAAATTAACAACAGCACCAGGATTGGTTGTACCAGACATACACAAAAGTTTTGAAGTGTATTGTGACGCATCCCGGAAAGGCCTCGGATGCGTATTAATGCAAGAAGGCAAAGTAGTCGCATACGCTTCCAGGCAACTACGAAAACATGAAGAAAATTATCCTACTCATGACTTGGAGTTGGCAGCAGTCATCCATGCACTCAAAGAGTGGAGGCACCTTTTGCTTGGAAATCGTTGTGAAATATATACGGACCATAAAAGCCTCAAATATATTTTCACACAACCAGAACTCAATTTACGACAACAGCGCTGGTTGGAATTAGTGAAGGATTATGATGTTGGCATTCACTACCATCCGGGAAAGGCGAATGTAGTGGCAGATGCTCTTAGTCGAAACCCCAGCTCGGGCAACGACAGTCTACAAAACTTGAGTCCTGAATTTCAGCAGGAGTTCGCCAAACTCAACTTAGTGATGGTCACTGAAGGCAATGTGTCAAATTTGGAAATACAGCCCACCCTAATGGAACAGATTAAGAAGGCTCAGCATGGACACCCCAGCATCGAAGGCATAAAAAGAAAAGTGAGTTTGGGCAAGGCCTCGGAATGCTTCATAGACGATAAGGGAATATTATGGTAGGGAGACATACTTTGCGTACCAAATAAAGAGGGCCTCAAACAGCAAATTCTAGCCGAAGGCCACACCGCTCCCTATTCAATCCATCCTGGAGGAACCAAAATGTACAAGGACATTCAGGAAAAAATTTGGTGGCACGGTATGAAGAGGGATATAGCCACATTCGTTGCATGTTGTGATTCATGTCAGCGCATTAAAGCCGAGCACCAAAAACCAGCAGGGCTATTACAGCCAAACAGGATACCTGAGTGGAAATGGGACGAAATTGGAATGGATTTTATTGTCGGTCTACCTCGGTCACAACACGGAAATGATGCCATATGGGTCATCACAGATAGATTAACTAAAGTGGCACATTTCATCCCAGTAAAGACAACCCACACCACCCAGAAGCTTGCCAAACTTTACCTCTCCCGTATATTTTGTCTGCATGGAGTTCCGAAAACTATAATATCCGACAGAGGCACTCAATTTGTCTCTAAATTTTGGGATCATTTACAACAAGCTCTGGGAACCCAACTAGTATTCAAGACAAAGATACCACCCCAATTTGGAGGACAAACTGAACGTGTGAACCAAATTCTAGAGGACATGTTAAGAGCATGTGTTCTCACATATGGAACCAGTTGGGAAGAAATCTTGCCCTACGCCGAGTTCGCATACAACAACAGTTACCAAGCCAGTCTACAAATGGCACCTTTTGAAGCCTTGTATGGGCGAAGATGCCGTACCCCATTAAGTTGGTCAGAAACAGGAGACAGTCGTATCTTCGGCCCAGACATGCTCAAGGAGAAAGTTAGACTAATCAGGGATCAACTCAAGACAGCCCAGAGCCGGCAAAAGAGTTATTACGATCAAAAATATCGTGAGGTCAGCTTTGAACCCGGTGAAAATGTGTACCTATGAGGGGCCTGGAACGATTCAAAGTTAAAGGAAATCTAGCACTGCAATTTATTTGACCTTTTTGTGTAGTTGCGCGAAGAGGCACAGTAGCCTACCAGCTAGACCTACCCAAATAACTGTCAGACGTCCACGACGTATTCCACGTCTTGCAATTGAGGAAATGTGTAAGCAACCCAAAGAAGCATGTATCTCATGAAAGCATTGACGTGCAACCAGACCTCACCTACAGAGAACGTCCAATAAATATACTGGAGGAGTCTGAAAGGAGGACCCGTCAGAAAACAATTAAGTTTTTCAAGGTTCAGTGGAGCAATCACACCGCGGATGAAGCAACATGGGAAAGAGAGGATTTTCTTCGGACAGAGTACCCACACCTATTTGAGGATCAGCTGAAATCTCGGGGACGAGATTTTTCCTAAGAGGGTAGGTGTTGTAACACTCCAAAAAATTTCATTTGGTTTTCATCAAATTCTTTAATTAATTGGAAGGAGGTTATTTAAATTTTTCTTAAAGCCTTTCCTTCTCAAAACTTTTATGACAAATGTTTTATGTGTGCTTCTCAACTTTGATTTTTGGGTCTTGAGTGTTTTTCATCTTGTGTTGGCTCAACACAGATAATTTTGGAAAGTTTTTCTTTCAATTCTTTCTATTAAAAAGAATTCCTATGGATTATGGATTTATTCTTTTCCCATTAAAAAAATTTCTCTTTTGCCATGACATATGTTGAAATTTTCTTCCAAAACCACCTCCCTACTTTGGGCCAAGTCAAACATCCAATTCCAGCAAGTTTCAACCTCTTTTAGATTTTCCTTCTATTTATTTTATCCTCAAAATCTTTTATGTCATTTAATTTGGACCCTTGGGATTTACAAAGGAAGTACCAGATCCCTTAAGTTTCTGAGCCCAAGCAAATTACCCTAGCTACTCCTTAGTACCCTCAACCAAGATCCATCAAGATCCACTGGTCCACAGTTCAAAATTTTCAAAATATGCTTGCTACAAGTTTGAACCAGATTTGCCATTTTTGGTGAAATTCATTGTTTTTCTTCTCCTAAAAATCTGAGATAAATCTGTCAGCCTCTAGATGCATCAAGAGCGCACCTCACCAAGGATCTGCTCAAGAAAAAGTTTCCACGTGCCTAAATCGTTTCATCGAACAGGTGGCCGACACTGTTTCTGTCAAGTTTCCGTGTTTAGTTTCAGTCGACAGTGTCGTTTTCTTCAGAGCGCGGCGTCAATCTCGCTAGTGCCCGCGTTGGCACCTTGCTCACTGCTTCTCCTCCTTATCCGGTCGCCCGACGGTCGCGTTGACGGGCGCAAGCGTCGGTGGCGACGTGTCTCGCCAACGCCGGCGTCTTCCGCGGTGGCAGAACCACCCGTGGCGGCCAGCAGGGGCCAGCCCTGCCATACGGCGCCGACCAGCACCGCCCACACCACCAGAAGCCTCCGCGTGGCCGTCCCCTTCCCTGTGTTTGTCGCTTTGCCGTCGTCGTGGCCTGGAAAGCACAGAGCATGCTCCCTGCCGTCGACGTGCCCGAGAGGCCGTTCCGTCGAGAGCCTGGAGTATCACCCAACTCATGCCAAGTTGAGCCCTTGAACGGAACCAGTGGACCAACACGATGATGCCCAATCACCTAAACCTCGGCCCGACCACGCCTCGCCCGTAATCACTGCCGGAGTTATCCTGCTCGGCAACCGCCTCGGCCGGCTATAAATAGCGACCCGAGCTCGCCTTGACCCAAAGACCACCCTCCACCTCACCAGAACCGCGCCCAGCCACTAGGAGGACCTCGAGGAGGCCTTCTTCCCTGACTCCGGCCACCCCGATCCGCTTCAGGCTTCGGCACGATTCTCTCTGGTGAGACCACCCCCGCCTCCCAAACCGTGCCAGTAGCCTCCTAGTGCACCCACTCTCCTGACCCTAGCCTCAATTTGGCGTCTGCAATCCTCTTTGGCGAGATCCACCACCACCCGAACCACCATCCGCCGGAGTGGAGGCCGCCGTCGACGTGGTGCTCCCTGACGACCAACTCCACCACGCACAGATGCGGAAGAGCTCCGTGAACCCGTAGGTACTCTCCGTTTCCCCTACCTTGCCGTGGATTGACGCCGGCGACCACCGCAGCCCTCGGGCGCCGGTGTGCTCTGTTTTGAAATTTTAAACCTGACGGGTGGGACCCCCTCATCAGCCTCTATCCTTCTTATTCGAAACGTTTTCCGAAAACGCCTTCGGTCAAAATACGTGTTCCTTTTGGGGTTAGCGTATTTCTAACCGAAACGTTTTATGTTTTTATAAACTAACCCCTGGAAACTTTCTGTTTCATTACAGATCAGTCCCTGGACTAAAAACCTTATAACTTTAAAAAAAGATGATTTTGAATTGATTCTTTTTTTGTCATCTTTTTTTCTGTCTAGTTTTTTATCACATTTATTTGAAAAATATTTGGAACAATTTTTATGCACGCACGATATTCACGTTACTATTCAATTTTTTTTATACCGTAGATATCGAAGGAGGTGACGGAACAGCAAACCTCGCCGAGCTAGACTCCGACTACTCCGAACCAGGCAAGCATGTTTGAACCTTTGATATGATGAGTGTTGTGCATGTTTGCTTGAGTAGTTTTCTCATGGCATGTTTATATAAGCATTTGTGAAAGTATATTGCATGCAAGGCAAGTGAGCTTCGAAATTTGATGTGTTCATATGATGGTGAGATAACCTGATCATGTGCTGGCATGATAGGTTGTGAGCTGGTATTGTTGAAGCATGCCAGTCTTATGTCAACCGTTAACTCCAGTATTAACGTGGATCAAGTCATGTTCCCGTTCGTCTCCCTTTTCGTGCTGCCACATGTCATCTGTAAAGAATGCGGTCTAGTCAGTTGCAAACCTCTTTCCTTGTACACACCAAATAGAGGGGCCGTGATGAGGGTTCCATGGCCCTGGATTAAAGCCCGTCATCCGGTCAGGGGGCATGGGTGTTTCCGGTTGGGACCGAGAGGGGGGCACCCCTTAGAGCGAGCGATATAAATTTGATCCCATGCTACTCGAGGTTGTGGCCTCCCTGTCTTAGAGTTTTTCTTGAACGCTGCCTAGGGTGAATCCTGGCAGCGGAATGTGGAATGGGTGTGTACTGGTTAGATGTGTTTCTCCTAAATACCGTAAACGGAACTAGTCCTTTGTGACTACTGAAATCCGTTGGCTGTGGTTAAAGAGTACAAACTCTGCAGAGTCAAAACCATTCGAGTAACCGTGTCCATGGTCAAGGACTGTGATCAGTATATCAATGTCAGTATGAGTGTCAGTCTCAACGTCCGTCTCAGTGTCAGTCTCAGTGACAAGCTCCGGTGAATAAACATGAGTGGTAAACCCGGCTGAATGTTATTCCTGTGGATGGACTAACCAGTTTATTATTATGTTCTGAGTATTTCCTTGGGATGATTTAAATTCATAAGCTACTTGAATTCAAATGGTGAAATATAAGCCCTTTATGTGATGTCGCTCAGACGTCCGACTGTGGCATTCTTGTCATTTACTTTTGATATAAGCCCTTTATGTGATGTCGCTCAGACGTCCGACTGTGGCATTACTAATCTGCAGTGCAAGTTTATTATCTGAGTGCGCATTACTAATCTGCTCATGTGCATCATGTTTGCATTTGTTATATCTTATGTTCAAACTGTCTTGCAGTACATTCAAAGTACTCACCGGCTTGTTGATTTGGCGGATGTTGTGAAAGGCGATCTTATGGATGAAGAGTTTGATAGCGAGTCCGACGCCTAGAGGAGTCCCAGTCAGTACCGTGCAATCCTGGAATTGGCCACTTGTATTATATACTCTTCCGCTACCCGAATAAAATCATCGAGCCTCACTCCGATGCTTGATGAGCTGTAAGAATTTAGAGTCATGTCACCCACTTCACTGTGACATATCCACCACCACTTTTATTACGAGTCAGTAGTTATGCCACCAATACCCCTTGTGTCATATCTGCCTTTATGAATAATATCGGCGTGCTTGTAATAAATTGTTGAGCAGCCTCAGCTCAACCTTGTATAATATTTAGTACTTCTGGATTTCTGTATCAAGGATTTGTCTACCAGTAAGGAGGATTCTTCTTTACTGGTCCGATGAAAGGGTCGGTTTCTCAATAAATGTTTTATTGGAAAACCGGTCCTGATAGGAACACATCATGAACTCCTGACAATCCTTTCAGGTAACTCCAACTTGTAGGCAACTTCTCCCATACGTTCCAAAATACGATATGCTCCAACAAATCTCGGGGCTAACTTTCCCTTAACTCCAAAACATTTAACTCCTCGCAAGGGTGATACTCGCAGATATGCTCTATCTCCAATTTCATAGGTTACCTCCTTGCGTTTCGAATCTGCATAACTCTTCTGCCTGGACTGTGCAATCTTCAGTCTATCACGAATCAGCTTAACCTTCTCTTCAGACTCCTTGATCAAATCTGGTCCAAACAACTGTCGGTCTCCAACTTCATCCCACATCAACGGCGTTCTGCACCTTCGTCCATACAGGGCTTCGAACGGTGCCATCTTCAAACTGGCTTGGTAGCTATTGTTGTATGAGAACTCTTCGTAGGGTAAATTGTCATCCCAACTAGATCCATAATCTAGCGCACAAGCTCTCAACATTTCCTCCAGAATCTGATTGACTCTCTCGGTCTGTCCATCCGTCTGCGGGTGAAATGCTGTACTGAACTCCAATCTTGTTCCCAAAGTCTGGTGCAGCTGATGCCAAAACTTTGAGGTAAACTGTGTTCCTCTATCTGATACGATGGTCCTCGGAACTCCATGCAGACATACGATCCTGGACATATATATCTTGGCCAACTTCGCACTTGTATAAGTGGTTTTCACTGGGATAAAGTGAGCCACTTTGGTAAAGCGATCAACTACTACCCATATAGAATCAATATCCTGATTTGGTCCTGGGCAATCCGGTGATAAAATCCATGCCAAGTTTATCCCACTTCCATTCGGGTATCGGCATAGGCTGTAACAATCCTGCTGGCTTTTGATGCTCTGCCTTCACTCTCTGACATACATCACATACGGCTACATACTCGGCAATATCCTTCTTCATACCGGTCCACCAGAAACTTTCCTTCAAGTCCAGATACATCTTGGTGTTCCCGGGGTGTATCAAGTATGGTGAGTCATGAGCCTCCTGAAGTATTAACTTCCTGATCTCTGGGTTATTGGGCACATAAACTCGGTCCTCAAACCATAAGGTATCTTGCTCATCCTCACGAAAACCATTGGCCTTTCCTTAGCTCATTCTCTCTTTTATCTCGGCAATCTCCTTGTCATCCTTCCGAGCTTCTCGAATCTTTCCCAACAATGTAGACTGAACCTCCATTGTTGCAACAAATCCTCTAGGAACAATCTCCAATCGAAGTTCCCTGACATCCTCTGCCAACTCCTTCGGCAATACCGTGCTTACTGGGGTATTAGCATAACTCTTCCGACTCAAGGCGTCGGCTACGACATTGGCCTTGCCTGGATGATAGTGCAGCTTCATGTCATAATCCTTTATGAGCTCCAACCATCTCCTCTGCCTCAGGTTCAACTCCTTATGTGTGAAAATGTACTTCAAACTCTTATGATCCGTGTACACATCACAATGATTTCCAATGAGGTAATGTCTCCAAGTCTTGAGTGCATGTACTACTGCGGCTAACTCCAAATCATGCGTGCCATATTTCAATTCATGCGCTTCAGTTGTCATGAGGCATACGAAACAACTCTTCCGTCCTGCATAAGCACACTTCCATGTCCTAAGCGAGAGGCATCACAATACACTTGGAAATCCTTACGTATATCTGGCAGTGTCAGCACTGGGGCTGTAGTCAAACGTTTCTTCAACTCCTGGAAACTTGCCTCGCATTCTTCCGTCCATTTAAACTTGGTATCCTTCTTCAATAATTCTTTCATTGGCTTCACAATCTTGGAAAAATTCTCAATGAATCTCCGATAGTATCCGGCGAGTCCAAGGAAACTGCGGATCTCGCTAACTGAAGTGGGTGCCAACCATTCATGTTGGCCCGAACCTTCTTTGGGGTCTCTTGCTATACCTTCTCCTGATATAACATGTCCAAGGTATCCAACTTCCTTCAACCAAAACTCGCATTTGCTGAACTTAGCATATAGCTGGTGTTCCCTGACTTTCTCGTGAACTAATCGCAAATGCTCCTTGTGCTCCTCTTCATTCTTCGAGTATACCATAATATCATCAATAAACACCACAACAAACTTGTCCAAATATGCCATGAACACATTGTTCATCATGCTCATGAAATAGGCAGGGGCGTTAGTCAGTCCAAACGACATGACCGTATACTCATATAATCCATACCGCATGGTGAATGATGTCTTTGGTATATCTTTCTCTCGAATCTTCAGCTGGTGGTATCCCAATCACAGATCGATCTTCGAAAACACCTTAGCTCCTTGCAGCTGGTCAAACAAATCATTGATCATCGGCAGTGGGTACTTGTTCTTAATCATCACTTCATTCAAGGCCCGATAATCAACAACCATTCTCAGAGACTTATCCTTCTTCTCAACCAAAAGCACTGGGGCTCCCCATGGCGATGAACTTCATCAAATGCAACCTTTCTCCAATAACTCCTTGATCTGTTTCTTAATCTCCTCCAGATCATTCGCGGGCATCCGATAGGGTCTCTTGGATATTGGCCCTGTACCTGGCAATAGCTCTATCAAAAACTCAATGTATCGATCCGGTGGCATGCCTGGTAACTCCTCTGGAAAAACATCCGGGTAATCCTTCACTATAGGCACTTCCTCCTGAACGACTCGCGTGAGGGTATTCACTTGGCTCCTCCTAGGCACATGCCTAGATACATACTTAATCATTTTTCCCTCTGGGGTGGTGAGATAAATCGACTTACTATCTCAGTCAATACTTCCTCCATATTTTGACATCCAATCCATGCCTAATATCACATCCAGTCCTTGTGACTCCAAGATAATTAGGTCGGACGGAAAAACATGTGTGCCAATGGTTACGGGTATCTGGTCGCACCATCGACTAGCCATATACTCTGCTCCAGGTGAACTCACTAAAAGAGGGGTCCTAAGGGTTTGGGTTGGTAGTTTAAACTTATCCACGAATCCCCTTGATATGTATGAATGCGATGCACCAGTATCAAAAAGAACAAGAGCGGTAAATGACTTAACCAAAAACTTACCCATAACCGCGTCTCGTTGCTCTTCAACCTCCTCCACGTTAACGTGGTTCACTTGTCCTTTGTTGAATGGATTGGGCTTCTTCCCAGCGCTCCCATTTCCGTTTCCATTCTTTCCTTCAGGGCACTCCGTGGCATAGTGTCCAGTCTTCCCGCACTTAAAGCAAGTAACATGACTTAGGTCTCTTTTGGCGGGTGTGGCTGGATTGGGGTGGTTCTGATTGTTGTTGGCTCCGTTCCCATTCCCATTCTTAGAACCATTGTGGTTATGCGATCCTCCTCCGGTGTGGTTATGACCTCCATGTTTATGAACAATTCCTCCCAAGTTCGGGGTTAGGCGAGGCTTCTGCTAAGCTCCTGAGTTATACCTCCCTTGTCCATACTTCCTCTTACGGCTCTCAATCTGCTGCTGCTTCCCTTCAATCATAAGAGCCTTATCTACCAACTCCTGGTAGTTGTTGAAGGTTGTTACCATCAACTGCATACTCATCTCATCATTCAGCCCTTCCATAAACTTCTCACGCTTGGCGGCATCCGTGGCCACATCGTCAGGGGCATAGCGAGATAACTTGCTAAACTCATCCACGTACTGAGCCACGGTACGGTTCCCCTGGCGTAAGTTGCGAAACTCACGCTTCTTCATGCTCATTGCTCCAGTTGAGACATGGGCTGTGCGGAAAGCTTGCTGAAACTGATCCCAAGTGACATTGGCTATGGGGAAAGTGGCCGTGTAATTCTCCCACCATGAGGCTTCCGGTCCATCCAATTGATGTGCGGCAAAGCGCACCTTCTCAGCATCTGTGCAACCTGCGGTGGTCAACTCCCTTCCAATACGGCGTAGCCAATCATCAGCAACTATAGGCTCGGTGCTACTGGAAAACACCGGCGGCTGTAACCTTAGAAAATGGGCTAGGTTGTCAACTGGCGGCGTGTTGTTGTTGTTGTTGTTGTTGTTGTTGCCTTGGTTCTGAACTAGCAATTGCATCAAGGCATTCTGCTGCTTGATCAACTGAGTGAGCTCCGGTGGGAAGGCAAAGCCGGTGTCACGTCTCGGAGGCATCTGATGGGTTTAGATGGAAGAGATCAGAATAGAAAAGGGGTCTAATGAGAAAGCACTACCCATATGCACATGAGACAAACACATTCATTTCACTCAAACAATCAAGCAAGGGCATACAAGCGGTCTAGAACTATCACAAAAGTGCTCAACTACTACTATATACATGGGGGAATACTACTAATTATTTGGTGGTCATCTAGAAATTTTGATCGGTAGAGGACTCCATAATGTCTGCTCCAGCTTCGTCTTCAAAGTCATCTTCACTGGGGTCGGAGTCGGTGTCGTCGATGATGATGTAGTTCTCCGGGAAAGTGGAGTCGTTGTCCTCTCCTCCTGGCGCGGGGTCTCCCATGAATATTCCGATCTTCTTTATCAGGTCGTCATTCTTCTCCAATAGTGTTGCAATTTCCTCCACATATCCATCGCGTGTAGACTTGAGTTCTTCTTCCAGCTCAGCGATCCTTGTCTTCGCCTTCTTCAATTCTAACATGTCTGCGCACATCTGATTCTCCTGTCGTCGAATGTGCTGGTTTAACTCCTGAATGAAAGCTGCAATGGATCTGTCCTTCCTGGTGCTAACTATCTCCCATTGCTCATCTCGGCGCCCACATATCTGATAGATAGTATCCTTAAGATCCTTTTTGTAGACTACTCCAATGCGTCCAATGGCGATGTGGGCTGCCATGCTCTTGCCTAGTCTCCAGGTGGGTGCATCAAAAGAAAATTCTATGGGTTTAGAAGTTGGCGAGAACGTTCTTCATGGAACTTGTACTTGAATCATCCAGCGCTCCTCTTCTGGTAAAGTGGCGTTGTACGTCCCGGTGAAGCTTGGTATTCCAATGTTCAGGTACCTAGTGACTTCCTTCAAGTGGCGTCCAAAGGGTGTGTCTTCATCCGGTTGAGTGAACTTGACCCTTGTATCCGCCATCCTTAAGAGTAGAAATAGGAGAGGAGTCAGAAATGAGTAGAGAAGAGTGACCTATGGTTTTAGCTTAGTGGTCGTGTCCTACACTCAGCGTGTGCTCTGATACCATCTTGTAGCGACCCGACCTCAAACGGTCAAGTCTCTGTGCTTTAGTGCCATCCCTGGATCGGTAATGCTGACACACACAGTACTCGAAGGATTTATAACAGAGTAGCAATCACACACTCATTACATTGAATGTCTCAAAAGAGAAATTATTACAATAATATGGCTTAAGGCCATCTAATACGGTAACAGCGGAAGGCTTGGAAGATAAAGTGAGTCCGTCAACTCCAACGGCATAGCTGAGCCGCACGGCAACGACCTAACGAACCTTACTCCTCGTCTGAAAAGTCCGCAACATAATACGTTGTAGCCCGAGAACGGGTCAGCACATGGAATATGCTGGCAATATAATATAGTAGAGCAAGACCAGAATAATGCTATCACTACATGCATATTTGGCTGGTGGAAAGCTCTATGGTTGTAGTTTTTGCGAAAAGCCAAATTTTCCCTACAACAAAGGAATAGATTTTAATTTAACTATCATGGTGGTTGAAACATCATTGAGAAGGTTCCTCCAACTCAATCCCAATTAAAGTAATTAACAACCCAACAATATTAATTAAGAGTGATGAGATACTTAAGATACTCCAAGTACTAGATACTCAAGATTGTCCATAACCGGGGACACGGCTAACCATGATTAGATTGTACACTCTGCAGAGGTTTGCACACTTTTCCCCACAAGACTCGATCGCCTACGTTGGATTTCTCGCACTACATGTTGTTTGAGAAACGGATGACTGAGACACAGTCTTTCAGAAACATTAACTCCCTACTCCGGGTAGACCATACCAAACCTACAAACCCACTACCTGCAGATCTACCTCTTCAAGAGCTTCACGTAACTTACTCAACTATGCTAGAGCCCATAATAGCTTGTGGCTGCACACGGAAGTTTCTAACATGAATCATCTTAGTTCCCTTTGAGCCTGGGTGGCGGTCCATAGGAAAATCACACGGAACCCCGGGATTTCCAAAAATAGAGGCAACACTGGATTCTCCAGGTGCCTCAATCCACCCAGATGTAAATTTAAGTTGCCACCTTAAGTTGAACCATTAATTAACAACCTCACATCTGTCATGGATTTCACTCACCCAAACCACGTCTACGAGCATAACATAGCAATATAAGCAACGCGTAGAAGTAACTCCCAAGGGTTTAAATATAACAGGGCAATAGGTTCTACCTCAACAACTACTTCCCAACCCACATGTTAATGACATCCTAATCATGACATGTTTGAGGATTGAAACTAATGCATAAAAACTGGGTATGAAAAGAGTATGATCATTGTGTTACTTTCCTTGCTGACGATCCGCGTAACCTAGGGACTCGTAGTAGCAGGCTTCGCACTCCAGGAATTCTATCGCAAACAAACAATAGCATACATAAGCAACAAGCAAATATGCACGGGCAAAACTAAAATAAGAAAGGTTGACCAGAAAGTTCAACTTAAGAACTCAGGTTCGCAAAAAGAATCAAATCAAACGGAGCAACGAAACTCAAACGGCGAAAGAAACAAGATCTGTTTACTAATCTGAACTAAAGACAAATTTTTACAGTATCAAAATCTTGTTTAATTTGATTAAACAGAAAGAGGGTCTCGAGACGAAGATCTAGGCTCTTGAATCGCCTGATTCCGATAAACGAGCGAAGAGATAAACTGAAACGAAAATCGGATCAGGAATCACGATCGAGAAAAATCACGGAAAAATCCGATAAAAAGAAATCTGACGAACAGACTAACGAACGAGCGTTCGTTATCTGTAACTAATGGGCGAAAACCGTTCGTTAAAACGAACGTACGGACGAGCGTCCGCTAAATAGAAGAACCGGAAAAAACCGGCGAACCGATCTAAAAAAATGAACTAGGGTTTTCTAAAAAAACCGAATCGGTTTTCTTAAAAAAACCGGGGCGGCGGAGGATCGGCGCGTTACCTCTCCGGCGAGGCAACTCCGGCGAGGCGGGGCTCGGGCGGCGGGCTTGCGGGGCGGCGGGGCGGCTCGGCGGCGCGGGGCTGGAGCGGGCTGGCTGGCGGTCAGGCGAGGGCTGCAGCCGGGCGACTTGGGGCTCGAGGGGGCCCAGGTGGGTTTTAAAGGGGAGGCGGCGGTGGCTCCGACTTGGGAGGGGGTCGAGCGGCGGGCGGCTCGGACTCCTCGAGTCCCGGCACGGAGACGGGAAGGCGGTGGCCTTGAGGTGGCCGGCTGGTTCACTGAGCTTCGGCCCGGTCGAGTTGGAAGTTTTTTTAAATAATTCCGCCAAATAGAAAATAAAATAAAAATCTAAAAATGCCAAAATAAATTTTCACGGTCTAAATAAAATATTTAGAACGAGATGAACATTTTCTTGGCCCTAATATGCAATTTTGAAAACGTGCAATCTTATATTTACTAATCGCAGGCACTAATCGAGGCTCCACGTTAATCCTTGAAAAGCAGCAAAACTAACCATCAGATCTACCTATTAGTCATCTATAATGGTTGGATGAAGTATCCAAAGAAGTCCTCTCAATTTGTCCCACTTAAAGCCTCTTCCTTATACGGGACTCATGTACAGGCTAGGATTTCTCAAAAAAAGAAAAGGCCAGGAGTCCTTATACGGGACTGATGTACAGGCTATATTTTTCATCAACAAAAAACATTGGCCACCAAGAAAGAAAACCCACACGCAAGCTCTTTCCCATGGCTCCTCCTAGCCAATCGATATGTCATACCAAGATGCTCTCCCCCATCTTCCTATACGCAACATCTTCTTTTCAGGATCTCTAATCTTCTTTCTTGATATTCCCTTCGCCAATCTCAGGTATTCATGCCCTAATCTCTCAAATTGCTCTAACCATTGTATTGTTTTACAGTCCATCTGTCAATATCAATAACATATTCATCAGTATCTCTTCCTAGAGCACGTGATTGGGCAAGAAGTGGCTAGAATTTTGTTTTTGTTTCTGAATATACTTGGATGATTCCATCAGTGGTGATTCATGTGGTATTTCAATCTCATCGTCATCTTCTGCCTCGAGAAGAAAAAAAAGCAGGAAATCCAATTCTCATGTATCGCGAAAAGAAAAAGAAAAAGGGATCCCATACCAGAGAAGCAGATGTTTTTTCTTGCCATGGCCTTTCGATAAGAAAATCTGGCAGGTGGCGGGCGATCCAGTAGGAACAGCCTACAATATTGGCCGGTGCAGGTGGGGAGAAGTCGCCGCCGACGTAGTCTCCCAGTGCTCATGGCCCTCAAGTACCCACAATCCCTATTCTGCAATAGCAATTGGAATAGGAATTTCAGAAATCTGTCCACATCATCAGTCAAGAGCAGTTCATAGACGTACATGCGGTGGCTGGTGGTTTGACAAGGGCATGCACTCACGTCCAGGTCTCTGAAGTGTCCTCTACATGTCGCTACTCTAAACGGATGTTTGCACGGACCATGCAAGAGTCAGCAGTTAGCAGGTGGATTGCTTTTAACAATGCCTAGCCACCACCATGAATCATTCCACCTGCCAACGCCCATCACAGATTGAGCCGATCACTACTGTTAAATTGATCTTGGTCTACACCTTGGCAGACCCATACCGCATAATCCATGAAGGTTTCATCTCCCATGTAAGAAAGAATCAACATTTCATCGCCTTTGTCGAATGTGATTCGATCTGTTTTTACACCCCTCGATAGTTCTCCCTATGTTCGGTACTTCTCCATGAATATCTTGATTTCTCTTTGTTTCCATATGAACTCAGGAAAACTTACAGCAGAATCTAGCGCTATATTTGTGCGTTCCAAGCAAGAATATTGATCGCCAGTCCACATAGTGGAGTTTGCATGATCCCTCAAATTCTGACTGAAAATATTAATATATTTAGTGGCTTATTTGACTTTTAGAACTCTTACTTTTCGAGCTATCTATCTAATCCTGCCGTGTTGCTTTGGGCCTTTTTAGTTGTAGATCTGATTTAGTTAGTAAAAAAGTGTGTGATGTGTTGTTTTCGGTTCTCAGCAGGTGTCATAAGTTTTTTGTATTTAGTATGATTCCTCTAACTCAGGTTTGTATTCTCAAGGATGATAGCAGAGATAAAGTATGGATTAATTTTCTAATTCGCTTTAAGAATACTTTTATATATTTTCCACTTCGGTTGACTCTTATACATATGTAGTACGCTAAATAACATGTGCGTTCAGTCAAGCGTTTTATGTCAATAGCAACAGCTAACAGAGGTCCATGTGCATCGCATTAACATTACTATGATAGGCCAGGAGTATGGGTAAAACCTAGGTACTATTGTTATATCTAAATTTACTTTATCATGTGAACGTACTACTTTATGTATCTTTAACATCCTCTACTATTTATTGTAATTTTTCTTTTGCGGGTGCACTACTGTTTATTGTTATTCAGTTCATTCTACCCATTGGTGTTGGCTGACAAGTACCATTAGTTTATATTGACGTGGTCAGTTAATTATACTGAGATAACCAAACTGAAAGGATTGGAGGAGTTTGGTATGATCTATTGAATTGTTTACTATATATATTTTGACAAAAGGATTTATCACATGAACGAGATGATTTCCTCCGAAGAGCATTCCGTTTTCTCCATATTATCATAGTACAACTAATTATACTAAAGGGTCACCTCAATATAAATTAGGTTGTAACTGTGTGTAGGCTTTATGACTTTTTGTATTTTGCTTATCGGTTCAGCTTCCACTACAACAATAGGCCAAATAATCAAAAGAAAATTAGTTAGATCATTGGACCAGACATAAAGATTGTGATTTATGCCGTCAAATGAAGGTATACTTGCACACGCAAAATAACGTTTTTATTTTTATAAAAACAGGCGGAAACGGCATCTGCATCGATTCATGTATGCGGATTTAGACACGTCAAATAATGGTAAGATCCACATTGCAGATAGATCGATTGGTTCAGCATGTATCTATATAACTTAGCCTTTCCTCCATAGGAAGAGATTCTTCAAAGTACAGAAGAGGAATCGGTAAACAATGTGCCCAGCCACAGAGGTGTTAATCAAAGAACCAACCCGCAACAATAAAACCATGTGTTCCCTAATTCTTGCCAAGTGGATTTCCGTATATAGCTAGCTGAATTATTTGATTGCAGTTTTTCCATGTAGTAATAGGGCATCTTCCGTGACGAAATCATTAATTGACTTAATTGTTTCAACTATGACTTTTATTGAAACATTTTGGAATATCTTGAATATCTTTAAGTGTTCCCTATGAAGGACCACAATTCTACACCTACAATTCTAACATATGGTTTATGTAAGGTTAACGAGGTTGCTGCACGGACACAATCCGGAGATGCATGTGTGATAAAATCTCCCCCATTAGTCTAAGAAATATTTTCTTTGTTTAACCAACAAATTCCATGGTCATGATTAATTAAATGATTCTCATTTCTAGGTTATGAATGTCTGATTTACATCGATACATTGGACTTCATACATACATACTCTACATGGAATCGTGCCAAACTATTAAACTGAGAACATAGTTTTCTACTTTCCTTATAATCCAATAGGAAAAGAATTCATACAGGAAAATTGCTACACGGATCCTCATGTAATCTATGTACTTCTTACTAGCCCGTGAAGTGGCACGGGTTGATGACTAGTTTTCCTAATGCAAATAAAATCCAAATAAAATCAAATAAAAACAAATAAATGATTTTAATATTTTTCCTCCAATATTTCAATTATTTTGGAGAAGTCATATTATCTCCTCTCATATATTTTAATATGAAACATTTTTCGGAGAGAAAAATTATTAAAATAAAAAATCCTCATTTCATTATTCGAGAAAAATCAAATATGAAAGCAGGGAAATCCCCAACTCTCTCCGAGGGTCCTTGAGTTGTTTAGGATTTCGAGGATTGCGAAAGAAACTGCAATAAAATATGATATGCATGAATGACCTATGTATAACATTCGAAATTGAAAATTTGGGATGTTACAATCTTCCATGCTACACACATTATAGGCGGTTCCCAAACAGAATATTAAAGTTTATACTCCCCCTCCACCAACAGGCATCAATCCATGGCTTGCTCGAAACAACGAGTGCCTCCAACTAGCAACAGCCCTGGGGGAGTTTTGTTTGCAATTATTTTGATTTAGTTTGCATAAAGCATGGGACTAGGCATCCCGGTGACCAGCCATGTTCTCGTGAATGAGGAGCGGAGTCCACTCCTCTTGAGAATAACCCACCTAGCATGAAAGATATGGACAGCCCTAGTTGATACATGAGCTATTCGAGCATACAGAACAGAATTTCATTTGAAGTTTTAGAGGTTGGCACATACAAATTTACTTGGAACAGCAGGTAAATACCGCATATAGGAAGGTATGGTGGACTCATATGGCATAACTTTGGGGTTTAAGAGATTGGATGCACAAGCAGTATTCCCGCTTAGTACAAGTGAAGGCTAGCAAAAGACTGGGAAGCGACCAACCAGAGAGTGACAACAGTCATGACCATGCATTAAAATTAATAAACATTGCCACTATACCACATCACAACCATTTTAATAGCATGTTGGCACGCAAGGTAAACCATTATAACTCATAGATAATTAAGCATGGCATAAGTAACTATAATCTCTAATTGTCATTGCAAACATGTTCATTCATAATAGGCTGAATCAGGAACGATGAACTAATCATATTTACAAAAACAAGAGAGGTCGAGTTCATACCAGCTTCTCTCATCTCAATCAGTCCATCATATATCCTCATTATTGCCTTTCACTTGCACGACCGAACGGTGTGTAAAATAATAATAGTGCGAGTGCATTGGACTAAGTTGGAATCTGCAAGCATTCAATAAACATGAGAAGACAAGGCAATATGGGCTCTTGGTTAAATTAACAATAATGCATATAAGAGCCACTTTAACATTTTAATTATGGTCTTCTCCTATCGACCCCCAAAGGAAAGAAAAGAAATAAAAAACTATTTACGAGAAAGCTCCCAACAAGCAAAAAAGAAGAACGGTAAATCTTTTTGGGTTTTCTTTTAATTATTACTACTACGAGAATGAAAAGTAAACTAGCTAAAAGCTACAACTAATTTTTTTCGGTTTGTCTTAAGATAATTAACACACAAGAAGAAAGCATGAAAAGAAAATAAACTAGCATGGATAGTACAATGAAAAAGTATGAGCGCCGACAACTAGCAATGAGTGTGTGAACATGAATGTAATGTCGGTGAGAAATACGTACTCCCTCAAGCTTAGGCTTTTGGCCTAAGTTAGTTTATTGCCACGGCTAGCCTGGCGGATATCCATAGTGGTAACTGGGGTCGTACTGAGAAGAGGAGGACTCCGTTTGCCACTGGGTGGCAATCATCTCCGGATCCCACTGGTAATTAGACTGTCGTGGAAGATCAAATTGTGGTTCCGGCTCTAGTTCTGTGGTTGATGTAGAGTTCCGGTAGGCGTGAATGGCTGCCAACAGAACGAGATACTTTCTTACAGATAAATCAAACAAGGAAGGAGCAGGCAAGGTAATAGTCTCAGGGTGATGTTTATCAAAGAACAATTTATATTTAAGCGCCCCTTCCCTATTCTTAACAATAAAATCATGTGCTACCATACTCTTATAATCTAAGTAAACATTAGGCAGCAATTTTTCTTCTTTCTCATAATGCCTAATAGGTATGTTATAGTATGCAGCGAGGCGTGAAGCATAGATACCTCCAAAGATGGGGCCCTTTGTACGGTTCAGACTTAACCGTTTGGCAATAATACCGCCCATACTAATAGAGTTATCACGGAATAAACCATGGAACAGAATGAAAATATTAGGAACACTAAGGTTTCCACAGTTTCCGTGACCAATTAAGCAACGACTAGCAAATATTGCAAAGTAGTGTAAAACAGGAAAATGTATGCTAGTGATTCTTGCATCGGAAACCTTCCTAGTTTCCCCCACAGTAATAGTGTCAATAAAACCTTCCACATCTTTACGATGTGGTTCCTCTACCCTCGAAAGGTATTTTGCAAACCCTGCAAAATTCATATAATGACATCCTCTTAAACACATCATATAAATGAAACTCTATTGAAGGAGGTGATTCCTTAGGATAATAGTAGAAGTTTTGCACAAAAGTATTGGTGAGTAAGAGATACTGTTCGCGTTGGTCGCGGAGGAAGTCGGTGAGGCCTGCATTCCCAGCCAACTCGTAGAAATCATCATAAATCCCGGCTGTTCTTAAGAAATCATCACAAGGCCATTCACACGGCCGAATCTCCGTGATGCGAGGCAGATTATATTTGGGCCTCTGTGCTTCTTCACTTTGTTTTTCCTTCGAGCTTCGGCTCGATGAGCCCTCAAAAACCTCTTCGTTATTTTCTGAAAATTTCTGAAATTTTTAGTAACTTCAAATAAAAGTTAACCAAGCTCAACAAAATTGATAGCAACTACTCCTACAAGTGCCTAGAGCCTATATCATGCATTAGAACTACTTGGAACCATATAAATTTGACATGCAAGCTCAAGAACCTGGTCACCTAAGCAGCAAAAATATGCAATGAATAAAGAACTAGAACAAAAACTAATTGGGCCATTGGAGGAGTTACATAACAAGGAACAATCCCCCAAAGCAGTTTTATGAGAGGTGCTTTGAGCAACGAGATCAAAAATTGCAGCAAAATGAGCTAGAACTCGTTCTTGAGCTGGATGGTGATTTTTTTGGGAGGAACAAGAAGTGTGTGGGTGCAGGAATAAGTGGAGGGGAGCCACCATGGGCCCATGAGGCAGGGGGCGCGCCCCGGGGGGTGGGCGCGCCCTGGACCCTCGTGGCCAGGTGCTTGCTCCCCCTACTGTGTTCTCAGTGCCAGATATTCTCAAATATTCTAGAAAAAATCATATTTCATTTTCGGGGCATTCAGAGAACTTTTATTTTCAGGGTATTTTTATATTGCACGGATAAATCAGAAAACAGATAGAAAATACTAATTTTACTTTATTTTATTCTAAATAACAGGAAGTAAAAGGAGGGTACAGAAAGTTGAGCTTTCTAACTTCATCCATCTCATTCTCATCAAAAGGAATCCACTAACAAGGTTGATCAGGTCTTGTTAACAAACTCATTCCGGATAACATGGAATCGAAGAAATTTCGAATAACACTATGTTACCTTAACGGGGATATGCACATCCCCAACAATAAGAATATCATATTTATTCTTCACAGTAGGAAGAGGAAATTCAAAACCTCCAATAATAATAGTTGGAATTTTTCCAATAGATTTGATACTGTGAACTTGAGGTCGTTACCTCGGAATGTGTACCGTATGCTCATTACCATTAACATGAAAAGTGACATTGGCTTTGTTGCAATCAATAACAGCCCCTGCAGTATTCTAAAAGGGTCTTCCATGGATAATAGACATACTATCGTCCTCGATAATATCAAGAATAACAAAGTCCGTTAAAATAGTAACGTTTGCAACCACAACAGGCACATCCTCACAAATACCGACAGGTATAGCAGTTGATTTATCAGCCATTTGCAAATATATTTCAGTAGGTGTCAACTTATTCAAATCAAGTCTACGGTATAAAGAGAGAGGCATAACACTAACACCGGCTCCAAGATCACATAAAGCAGTTTTAACATAGTTTCTTTTAATGGAGCATGGTATAGTTGGTACTCCTGGATCTCCTAGTTTCTTAGGTATTCCACCCTTAAATGTATAATTAGCAAGCATGGTGGAAATTTCAGCTTCCGGTATCTTTCTTTTATTTGTGATAATATCCTTCATATACTTAGCATAAGGATTCGTTTTGAGCATATCAGTTAATCGCATACGCAAAAAGATAGGTCTAATCATTTCAGCAAAGCGCTTAAAATCCTCATCATCCTTTTTCTTGAATGGTTTAGGAGGGAAAGGCATGGGTTTCTGAACCCATGGTTCTCTTTCTTTACCGTGTTCCCTAGCAATAAAGTCTTTCTTATCATAACGTTGATTCTTTGATTGTGGGTTATCAAGATCAACAGCAGGTTCAGTTTCTACATCATTATCATTGCTAGGTTGAGCATCATCATGAACATCATTATTAATATTATCACTAGGTTCATGTTCATTACCAGATTGTGTTTCAGCATCAGAAATAGAAATATCATTTGGATTCTCAAGTTTGTCTATAACAGGTTCACTAGAATCATGCAAAGTCCTATCATTTTTCTTTTTCTTCTTCTTAGGAGGACTAGGTGCATCTACATTATTTCTCTAAGAATCTTGCTCAATTCTCTTAGGATGGCCTTCAGGATACAAAGGTTCCTGAGTCATTTTACCAGTTCTAGTAGCCACTCTAACAGCAAAATCATTATTCTTACTATTTAATTCGTTGAGCAAATCATTTTGAGCTTTAAGTACTTGTTCTACTTGAGTGGTAACCATAGAAGCATGTTTACTAATGAGTTTAAGTTCACCTTTAACTCTAGACATGTAATCACTCAAGTGTTCAATCATATAAGCATTGAGTTGCAATTTTCTACCAACATAAGCATTAAAGTTCTCTTGTTTGACAATAAAATTATCAAATTCATCTAAGCATTGGCTAGCAGACTTATAACGAGGAATATCACCTTCATCAAATCTATAGAGAGAATTTACCTTTACTACCTGTGTCGGGTTATCAAGATCATGTGTTTCTTCAATAGGTGATGGATTAAGACAATGTATTTCTTCAGCAGGCGGTAAATTAAGACCATGTATTTCTTCAATAGGGGTAAATTCTTAACATCTTCAGCTTTAATACCTTTTTCTTTCATAGATTTCTTTGCCTCTTGCATATCTTCAAGACTGAGAAATAGAACACCCCTCTTCTTCGGAGTTGGTTTAGGAATAGGCTCAAGAATTGACTCAGGAAGTGTCCAATTATTTTCATTAGTCAGCATATTATTCAGTAGAATTTCAGCTTCATCCGGTGTTCTTCCTGAAAACACAAACAACACAACTATCCAAGTGGCCCTTGGAAGCATCGGTTAGTCCATTATAAAAGATATCAAGTATTTCATTTTTCTTGAGAGGATGATCAGGCAAAGCATTCAGTAATTGGAGAAGCCTCCCCCAAGCTTGTGGGAGACTCTCTTCTTCAATTTGCACAAAATTATATATTTCCCTTAAGGCAACTCTTATGAGCGGGGAAATATTCAGCAGAGAAGTAATAAATCATATCCCGGGGACTACGCACACAACCAGGAGCAAGAGAATTAAACCATGTCTTAGCATCACCCTTTAATGAGAATGGAAATATTTTAAGGTTATAAAAGTAGCGAGTTCTCTCATCATTAGTGAATAGGGTGGCTATATCATTTAATTTAGTAAGATGTGCCACAACAGTTTCAGATTCATAGCCATAGAAAGGATCGGATTCAACTAAAGTAATTATCTCAGGATCAACAGAGAATTCATAGTCCTTATCGGTAACAAAGATAGGTGAAGTAGCATAAGCAGGATCATATTTCATTCTAGCATTCAGAGATTTTTGTTTCAGCTTAGCTACTAGTTTCTTAAGATCACTTCTATCATTGCAAGCAAGAAAGTCTCTTTTAGTTTCTTCGTCCATAATATAGCCCTTAGGCACAATAGGTAATTTATATTTATTAGGGGTAGAGCCTTCATCATTACTTTCATCAATATTATCAGTTTCAATAATTTCATTCTCTCTAGCCCTAGCAAGTTGTTCATCAAGAAATTCACCAAGTGGCGCAGTAGTATCAAGCATAGAAGTAGTTTCATCATAAGTATCATGCATAGCAGAAGTGGCATCATCAATAACATGCGACATATCAGAATTAATAGCGGTAGCAGGTTTAGGTGTCGCAAACTTACTCAAAACAGAAGGAGAATCAAGTGCAGAGCTAGATGGCAGTTCCGTACCTCCCCTCGTAGTTGAGGGATAAATTTTTGTTTTCTCGTCTTTCAAGTTATTCATAGTGACCAGCAGATATAAATCCCAAGTGACTCAAACAATAGAGCTATGCTCCCCGGCAACGGCGCCAGAAATTAGTCTTGATAACCCACAAGTGTAGGGGATCGCAAGCGACTTTTCGAGGGTAGAGTATTCAACCCAAATTTATTGATTCGATACAAGGGGAGCCAAAGAATATTCTCAAGTATTAGCGGCTGAGTTGTCAATTCAACCACACCTGGAAACTTAATATCTACAGCAAAGTGTTTAGTAGCAAAGTAATATGATAGTAGTGGTAACGATAGCAAGGCTAACGGTAGCAAAAGTAATATTTTTGGGTTTTTGTAGTGATTGAAACAATAGAACGGAAAAGTAAATAAGCAGAGAACAATATGTGAAAAGCTCGTAGGCATTGGATCGGTAATTATGTCGGACACGGTTCATCATGTAACAGTCATAACATAGGGTGACAGAGAACTAGCTCCAATTCATCAATGTAATGTAGGCATGTATTCCGAATATAGTCATATGTGCTTATGGAAAAGAACTTGCATGACATCTTTTGTCCTACCCTCCCGTGGCAGCGAGGTCCTATTGGAAACTAAGGGATATTAAGGCCTCCTTTTAATAGAGTACCGGAACAAAGCATTAACACATAGTGAATACATGAACTCCTCAAACTACGGTCATCACCGGGAGTGGTCCCGATTATTGTCACTTCGGGGTTGCCGGATCATAACGCATAGTAGGTGACTATAGACTTGCAAGATAGGATCAAGAACTCACATATATTCATGAAAACATAATAGGTTCAGATCTGAAATCATGGCACTCGGGCCCTAGTGACAGCCATTAAACATAGCAAAGTCACATCAATCTCAGAACATAGTGGATACTAGGGATCAAACCCTAACAAAACTAACTCGATTACATGATAGATCTCATCCAACCCATCATCGTCCAGCAAGCCTACGATGGAATTACTCACGCACGGCGGTGAGCATCATGAAATTGGTGATGGAGGATGTTTGATGATGACGACAGCGACGAATCCACCACTCCGGAGCCCCGAACGGACTCCAGATCAGCCCTCCCGAGAGAGTTTAGGGCTTGGCGGCGGCTCCGTATCATAAAACGCGATGAATCCTTCTCTCTGATTTTTTTCTCCCCGAACACGAATATATAGAGTTGGAGTTGAGGTCGGTGGAGCACCAGGGGGCCCACGAGGCAGGGGGGCGCGCCCCCACCCTCGTGGACAGGGTGTGGGCCCCCTGGCCTTGATTCTTTCGCCAGTATTTTTCTTATTTTCCAAAAATAAGTTCCGTGGAGTTTCAGGTCATTCCGAGAACGTTTGTTTCTGCACATAAATAACACCATGGAAAGTCTGCTGAAAACAGCGTCAGTCCGGGTTAGTTCCATTCAAATCATGCAAGTTAGAGTCCAAAACAAGGGCAAAAGTGTTTGGAAAAGTAGATACAACAGAGACGTATCACCAGCAGATATAAATCCCAAGTGACTCAAAGAATAGAGCTATGCTCCCCGGCAACGGCGCCAGAAAATAGTCTTGATAACCCACAAGTATAGGGGATCGCAATAGTTTTCAAGGGTAGAGTATTCAACCCAAATTTATTGATTCGATACAAGGGGTGCCAGAGAATATTCTCAAGTATTAGCAGCTGAGTTGTCAATTCATCCACACCTGGAAACTTAATATCTACAGCAAAGTGTTTAGTAGCAAAGTAATATGATAGTAGTGGTAATGGTAGCAAAAGTAAAAAATTTGGGTTTTGTAGTGATTGTAACAATAGCAACGGAAAAGTAAATAAGCGAAGAACAATATGTGAAAAGCTGGTTGGCATTGGATCGGTGATGGATAATTATGTCAGATGTGGTTCATCATGTAACATTTATAACATAGGGTGACACAGAACTAGCTCCAATTCATCAATGTAATGTAGGCATGTATTCTGAATATAGTCATACGTGCTTATGGAAAAGAACTTGCATGACATCTTTTGTCCTACCCTCCCGTGGCAGCGGGGTCCTATTGGAAACTAAGGGATATTATGGCCTCCTTTTAATAGAGTACCGGAACAGAGCATTAGCACATAGTGAATACATGAACTCCTCAAACTACGGTCATCACCAGGAGTGGTCCCGATTATTGTCACTTGAGGTTGCGGATCATAACACATAGTAGGTGACTATAGACTTGCAAGATAGGATCAAGAACTCACATATATTCATGAAAACATAATAGGTTCAGATCTGAAATCATGGCACTCGGGCCCTAGTGACAAGCATTAAGCATATCAAAGTCATAGCAACATCAATCTCAGAACATAGTGGATACTAGGGATCAAACCCTAACAAAACTAACTCGATTACATGGTAAATCTCATCCAACCCATCACCGTCCAGCAAGCCTACAATGGAATTAGTCACGCACGGCGGTGAGCATCATGAAATTGATGATGGAGGATGGTTGATGATGACGACGGCGACGGATTCCCCTCTCCGGAGCCCCGAACGGAATCCAGATCATCCCTCCCGAGAGAGTTTAGGGCTTGGCGGCGGCTTTGTATCGTAAAACGCGATGAATCCTTCTCTCTGTTTTTTTTCTCCCGAACATGAATATATGGAGTTGGAGTTGAGGTTGGTGGAGCTCCAGGGGGCCTACGAGGCAGGGGGCGCCCAGGGGGGCAGGCGCGCCTCACAACCTCGTGGACAGGGTGTGGGCACCCTGGTCTTGATTCTTTCGCCAATATTTTTTATTATTTCCAAAAATAATCTCCGTTGAGTTTCAGGTCATTCCAAGAACGTTTGTTTCTGCACATAAATAACACCATGGCAATTCTGCTGAAAACAACGTCAGTCCGGATTAGTTCCATTCAAATCATGCAAGTTAGAGTCCAAAACAAGGGCAAAAGTGTTTGGAAAAGTAGATACGACGGAGATGTATCATCACACCAGCAAGACGAAGGCACGACTACA
This sequence comes from Aegilops bicornis, assembly GCA_021605145.1. NCBI lineage: Eukaryota > Viridiplantae > Streptophyta > Magnoliopsida > Poales > Poaceae > Aegilops > Aegilops bicornis. Next base: position 644,235,696 of record CM038674.1, read on the forward strand.
CCAGTCAAAGCCGCTATTGTAAGTCCATAATCCTCATGCCTTTTAACTATTACTTACTCTGACTCGTGCCTTGAACTGCATGGTTTGCAGCCAATGTCTATTACTCTTTTCAATTTTATACACAATTTTCTTAGCGTATCATTGCACCTTACAAGGTTTAAAAGAGAGGAGTGATGTTCCTTTGATCTTGACCTTTAATCTAGTTCCGTGCTGGACTTGCCCACACAATGTTACAATTTCATGTTTGTCTGTTCTCAGTTGTTTTGTGATATGAATGATGTCATATTATGCTTGCCGTATTATAAACTTGGTCTGTTTATCCTTAGCTGTCAATACAATGTGAAGAAATAGACAATACATTAGCCATGGTACATGGTCATATGTTTGGAACCTGGTTTTATTATGTACTTTGCAGTAAAATACAACTAATATTTTACATGGGTTCACCAGAATAAGTTCTGTATATAGACCGAAGCTATTTTTTTTGGTTTTGCTGCCTCCTTAATATCTTCTATTGTGGTACTACTAATGTAAAAACTCAACTTTTCAGCAAGCTATGGAAAAAATGGTGGAACCGCCACCTTCTGAAGGTGGAGAGGCAACTATAATCGCAATGTCAGCTCTTGCTGCAGTGGGTCAGTACCTGTCCACTAATAGTGCCAAAAGCACATTCCTGCGTAATACTGGGTTGGTTGTTAAGGCAATCTCATCCAAACTGCCTCATGATCAAGATATGCAAGCTCAAAACAATGTTTTATCTGCGCTCCAGACACAAGTTCGTTCCCTAACAGAGACCCTTTGTGAAACAAGGACAGACATTGTTCGATGTCGTCAAGATATGCATGGTTTTGAAACCAGACTATCAAACATTTGCTATGTTGTTCAGGAGCCTAGGAGAAATGAAGGCGAAGGTTATGGTGCTCCATCGGACAATACATCATGAAAACGTAACAGTCAGGTCAAATGTGAAGCTTACAAATTACGGTGGTGCATTTATACGCCCATCTTGTTAACTTTTATGCCAACCTTCCTTTTGTTTTGTAGTTGTAATTTTTTTTGTTGCGATACAAAATTTGTTCTTAATGTGCAGCCACCAGCTGAAGAAAACAGCAAGCCATTTTTGTATAGTGTAGGTTGTTCCCTATATTTGCACTGGTAGCGATCTTTGATGCCCAGTAGATGTAATCTGTACAATCGCATTAATAGCCTAGCAATAGTTTCGGGCTTATTTATTTCCTAGTCTTCTTTTTCCCTGGTTTGCTAGTGGCCGCAACAACCATGGGCCATATACTGACCGTGGTAACCATGACCCTGCTACGGGGCGTAGGATCCATGGGCCTCCTATGGGCCGTCTTTAAATGGGCCTCCAACACGGCCATAGAATTTGTGGGCCTCGGGCCGTCGGATAAATGGGTCTACATGGGCTGTAAACGGGCGTAATTGGTATGGGCCCAGCACGGTAACGGGCCGTTAACAGGCCGGAGGACAGCAAAGGCTTAATTATGTCATAGGCATAACGGGTCGTTAATGGGCCATAATATAGGACGGGCTGGAAACTACGCAACGGGTTAACAAGCCAGGAACAGGCCGACTCTTGCCACAGGCCGAATTTGGCCCATTAGGGGAACAGGCCAGTAACGGGCCGGAAGTAATCGAGGGCCGGAAAGGAGCCAAAGGACGTATGGCCCGTTAGTAGGCCGAAAGCTAACACGGGCTGGAAACGTTCCATGTAAATCATGGGCCGTTAACGGGTACAAAGAATTTTACTGTTTATTCTGGGCTAGAGTCACCGTGGGCCTTTAAAGGGCCTAAAGATCTGAAAGGCCTCATATGAAATTTGAAAGACGTCGTGGGCCATACATGGGCCGAAAGTGAAACGGGTTGGTGTTATATTTGACGGCCCACATGACATTGTTGGGCCGATTTCGGGTAGGCCCTAACGGGCCATGAGTTATCGGGCCGTAAAATGGGCTATTTGTGAAGAGACTGTTAACAGGCTTTTCATGGGCCAGCCCGCTAACTTTTGACCAAGTCAAATGGGTCGGCCTTTGTAAGCTAAATGGGCCGGTGGTGGGCCGTCGCACGTGTCGACATATTATAGGCGCCTATCTGACACACTGACGAGCTGACACGTGTTTCCTCCGGCCAATCAGAATTTTACACGTGGAAATTTCCCATTGGTCTGGGCTGTTAATGGGTTATGGGATCCAAAACCGGACCCGATAGCTCAATGGCGTTCCGTTACTGTGGATGCCACGTGTCGGTCACCCTTGATGAAAGCACTTCTGGGACGCGCGATTTATCGTCATGGAAGTGGATACTTCCGTGATGATAATTTTGGTAATGTCATGGAACACTTCTCTGACGGCATGGTATGACTATCTTGATTCTGTCATAAAATTGTCATGGATGCACATGCATGACAGAAAACGTGACCTATTGTGACAAACACGTATCATCACGGAAGTGTATTTTTTTGTAGTGGTATGACACCTAGATCGGATATGAACTCCTTCATCCAGACTCCTTCATTTGCTGCTTTCGAAGCAGCTATGTATTCCGGTTCACACGTAGATCCCGCCATGACACTCTGCTTAGAACTGCACCAACTGACAGCTCCACCATTCAATATAAACACGTATCCGGTGTGTGACTTAGAGTCATCCGGATCAGTGTCAAAGCTTTCATCTACGTAACCATTTACGATAAGCTCTTTGTCACCTCCATAAACAAGAAACATATCCTTAGTCCTTTTTAGGTATTTCAGGATGTTCTTGACTGCTGTCCAGTGATCCACTCCTGGATTACTTTGGTACCTCCCTACTATACTTATAGCAAGGCACACATCAGGTCTAGTACACAGCATTGCATACATGATAGAACCTATGGCTGAAGCACAGGGAATGACTTTCATTTTCTCTCTATCTTCTGCAGTGGTTGGGCATTGAGTCTCACTCAACTTCACACCTTGTAACATAGGCAAGAACCCTTTCTTTGACTGGTCCATTTTGAACTTTTTCAAAATCTTCTCAAGGTATGTACTTTGGTAAAGTCCAATTAAGCGTCTTGATCTATCTCTATAGATCTTGATGCCCAATATATAAACAGCTTCACCGAGGTCTTTCATTGAAAAACTTTTATTCAAGTATCCTTTTATGCTATACAGAAATTCTATATCATTTCCAATCAACAATATGTCATCCACGTATAATATTGGAAATGCTACAGAGATCCCACTCACTTTCTTGTAAATACAGGCTTCTCCAAAAGTCTGTATAAAACCATATGCTTTGATCACACTATCAAAACGTTTATTGCAACTCCGAGAGGCTTGCACCAGTCCATAAATGGATCGCTGGAGCTTGCACACTTTGTTAGCATCCTTTGGATCGCCAAAACCTTCTGGTTGCATCATATACAACTCTTCTTCCAGAAATCCATTCAGGAATGTAGTTTTGACATCCATTTGCCAAATTTCATAATCATAAAATGCGGCAATTGCTAACATGATTCGGACAGACTTAAGCATCGCTACGGGTGAGAAAGTCTCATCGTAGTCAACTCCTTGAACTTGTCGAAAACCTTCGGCAGCAAGTCGAGCATTGTAGACAGTAACATTACCGTCAGCGTCAGTATTCTTCTTGAAGATCCATTTATTCTTGATGGCTTGCCGATCAACGGGCAAGTCAACCAAAGTCCACACTTTGTTCTCATACATGGATCCCATCTCAGATTTCATGGCCTCAATCCATTTCGTGGAATCTGGGCTCACCATCGCTTCTTCATAGTTCGTAGGTTCGTTATGGTCTAGTAACATAACGTCCAGAACAGGATTACCGTACCACTCTGGTACGTATCTTACTCTGATTGACCTACGAGGTTCGGTAGTAACTTGATCTGAAGTTTCATGATCACTATCATTAGCTTCCCCACTAATTGGTGTTGGAATCACTGGAACTGATTTCTGTGATGAGGTAATCAGTTTCACATAAGCATCGCAGCTCCAAACTTTCAGAAACGACAACTTGGGTTTCTTGCCAAACCACAGTTCATATGGCACTACTGCAGGATGCTGCTAACGTGACGCTACGATCAGAGACCCTTCGAGAAACTGTGTGCGATGCCATAATTGCAAACGGTGGTGTATGAAAACCATCAGAAATGTGTAAAACGTTTGAGGTGGAGGACGCATCAAACACGGTTCAGATTTTAGTTGCGTGTGCGATGTAGGGCATACGGTTCAGTTCAATTAACTGTTTGCGGTGAGGATGAACAAAAGAAACGGGCAGCCAGATGAAGGCGTGTACGATACACAGCATACGGTTCACTCGGATGAACTGTTTGTGATTAGGCAACACAAAATAAACGGGCAGCCAGATGAAGGTGTGTGCGATATACAGCATACGGTTCACTCGGATGAACTGTTTGTGATTAGGCAACACAAAAGAAACGATCAGCCAGATCAAGGTGTGTGTGATTGAGGGCATACACTTCAGAAGTATTAACTGTTTGTGATTAGGCAACAGAACAGAAATGGGTAAGCCAGATCAAAGTGTCTGCGATTGATGGCATTCACTTCACATGGATAAACTATTTGCAATTAGCCACAACAAACTGAAACTGTTAGATAGATCAACGTGTGTGCACTACACGGGCACACCCATTCTAATTAAAAGAAGCGTGCATGATGGTAATAACGAGCGCACACGGTTTTTGGAACAAGACGTGTGCTGACATTGCCTATTGCGGTGCACCCTATGGTGCAAACGCATACGTCTGTGACGAGAAGGCGTACGTGCCCACGTTACGCCTTCCGGGGATAGTGCCGCACTTATAACCGTCAGTAAATTTTGAGCATGCGTCCCGTCACATTCCAAATTGCAAACCTGTTCACACCGATCAAAACCTAAATGGTTTCCCACTTAGGAGTGTATTACTACGCGGTTATAAATACTACTACTCCAAGATGACTGCACATTCCTCCTCAACTCCTCATCCACAAAAAGTCAAAAACAAACAAGTCATTCATCATCGTTCCCTTGCATCCGCCATAGCCAGCGTGAGTTCTGGGTCGAGAGATTGCCACCAGGGAGAGGCGAGCCTGGAAGTGGGAGCACGAGAGATGTCCCGCCTCGCCGCGATAGCAGCCAACATGTGCGGCCGCACGGCCGTAGCAGCAAAGAGGTCCCGCCACACTGCCGAAGCTGCACAGAGGACCCGCCGGGCCATTGATGCAGCAGACTAGTCTGGCCGCGCCGCGGAAGCAGAAGAGATGTCCCTCCACGCCGCGAATGCAGCAGAGATGTCCTCCCTTGCCGCGGTGGCCTGGGAAAATGCCTCGCGGGCAGGTGAGGACTCTTACAGGTGCGTGCGTGCCCTCGTCCTTAGGCAGATGAATCAGATCTCCAGGTGGGCGAGGTTGCAGGATGACTTGCAAGCCTCGTTTGAACAGTCTACCGACGTCATCCGGCAACTAAATGAGAGCAATGCGAAGCTCCGGGCCGAGCGCGGCCTGCTGATGGCAAAGATCGTCGGAAGTGCGGAGCAGTAGGAGCAGACCACTGCCTTGTTGAAGAGGACCGGCGTCATCGTCGAGAAACTTATGGACGAGAATGACATGCTGCGCAACGAGCACAGAAGGCTAGTGGAGGAATCCGTGGATGCTCTCAACCAGCATCTTGAGGACAAGAAAGAGCTCGTCGCCGCCCGCCGCGGAGACTAGTTGTCTTCCTTCTTCTTTTGCCCTTGTGTATATTAGGCGTTGCTGCATGTGGCTTTTTTAATTATTTTTATAAATATGTAAGACAATTACTATCCAACATAATCGTCCTTATATTCATCATGCTTGCTATAAGTCGCAGTCGATGCTATATAGGTCCGTCAGATCTTACATCAAGATCTGTGCAAAACTTTCTTTTCAGATTTTCATTTTTCTCTCTTAAATCTCAGTCCAATGAGAGATATAGCCACGCCGTAGAACAGGTGCTTGGGCGCCATTAATGGAGACGTTGGGAGGGAGGTGCGCGGCGCGTAGCGGTCAAGAGGGCTCTCCTCCCGCTGAGCATGCGCAGGGGTCTGATCACACGCCTCCCGTACTCAAATAGCTACCCCGCACGGCACCTCCTAGCCAATAAAAAAGGGGACGCGTGGCCGCACGTAATTGGTAAGTCGAGCATACGGTTTCAATAATACTTGTGTTTCCGATTTGTAACGTGACATCACTTGTTCCAAAATGACTTTGTTGATTGTTAATGTGTGTATACCGCCGTCGGACAGAAAAATTACCACAACATGTTGGTGCCATGTCATGAGACCATGCCGAGTTTCATGATTTTCAGGCGTGTTTTGGAATTACAGGAATTAAAAAACCAATTTTCTCAATCTTTCCAACCGAGCCACGACGCCTAGATGTTTGAATTTCACTCCCATCTCTTGCATGGGACCTAGCAATTCACCCAAGGACACACATGTGATTTTTCAAACAAGTTTGGTGCACTGGAGCATGTGCTTGTAGTTCAAATTTGAATTATGCACATTAAATGCCTAGAAACTCAATTAATGTATAAAAAAGACCAAATGAATCCGGAATAATTCCAAAATTTAGCACGGTACTACTATTTGGTCTAATCTGGCTGTGTAAAAAATTAAGGCGGGAGAAGACAGTGTACGTATGTTGTTTCGCACACGGAGGTGACACGTTCCCTCTTGGAACCAGGAGCCTTCTTGAGGGAAACTCCGGTTTGAAGCTTACACCAAAGCTTGTCCCAATTCGGCCAAAAAATTACCGCAGCATGTTGGTGCCATGTCATGACACCATGCCAAGTTTCATGATTTTCAGGCGTGTTTTGGAATTACAGGAATTAAAAAACCAAGTTTCTCTATCTTTTCGGCCGAGCCACGACGCCCAGATGTTTGAATTTCACTCCAATCTCTTGCATGGGACCTAGAAATTCACCCAAGGACACACATGTGATTTTTCAAACAACTTTGGTGCACTAGAGCTTGTAGATCAAATTTGAATTATGCACATTAAATGCCCAGAAACTCAATTAATGTATAAAAAAGGCGAAATGAGCCCGGAATAATTCCAAAATTTAGCATGGTACTTCTATTTGGTCTAATCTGGCTGTGTAAAAAAATTAAGGCGGGGGAATGCAGTGTAAGTATGTCGTTTCGCACAAAGAGGTGACACGTTCCCTCTCGGAACCATGAGCCTTCTTGAGGGAAGATCCGGCTTGCAAGAAGCTTACACACAAGCTTGTCCCAATTCGGCCAAAAATATTACCGTAGCATGTTGGTGCCATGTCATGACACCATGCCAAGTTTCATGATTTTTAGGCATGTTTTGGAATTGCAGGAATTAAAAAACCAAGTTTCTCAATCTTTCCGGCCGAGCCACGACGCCCAGATGTTTGAATTTCACTCCAATCTCTTGCATGAGACCTAGAAATTCACCCAAGGACACACATGTGATTTTTCAAACAACTTTGGTGCACTGGAGCCTGTGCCTGTAGTTCAAATTTGAATTATGCACATTAAATGCCCGAAACTTCAGTTAATGTATAAAAAGGCCAATCGAGCCGGAATAATTCCAAAATTTAGCACGGTACTTCTATTTGGTCTAATCTGGCTGTGTAAAAAAAATTAAAGGCGGGAGAAGGCGATTATGCATTATGTCGTTTCGCACACGGAGGTGACACGTTCCCTCTCGGAACCAGGAGCCCTTGAGGGAAGCTCCAATTTGCAATAAGCTTACACCAAACCTTGTCCCAATTCGGCCAAAAAAATTACCGTAGCATGTTGGTGCCATGTCATGACACCATGCCAAGTTTCATGATTTTCAGCCGTGTTTTGGAATTACAGAAATTAAAAAACCAAGTTTCTCAATCTTTCCGGCCGAGCCACGATGCCCAGATGTTTGAATTTCACTCCAATCTCTTCCATGGGACCTAGAAATTCACCCAAGGACACATGTGATTTTTCAAACCTTTGGTGCACTTGATCCTGTGCTTGTAGTTCAAATTTGAATTATGCACATTAAATGCCCAGAAACTCAATTAATGTATAAAAAAGGCCAAACGAATCCGGAGTAATTCAAAAATTTAGCACGGTACTTCTATTTGGTCTAATCTGGCTGTGTAAAAAAAAAAAGGCGGGGAGAAGGCGTTATGCATTATGTCGTTTACGCTGCGGAGGTGACACGTTCCCTCTCGGAACCACAAGCCTTCTTGAGGGAAGCTCCGGTTTGCAAGAAGCCTACACCAAAGCTTGTCCCAATTCGGTCAAAAAAATTACCGCAGCATGTTGGTGCCATGTCATGAGACCATGCCAAGTTTCATAATTGTCAGGCATGTTTTGGAATTACAGGAATTAAAAAACCAAGTTTCTCAATCTTTTCGGCCGAGCCACGACGCCCAGATGTTTGAATTTCAGTCCCATCTCTTGCATGGGACCTAGAAATTGACCCAAGGACACACATGTGAGTTTTCAAACAACTTTGGTGCACTGGAGCCCGTGCTTGTAGTTCAAATTTGAATTATGCACATTAAATGCTCAGAAACTCAATTAATGTATAAAAAGGCCAAACGAAACCGGAATAATTCCAAAATTTAGCACGGTACTTCTATTTGGTCTAATCTGCCTGTGTAAAAAAATTAAGGCGGGAGAAAGGGTGTCACGTATGTCGTTTTGCACACGGAGGTGACACGTTCCCTCTCGGAACCAGGAGCCTTCTTGAGGGAAGCTCCGGTTTGCAAGAAGCTTACACCAAAGCTTGTCCCAATTCGGCCAAAAAATTACTGCAGCATGTTGGTGCCATGTCATGACACCATGCCAAGTTTCATGATTTTCAGCTGTGTTTTGGATTTACAGGAATTAAAAAACCAAGTTTCTCAATCATTCCGGCCGAGCCACGACACCGAGATGTTTGAATTTTATTCCCATTTCTTGCATGGGACCTATAAATTCACCCAAAGACACACATGTGATTTTTCAGCAAACTTTGGTGCATTGGAGCATGTGCTTGTAGTTCAAATTTGAATTATGCACATTAAATGCCCAGAAACTCAATTAATGCATAAAAATGCCAACGAACCTGGAATAATTCCAAATTTAAACACGACACTCATGTACTAGTTGCATGTTCACTGTACGTAAATGTTCTAGCAATTAAAACACCATCCTTTCACTCCGTAACACCATTTTGTCTTTCAAAACATAATGAAAAAATCAGGTATACCACAAACAGTTTACTTGAAAGAATCGCGCGGGATGCGCTATAAAATATCTTGGCGCACCGTCTTGTCTTGCTTACACAGGAAGCTTCGTCATCTACAGTCCACCACCCCCGCTTGAACCACACTTGTGCGCCAGTTTCTCGCGGCACCGAGCGAAATTTTTTTGCCACCGCGGAAATATCTATCTCCCCGCCCCCTCCCTCCTACCAAAAGCCACATTCCCACTATTCCTCCTTGCTTTCCAAGTTCAAACCTTCACTGCTGCTTACTGGTAGCTCAACCTCCTTGCTAGCGACCCTTCTTCTTGCAGGGCCGCCTCCTCGTCGGCTACCCTTCTTCTTGCAGCCTCGCCTCCTCGCCGGCGACCCTTCTTCTTGAAGCGCCACCTCCTCGCCTGCGACCCTTCTTCTTGCTGCGCGGCCTCCTCGCCGCTGACCCTTCTTCTTGCTGCTGTCACACCCTAATTTTCATGCCACAACACTTGAGCTAATAAATCGTGATAAAGTATGGTTTGGCAAAAACTTTTGCATTATTTGGCTTTTTTATTTGAGTGGGTTTTCTCTCTATGTCTTCAAGTGCTCTTAAAAGTCAACATATCTTCACCTTCTATACTTCATCTCCTTGCCCCAAGCTTCTGCCCAATGATCATGCCATGTGTATAGTGCAATATAGGATTTTCTTACAAAAATAATTTGGCCAAAAATTATTTTCTAAAATTAGTTTTCCAAAAACCCCTGAATTGAGGATTACACTGCATGTACTTGATTTGGGGTATGAAAAATATTTAAAATGGTATATTTGAAATCTATTAGATATAGGATTCCCATAAACCACAAAAATATAATTTTAAAAGTAATTTTCCTATTTTATTTAGAAGCTTTTTCTTAAGGCGGAAATGGTCTTTAATAGGAAAATTATTTTATTGTTTTAAAAATATTTGACAAAAATCAGGGTAACTCAGTGGGCATATTTCCCATATATAAGAGTTTCAACACATGGTCATGTTCAAAATATTGGACAAAACCTCCCAAAACCATTTCTGCCCATTTCAAGGATTTGAAATATTTTTACAGGAAATATTTTCATAAAAATCCAAGGAAAATCCAGCAAGTCACAAATTCATATTGTGATCACCTTGAAAAGCCTCATGTCAATTAAAGTCATTTTGGTTCACCAAAATGCCCCAAAACTCCCTCTCGACTGTAATCAAATTTGAACAACTTTGTACTACCAGCTTTCTCTCCTTGACCCCAACTTTGGTGAGCATGTTCACATGACCAAATGAGGCCATTACACCAAGTGGTGCATCAAGGAGAAGTGATTTGCTCAACTAGATCTACACAAGTTCATTTTTGCTAATTTCTAGGGTTTGCCAAAGTTTCATTAGCAAACTCTTCCAAATGAGCTCATCTTCCTTTTACCCTGTCATTTTGTCATGAAAAACACCCCTGACAAGTGCCACAAGAAGTAAATTAGTGCAAGTACCCCAAAACCATATCAAACACCTTCTGCCACTTTTCAAAAATCACCATTTTGATCACTAACACTATTCTCCTTGAACTCAACTCTTTACCACAACTCCTCCTAGTCCTCTTCTACCTCCAGTAACTCTCCCTTGTCCTCGGCTCAATGATTGAGGGGTGAAACCTCCACATTTACCCCTCTGGACAACCACAGCACCCTTCTCTCTCACCCCTCTTCTCTCAACAGAGCCCCTTCAGAGCATCCAAGGCTCCATCTCCTTTCTTTACTCTCCCACACCTGCTAGACACCAATGGACGTGCCCACTGTGCATATAAAATGGCATGCTGGCCATTTGCATGCTCTGGAGCGTGCTACAATGCGCTCCCGCACTGTAGCCGCCCCCTGCCAACCATCTCCGGCCACCTCGGCTCTCCCCCTCACGCCAGACGATGCGCCTCGACGTCCACGGCACGCCATGGCCTGGTCCCCTTCCTCCTTCTCCCTCCTGTGACCTCCCTCGCACGCGCGCCGGCCGCCCGCAAGCTCCAATGCACGGCCTCACACGCGCGACCCCTCTGGAGCCTTCCCCGCTCCTTCCCTTCCCTCCTCTGGACATAGACCTCATCCACGAATGGCCCAGACTCACCCTCGTGTGCCCACACGGCCTCTGGTCTCGCCTGTGACCTCGCCGGCGCACGAGTCCACGGTGGACCGGCGCCCGGCTATAAAAGCTCGCCCCAGGTCTCTCTCTTGACATCCACCTCCTTCTCACACCCCCAAGCACGCGCCCGCACCACCCAATCAACCTCGGAGAGCTTCTATGCTCGGGATCGACCGGAGCTCCGCCGCCTCGGTCGACCGCTGATCTCGCCGTACAGCCCCTCTCCGCCCCCGCTCTTGCTCGATCTGGAACCACCAGACCTCACTGACCCATTCCCCTCTTTCTCCCGCTCCCATTGCAGCTCGAAACGAGCTAACCAGGCTCCTCCCGAGGCCCTTCCGCCGGCTTCCTCGTCGCCGGTGAACCCCTGCACTCCGGCGACCGCCTCCACCTCCACCCGAACGGCGACTCCGCCCTGACCACGCCGGTGCCCTCGGATCGCCCCGCCGTCAACCACAGTGACGCCGGTGAGCTCGCCGCCCTCTCTGACCCGAGGTTGAAGACGACGGCCGTGGGGCCCATCAGTCAGCCTCACGTCCTGACGTGTGGGTCCCACATATCAGGTTTAAAACACTGCAGACGCGCCTTGCCGGTTATTGCGTCGGTGAGACGTATTTCCCAAATACGCCTTCGACATGGCAGCCTCGCACGGGCTGAATTCCCTCTGGGCCTACTGCACTGTGGCCTTTCTGGCCCAGTGGCACAGTGCCACTTTTCTTTTTCCTTTTTTTGTCTGTTTTATAAAAAATCCATAGGATAAAATATTTATCCAAATGGAATATAATTCCAACTCCTAAAATCTTAGAATAATTCCACCTATTTATTGATGTAACATTCATGCACACCCATCACACTTTTCTGTACTGTTCAAATTTAAATTCAAATTTGAGCATTTAAATCCTTCTTTGAAAATCCATTTCCACTATTCCTTAACTCCAAATCCAAAACTAGGAATTTTCCCATTCTTAGATTTCCCCCTAGTATTTATCAAAAATAAGTTGACATTTTTCTGAGCACTTTGGTTTTTCCGTTTTACTATTGCCTTATTTTCTCGTTATTTTCTTGCGACGAATAGATCCCATATTTGACGAAGTAGTTGGATAAGAAGAAGGAGAAGGACTTGAAGAATTTGAAGACCAAGGCAAGCAGCCCTTTGACCATGTCTATGAAACCCTTTTTATGCATGTCATATAGCACTTTTTGCTTGCATCGGGGACATGATACTGTGATGACCACACGGGGTGGTTTGCCACCGTTACTTCCTCGTTGATACATGCATTGTGCATGACCCTACCTTCTTATGAGGGTTATGCCGGTGGGGGTAGATAGGATGCTAAGTAGTTCTACGCAAAAAGGGACGGGGATATGCATGGTGATAGGAGACAAAGTATTTTCAATAGACTTTTCGAAAACCCCATCGGGTGCCACTTATGCCCGGGGGAGATGATGAGTTGGGTAGCCACTTGATGACGAATTGGTGTACCGAGGCAAGTGTGTGTTGTTTTCAAAACGGATTGGTTTAAGTTGCGACCGTTATTCCAACCTTACATGCACAACCACTCTACCCTTGTATGGGAAAGGGCATTATTGATTACCTAGGCCGATACTAGCTTGGAGCCTGCATTACTAGTGACGGGGGAGAGTTGGTGCTCTCTCTCGGGACGGGGTCGTGCCAGGTAGGGCGGCCATGACTGTTTTTACAGGGCACCGGATACACCGTTGCGTCCCCTCTTGGATGTTACGATCTCGAGTGAGTCTCGTATGATGTACATCATGAGGATACGGAACAACGAGTGGACTCCTGGTTAGTGTCGTTTGGATAAGTGGGAAGATCTACTTGGGTCAAGTCAAAGGACTTGACATGATTGAGTTGGGTTGATGCCCTCTCTATTTATGTTGATATATGTAACCTGTCCTCATGGTTACTTGAATTCTCCTGATGCATGTCTTACAAATTGTTGAACATGCCATTGCACTCAAAACTAGCTTTTACGCAAAATTTACCTATATCATGCATAGTTACATCTTGGACCAAAACATGGGTTGCTTGTGAGTACATTCAAAGTACTCATTGGCTAGCCACTGGATATGTAAATGGCCAGGCATGGAAGAACAGGAGTTCGAATAAGAGTTCTTTGGAGACGAACATGCGAACTAGGGCGTTTCGGTCGAGAATGCTGTAGGGTTAAGGCAGATGGCATGGGTTCTACTTATCGCATTTAAGAGTTCCGCTGCTTGTGTTTCATTTGATGTTCAGCCCTTAAGGCTTTATCAATGTAAGGCTTGACCGTAATGGTCATAATTTGTGTAAAACGGTATGTATGGATGTAAGACTCTTGTTATTCAGCTTTTGTGTGTTCAGTGAGCATTGATCTCTGGGATCACTGTACACGTGCATTCGGTGATCTCGACTTATGCGTCGGGATCCCCACAGAGCTGGTATCAGAGCCATCCTGACTGTAGGAAGCCTTAGTTAGCATGGGCGTTAGATAGGACAAAACCCGTTTTGCAAAACCCTCTATACTCCTCTTCTTTTCTGAGATTTCCCAAACCTAAGGGATATTTTTCCTTAATGACCTATCCTATTCAACTTTTGTAGATGGTCGTCGCCCCCTTGAGACTCCTTATGACAGGGTTTCCATCCCTCCTAAAAGACTGCCTCCAACAATGCCACTATCCCTTGCTGCCCATATACACCCTGCATGAACTGGAAAATGATGTGCTCGAAAAGGAGTTCTACGCCAAGGTTTTTGTTCCTGCCAAGACCTCACCCCAGGGGTGGTTCTTCATTGGACCACCTATGCCAACAAGAGACCTGGCCATTCAGCAAGTGGCATATGAAGCGCTCCTCCGTCTTCGAGACCTCCTTCCAGAAATGAAAGAAGAACATGCCACCCGCTACCTTCCTGGCAAGAGCGGATTTGGAGCTCCGACTCAAGTGACGATTTCCCCAGAAGACGAGGATCCAACCCTCAAGTACCAGATCCGTTTCGTCAACGCAGGAGACTACCTTCTACGCCACCTTACCGAAGCATTTCTCAAAGCTCGCCAAGATCTCCCTTCACTTCTGCACCTCCACTGCCTCGAGAAAAAGAAGGTGGTCGAGCAAGAACAGCAAATCACTGCCCTAGAAGCCCACATTTCTAATCAGGAGCAACAAATCGAGGAACTTCGGAAAACCCGCAACCAAACCCCACGCAGGAGGCATAGGAATGGATTTCCATATCCACCTCATAAAAGATCGTCGTTAGGCCATCGACGACATAACTCAAGACTGGATAGCAACCTTTTTGCTTCCGTCACTTGTCACGGGTGTGGTGAACTTGGGCACATTAAAAGGATGTGTCCCAACAATCAGCCGACTGTCGCATATCCTTTGGCACCACAAGGGGAACCCAGAAACTGAAGACTGAGCGCCCTTCTCTCCGAGCAAGCACGACTGCCGAGTCCGAGGACCCCTAGGATACACTACAAAAAAAATACACTTCCGTGATGATACGTGTTTTTCATAGTAGGTCGCGTTTTTTGTCATGCATGTACATCCATGACAAATTTATGACAGAATCAAGATAGTCATACCAGTGCTGTCGTAGAAGTGTTCCATGACATTACCAAAATTATCATCACGGAAGTGTCCACTTCCATGACGATAAATCGC
This sequence comes from Aegilops bicornis, assembly GCA_021605145.1. NCBI lineage: Eukaryota > Viridiplantae > Streptophyta > Magnoliopsida > Poales > Poaceae > Aegilops > Aegilops bicornis. The sequence continues at coordinate 644,250,715 of CM038674.1, forward strand.
GCGTCACAGAAGTGCTTTCGTCAAGGGTGACCGACACGTGGCATCCACCATAACGGAACGCCATTAAGCTATTGGGCCGGGTTTTGGATCCGATAACCCGTTAACAGCCCTGACCAATGGGAATTTTCCACGTGTAAAATCATCATTGGCTGGAGGAAACACGTGTCGGCTCACCGTTGGGACAGATGTCATCCGCTCATTGGACCGAAGGCGCCTATGATACGGTGACACGTGGCACGACCCAACAGAGGCCCATTCCTGTGAAAAGGCCGGCCCGTTTGACTTGGTCAAAAGGTGGTGGCCCGGCCCACGAAAGCATGTTAACGACCTGTTCACATATAGCCCATTTCTGACCCGCTAACCCGGGGCCGTTCGCCCTATCCGAATTAGGCCCGATGGCGTCATCTGGGCCGTCCAATATGATTCAACCCGTTTTAACCCGGCCCATGTGGCGGCCCATGACTTCTTCGGCCCATATGAGGACCTTTGTAACTCTTGGCCCATTAACGGCCCGTGGTGAAAGCGGCCCGTAATGAGCGATGTATCATTTATACCATTAACGGCCCGTTATTCCATTGGGCGTTTCTAGCCCAAGTTATCTTCGGCCTTCTCGGGGCCCATTGATTCTTAGGCTCATTTGCAACGATTCCGATTTACTGACCCGTTCTTGTCATTTTTACGCTTGTGGGCCAAATTCAGCCGTCGTTACGGTCGGCCGTTTGCGGACCATGTCGTTGGGCCGTTTTCATGTCAAAAAAACCTGTTGGGCTGTTTTTATAGAGTTATCAAATACGGCCTATTAACGGCCCGTTATGGTCCACGAATAGTACGGCCCATGATTGGCGAAATGATGATACGCCCCATAGAAGGCCCATGGATCCTACGGCCCGTATGAGGCCCATGGATAGTACGGCCCGTAGAAGGCCTATGGATCGTACGGCCCGTAGATGGCCCATGGACCCTATGGCCCGTAGAAGGCACATTGATCCCTAAGGCCCGTATAGAAGGCCGATGGATCCTACGGCCCGTAGAGAAGGCCAATGGTCCTACGGCCGAACGAAGGCCCATGGATCATACGGCCTGCAGGAGGCCCATGGTTACAACAGTCCGTGTGTTGCCATGATTATTTTGGCCTAGTTACCAAAAATAGGCTATTGTGGCCACTAGAAAAACACAGAACAAGACAAATAAGGAAATATATAAGATAGCAATTAAGGCTAGCCTATTACCGCTATTACACATATTACATCCACTGGGCATCAAAGTTCGCCACCGATGCAAATATAGGGAACAAAGCAGCATATTACATACACTGGCCGTCAAAATTGGCCACCAGTGCAAATAAGCGGCTGACAAAACAAGAGCATAAGCGAAAAAACTTGAAGACTTCAAGAAATGTTATCACAGGTATCCACCATCCGGCAATCAGCTTAGCAAGCTGATTAGCTTTGTTACATTTGGCGCTAAAATCCTCCAACGCTTGCTATTGCACCGGAAAGTATGCATCTGAATGCTCCGGGGACTTCTGCGATCCTTCCGCTTCTTGTCGCAACAGACTAATCGATGTCTTTCGACTTGTAGTTGAGACTCAAGAAACCGAACTGATTCGCATAAAGGTGAGTTTGAATAGCTTGTGCATGCAGTAGTGGCGATGCTACGAACACTAAACCAAGACAGGACTTTGGGGTTGTCTCATTTGTCTTCAAGATAGTCTTCCTTAGCTGTTTTATCAGCTTTGTTTGAGTCCAACAACGATGTGTCACTATCAATAACCTTATATGCATTACTTCATTAACCATTGCTTAATAAGTCACACATCCCCAATATTACATCAAGATTCTAAAAGAAGAAACAAGCAGACACATAACAAGTTTAGCATGTACTAGTATATGAAACTCATTTCGGTGAACTAGTTCATTAGTAAGGTGGAGAGGATTAAACTACCAAGTCTTCTATTGCCAAGTACTAGTACATAATAAAAGCATCAAACAAACATATATCTATGTCCTATGGTCCTTTGCATTGTCTTACCAAATCAAAATAGAGACACGGTTCAAATCATATCAGTTCAAGACAAAGCAACACTGAAAGAATACAAAGCATGGGAAACTACACGGCACAACAAGATTTCAGATGGGTACCACGGGTCTACATGTACAACAACACTATTCGCTCTGTTGTGATGCTAGTAATGTGCATGATATGAAAGTCAACTATATACACAATTGAAATTGAAATCAATAGAGCTGTTGATAAGAGCAAACCTGTTAAAGAAACATGCGTGAACATACCTGCTGTGCCATTGGAGTTTCGATTGGATCCTTCAATTTAAAAATAAGTTTGTATGAGTAAATACAGTGATACAAGAGCAAAGCAATCATAGTTAAAAAAGGCACGCCTAAGCGAGCGCTTAACCGCGCCTAGGCTCTAGGCGTTGGCAAAACGCATTGCACATAACTATGCATACTCTATGCATAACTGCGCATAACCAATCGCTTTGGTCAGTAAAGCGCAAGGCGGTAGCAAAACGCACAATTAATGCCTAGCGCTTTTTTGAACTATGATAGCAATGGAATCTTAAATTAGAACAGTTGTTCTTCAGGTTTAGGCACTTGTTCTACATGAACAGAGTACGATGAAGATGCAAGAATAAAATACTTAAAAATAGAAAATGAGCTCATAGACCTTATCGCATTCTTGGTTACGGACGATGCAAGAACAAAGGCGTTCCAAGTCATCGTCCGATAAATGTGTCTCGAGGAGAGCGTAAGGGAATTTGATGAGTTTCTTTGCCGGTGAAGTACGTTTTCTTGTGTAATTCCGATCGCCACCAAGCATTCTTGAACATAGCAGAGGTATTAGCACAGGTTACCCAATCCTGAGTTTCCAAATCGGTCCTTCTCTATAGAGAAAAATGGGAAAATTTGCTGTATTATAACCATCATGGAAGTAGGATGTATGGGACGAAGCAAAGTAATTGCCATGAATAATATTACTTACACATAACTCTGGACAAACACACCTGAATCGGCATTTTCCTTCATCTTCAGTATAATATTTCCAAGATGGGAAGATACACACATACGATTTAACAACATCAAATACGATAGATGATAAACTACGATTGGCTGGTTGTGCTTCCTCCACAGGAATAGGCGTACTAACTGGTGGAGTTGGGGTTCGCCGTGATAGTACTGGCCCTTTGGGCACTGGAGCTGCCTTACTAACTGATCTTGTTTGGGAGCGCTATGGTGGAGATGGTGATGTGTCAACAGGAACTGGGTTACTATCGGTTGGGTTTGGGGTTAGATTGGGTGAAGCTGGTTCCCTGTCCATCGCAGTAGGGGTACAATCTGCGAGAGTTTGGGTTATGTGTGGTAGGGCTGGTTCTTGTGCATGTACAACAGGGGTGCTATCTCCACCAAGAGGTAGCACTGTTTTATTTGAAGACCGTGTTTTTATTCCGCTGAATCTTGGCATCACCCGCTCCAATTCAAATGGCTGATAAACAGGAAACATAGTTGAATGTACAGACATTTATGAGAGACAGATGCAATAGACAGTGTGGAAAAAAGAGGGCATGAAATAGTTGACATGTATATTGTTTAACTAAAAAGGATAGCATGACATAATTTCACATATATGATGTCTATCTAAAATGGATAGCATAGCATAACATAATTCAAAGATATGATGAATAACTAAACAGGATCGCATGACATAATTCACCTACATGTTGTCTAAGTAATCAGGATCGCATCATTTAATTCACATATGTGATTTATATGCTAAACAGAGGGCATTCGATACGATGTCTGAACTAAGAACATGGTGTTGAATATTGTGTATATGATGTCTAAACTATGTAATGCAAGACACCGTATGCATGATATGAGCAGTATAACCGTGCCAAGTTAGAGCATACACCCCAGTGGGGGAATAGGACTGGTCATCTGTCTCTGAATCCATCTCTGAGGAGCTATCGGGACCCAACAAGAGATCTGCTTGACGTGTAGCACTGCTCTGAAGGCCTTGTTTTCACTCCAGATTTTTCCATCTCCCACCCAAATGGCTGATTCACAGGAAGAGTAGTTTAATGTACAAACATTGTCGACAAATGGAAACGTAATGAAGAAAAGGATGGCCAAGATATCATTCAAATATATGATGCCTGGTTAAACAGGATGGCATTGCACATTTCACATATATTATGGCTGGCTAAAAGACATGAGGCGCATAATTCTCATATATGATATAGAAACTAAGCAGGTGGCATTCTGTAACATGTCTAAACTAAGCGGATGACATATATGATGTCAAAAGTAGGCCTTTAAGGCAACATATGCATGATATGACTAACATCATCATGCCAAGGTAGAGCAAACACCTTGGGGGTAAATAGGAGTAGTCGGTGGCGTCAGAATCGCCTCGAACAGATTTCTTCCTCTGTCTTCCAATGTGGAGAGGGGTGGTGTGGGTTTGCCATTGAACCCACCATGGAGCGATGTCTGCATGACATTGTATTGCAGCGCAAAAACTCTTCTCTTTTTCTCTACATGTTCGGCATGATTTGTGTACAATATCGACATGCATACGAAGAAAATATGGTGAGATTATGTAAGGAGAGCATGCAGAAATTTAGAGTGATGGTAACAACCAGTGGATCGACGTTTTTCCGTTGAACCAAAATAGCCCTAATGGATCGACGTGATGTATAGTAATAAGTGATGCAACAAGTGTACAACCTCTTTGCCGTAGCCGTGTCGACCTCAGCATCATTGGGTTGGTCATTTAAGTAGTTGAGGCAGAGATGGCTGTCGGAGGTGTGGAGGAAGATCTGAGGAATCTGCAGACGGCGTCCAGGGCACTGCTCTGTTGTGATGGATCTTCTGTCGTTGGAGCAGACCTGGTGAGCCGTAAGACATCAAGGCTGATGCAGCACAAGACAGACATCGCCAATCTCAAGTGGGATTCTAATAGCATCTCCAATAGATGATGTAAAATAGATGTAAAATTTACATCACCAAAAACCACCTCACTACAACAGATGAGGTAAAAACTGTTGACTCTGAACTTAACTGTTGAAACTGAAATTTGCTGTGGAATTTGAATGGTACTTTCGAAACTGAACGCAATGGTAGCAGAGAGGCACTTGACATGTAGTTTAGGGAGGGCCTGCAGTTCATCTTCAACCTGCACCCCCCTGAGCCGCCAGCCACCACCGGCCGAACCGCCGGCCCCAGCGCCGCCTCGCCGCCCCAAAACAACTCCCCACCGCCGGTCCACCGCCGCCCCGGCCAACCCTATAGGCCCCCCGCCCCACCCTGAACCCTAAGATAGATAGTGGGGTACCTCTCCGGCGAGCCCCCATCCCCGCTGCGGGTGGTTCTTCCTTAACTCCGTGAGCCCCCAAACCCCTGAAAATCGGTGACCCAAAAGTTGATTCGGTCGATCAAGTGTGGCTTAATCGGAGCAGCATAAAGAAGACGAAGCGAGGGGAGAGCAGAAGAAGCACTGGGCGGCGGCGATCGGCGAGAGCCAAGCAGAAGAAAGATCACGAGCGAGCGAGAGCCGGAGCAGCAGCAGCAGATCCGGCTAGTATGGACGCCGCCACCGAAGGGGCCTCGCACTGGGGGAGAGCCGCCGTGGAGATGTCGCCCGTGGAGCCGGCTTCAAGGTAGCCGCTCCATGGGGGTGCGGGATGGAGCACCGTCGGCGCCGGGAGGTCGAGTTAAGGAGAAGCTGTGATGCGATGAGTGTACAACCTCTTTGTTGGCACCGAGTAGGCCTCGGCTTCGTCCGAGGAGTCGGTGAGGATGTTGCGGTTCCGGTGGAGCAGGTTAAGGCGGTGTTGTGGGGATGGAGCAGCCGCGATAGACGAGGCGATCGTCGGAGTAGCTCCTAGGTGGAGGACGGGGCAGCTGAACCGGCGGGACGGCGAGATGGATGACGGATCCTCATCCGGGGAGGTGGACGAGGGACGTCGAGCTGTTGCGGTGGACGACGTCGTCGGGGAAGAGGCTCCGGCTGGGCAGCGGTGACGTGGCGGATGGAGGAGGGTGGGGTTTCGCGGCTGGAGCGGAGAGGTTATGGCGGCCTGGGATTTCGAATGGCGAAAAGGGGGTGAAGCATGACTTAGGGACGCGCTTGTCCAAAAGGTAGGGTGTGTTACAAAAGTACCCCCCACCGATTTGAACTAGCGGCCCTTTCGGCAGGGTTAGAAGGGGGATTTCGCGTGTCGGGATTTGGCGGTGGAGGGAGTTTTCGGCGTTGTAATTTCGGGATAGCAATAGCGGGTTGTGAAGGCGCCAGTTTTGGGAGCACGATATCTGAATTTTCGGGATATAACAAGATGCTGGTTGAATTTTAGGGACAAGCCTAACGTGTAGTAATATTGTACTTGTACGTACCAAATCAATTCACACTTCCCTCAACCAAAAAGAAAACGAAAAAAATAAAACTATTCACACCACTCAAAGAGAGAGTCTTGCCCCGTTTTACTATACAAATGCTATTCAAAGCTACTCCTTCCTTCCATCTATATAGGGCCTAATGCGTTTTTCGATGCTAACTTTGACCAAATATTAGAGCAATGATATATGACATGCGACTTACACAAAGCATGCCTTTAACTTCGTCTGTGAAAGGTTCTTTCAATGATATAATTTTCACATTGTGCATGTCATGTACTATTAATCTTGTCAATAGTCAAAGGCGGTCTTAAAAATCTCATTACGCCCTATATAGGTGGAAGGAGGGAGTATGAATCCATGTTATGTCCGATTAATTTTTTCGCTTGCTGTATAATGCATGTAACCTACTCATACCAACATTTTAGTGCATTCCCAATGTCTATACTACCACTGCAATTCGAACTAAATTTGAATTCGTTTTTCTATTTCAATAAGAATCTACAATCATGATTGTTGCCAACTTCAACCATCATAGTTTCCTTGCTATCCGCCAGATATAAATCGGACGGCCTATAATGCAGGATGGCAGGCACACCATCATCAACAACTCCGTTTTTATAAGAGTAGAGATAAAATATATTAAATGTAGTATAACATGTTCATAAACACACCATGTGTATCACCGTTATATATATTCACACATGCATCGGTTTAAAAAACTATGATAAATTCTTCAAATATCCGAATTCGCTTTTTATAATGAAGTATATATGATCTCTATTCGTCTTTTACACCCACACAACCCTCTTATCTTTCTAGCTAGCCCTAACTTTCTCTTGTGCATGCACACGCCCGCATCCCTCTCACCCACCCTCAGCATTCTCTAGCTCCATCGCGCAAATTCGTCGTTTCACTTTAGGTTGTTAACCCACGGTGTGTATAGGACCCCCAGCTCCTTCTTTACGGCACACATCGATCGATACGCCTCTCTAGCCAGGTGTGCCTAGCACAATCACAAGCTTCCCCTCTTCTCTTGTCACCGTCCATGCCTCACTCCCACCACTCTTTTCATCGTTCTCGTACTCGCACACTCCTCCCTGCTCGATATAGTATGCCTCTCGTACCACCTCCTACATGCATCCCTCTATCTCTATCCTTCTCCTTGTGCCTCGTTTGCTTCCACACATGCATGTATACCGATGGATCTCCCAACATATACCTGGATCGACTTTAACTACCCCCCCCCCATCGATCGATGTACCTCACAAGTTATGTCTCTCCTTTCTCTAACAAAGGGCGATTGATCTTCCTATGTAGTTATGTCTGCTTACCACAGCCACATCGTCCCCCCTCATCATTCGTGCATGCCTCCTGACCCATCTCTCACACGCACGTGCACAGACAACAAGCAGCCGTCTCCTCTCTTATTGATATTGCGGGCGTGCCCTCCGTTTGTTTAGCAAGCCTATCCCACCATTTGTTAGAAGCAACTCCGCTACCACCCCCTCCAACACTCTAGCTCTGTCTCTCTCCCAACCTTATTCCCCTCCTGCACATATGCATGGATGTCGATCGATCTCCCTTAATACATGAGGCAGATCGATCTCCTTAATACATGAGGTAGGCCTCTCTCCTCCTCCACACATATACCAGCCATTGTACCTCTATAGTTAATTGGGCCTCCCTCTTCCCCCACCACACATCGATAGTCGAGCGCTGCAGGCAGGTATCCATGCCACAGAGACAAACTGCACATGTCCCCTCTCACGTTCCAGTAGGCCAGCCACTCTATATCTTTGATGTGGGCACACAAAAATTCGATGGCACTCTTTATCGATCGCGCACGCACACACACACACATCATCCCTCTTTTCGATTCTATGGACACCTCAAGCCGGTGATACCTCCACTCTCTTCTCGTGGATCGCCCCCTCTCTATATATGTTATATCCAGGACTCTATTTCACATACATTGCATATGTTACATTTTTTGATTGAACCCCCCACCCCCCAAAAAAACTCTCAAGAACCCACACACTATATGTCACGCGCGGGTACACCGTGCACGTACTCACGCTTCGTGCCCAGCCACACCCGCGCGGGTACACGGTGGAGCTCATTTCTTTACGAAATGGCAGCCCACGTGCTAATTTGAACGCATGTAGCGGTTGTTTACCTAGGGAGGTCATGTACCACGCCTGCACGAAACAAAGTTCGACTTGACGCGTTGCTGTGCTATTTTTAAATAAAGTTATAGCGCTCAATGGCACGTACACAGAATATAAAACGATTTTTGTGGAGAAAAGGTAGTCCGCTCACTATATACAATGGAGCCTTGCGTGCCTGGTTTGTCGCTCTTCAGAGTATCTCACACAAGGCTGCGGTGGCCTCTCTCTCTCTCTCTCTCACCGTTGGTCACTGATTCAGCCGCATCCCGTCCGCCGGGGGAAAGGGAGTGCGGTGGCCTCTCTCTCTCTCACCGTTGGTCACTGATCCGGCCGCATCCCGTCCGCCGGGGGAAAGGGAGGAAGTGCATCGTTTCTCCGTTCGACGGCGCCGAGGCAGCACGTCCCAATCTGCGGTACACGTCGTTCTCTCTGAACAAGCTCCGGCGCGGCAGGGCCTACGCCACCTGCTCGCAGCTTCCGCCCGCCGCCGCTCACCTTATTACATCCCAACGACCTCCAGGTATCCCCTCCGGCCTTGCTCCATTGCCCGTCTTCCCACGTCGCTGCATGTGGATCTTCCATAGTTCTTTGCCCAAAACGTAGATCGTCCAACGTACTTTCCATATTGCATTCTCGTCCTCACACCGTTTTAGACAAACACAACCGTGTTGTTATCTTCCCTAGGGCTAGGAATATGCTTCTTTTTTGTCGTCGCATGTGTCATCAACTGTTATTGGCCAGTAATTGTTTCCTTTCTACCTCTTTTTTGCAAACAGGGCTATCCATTTCACCTCGTTGCTATTGCGACCTTTTGGTGAACTGCACAAATCGGTTTTTTCTTAAGAGTGTTTTGTGCAGTTGTACTAAAATGCCACATGGGAAACGTCTCTACATTTCAGTGCGAATGCACAAAGGGAGATTGGTTTTGCTCTATCCTCCTCATCCAACTCCGAGCCTAATCTTCTCCAACTAGTTAGTCTTAAGAGAGACTGCAAAGGTGACCGGCTTCTATTTATGTGTTTATTGTTTCATCAGCAGTCCTCTATTATCGTAATCACACTTAATATCTTTGGAAAAGGGACGCTCAACTCTATTTTAGTGGAACTGCACAAAATGATCGGAATGTTGCATGCTCCAGACAGCTACTTTTTTCCCAACATGCCTTGTTGATTTAGACAGAGCTGGGGGACGTTGTTGCCAATGAAAGCATGGATCAATTTTAATTTAACACCTTCTCACAACTCTGTCTTCAGTTGTGATGTAATTATTAGCTCTGATTTGCTAATAATTGACATGCATTAGCAAGGAAGTTAGTTTTTATTGTTTCTGAAAGAGCATCGATGGCAAGACACGCCAAATGAAGCTGAAAGCTCACACCATTGTACAATTTCATGTCTCATTTGGAAAATTATTTGTATAGTCGTCAATTATGTAAACAAATGATGGAAGCTTGATAGCATTGCCAGAAGCCTCTTCATCATCCGGGTCCATGTGCCATCCACAAAATTATACTCCTTCGTTCCTAAATATTTGTCTTTTTACAAATTTCAAACCGGCATATTTTATAGTGTAGATTCACTCATTTTGCTTCATATGTGTACTCCCTCCGTTCCTAAATATTATATTCGTCTTTCTAGAGATTTGACCAAGGACTACATACGGGGCAAAATGAGAGAATCTACACTCTAAAATATATATATACATCCGTATGTGCCAGTCCATTTGAAATCTCTAAAAAGACAAATATTTGAGTAGTCACTCGTTGAAATCTTTAGAAAGACAAATATACTCCGGAGTATATTTAAGAACCGAGGGGGTAGTGCACAACCGCATGGGAGACTCAGCCCGGTCGTTGCGCCGCATTAATAGTGAGCAATGAGCAGTCAAATCGTAAGCCCCACCTTTCCCACTGTAAGTTGCTCTGAAGAAGCAACCATCAATACGCTCTTCTTTGAATCCGCTCATACTCCATCCGTCACTGTTTATACAGCGCGCTTCAGAAAAAAGAAAAAGATCTGTGGGACCAAGGCGACTAGCGATCGGCCTGAAAAATAGCATTGGTAGTTATAGCACGGCGTCTATTACTAGAGGGAATAATGCGTACACACATGCATGCAGTGCTTCCACCCCGGGTACACACATGCATGCACTTACTCCACTCTGTAGTACTGTAGTACAGAGTACATGGAGAGAAAATTGTGGACTTGATTGCGGTTACCACGCCCTAACTAATTGAGCATTAAAGCAAACGCGTCTAAAGTCAAAATGAGAGAAATGCATCATAATGAAGCGCGCCCTGTAAACTGTGACGGAGGGAGGAGTAGTATGAAGGTTCAAAACCAGAAATGCAGCGTATGGCGGTCGGTCAACGCACCTCCTCTTGGCATATCACTGACATGTGGGACAGGAGTGTGAGCAAACCGATCTCAATTGACGGCAAAGAGCCAACCCGCCGTTCCCTAAGAGAGATGAGGAGCGAGAACACACAAACGGGTTCGCATGGAGGCCAAGATATATTCGAGCATGGTTGGTTGATCGATATCATTCATTACATGTTGGGCTGCCGTTTTCCGCCCTTCTCCGGAATAAATGTGTACTTTATCAGAGAAAAAATAAGAGTACAGGCGGCTCCACCATGCGGTTCTAGTAGTAGTACTACTCGTACTACTGCGCTTGGCTCTTCGCCTCTTCGTGAAGTCGAACAATGATGGTACTCCGCATGTTGGGTACTACGGTGTATGCCTCGACAATCGACACCGAATGGACTGATGCATGTCCACCGAGGGTAGGTTGCATTAGTCAAAAGGCGTGGCGAGATTCACCTTGTCCCGCAAGCTTCTCCTCGTTCATGCGAGTTGACGGGACACACCAAAAAGTAGTGCTAGTCCATACTCCCTCTTTTACGGTTAATATGGCTTAATCTTTTTGCGGGTAAATGAGAGAGCTTTATTCATATATAAGCATTCTTAGGACGATCAGCCAAGACACTGGTCACTAGGAAGCGAGGTACCCCGCAAAAAAGAAGTAGGAAGCGAGGTGTTTCATCAAGCCAGCTCTCGGCCACATTCAAAGTGCAGCAAGCACGGTTCACACGAAGATGCGCCGCAAGGTTTGCTGACCTGTTTACATGCTGAATAACAAAAAAGAGGAAATATTACCGAGCGCTACTATTTGTAACAGGATATGAGCCAGAATTAAGCGAGAATTGTGGCGAGTGTTCCATGCAATCAACTTCCATTATCACATGCGAGAACCCTCGAAGAGAACCAAATGTGTTGAAGATTGCTTTATCACATTTTAAAATTATAATAAGAGTGCAGACGGCTCCTCCATCCGGTTCCTAGTACTAGTATAGTATACTTATGTACCTTTATAGACTATATTAGTAGTACTAGTACTAGTAAACTTTATGCTTGGTTGTTCGCCTATTCGGAAGTCGAACAATAGTAGCACTAGTAGTATAGTGTATGCTTACGGCAATCGACACCAAATTAATCGTTGCCCGTCCACCGCTTTGAGCGAGGGAGCGCTTGCATTAGTCAAAAGTTTACGCTTGTCCTGCGAGCCACCGCGCCAAGTAATGCTAGTCCATACTGCCTCCTCTCCGGTTAATATGGATTAATTTCAAACGAGATAAATACAGTCTGTCATCCTTTGTATATTTGTAATAATACGGTCGATGGACTTCATAATACGCTCATTGCGCTCAATATATATATTTTCCGGTGTTTATACGGTCACTAGCTCACCACGACCGAGTATGTGTGTGCATGCACGTGTAGGTTGAGCACTTAAGCGTGACCGTGTGTGTTCCGTCGTGTGCTTGGACATGCATGCATTAGGGCGTCGTCTGGCGTTTTTGCATCCATGTATGCGTGTATTGTTGCATACACGTGGGGAGTATGTGTAGGGGCCACTAAGGAGCGGTCAAATCACATAGTAAGTTAGTCGGAAGAAGCAACCATCATTTCACTCTTGAATGACACGTCACGCAATATAAAATGGTTGATATGGAGAGAAAAAACCACTATATATACACTAGCGAGAGCCTAAGCTACAAGCCCGCTTGCTAAGGTTGCTCTCTTCACAAGCATAGAACGACAGGCCTGATCCCGCACTGGGGAAGGGAACAATGTTACTGTAGACGCGGTCGACATCGGCGAGGGAGAAAACCCACAGTCGGTGCGTCCCAATCAGGGGTCACCGCGGTATGGGCCGATGCCGCGTCCCAACCGCCCTTCTAGCTACAGCCCGACGTCCCAGGTAGTCCATCTTCATTTTGGAGCCGCCTTGCCCCACTGCCGTAGCTCCATCTCCATGTTGATCTTTCTCTACTTCTACCGGCTTCTACTTGTGATGAGTTTATGTCTCATGAACTAGTGCCAGCACTATTATTCTAATCACACTTCTTCAATATCTTTGCCATCAGGGATGCTCAGGTCGATTTTAGTGGAACTGCACAAAAGCATCGTATGTTCCGAGGGTGCCAGCCGTCTTTCCTTCGACAGGTTCTACCTGGCCAGGGAATTAAATCATGTTTAGGGTTTAGGGTTTAAGTCGTAGTGACCCCATCAGTAGTTTTTCTTTCGTACAAGCTCTCGCAACTTTTTTCTTTAGTTGTGAAGTAAATATTGGCTATGATCTGTGAATGATTGAGATGCATCAGCATGCGTGTTAGTTTTCCTTTGTATTTGATGGAATGTTGTAACGGGGCAACCTTGGAATAGGAATGAAAATGGAGTGTAAAGTTTCCGTTTTTCCGGAGAAAAAATGGAAACGGAGAGAAACCAACGTTTCGTTTCGTTGGATTGCGCCATCGAGCAAAACCAACGTTTAAATCCCGTATGTCGTGTTCGTGTCTCACCCTCCTCCACGGCTCGGCCCCACACGGTCGCTCGGCATGCCACTCACTGCAAACCGAGTATACGATAACTTTCCCGCCGCTTGTCGATGGATCGCGCCATGGAGTACTACTAGCACTCTTGGAAGAGATTGACGAGTTGGGGAGGACAATAAACTGTAGCACCGACTCCCAAGAACTTTTTACATGCATGTTGTAGCCGGCTATTGCGACCTTTGAACGCGGAGTAGCGCGTGCACCGGAAGCGGCGTAACGCTTCAATCTTTGGCGCCCGGTGAGAGGTCGCGTCCGCTCTGGCCGGGCATGAATGCGGCCTTGACCGTTTAAGCGGGAAGCACGCGCGGGTGATGAAGAGGGTTCGGGTTGGTCAGGACCGGCCGTGGCAGCGGTCCGGACGTGCGCAAACAAGAGATGATGTGTGTTAATATTGCTGCTTATATAATTAACAACGTAAATAATGTGCCAGTTGGACAAATATGATTGGAGATGGAGATGGAAATGGAATTTTATGTAAACACGGATATGCATGTCTATGTCTATGTGTGTGTCTTGTGACGACTCTCGCGACACAGGCGGGGCGTGTTTTTGATCGAGTTTTCTTTCTTGGTACGTTAGAAAATCAGTTTGTCTAATTCACATCTAGATGTTATTTAAGGATATCACACCTAAGCTCCCACAAGTATATAATGTAGCAACAAGAAACAAAAAAAACTAGGACAAAAAAATAGTCCACAAACAGAGTGGACATCAACTTAGATGTGTCCTAGACAGACCCAAAATCACTGCTATGGAGAGATTTTTTTACTCCATTATAGTCTCTTGTTTGATAGAGTTTCTCGCGTCTCGCTCTCTCACCCTCTCCATATATAAACAAGATGACAGTGTCCACTCTATCTCTCTCCTCACCGGTGGTCACAGATCCGGCCGAATGCCCGAATCCTGCCCGCTGCGGGAGGTGAGGAGGTGCAGCATTGACGTTGTCGCCGTCGGCGACGGAGGGAGCCGATGCGCACCGTCCTCTTGGAGCCGGCTCTGGCGTGGACGAAGATGCCAAATGGATGATGCATCACCATGATGACCTATCGATGCTCATGGTTGCGCCTCGTGGTTGCGTCGGCTGGTGAAGCTGATCGATTTTCAATGAAAAACAAGTTGTCTTCCATCAGTGCTCTTTGCTTGTTACGCACAAAGATGATATCCTTCGTCAGTTCACCTTGGTTGCATTGGAGACGCAGTCGTCTTTCATGTTGGTGCAATTTTATCACACAATTGGCTATGAACCAAATGTTTCCTCGAAGAAGGATCGACGTTGGTACTAAGAGCATAAGTTTTGTATTGATTTCTAAGCCTTCTCACAACTTTGTCTCCAGCTCCCCTGTAATTTTATTTGTCCAGCTATTAACTTTGATTTAAAAATGGTGTGGACTAAAACCCGGATGGACGTAGTAGCCCTCCATTTTTATTTACTCTGCATATTAGATTTGTCTGAAGTCAAACTTTATAATAGTCTCAAACCTTTCCGATAATTGAAATTAAAATTCTTTATTTGTACACACTCTCACACGTTTCCGATAATTTGGCGCATTTGTGGTTGTTCACTTAAGGGAGGGTAGTGTACCACACGTGAAGGACAGGAAGTGCGACCGGGGCGGCGTGGGCGTGGATCTTTAGATCATCGGAAGTAGTACTAGTTTTCTTCACTGTACATTAGATAAAGAGTCTCGTTTCGTACTTACACAATTTAAAACGATTGTTATGGAGAGAATAAGAAAACCACTCCACTAGTATATATTACTCGTATACACGAGAGTACTATATGGACGTGGCTTGACTTAGTGCACCTGTCTTTGGGTTTATGACAGGTGGGCCCAAAATGTGGCTAGCTCACCTATCATACAACCAAAAGCAGGTGCAGTGAAGGCACCGGAGCTCAATCCGTACTACAGTATAGTATATGTATAAGCGGGAGCCTCAGCGCTTGTTCGCTAGGGTTTGCACTCTCCACACGCTCGCCGCACTACATATATGTTACACGCTGGAGGCTCAGCATTCATTTGCTAGGGTTTGCTATATTCACAGTATCTCACCATCTCTTCACCAGATCTAAACAAGACTGCATTGGCCTCTTGTCTCTCTCTCCCCCCTCACAGCTGGTGAAGGAGGCGTCCGTATCCCGTGGCACCGGGAAGGGGAGGAGGTGCAGCGTTCACTCTATCGCCTTTGGCGAGGGAGGCAATCCACTGCCGGCTGCGTTGTTCTCTTTCACCCAGCGCCTGTGCAGGAGGGCCACCGACCCCTTCTTCCTCGCTGCCGTACGTAGTGTGGGTAGATCCGGCCTCCTGCCGCACGCCTTGCCACATCCCGACGACCCTAAGCTATAAGTTTCTTTGAAACCGTCGTTGCTCTAGCTGCATGTGGATCTTTTTCGATCTGTAGTCGAATCTAGGTCTTGGTTCAAAGAGGAAAGAAGGGTGTGGTGGGCTGGAGCAACAATCTAGGACGTGGTTCAATGAGGAAAGAAGGGGCGGAAAGTAGTATAGACAGGCTATCCAGCCGCTTCGTAGGTCGAAAAGGGAAAAAGGGGGTAACCTAGTACACACATAGAACCGATCTCTTTGTTGAAAAGGGAAAGAAACTGGGGGGTTGGGTAGTTTGTGCAGGACTAGATTTGCTGCCCTCACTTAGGAAAAAGGTTCAATGAGAACAAATATGGGACCAACGCATATATGTTGCTTGGCTACATACTATGCATCACCCATTCATACGTGTGGACGCACATGGTGCTGGCTTGTCCCATACTGAATCTTATTTCAAAACTACAACACTTGTTAGGGATTGGCGGGATTACCATTTTTGTGGCCGCATGTTTCATCCTCCTTTATTAGCCAGTAATTGATTCCTTTTTTGCCTCTGTTTAAACAGGGATATCTATTCAACTTGTTGCTATTGCTACATTTTGCTTCGCTCTGTGAAACACTTTGCTTGGTTTCAGTGCAAGCTGCACAAAACGAGATTCGATTTCCTATTCGTGTTGGCAGATTCATATTTTATCTGGTGTTCTCATGAAAGGTCAAGACAGCCTTCATCCACATGATTGTGTAGTGTGCTTTGAGATGTTGTGCTACTTGTATTGGTACTGTTTTAAATAAATGTTGAATTGAAGCTATTGTATTGCTGTCTTTTTCCCATTAAGTAGTGAACAAAATGGGACCAACCTGGACATGATGCTTGTTGCTTTGTTACAACAAACTCGTGCATCACCCCTTTATAAGTAGATGGAAGCACATCTTGTTGTTGCACCCACTCTCCTCGAACTGTTTATGCTTTTCGTTAATCTAATGTCATTTGGTAAAATTAAGCAATGCCACTCTCAGAATTAATTAACTACTTAATCTTAGTTCAAAACTGTAACACTTGTTAGGAACGGTACTATCCTGCTTTGTAGTTCTTTCTACATGTTTAACCAAGGTATTGTTAAGATAATTTCTCTGTTAAAATGAATCGATCGCATTGTTTTAGGAATGATACTTTTACGCTTTTTCGTTCTTTATACATGTTGAAACAAGGCATTGTTAAGATAATGTCTCGATTAATATTAATGAATCACACCGATTGAGAATTGCTACTCTCCTACTTTGTTTCCCATTAAGATAAGGTAGATCGGTAGATGTTTTTCTTACGGGAGTACAAGTCATCAACCGTTATTTCTCGATAATTGTTTCCTTATACCTTTTGTTGCTTACAGGGATATCACAATTAAAGCTCGGTTTTATCCCGACTTTGATTTTAGTTCAACTGCACAAAAGGAGCCAATGTGTCCAAGGCAAACTGCTGCATTACTGGGTCCAGTTGGTAAGTCCACTTTGCAGAAAGAAGCAGTCACTGTTTGCGCTACATTACAGAAGGAATGACCGAGAAGCTTTACAGAGTATTAGGCCTTCCACTATGTAGGCCAAAAGAGGTGCCAATTTCACCTTTTCTTAGTTTGGCACCGAATCCCTCCATTGCTACAGCCGGTGCCATAAATATTAGACACCGGTGACATGACTAGTCTGCAGAGACCATTGGCAATTTAACAACACGTGGAGTGCCCTGGGAAAAAAGTGCCCAAACAAGTACAAGAAGCGACAGGACTCCACGATCATAGGCATTACATATTTTGAATGGCAAAAGCTTGTCAAAGTTTAATCATTGATGTTAGCAAGAAGCTTACAGTGACTCCACGATCATAGGCATTACATATTTTGAATGGGAAAAGCTTGTCAAAGTTTAATCATTGATGTTAGCAAGAAGACATTAGTTTAATATATTGGAATTGGAAAACCTAGTCAAAATTTGCTCATTGATGTTAGCGGAAGACATGCATTTGATATTTTTGAGTGGGACGCCCTTCTTTGTGAGCAGCGTCGAGTGTTTTTTCCTATTCCCGTGTTCAGTTTAGAAGTAAATAGTTACTCTGCTAAGATATTCCTGTGTTAAGAGTTTGTTCTGAATATTGTCTATGTAATGCCAGGCCTTGTGTTTGATTGCAAAGTTGAGCTTGGAATATTGTGGCATGCGGCATCACGAGCGGTTCACCGTGCCTCCTGAGAATAATGCTTCGTATTGTTTTGCATGTCGATCTAATGCCAGTGCTTTGCTTGTTAAGAAGATCATCCTCTTCTGTTGTTTCCGTGCGTAAGAAGTTCATCGTCTGATGTTTCAGAGCCTGTTTGGCACCTGACTTATAAGTCAGGTGACTTAAAACCAGTGACTTATAAGTCACACCTGTTTGGTTGTCATCTGACTTATAAGTCACCTGACACACCTTCCGACCAACTCATGATATTAGGCCGTGATTGGATCGTCGTTTTCCAACCAAAACCGCTTGTAAAACTGACGCTTGTAAATTAAAGCAGATGGTCTCCGTGAAGGCGCTTGGTTGGTCGATTTCGACTAGTAAAATATCGGAAGTACTTCACACGATAAAAAACGCTGAATGACACTCGGACGATTGCTAATCCGATTCGTTAGCTGCTGTTTCGCCTTGCCCATGGATGGCATGATACGGACGTCGTGCATGTATCGTCCGGTAATGTCGTCCATATAGCGATGCTCGTAAAATATACACTGGTCTCTCAAATTACACGCGTAACCCGCCGGTTTTACTTACAGACCTCGGGCCTTCCGGTGATGAGTAAATTACACTTGTATGTTAATACAGGTTTGAAATAAACCAGAGCTCCCAAGCGCGGCCTTACCGTTTCATGCCGTCTAAGTTTCTCGAAGGTGCTCATAGGTGTTCGATGATCCTGGCTTCCTGAATGAGCAGCGGGCGCTGTATCAGACCTCCGTAGGGCCCGCGAGGCCCTCTCCGTTGTCCTTCGAGTTGTTGCACTCGCCGTGGCGCCGAGCATTGTTAACATGGTCAACGAACATGAGGATTCAGGAGATGGCTTTATTTTGACTGGATGACACTAGGGACCCACTAGGGCCATAGCCGTACGTACGCAAGTGCCTCCTTATTATGTACAACTATATTTTTTTTTGCTTTCTTCTGGTTTCCTGACGTCACGGTCCCACACCATTGTCAACCTATGTAGTAAATATAAACGAGAGAATTGCACAAGGTGCGGCCGACAGCTGGGACCAAGCAGCTCGAGCAGTATTTGTGTTTTTGAGGCGTGAGCAATCAGAGAGTTTTTCTTGGCGATGATTTCGTTGTTGTTCAGAGGTGAGCAGGGTATTAATCGGGCAGGCTGTGGTCTGTCTAGCCTGTGCCGGATATCCAGCCCAGATACTACTTTTTTCAAGATGACAATGGCTAGCCCAGCCACGTCTTTTGAGGAATACCCAGCAAGGTCAACTTGTTATTCTCCGCACTGGGCTGCAAATCTTTCCTAGGAGGGATGCATTAGGCTTAACAGGAAAATGGGCTTTAAAAATAATAAATGGGATGTAATTATAAAAACTGCGCAGTAACTATAAAAAAATTCACCAAACACGAAATTAGTTTATAAAATATTATTTATGGATTTTGAAAATCTTAAATTTTCATTGTTGCGCGCGCAATGTTTCGTTGGATTTTTACGTAATATAAATTTATATTTAATCTGACTAGAAATTTTGGGATAAAAATATTTCGGATCCCATCAAAATGTGGGAAATTTTATTAAATTATGTCTTCAACGGTTGGTTGAAATTATTAATCGTTGTCCTAGCTAGAAAATGGGCTGTACTTTTAACAAACCTGTAAATGGGCTGTTGTAAATTCCATTAGAATTCAAAAATGGGATGTACATTCTTACAAAACGCAAATGGGCTATAAGTTCTCTGCCACACACTTGTGGGTCTACTAAGTGACGCGTCCCCTAAAAAAATAAGTTGACGTGTATGCAAGGCTTTGTCAACTTATTATAGTGAACACACGGTTCTAGCAGCAGTGGCCGTTGGATGTCTATCCAACAGATGTCGTGCTTCTTCTTCAATCTCGGAGATTCTTAGCTTCGGCCGCCCAAAGAATGATTCCTCCCCCTGACATCTGGGGCGCACCATTTCAGAGGCTGACCTGTGGGCAGCGTACCAAGGGCTTTGTCAACTTAGTCAATATAAACGATTCTAGCATCAGTGACCGTGCGTTGTCCATCCAACGGTCGTAGTGCTTCTTCAACCTCTGGTCTTCTTGGTCCAGCCACCCAAAGCAGCGCCGGTCGTGCCGCCTGTTCCTGCCTCCCGTGGCCGGCTGTGCTGCCGCGGAGGCCTCACCGCCCCCATACTACTTGCACCGCTAGCCAGGCCATCCCTCCACTCACCCACATCCCCTATTATTCTGCGGCGACGATAGCCTCACACCGCAGCCGAACCAGTGAACCCTCATACTCCTCTCCGCGCGGGCTTGCACTGCTGCGTCTTCCCCGGCTCCGCGTCGTCCCCTTCCTAGGCGTCGCCGTCGTCCACCGCCTTCGTGCTCTTGGCGCGGCGTGGTCAACGTGGTCAACGACCGACTTCTATCGGAAAAGTACTGTACGTGGAGAGGCTGACAGCTGGGTCCACGGCGGCCGCAAGGAAGTGCCTCCTTATTACGTGCAAAATAATTATTCCTCCACCTGACAGCAGGGACCCACCGGACGAGCCACCTTATTTCACGAAAAAAGTGTTTCCCCTGACTGCTGGGACCCATCGGACGGGCCACCGTATTTTGCGAAAAAAACATTCCCCCCGCTGTCAGCTCGGACCCACCGGAAGTGCCTCTTTATTACGCACAAAAAAATGAATACTCCCCCTGCTAGCTGGGACTCACCTTGGTGGGAAGCTGACTTGTCGGCCTACTAAGTTGACGGGGACGGAGGGCTTTGTCAACTTAGTCAATATGAATGATTCTAGCTCCAGTGACCATATGATGTCCATCCAACGGCCGTAGTGCTTCTTCAACCTCTGGTCTTCTTGCTCCAGCCGCCCAAAG
The DNA here is from genome assembly GCA_021605145.1 of Aegilops bicornis. Taxonomy (NCBI): domain Eukaryota; kingdom Viridiplantae; phylum Streptophyta; class Magnoliopsida; order Poales; family Poaceae; genus Aegilops; species Aegilops bicornis. The sequence continues at coordinate 644,271,598 of CM038674.1, forward strand.
CAGCGCTGGTCATGCCGCCTGCTCCTGCCTCCCGTGGCCAGCTGTGCTGCCGCGGAGGCCTCACCGCCCCCTACTATTCCCACCTTAGGCCAGGCCCTGCAGCGACGGCAGCCTCACACCGCAGCCGAACGAGTGAATACTCATACTCCTCTCCGCGTGGGCATCCATTGCCGCGTCTTCACCGGCTCGCGTTGTCCCCTTCCTAGGCCTCGCCGTCGTCCACCGCCACGGTGCTCTCGGCGCGGCGTGGTCAACGTGGTCAAGGAATGACTTCCATCGGACGTGGATCAGACGTCGAGAGGCTGACAGCTGGGTCCACAGCCGCAACAAGGAAGTGCCTCCTTATTACGCGGAAAATAATGATTCCTCCACCTGACAGCAGGGACCCACCGGACAGGCCACCGTATTTCACAAAAAATGATTCGCCCCCTTGACTGCCGGGACCCACCAGCTACATCTTTGCACGCAAGGAAGTGCGTCCGGCAAAAAACAAAACGATTCGCCCCGATTGCCGGGACCCACCAGCTACATCTTCGCAGGCAAGGAAGTGCCTGACACTCGGGACCCACCTGGTCGAAGTGTACGTAGCGTTGTCATTCTGGTCTCGAACGTGTACGTACATACTGGTCGATGTAGAGGCGCGCACGTGTCGTAGTAGAGGCGCGCACGTGTCGATGTAGAGGCACGCATGTAGCATGTACACGTACGTACAACGGCGAGGGTGCAAGAAAGAAAATACGGTACGTACATACGGGCAGGGCCTCGAATGCCTACTCGCGCATACGTACATGGCTAGGTCGGAACGGAGAAACAGCGTCGTCGTCGTGTTCATAGGGAGCCAACCGGCTGGGTCGGAATGGAATGCGTGGTCGTGTTCATCGGGAGGGCTTGGACGGAACAGGCGATGGAAACGAGGCCTGGCGTACCGCACAACGGAGGAAACAGACCTCCTACGTTCAGAACAGGGTCCTGTTGATCGGGAGGGGTGTGGCGTACCGCAAAACGGAGGAAACGGACCTCCTACGGTCGAAACGGGGTCTTGTTGATCGGGAGGGGTGTGGCGTACCGCAAAACGGAGGAAACGGACCTCCTACGGTCGAAACGGGGGTCCTGTTGATCGGGAGGGGTGTGGCGTACCGCAAAACGGGCGAAACGGACTTGTGTTGGAGCGCTACGGTCGAAACGGGGGTCTTGTTCATCGGGAGGGGTGTGGCGTACCGCAAAACGGGACTCCACGGGAAACTGTTCATCTCCACTGCCGACCTCCTCCGGCCTCCATGGGCTACCGTCGACCTCCTCCAGCCTCCACGGGCTCCTCGCTCATCCAGCCTCCACCGCGCTACTCCACCGGCTCTTGCTCAACCACCCCTCCACGGGCACCCCTCCACCGTCTATTGTTCATCCAGCCCTCCACACCACGGGGTCCTGTTCAACTACCCCTCCACGGCCACCCCTCCACCGTCTACTGTTCATCCAGCCCTCCACAACACGGGGTCCTGTTCATCCAGAGGCAACGCCACCGCTCACTGTTCATCCAAACCCCCATGCAACGCTCACTGTTCATCCAATCGATCGGCTTCAGTTAGCAGCAGCAGCGAAGGAATCGCTCCATCGGGTTCGATTATCAGCCATCGATCGATCGCCGGGTTCGATGTGCGTAACTGCGGTCTGCAATCGCTCGGGTTCAGTTAAAGCCCAACGCCTCACTCGGGTTCAGTTAGAGCCAACGTCTCGCACACACGCGCGTGCGTACGAGAGAAACGTGCATCGCTCGGCCCCCGACCTCCCACCGTAATCGGCAACTCCCCGAAATTTTCCTCGCCCTCGCTTCTACCACGGTTTTTTTCGTCATGGACGGCCCAAAGAATGTCATGCAGCTGCGCCTCTGGCCCGCCAGACGAAAAAGCCCATTTTCTGTCATGATTTTTGTCATAGAAGTAGGAGCCCACCACATCTATGATGATACCGGGTTTTGTCAAAATTATCGTCATAGAAGTGTCATATGTATGACAGGAAAAAAATTCGTTCAGCCCAAAATGTCACGGATGTGTCTTTTTTTTGTAGTGGTAGGATGAGTTGTGTACCCCCCATATGCGTAGTCGAGTCCGTGAGATGGTTCGAATGGAACCACGTTTTGTGTTGATTGTTTTTACTTGTTTGTGTTTTGATATAAGTCGCACATTTGCCCTAGGCAGCTTGTACGCGACTATATCACCTATCGTGTCTTAATGGAATTGTGTGTGGCCTTTACGGCACTTGTTTGTTTACACTTACACCATAAAGCCCCCTTTTAGGCATCCCCCTCCTCTATGCTACTTTTCCCTCTCATCTCTGAATACCAGTAAGACAAGATACACCAAGGGATTCTACTTCGGCACCAAGCGGCACTAAAGAACCTTTCCATGACCTCCTCGACCAAGTGAAACCTCAGAGAGTTATGTTTAACCCTCCGGACTAGAAACCCGTTCCTAGACCCTTCGAGACTTCATAAGATACCCCAAATTTCGAATCCTTAGCAGTGTTTAACACACAGAATTGCAAGAGAACCTGTTAAGCCTCTGTAACCTTGCTTATCACTGGGTTCATTAGGGAACCAGTGGACATAGTGAACAAGCACATTATCATCCTAAGATAGCACCAAAACTAATGATGCCATTGGGAAGACCAATTTGAGGATATAGGAATAGAGGACAAATGACTTGATGAGTTTATATCAATGACTTTGAGGAATCATCCGAGACTAATTGGTGGATTATGAGGCTTTCATGTTGGTAGATGAACTTGGTGGGATCATGATTATAGAGTAGCATAGCTTTCATTACCCCTGAGTAAATTGGATTTATAGGACAATTATGATCGCAAGCTGAACTCCCGGAAGTGCAAGGATTTGACTTGATCAGTTGATATAGGATAGGAGACAGTTGATATCACGTAAATAACTTGAGGGAAACATGTAGGATCCCTCGTTGGACATGAGATTTGGAGTAAATAGGTTACCCTAGTGGAGTATGGATGCAGGGTAATTTTACATGGTTCAGAGTAAATTGGATTTAGACTGATGATCTTGATCATGACACCATGTTTCTCGGTGGACCATAAACTAGGAGATTGGATTAATTGTCAGAGTTTATTTAGGGATCTATATATGCTTGACCTTGGAGTTTACATGACCATGATAATGGAAATTGGTGGACTGACTATAGCAAGGTAGCCCTTTCAAGTATTTGGGGATTATAGGACATTAGGAGATCATGTGGAACACCATAGACATTGGATTTGTGGAATTAATGGATTGTGTAGTGATTAATGGAAGTTGATGGGCTGTTGGAGTTGATTCATAGGAAGGAAACAAGATCTTGGAGTGGCTTACGACGTGTTTCCTTAGGATAGAGGTGCTTTATCTTAGACCTTGGAAGAATAGGCTGAGCCCTTGGATTGTCATGTTCAAGCTTAGCAGCTCATATGTTCTACCCATGGATTTTTAGGGGTAGACATACATATGAGTTTGGGGATTGTAGACATATATGATTTTGTTAGACCTCCTCTCGGGAGCCATGAGGATATGAATCACATGAGTGATGATTGGAGTTGACCTATACGAAATGATGCTTTCAGCGATATAAGGTGGTCTATTTGGAGGACTAGATAGAACAATTGGCATCTCAGAAACTGTGCTCAAGGATGGGATGATAAACATTCACTTGCACACTAGAATCCTTGAAACCCTTACGCCCTACCAAGCCACAACATGGTCGGATCCTGACCTTGGGCTTTGGCTCTAGATCGATAAGACCTTGGCCAATACTCAACCGTGACCATCACCAATGCCTCAGCCCACTTTATGTACCCCATAGACTTCATGGAGTGCTTGGACAAGTTAGTTGTCATCTTTCTTTGATGACATACTTGTCTACCCGAAGACGGAAGAAGAATCATTGAGCTGGTCAAGGAACATCTGAAGATCGTCATTTCTAGGAGGAAGAACTACACCAACCACCATCTTCAAGAAGTATACTTCCGTGTCGAAGACCATGTGTATCTGCAAGCCACTCCCCTCTAAGGAATCAAGCATTTCCCTGCCAAGAGAACCCACACCGAGATTCATCAGCCCCTCCGAGATCACTTCAAGACGAAGAGTAGATGGCTACCAGCTAGAGTTACCACCTGAGTTACCCATTATGCACAACGCTTTCCATGCATCACAACCCCGGAAGTGTTTCCAACTTCCTAACTTGCCCGATCTCCACAAGGGCATCGACCACCGAGCCATCGACCCCCTAGCCAATCTAACCTACCGCGAGCTACCCATTAGCAACCTGGATCAAGAAGAGCGTCATACACGAAGCCACACCATCAAGTACTTCAAGCTCAATGGAGCACTACACGGAAGCAGAAGAAGTATGAGGACGTGAAGACTACCCCAGATCCAAGTTTCTGTATCCCTTTCCGCGCCTAGTTTGGGAATCTCGGGGATGAGATTCCTGTAAGGGGGGTAGGTCTGTCACACCCTAATTTTCATGCCACAACACTTGAGCTAAAAAATCATGATAAAGTATGGTTTGGCAAAATCTTTTGCATTATTGGGCTTTTTTATTTGAGTTGGTTTTCTCTGTGTGTCTTCAAGTGCTCTTAAAAGTCAACATAGCTTCACCTTCTATACTTCATCTCCTTGCCCCAAGCTTCTGCCCAATGATCATGCCATGTGTATAGTGCAATATAGGTTTTTTCTTACAAAAATAATTTGGCCAAAAAGTATTTTCTAAAATTAGTTTTCCAAAAACCCCTGAATTGAGGATTACACTGCATGTACTTGATTTGGGGTATGAAAAATATTTCAAAAGGTATATTTGAAACCTATTAGATATAGGATTCCCATAAACCACAAAAATATAATTTTAAAAGTAATTTTCCTATTTTATTTAAAAGCTTTTTCTTAAGGCCGGAAATGGTCTTTAATAGGGAAAATTATTTTATTGTTTTAAAAATATTTGACAAAAATCAGGGAAACTCAGTGGGCATATATTTCCCATATATAAGAGTTTCAACACATGGTCATGTTCAAAATATTGGACAAAACCTCCCAAAACCATTTCTGCCCATTTCAAGGATTTGAAATATGTTTACAAGAAATATTTTCATAAAAATCCAAGGAAAATCCAGCAAGTCACAAATGCATATTGTGATCACCTTGCAAAGCCTCATGTCAATTAAAGTCATTTTGGTTCACCAAAATACCCCAAAACCCTCTCGACTGTAATCAAATTTGAACAACTTTGTACTACCAACTTTCTCTCCTTGACCCCAACTTTGGTGAGCATGTTCACATAACCAAATGAGGCCACTACACCAAGTGGTGCATCAAGGAGAAGTGATTTGCTCAACTAGATCTACACAAGTTCATTTCTGCTAATTTCTAGGGTTTGCCAAAGTATCATTAGCAAACTCTTCCAAATGAGCTCATCTTCCTGTTACCCTGTCATTTTGTCATGAAAAACACCCCTGCCAAGTGCCACAAGAAGTAAATTAGTGCAAGTACCCCAAAACCATATCAAACACCTTCTGCCACTTCTCAAAAATCACCATTTTGACCACTAACACTATTCTCCTTGAACTCAACTCTTTACCACAGCTCCTCCTAGTCCTCTTCTACCTCCAGTAACTCTCCCTTGTCCTCAGCTCAATGATTGAGGGGTGAAACCTCCACATTTACCCCTCTGGACAACCACAACACCCTTCTCTCTCACCAAAGCCCGTCCAGAGCATCCAAGGCTCCATCTCCTTTCTTCACTCTCTCCCACACCTGCTAGACACCAATGGACGTGCCCACTGTGCATATAAAATGGCATGCCGGCCATTTGCACGCTCTGGAGCGTGCAGCATAAAGGCGCCTCAAGATCTGTAATCGCCGCCAACCACCTCCGGCCACCTCGGCTCTCCCCCTCACGCCAGCGCCTCGACGTCCACGGCACGCCATGGCCTGGTCCCATTCCTCCTTCTCGCTCCTGTGGCCTCCCTCGCACGCGCGCCGGCCGCCCGCAAGCTCCAATGCACGGCCTCACATGCGCGAGCTCTCTGGAGCCTTGCCCGCTCCTTCCCTTCCCTCCTCTGGACGTAGACCTCATCCACGAACGGCCCAGACTCACCCTCGTGTGCCCACACGGCCTCTGGTCTCGCATGTGACCTCGCCGGCGCACGAGTCCATGGTGGACCGGCGCCCGGCTATAAAAGCTCGCCCCAGGTCTCTCTCTTGACATCCACCTCCTTCTCGCACCCCCAAGCACGCGCCTGCACCACCCAATCAACCTCCGAGAGCTTCTATGCTCTGGATCGATCAGAGCTCCGCCGCCTCGGTCGACCGCTGATCTCGCGGTACAGCCCCTCTCCGCCCCCGCTCTTGCTCGATCTGGAACCACCAGACCTCACTGACCCATTCCCCTCTTTCTCCCGCTCCTATTGCAGCTCGGAACGAGCTAACCAGGCTCCTCCCGAGGCCCTTCCGTCGGCTTCCTCATCGCCGGTGAACTCGCACTCCGACCGCCTCCACCTCCACCCGAACGGCGACTCCGCCCTGAGCACGCCGGTGCCGTCGGATCGCCCCGCCGTCAACCACAGCAACGCCGGTGAGCTCGTCGCCCTCTATGACCCGAGGTTGAAGACGACGGCCGTGGGGCCCGTCAGTCAGCCTCACGTCCTGACGTGTGGGTCCCACACGTCAGGTTTAAAACACACACGCGCGCGCACCGGTTCGCTGCTTCGGCTGGAGACGTATTTCCCAAATACGCCTTCGACATGGCAGCCTCAAGACGGGCTGAATTCCTCTGGGCTCATCGTGACTGTGGCCTTTTCGCCCAAAGGGCACAAAGGCCACTTTTCTTTTTCCTTTTTTTGTCTGTTTTATAAAAAATCCATAGGATAAAATATTTATCCAAATGGAATATAATTCCAACTCCTAAAATCTTAGAATAATTCCACCTATTTATTGATGTAACATTCATGCACACCCATCACACTTTTCTGTATTGTTCAAATTTAAATTCAAATTTGAGCATTTAAATCCTTCTTTGAAAATCCATTTCCACTATTCCTTAACTCCAAATCCAAAACTAGGAATTTTCCCATTCTTAGATTTCCCCCTAGTATTTATCAAAAATAAGTTGACATTTTTCTGAGCACTTTGGTTTTTCCGTTTTACTATTGCCTTATTTTCTCGTTATTTTCTTGCGTCGAATAGATCCCATATTTGACGAAGTAGTTGGATAAGAAGAAGGAGAAGGACTTGAAGACTTTGAAGACCAAGGCAAGCAGCCCTTTGACCATGTCTATGAAACCCTTTTTATGCATGTCAGGGCATCTCCAGTCGTTGGCCCCCCAGGGGGCGTCTAAAAGCGCCGCCTGGGGGTGAGCCGGCGGAAAAAATGGCCCCTGGGCGAAGTCGGTCTCACCGTCGGTTTCAGTGGCCGCCTCAAAGCGCCAGATTTAAATAAAAGAACCGTTCGTGGTTATGATAAAACTAGTTAAATTTCGCCAAACATGGCAAGTTTCCAAATTCGGCCCAAACATTACATTAACCTAATCAAAAAAGAAAAGGGCTGAATTGCCGCCGCCATTGCCGCCGCCATCGCCCTCGCCGGCCTTCTCCTCCTTGACGCTGGTGCCCTGCTGGACCTCTGCCCGGCGTCACCTTGGCGAACAGGCAGCGGCGCGTCGTCGTCGCTGCCGCTGTCGCATAAGACGACGACCCGCCTTTCCTCGCTGCCGTCGGCGCTCCTTGAAGCGGCGAGGGCGGCGACCGACGCCTCCTTCTCCTTCTCCCGGCGCGCCTTCTCCATCGCAATGGAGTTCTGGTGCGCCCATTCGAGGGCCGCGTCGTCGTCGTCGAACTCCGCCTTCACCGGCGCCAGCCCCGGCTCCGTCTTTGGCTTGACGAAGCGCGGAGGAGCCGACGAGGACGAGGCGCGCCGGCCGCCCTCGTTGATGACGATGCCGGCGCTGCGAGTGCGCCGGCCGAGCGGCGTCTCCGCCGCGGGCTCGGCCTTGACGCCGAGCAGCGTCGGAGAGCCGGAGGAATGTGAAGAAAAGCGTGATGAGGTGGAAGAAGAGGAAGTGCCGAACCTCCTTGGCGCACATGGCCCGACGCGTCGGTGCTGCGCCGGGGCGGCCACCCTCGCCGGGGGGTACGCCAACGGTGGGTCTTTGCCGCCCTAGAGGTACGTGAGCACGCCCTCGAGTGTGCGGCCGGGGACGCCCCACCAGAGGTGGCGCCCCTCGCTGTTCTTGGTGCCGCCGACCACCGGCGCCCCGTTGGTGGACGCCAGCCGCTGCTGTTGGCGGCGCTCGAAGTACGCCGCCCAAGCCACGTTGTTGTCGGCGGCGCATCGGGAGGGGCGAAGTTGGCGTCGGTGAGGGACGCGCAGACGATCTCGACCTCCTCGGCGAAGTACCTCGGCCGCCCGCAGGGGCAACGGGAATGGGCACTCCCGGCTGAAGTCTCCACCCGTTGGCCCGGCGCGCATGTTCTGGCGGCGCCGGATGTTCACCGAACAGAGCCAGACTCTGCTCGCGGAGCGAACGGCGGCCGGTTGCTGCCGCCTGCCTCCGGGAATCGTTACGCCATGGCGACGGCGGGCTGGGCGGGCTCGGAGAGGTAGAGGGAGGGGCTGGGCGGCGGCGCTCGGGAGAGGCAGGGAGAGGGACGGGCTGGACGGCGGCGAGTGGCGGGGCTGGTGTGGGCACAGGCGAGTGGAGGCCGCCGGCTTTTATAGCCGGGTCGCGCCCGTGTGTGTACGCTGGGCGAGGAGGCGGCGGCGCGCCGTCCCGTGAAGCGCCGCCCGTGAGGAATCAATGGCAAGGCTGACCGGCGGCAACCTTGCCATTGATTCCCCGCGGGAACCGAGGCCGTTAGGGGAAGATGAGGCGCCGAGTCGCTGACGCGGCTGGCCTGCGTCTTTTTCGCGCCAAAACAGCTTCGCCCAGCGCTTCGGGCGCCCCAATGGCCGCGGGTTCGGGCTGGGTCCGCTGGCGCTGTTTTCGCCCAAGCCGGGCGAAAATCGGGCTCTGGGCGCGATCGGGCCGTTTTCGGCCGCGCGAAAAAATCGCCTGGGGAGGCCTTCCTGGGGGCGCGGCTGGAGATGCCCTCATATAGCACTTTTTGCTTGCATCAGAGACATGATACAGTGATGACCACATGGGGTGGTTTGCCACCGTTACTTCCTCGTTGATACATGCATTGTGCATGACCCTACCTTCTTATGAGGGTTATGCCGGTGGGGGTAGATAGGATGCTAAGTAGTGCTACGCAAAAAGGGACGGGGATATGCATGGTGATAGGAGACAAAGTATTTTCAAAAGACTTTTCGAAAACCCCATCGGGTGCCACTTATGCCCGGGGGAGATGATGAGTTGGGTAGCCACTTGATGACGAAGTGGTGTACCGAGGCAAGTGTGTGTTGTTTTCAAACGGATTGGTTTAAGTTGCGACCGTTATTCCAACCTTACATGCGCAACCACTCTACCCTTGTATGGGAAAGGGAATTATTGATTACCTAGGCTGATACTAGCTTCGAGCCCGCATTACTAGTGACGGGGGAGAGTTGGTGCTCTCTCTGGACGGGTCGTGCTGTAGGGCGGCCATGACTGTTTTTACAGGGCACTGGATACACCATTGCGTCCCCTCTCGGATGTTACGATCTCGAATGAGTCTCGTATGATGTACATCGTGAGGATACGGAACAACGAGTGGGCTCCTTGTTAGTGTCGTTTGGATAAGTGGGAAGATCTACTCGGGTCAAGTCAAAGGACTTGACATGATTGAGTTGGGTTGATGCCCTCTCTATTTATGTTGATATATGTAACATGTCCTCATGGTTACTTGAATTCTCCTGATGCATGTCTTACAAATTGTTGAACATGCCATTGCACTCAAAACTAGCTTTCTGCAAAATTTACCTATATCATGCATTGTTACATCTTGGACCAAAACATGGGGTGCTTAAGTAGTACATTCAAAGTACTCATTGGCTTGCCACTGGTTATTTAATTGGCCAGGCATGGAAGAACCGGAGTTCGAAGAAGAGTTCTTTGGAGACGAACATGCGAACTAGGACGTTTCCCAGTCAGAATGCCTGTAGGGTTAAGGCAGATGGCATGGGTTCTACTTATCGATGAAGAGTTATACAGCTTGTGTTTCATTTGATGTTCAGCCCTTAAGGCTTTATCAATGTAAGGCTTGACCATAATGGTCATAATTTGTGTAAGACGGTATGTATGGATGTAAGACTCTTGTTATTCAGCTTCTGTGTGTTCAGTGAGCATTGATCTCTGGGATCACTGTACACGTGCATTCGGTGATCTCGACTTATGCGTCGGGATCCCCACAGCTGCGCGGCCTCGTCGATATGGTCAGGTAATCCACACCCCACCCAAACCATCCTCCTCCTTTCCCGTCCCACATGCCCCGACTGACGGAGTGACACCTTCCCCCAAAATCACTGCCCCCTCCTCCAATTAATTAAGCGCCGCCCACAGCCATTTTTGTCGTGGTATTCTCTCGGGGGGTGCAAGACAACATATGCCACAAGGTGGCTTCGTGTGAGGGCAAGACTGCTGCCGGAATATCCAGGGACGGGTATGCGAGTAGCACGCGCTAGTTTACCCAGGTTCGGGGCTCTCCAGAGAGATAACACCCCTACTCCTGCATGTCTGAGTATATCTGGTATGTATATCTGGTACAGAGTGCTCCTGGAGCTGTATCTCGGGCATGCGTGCCCATGGCCGGGTGGCCGTATGAACTAGTGGCCATGCATGGCCGTGAGTGAGCTTGGGTGCTCATGCATGTGTGTGTGTGTGCTGGCTAGCTATCTTGCTAGCTAGCATGCATGCGTGAGGCCTCTCCTCCTAGATGGATGGATGGATGGCTATATATAGTGGGAGCTAGCTTAGGATGTAAGCCATGTGGGTAGCCTAGGAAGTAAGCTAGGTAGTGGCATGGGAACAAGGGGGCATGATGGGGTGTCATGCTTGTCCCCTCGGTCACTTCATAAATAGTGCCAGGGGACAAGTGACACTGTACATGATGACATGAGGTACAGCCTGCCTCGTCGTCAGCGGTATGGCCGCCACGTCGGGGTCTTATCGGTGTCGGATCGGGCTGCGATCGGCGGCTGGTTGGCGTGGTCGGCACCGGCTGGTTGGCGCGATCGGCAATGGCAACCCGGCCAGCAGAATCGGACGGGGGCGGCAGGAGCGGGCAAGGTCGGATCGAGGGGCTTTGCTAGCCCGATGTCTTGATTTATTGTCTCGCCGTCTTCGGGTATCCGTGTCCAATTACTCGACGGTAGCCCCCAAGCCTCCGGCAACTTGGCAAAGTTGGGCGGAGGTTTTTTGGCGAGTGTTCATGGAAATGATCATGAAGAAGACAAAGTTAGTCCACGCAGATATATCATTTGTTTGCTTTTAGCATTGCAAGTTTTATGCGGAGGGTGCCGACTCGGTTTCGTCCGAGCCCCCTAAATCTTTTTCGTGTTCCCTCCGCTTTTTGGCTTGTGCTCTTGCTCGCCGGACAGCCGCTCTGCGGTCTGTGGCTGAGAGTGGGCCGCGAAGCGGAGTGTACAGTACTCAGAGTCTGGGAGCAGATTCAACCGAGTAGATACTTGTAAAGGAAACGGTCGGGTCGCCCGAAGCGTTTTTCTTCCCGGACGTTTTTCGCGTGGGTGGCCTCCAGCGTTCACTCTTGCTAGTCGGACAGCCGCTCTGCGGTCTGTGACTAAGAGTGGGCCTTTGGTACCGCGCACGGTACTAAGCCGTCAAGGAACTAACGCCTCAGGCCAGCGCCAACCCCGGCCAACTCGGCTGGCGCCGGGCTAATAAAGTGATGCTATTGTAATAAAATGCGGAGACAGCCCCCGAGCATCGCTCGGGGTTATCCGTGCTTGCGTGGTGCAAAAAATATGCGGGTGAGGAGCTCACTTTGGTTTTCGCATAGCCGAGGCGGACTTTGCCGAAGACAGCCTGCGCGGCTCAACGCTTGCTGAGCGCGCTGGCGCACCCGCTGGGTGTAGTCTTCGAGCCTCCGGGTGCTCGAAGGGGGGTCCCGGCCGGTCAGGCTCAACCAGCCAGGCGGCGAGGCGTCTTGCAATGCCCTTTTTCTTCTTTTTCTCTTCTGCCGGCTGCTGGCAGCCAGACAAAACTCTTCTCTTGTCTGCAATCTTCGCGGGGGCGCGCCAACAAGACTCATTGGTGTAGCCCCGAGATTCGGTCGATCATTGAGCGGCCGAGCCGGATCTCCGGCGACTACTTTGTCTTCTTCTTGGCGGGCCAACAAGACCGCTGGTGTGGCCCCAGAGATCTGGGCCGACTGCTGAGCAGTTGGGTCGGATCTCTCGGCAACTACTTTGTCTTCTTCCTCGCAGGGCGCTGGCCAACAAGACTACCTGGTGTAGCCCCGAGATCCGGGCCGATCACGAGCGGGCTGGATCTCCCGGCAACTACTTTGTCTTCTTCTTCGCGGGGTCGCGTGTAGCCCCCGAGATCTGTGCCGACTGCTGAGCAGTCGGGCCGGATCTCTCGGCAACTACTTTGTCTTCTTCCTGGGGCGCCAACAAGACTCATTGGTGTAGCCCCGAGATCCGGGCCGATGCACGAGTCGGCCGGATCTCCAAGAACTACTTTGTCTTCTTCTTCGCTGGGTCGCAACAAGACTGCTTGGTATTCTCGAGATCCGGGCCGATCACGGCGGGCCAGATCTCTCGGCAACTACTTTGTCTTCTTCGCCAACAAGACTCACGGCTGGTGTAGCCTCGAGATCTGGGCCAATCACGAGCGGTCGGGCCAGATTTCTCGGCAACTACTTTGTCTTTTTTCTCCTTCTCTTTGTCCAGCTACGGGCAGCCGGACGCATATTTCTTTTCCATCCGGCTGGGTAGTCGGACTTCTGGAAACGAGCAGCCGGCTCGCGTTCTATCTCTCTCTCTTTTCTTCTTTTTGCCGGCTGTGGGCACTCGGCCACTTCTTTTCTAGCCGACCTCTTCTCTTTCTTTCTTTTGCTTCTTCACGTCTCCACCCGGCCCCTCTTTTTTTTCCGGCTTGACTTTTTTTTTCGTAGCCGGCATCTTTGACACCCGGCCAATTTTCTTTCTCTTCTGCCAACCGCGCGGGGCAGACGGCCTGGGAGGACTAAGACCGAAGCCGCGGGGACCGGCATGCCAGCGGCCGACTAAGGGCGGCGCGGGAGCACGGGCGGGGCCGGAGGTAGGCGCCGGCGGGACGCTGCAGCCTGGCGCGTGAGCCGGCAAGCGTCTGGTCGCCGGGTTGGCGGGAGGAACTGCAAGCGGCCGGTCGCCGGGAAGCCGGCATGGACGAAACCGCAGCCCGGGTCGCGGGAGTCGGCGCTGGGCGGCCGTAGGCCGGTCGCGGGAGTCCGGCGCAGCGGCCGGAAGTTGCGGGAGTCGGCGCTGGGCGAAGCCGGCAGGCCGGGCTGCGGGAGTCCGGCGCAGCGGCCGACAGCCGGGCGCGAAGTCCCGTGAGGGCGCCGCAGCTGGATGCATGGTGAGCGGGCGGGCTATGGAGCAGGAGGACGCTGGCGACGCGTGGAGGCAGAGGGCCGCGAGGCCGCGGCGCAGGCCGAGCGGGTGGACGGGCGGAGGCGCGCGGAGGCAGAGGGCCGCGAGGCCGCACAGGCCGAGCGGGCGAACGGGCGGAGGCACGCGCGACGGGCTCGGCGCGGCGGGCGGACCGGTCATGGGCGGGAGGAGCGAACGCGCGGAGACGCGAAGCTGTGCGCGGGACGGGCTGGCGGCGCTTGGGGCGGAGCAGGCAGCTACGGGCGATGGGCGCAGGCGCGAGGGCGCTGGGCCAGCTGCAGGCGGAGATGCACGAAGAGAGGTGCAGAAAGTGCGTTGTCTGGGTGTTATCTGAATAACTAGATCGGTAACGCGCCTTGGCGCGAGGGTGCCGGTCCCTATGTTGTGGTCATGTAAGTAATGCTCAAGTTAGTAGTAATCTTAAGCGTACTTACTCAAACACGATATAACAAAATAAAAAAGAAGAATTTCACATATTGTATTAGGAAAACATTATATAGTACAACAACACCATGAGATTATCATAAGGCAAAATCAAGTTTAGCGCGTTCATGAGATAGCGAGAGCCTGAATGTTTACAAAATCCACATACGTCATCAACGACATAATATAATTAAAATAGAAAACTTTACATATAGGCCATTTCATTATTTATGAGATAAACAAAACATATAGTGCCATATCGTAACATTGATTACCATGACAAAATAAAGGTGATTAATATACATGTCGAACCGAGATTCTCCAAATCCCATGTCTCACCATGAAATAAATTCTCCATCAAATTTGAAGTACTACAATGGGCAAATAATCACTTTCCATGTAAGGTACTACATGCCTTCGTTTTGATCCAGATGAACTGAATTTCTCTATTAAATACTCACAGTTCATATCAGTGTCCAACCTTGAAAGCGAAAGGTTTCAGTTCTCATCGAAACCACCCCATTAATAATTCAATACATCAGTTCTATCTTCACTTTGTCATACTAAGTAAGTACTAAGACCCTTATACGTATGTAAGGATAACTTGCATCAACCGCTCTTGCAAGCCACATGGCGGCTGGTGGAGACCCCATCTAGTTCCAGTGACAACCTGCAAGTCAATAAAATGGGAGGAGCAGCTGTATGAGAAAGGTGAACCTCGATCAGCGGCGTGAGTAGCAAGGTGCGCCCCTCCCAAAAATTTCACATGTTGCTTAGGTCTGGATAATATTTTAGAATGTAGATGCAATCTGACAGGGAGGCCACAAGAAAACTATCTATATCTATCCTTGCAAAAATCTATTATAAGCTTCGGTGCACTTAGAGAATTGAGGATCTTTCTTAAAATTACATAGCAACTGACAAACATATAACATCAAATGAAAATCCGATTCCCGATTCATCAATCCAAACAAACATGGGGACCGGTAATCAAACAGTTGCTAGAATCACAATAATTTGTTGTCAAGACATAAAAGTAACTACCAGTTTCCAAAACCCCACTATGTGTTAGTAAACATATGGTTGTCACATAAGAGTATTTTCAGCACAAGGAAATAAAAAATATTTACGATTGTGTCGTTATGACCACATCAATACAAGTTATACAACAGATACTCCAACCCCAATGGGGAATTCACAAACTATTTTCCCATAAAAGGTAAGTATGGGTAAAAAAACAAAAGAATTCGTGGTTGCTTCAATTGTTCAATTATTTAAAAGAAAACAGAGGACGTGCAAAGCTTTGGAGCCCTTGATCGGGGTTGAAACTTTTAAGCCTCGTGTTCCCAAGCAATTTTTAAAACCTTTAAGAAACTAAACAATATATCAGCTAGAGAGTAATACCTACACTGGCCAATGATGATACGGTTTCCTTCCTTGACCTTGAAGCAAGGAGATCAGTAGCGCGCCTTGGCGCGAGGGTTCCGGTCCCAACGTCTTGTCCAAGCATATAAAGATCAAACAGTTGGCATGCAATGATATAGCGTGCAGAGAAAATATTTGCATCCATGCGATAAGATATATATCACACTTGAGTTGTTATGATTACTTAGGAATTTGGATTCTTACTTTTCCTGTAGAGGCCTTATATCCTGAATAGTTCAGTTTAGCATTCCAAAGGGCTTATGATTGTGCAAAACTTACACAGCTAAAGGGATCATATAAGCACAAACCAACACGAGATGCAAACAAACAAAGGCATGATGATTGAGCCTCAAAAAAATGATATAAAACCATACAAAACTCATTCAATCTAAGCAAATGGCAACCATAAATGCTTTGTTTAAGCTCTTGAGCAATATGCATCTTAAGCAACAAGTGTGGGAGTGAGAGAGAGGCTGTGCTCATGTACGTATCCTAAGCAATCATTCTAATTTTAATCTGTCAATGAGTTTTATATGGTCCATCCTAAGCAATCAGTCTGGCCATATTAACCAGAGCTAGTACCAATTTCAAGAATATTTTTTAAACAACAGGTGGTCATGTGCACTTTAATTCTAAGATGCCTTATGGTGTCTAGAAATTCATGCGCTTTGATCAAATAGAGATAATATTGCAAGGCAAAACATGAGGCGATGATTGCAAAACTTAACCAGAAGGTTTACTACAGAAGGAAGAGCAAGACAAATATATGGTGAATAGGCGTATCTTGCATGTCATACATTACACAACAATATGTAATAACCTCCTGATTAATCACAGTGTCGATATATGGCTAATGATCATCTAACACAGGGTAGCAACATGTGATAGAAACAGGAAACTCTTTGATGCCGAGTGTCCTGAGAGCCACTACAACCAAATTTATGTAAATGTCTTCTTCAATTAGAAGACCACCATAAGTATTGTGTATCAGTTAATCAATATTTAACCTAAGTTACATGTCCCGCAAAACAAAATCTTAGTTACATAAACTTATTTAACTTAACTGCAATAGATACACACATTTGATTTCTGGTGATCGTTGAACCTAGTTAAAAATGGTACATTTCAAAAAATCAGTACCGCAATAATTCTCATTAGGCAAGTAAGTGCAACTGAAATCATCCCTCGGTACTAAAAGGTATAGCAAGGGCAATGTGACCATTTCCCATCAGCACTAACAACTCGAGTATTGGACCCGAGCAAAAACATGACTCTCCCTCCCTCTCTCTCTCTCCTCTCCCTCTCACTCTCAACCAAATATTTATTCTAATCCATCGCACACAATACAAAATTACTAACGACCGTCGGATCCAGGACATGTAGGTGGGTCAATGCTTCAAGGATTAATGGCTTGTGGTAGTGCCACCTTAAAAAAATGAGACAAAATGAACTGCAGGAGTGACGGCCATTCCTGTAGTCCAAATCACAATGATTCCACTTAAAGAAATATGATACTCAAAGCTCACAGTTTGTGCTATCTAATCTGTGAGATTCTCCCAGTGAAAACTGCATAACTTCAAAGTAAATGAAAAATATCACTAAATGTGTGCTTGAAAAATGACAAAGCTCACAGATTTAGTTTAGATTTACCTAAACTAAATGTGTGCTTGAAAAGTTAAAGTAAATGACAAATATCACTAATAATACTACCATATGACTTCTTGATCAAAATAAAAAAGAATGGACAAAATATAAGAAGATTCATGTACCAAACAGAACTAGGGGTCTCCTAGTCCCACGTCAAACATTCAGTCATAAAATTTATTATTTATCAGGTTTCCAATATCATAAGGGGTTAACAATCACACTGTCAATGTAAGTTACTGCATGCCTTTCTTTTGCTTTATATGAACTGAATTTTTTTTATGAAATACTGCATGATTCATAACAATCTCAAACCTTAAAAGTGAAAGGTTTCAGTTCTCATTCAACCACTTGCTTAGTCATCCACCACATATAAGTTACGTTTCGAACAATCGAACACGAAGCAGAGAAGAGGGAGGAGGAGCGAGCTGTGGTGAGCTAGTTGTACCGCTTGAGCTGGCCCCTCCTCTCGGAGAGGATGACGATCTGGTCATTGAGCATCTTCCATGGTGTTGTCCTTCAAGCGGATCTTGATGATGTTGATGGCTTACTTCCATTTGTTAGCCAAGTGGCACCCCTTCAATGTCAAAAAAGTACATGGAAAAGCAATCACAAAAATATAGTAAGAATAAAAAGAACTTCCGAACTGTTATCTTCATAACCAAGCAAGAGAACTGAAATGTTCCACTTTCATGAAGCCGAGGAAATTTAAAAGTACAGCAAAGGCATAAATGGAGCATGACCCCGAGCAAAATGTACAAAAATACAGAAAATCTATTAGGTGGCAACCATGTGGACCGAGGAAGTAACTAAGGGACTAATTGAACAAAAACAATTTAAAGGGGAACCAACAAAGTAATCAAATAAAGAACAAATTATCACATCAAGATGCTAACAATACATCATTATTTTTTTGTAGATTTGGGAATCCTACAATAGTATAGAGAACACTTAATATTTAGGGAACTAAGAGAGTGGAAGATCTGAGGAGGCAAGGAATCATGGGATCCTATCTTTCCCTCTATACTTTTGTAGAACCAAACTGTAGTAAGAGATAAGCATATCTTGGGATTACTTGGCAGAAAAAGTACAGGAATGCAATCGATTGTCACTATAAGTATGGCCATGTAAGGTTCATCATTATCTTCTTATTCGGTAGTGATCCTAAAACAATCATTATATTAAGCATGGCTGATAATATGTTCCTATAATGTATAGCAACATAAATGACTCAAAGATTCGGTACATGAGAGCTAAAGCAAACTTACAACAACATCCTCGCATGATTTTAGCAGCCTCATCGATCTTTTGCTGCTCCTCTTTGATTTCACAACTTCCTATAAACTGGAAGTAGAAGAGAAAAAAATTATGGTGCATGACTGATCTTGCTCCTCGCTGACCGATTTCATATGTGTGGTATAAATAAACAAAGAAAATATTATAGTTGGCAATCAAACAAAGACATTAGAAACAAAGCATGATGATATGCACAAACCCTAAGGAGGGCTAAACATGGGAGGATATATATCTAGATGTTAATTGCTCATCGTAGCGCATTCTTGGACAAAGAGCACTCGTTAACAATAACACAAATATTCCCGAAGAAATGCTACTACTCTTGCAAGGAGAAAAAACATGTGAAACAGTAGCGCAACCAAGTGTACCTTGAGAGGGGCTAGTGCTTTGGAAGGATGCAACAGGGATGCCCATGTTTCATATTGTGCTCATCCACCTGCAATATACATGAACCTGAATTACATAATGCAGAGAAACAAAATCGTAATTAGGCCACCCATATATTTCTCAAAGACATGGTAGACTCGTGTAGTGGGTCTCAACCCGAGAAATTATCAAGCACCCAACTAACTACAAGGCTAGCAGCAAAGATTAGTTCACAAACAGATCGAAACATGTCAGAGAGAGAGAGAGAGAGAGAAGATAGGGGGCGGGGAAGGAGACCTTGATATGGTGCATCCATGGCGGCGGCGGTGTGGTACGAGGTTGACGGCCGCGTCCAGCTCGACGACGGCGCGGATCAAGAAGCCCCCACCGTGTCGGTGGCAGATCTGGCCGCCGCCTGGGGAGAGGCCGACGGTAGGGGGAGGGAGAGGGTGCGGTGGTTGGGGAAGGGACGGCGACGAGGGGCAGGAGGGATCCGCGACCGCGCGGGAGGGAGAGGCGGCTTGGTCTCCAGCACAAGCAGCCCGCTTCGCTCGGCCTCCTCCCGGCGATGGTGCGGCCAGTAGTGGCAATGGCGATGACGGCGGTACAGAGACCGGGAGGGGAGGGGAGTGGCGGCTGGGAAGGGAGGGGAGGAGCGAGCACGGGAAGGCACGGGGATGGGGCGGCTAGGGGCGATGGGCGACGGCGGCGGCGGCGACGGAGATGCGCGCGGGAGGAGAGGGAGGCGCGGGTGTGGGAGGAGGAGGCGCGTGGGAGGGGAGAGGAGGCTGTGGCTAGGGTTCAACACAGAGCGCCCCTCTTTTATACCCCCCTACACGAAATGACCGAAATGTTCTGGGGGCATGGCATTTACATTTTGCTGCCATTACATTAGATCCGACGACCTGTGTTCATCCATATCTCGATCCGACGCCCGTAAACGCATCAAGGGAACCGATCCAACGGCCGAGAGTGCCTGAGCTCTGAGGAGGCTCCGGCATCCATCCTTCTCTTATTTCTGGATGCATGGTCATTGTCTGATGCGTATTTGGCTAATGGTTTGACCATGGGTTTACTTGCATCTAGCTAGCTTGCATAGATGGTATATGGAGTGGCGAATGGCGTGTTTCAGCCAGAGCAAGGCGCAGCATGGAGGGGAGTCGACGCGAGCGGCGCGTGGACGGACGCGGCCGATGAAGCGAGGCCCCGCGCGCGGCGCGCGCGGATGGACAGCCGGCGTCGCAACGGTGGTGATGATGAAGGCGGCGAGGACGCGCCGTCCCGCGCGGCCGCTCTGGGGGCGGGTCGAAGTCGAGGCCCCGAGCGCTACCGGAGAGACGGCGCGACGCCGCGGCGGAGATGATGAAGATGGTCCCGCCCGGACTGCGAAACCAGCAGCTGCGTGGTAGCATAGTACCGCCCCACTGTGGGCGCCAAATGTCGTGGTATTCTCTCGGGGGGTGCAAGACGACATATGCCACAAGGTGGCTTCGTGTGAGGGCAAGACTGCTGCCGGAATATCCAGGGACGGGTATGTGAGTAGCACGCGCTAGTTTACCCGGGTTCGGGACTCTCCGGAGAGATAACACCCCTACTCCTGCATGTCTGAGTATATCTGGTATGTATATCTGGTACAGAGTGCTCCTGGAGCTGTATCTCGGGCATGCGTGCCCATGGCCGGGTGGCCGTATGAACTAGTGGCCATGCATGGCCGTGAGTGAGCTTGGGTGCTCATGCATGTGTGTGTGTGTGTGCTAGCTAGCTATCTTGCTAGCTAGCATGCATGCGTGAGGCCTCTCCTCCTGGATGGATGGGTGGATGGCTATATATAATGGAAGCTAGCTTATGATATAAGCCATGTGGGTAGCTTAGGAAGTAAGCTAGGTAGTGGCATGGGAACAAGGGGGCATGATGGGGTGTCATGCTTGTCCCCTCGGTCACTTCATAAATAGTGCCAGGGGACAAGTGACACTGTACATGATGACATGAGGTACAGCCATCTCTTCCGTGGTATGGCCGCCACGTCGGGGTCTTATCGGTGTCGGGTCGGGCTGCAGTCGGCAGCCGGCTGGTTGGCGTAGTCGGCAGCCGGCTGGTTGGCGCAGTCGGCAGTCGGCAGCCGGCCAGGCAGAGCAGTCGGACGGGGGGCCGGTAGGAGCGGCCGGGCAGTCGGACTGAGGGGCTTTGCTAGCCCCGATGTCTTGATTTATTGTCTCGCCGTCTTTGGGGTATCCGTGTCCAATTACTCCGACAATGTTACACGCAGTATAACATGGAGCTGAGTAGCATGCGGCCGCACGCGCGAACGAGGTCGCTATGGCTGACATGCGTGTCGACCGCCAGATCATGGAGGAGCACCTCGTCTTCGAGGCCACCGTCGACATCGCCGCGCGGTTGTCTACTTTAAAATACTGTTCATGATGTTTTGTCGAGGCCTACGCCAGTGACTTCTAGTGATTTGTCCTCTGTAATATTAATATGCAATCTGATGTTCGGTTAACAGCTTTGGTCCTCCGAAATGTAATGTTCAGTTAACACTTTGGTCCAACAATTGCTACATTTCGTAGTATTGTTCTCAAGCATTCTTTGTTTTGTTAACTGTCTTATCTTCTAGTACATGTTTCTATTACGCAATGTCGTGCTCGCTTAACTATTTTGGTTCATTTGGTCTCTTCGTCCATTTAACTGCTTTGGTTCAGTTCTGCAATTTGATTTTCATTTCTTTGTGGGTACAATTTTGTATTGTTATGCATGTGACACCAATCGAATTTGGCTGTACTCAATACATATTCTACTGATAGTATGGCAACTCTCAGTTAACCTGATCAAGATCTTCCTTATGTGTGTTGCGGGAAACAATGGGAGACACTGTGGTTTACCATCGAGGTTTGTTCAAGCAGGGTCCTTTGACTAATAGCACATTATTGTGCAGTTGCAGGAATGATTCTAATATTTAGGATTCTTACAATTTGGTCTTGCACATGTAGGTCCTGCTGTCAGAGGCTTAGACCCACTGTTCGACCCATTTTGCATATGGCGAAATGAGATGTACATGAATATCAGTCAAGTCAAGAAACTAAGAAAGATTCTTAGGATGAAGAAACTTGCGACGAATAACAGCAAGATCTTTGTTTGCACAATGAAGGAGACTCTTTTACCTTGTTTTTACCCCTTGCACCATTTCAAAATTTACAACAGCGATTTATGCATAGCTTTGTTTTCAGTACTTTTCAAAGCAGTTCACCAATGATTACCTCTCAAACCACCTGCATGGTCAAGAGGCAAGGACGGTATTCATTCAACACCCACGGTACAATATTGAAGTCTTGCTGAAGAGGACGAAGGTTGGGCGGGCAATTATCCATAGCCACTGGCCTAAAGTTGCAAGGACATTCAACATCATTAAGGCTCAATATTTGCCTTCCGCTTCATAGCTTCAGATGAGATTCATCTGTCTATTTACCGTGTATGATGCTACTTTCCAAAGGTTTTTTATGCTACATGTGAAACTTGGTGCTGTTGTGTAATGGCGTAACTGAGTGCCGAAACTATCTGATGTAATTCGATTATGAAATCCTGGTTGCTTTTATACGTATATGAAATATCTGGCGTGTTTTATAAGAAATATCAGTTTGATTAGTACATGGATTATCAATAATAGGCTAATTACACTGCTTATTGGGGTTTTCTATTGCAAACGGTTACTCAGACAGCACCATGGGCGATGAACTCAAACAACCCGCACGGTTTCTAGAAAGTAGGCGTGTTCGATCAACTAACAATCCCACACAGATTCCGGCAGCGAACTGTTTGCGTTAGGCCACCTTGCACAAACATTTCCACACAAAGAATTGTGTGGGATGTACATACCTACGGAAATGATTTTCTGGGATTCACCGTGTGGGATGTACATTCCTACGGAAATGATTTCTGTGATTCACCGTGTGGATGTACATACCTACGGAAATGATTTCTGGGATTCACCGTGTCGGATGTACATACCTACGGAAATGATTTCTGGGATTCACCGTGTGGGATGTACATACCTACGGAAATGATTTCTAGGATTCACCGTGTGGGATGTACATACCTACGGAAATGATTGGGTTTCCATGCCTCGCCCAATCGCACATGGCCCCAGCCTGGGTCCCACGAGGGCCTATCCCCGATGGTTTCTGGGTCATGTTGGAAGGACCCCCCTATCGCCCACACTCACTTGGCGATGGTTCCAAATACCGTCGCGGAAAGGGGTTTTAAACCGTTTGTTTAGGACGTCGTTGTACCAGTGAGGTGTCGTCTCAATGGATTTAGATGGTGCCCTATTTATCGTGAATGCAGCCGTCTCTAAAGCATGACCCCAAAACAGTAGCGGTAAATCAGTAAGAGACATCATAGATCGCACCATATCTAATAGAGTGCGGTTACGACGTTCGGACACACCATTGCGCTGTGGTGTTCCAGGTGGCGTGAGCTGCAAAACTATTCCCCATTGTTTCAAATGAAGACCAAACTCGTAACTCAAATATTCTCCTCCATGATCAGATCGTAGAAACTTTATTTTCTTGTTACGATGATTTTCCACTTCACTCTGAAATTCTTTGAACTTTTCAAATGCTTCAAGCTTATGCTTCATCAAGTAGATATACTCATATCTGCTCAAATCATCTGTGAAGGTCAGAAAATAATGATACCCATCGCGAGCATCAACACTCATCGGACCGCATACATCGGTATGTATTATTTCCAATAAGTCTGTTGCTCACTCCATAGTTCCGGAGAACGGAGTTTTAGTCATCTTGCCCATGAGGCATGGTTCGCAAGTATCAAGTGATTCCAAAAGCCCATCAGCATGGAGTTTCTTCATGAGCTTTACACCAATATGACCTAAACGGCAGTGCCACAAATAAGTTGCACTATCATTATTGAACTTATATCTTTTGGCTTCAATACTATGAATATGTGTATCACTATTATCGAGATTCAACAAAAATAGACCACTCATCAGGGGTGCATGACCATAAAAGATATTACTTATATAAATAGAACAACCATTATTCTCTGATTTAAATGAATAACTGTATCGCAGCAAACAAGATCCAGATATAATGTTCATGCTCAATGCTGGCACCAAATAACAAGTATTCAGATCTAAAACTAATCCCAAAGGTAGATGTAGAGGTAGCGTGCCGACCACGATCACATCGACTTTGGAACCATTTCCCACACACATCGTCACCTCGTCCTTAGCCAATCTTCGCTTAATCCGTAGCCCTTGTTTCGAGTTGCTAATATGAGAAACAGAACCAGTATCAAATACCCAGGCGCTACTGCGAGCATTAGTTAAGTACACATAAATAAGATGTATATCAAATATACCTTTCACTTTGCCATCCTTCTTATCCACCAAATACTTGGGGCAGTTCCGCTTCTAGTGACCAGTCCCTTTGCAGTAGAAGCACTCTGTCTCAGGCTTTGGTCCAAACTTGGGCTTCTTCACTTGAGCAGCAACTTGCTTGTCGTTCTTCTTGAAGTTCCCCTTCTTCCCTTTGCCCTTTTTTCTTGAACTGGTGGTCTTGTTGACCATCAACACTTGATGCTCCTTCTTGATTTCTACCACCACAGCTTTTAGCATCGCGAAGAGCTCGGGAATTGTCTTATCCATCCCTTGCATATTATAGTTCATCACGAAGCTTTTGTAGCTTGGTGGCAGTGATTGGCGAACTCTGTCAATGACACTATCATCAGGAAGATTAACTCCCAGTTGAGTCAAGTGGTTGTGGTACCCAGACATTACGAGTATATGTTCACCGATGTAACTATTCTCCTTCATCTTGCAGCTATAGAACTTATTGGAGACTTCATATCTCAATCTGGGCATTTGCTTGAAATATTAACTTCAACTCCTGGAACATCTCATATGCTCCATGACGTTCAAAATGTCGTTGAAGTCGCGGTCCTAAGCCGTAAAGCATGGCACACTGAACTATCGAGTAGTCATCAGCTTTGCTCTACCAAACGTTCTTAACGTCATTAGTAGCATCTGCAGCAGGCCTGGCACCCAGCGGTGCTTCCAGGACGTAATTCTTCTATGCAGCAATGAGGATAATCCTCAAGTTACGGACCCAGTCCGTGTAGTTGCTACCATCATCTTTCAACTTAGCTTTCTCTAGGAACGCATTAAAATTCAATGGAGCGAGTACGGGCCATTTATCTACAACAACATAGACATGCAAAATACTATCAGGTACTAAGTTCATGATAAATTTAAAGTTCAATTAATCATATTACTTAAGAACTCCCACTTAGATAGACATCCCTCTAATCATCTAAGTGATCACGTAATCCAAAACAATTAAACCATGCCTGATCATCACGTGAGATGGAGTAGTTTTCAATGGTGACATAACTATGTTGATCATATCTACTATATGATTCATGCTCGACCTTTCGGTCTCAGTGTTCCGAGGCCATATCTGCATATGCTAGGCTTGTCAAGTTTAACCCGACAGTCTGTGCGTTTGCCCGACAGTCTATCGCAATAAGCGGCAGATAGGACCTCCCCTGATCCCCAAGTTCAACTGGCATTCGACAGTCTAGGGCGTGTTTGGTTACATTGCCAATCCAGCCTGGCTCCAGTGAGCCGTTTTGAGGGGATACGGGCCAAAAAAAACAGATGCACATATTTTGGTTTCTTGCATGCCCCCAGTTGCATGAGACAACCATTTTTGACCCGGCGTTTGGTTGCCCTCATTGCATTAGACGCACATATGACATGGTGTTTGGTTGCAACCTGCATAAGGTGTTGTCACCACTTCTAACTAGTGGTGAGCTTACCACACACAATCTGAACATGTAGCGCCAGCTAGTCAAACAAATGACAGTTCATCCTAACTACTATCAAATGACAGTTCAAATTATTAAGAGCCATTGGCTAAATAGGGGATAGTTCATCGGTATTACTACTACCAGATCTTTCTCTTCCTCTTATTCTTCTTCTGCTTCTGCATCTACTGCTGCTTCTGCTTCTTCTTCTTCTTCTTCTTCCATCTTCTTCAAATCCTGCACTGACATCTGTTAAGCCACATTGCCTCTGCCCACTCCAACCTTTTGTTCTCCCAAGTGTCATTGTCAAATGCCTCCACACCATGGCCGGAGCTAACAACATCGTCAGGCTCGACCTCTTCCTCCTCAGGCACGTGTTCATCAAAGCCCCACTGGAGGATCCAGTTATGCAGAATGCAGCAGGCAAGAACAAGCTTAACCTGAGTGGAGTATGGGTGGAATGGCTTCTGATCCAGGATCTTAAACCTATTCTTCAGAGCTCCAGATGCCCTCTCAACAGTTACTCTGAGGCTCGAGTGTCTGAGATTAAACAGCTCCTGTGCAGTCCTAGGATAGTTCCTACCAGAGAACTCCTTGAGATGGTACCTGGTTTTCCTGAAGGGTGGAAGAATACCCGGCCGACATGCATAGCCAGCATCTCCAAGGTAGAACTTGCCTTCGGGGATGTTGATCCCATCAGGTCGACTCATGTTGTCAGTGAGAATGTCAACATCATGCGTTGACCCCTCCCAGCCAGCCAGCACATATGTGTGTTGGGGAACGCAGTAATTTCAACAAATTTCCTACGATCACGCAAGATCTATCTAGGTGATGCATAGCAACGAGAGGGGAGAGTGTTGTCTACATACCCTCGTAGACCTAAAGTGGAAGCGTTATGACAACGCGATTGATGTAGTCGTACGTCTTCACGATCCGACCGATCCTAGCACCGAAGGTACGGCACCTCCGCGGTCTGCACATGTTCAGCTCGGTGACGTCCCACGAACTCTAGATCCAGCTGAGGTCGATGGAGAGTTTCACAAGACGACGGGCGTGATGATGACGATGATGATGAAGTTATCAATGACGAGGGCTTCGCCTAAGCACTACAATGATATGACCGAGGTGGAAATCTGTGGAGGGGGCACCGCACGCGGCTAAGACAATCACAACATGTGTGCTAGGGTGCCCCCGCCTCGTGATATAACGGAGCAAGGGGAGGCGGTTGCCCTCATGGGGCGCGCCCCAAGTAGGATTCCTACTAGGAATCCTATTCCTAGTAGGTTTTCAACAAGGGAAGAGAGGGGAAAGGAAGGAAAGGGGGCGCCCCCCCCCCCTCCATAGTCCAATTCGGACCCAAGGGGGAGGGGGCACGGCCTGCCCTAGCCGACCCTCTCTCTCTCTTCACTAAGGCCCATGTGGCCCATTAGTTCCCCGGGGGGTTCCGGTAACCCTCCAGCACTATGGTTTTATCCGAAACATCTCCGGAACATTTCCAGTGTCCGAATATAGTCGTCCAATATATCGATCTTTATCTCTCGATCATTTCGAGACTCCTCGTCATGTCTGTGATCACATCCGGGACTCCGAACTAACTTCGGTACATCAAAACACATAAACCCATAATACCGATCGTCATCAAGCATTAAGTGTGCGGACCCTACGGGCTCGAGAACTATGTAGACATGACCGAGACTCACTTCTGGTCAATAACCAATAGCGGAACCTGGATGCTCATATTGGTTCCCACATATTCTACGAAGATCTTTATCGGTCAAACTGCATAACAACAAACGTTGTTCCCTTTGTCATCGGTATGTTACTTGCCCGAGATTCAATCGTCGGTATCTCAATACCTAGTTCAATCTCGTTACCGGCAAGTTTCTTTACTCGTTCCGTAGTGCATCATCCCGTGACCAACTCATTAGTCACATTGCTTGCAAGGCTTATAGTGATCTGCATTACCAGGAGGGCCCAGAGATACCTCTCTGAAACACGGAGTGACAAATCCTAATCTCGATCTATGCCAACCCAACAAACACCATCGGA
Organism: Aegilops bicornis; assembly: GCA_021605145.1. Lineage (NCBI taxonomy): Eukaryota > Viridiplantae > Streptophyta > Magnoliopsida > Poales > Poaceae > Aegilops > Aegilops bicornis. The sequence goes on from CM038674.1 coordinate 644,299,200, forward strand.
GGCACCTGTAGAGCATCTTTATAATCACCCAGTTACGTTGTGGCATTTGATAGCACACTAAGTGTTCCTCCGTATTCGTGGAGTTGCATAATCTCATATTCATAGGAACATGTATAAGTTATGAAGAAAGCAATAGCAACAAACTAAACGATCATAGTGCTAAGCTAACGGATGGGTCATGTCAATCACATCATTCTCTAATGATGTGATGCCGTTCATCAAATGACAACTCATGTCAATGGCTAGGAAACTTAACCATCTTTGATCAATGAGCTAGTCAAGTAGAGGCATACTAGTGACACTCTGTTTGTCTATGAATTCACACATGTACTAAGTTTCCGGTTAATACAATTCTAGCATGAATAATACACATTTATCATGATATAAGGAAATATAAATAACAACTTTATTATTGCCTCTAGGGCATATTTCCTTCAATGTGAACTTCAGATCAAAGTCAACAGCAACAAGCACATTCTGGCTTGTGTAGTGCTTCCTCCCCCTGTATGTTGTAGACTGTGACCTAGGAACTCTGGCAGTGACATGAGTACCATCTATTGCCCCAATGCAATCCTGAAAATGGCATCACAAGGCTGTGTTAGTGCTCAACTTGAACAATACAAGCATATCAAGCCATGATAAGGGTATATTGTCAATGCTCACCTTGAAGTATGGATACCGTCTTGGGCTTCTGCGAATCTTGGGTGGAGTCTGACTAGATGGTCTCATGATCATCTCTCCTCGAAGCTCCTCAATAGCAAAAAGCACCTGCTTGAAGTACCTAGAGATGGTCTCCATTGATCTCTTGAACGTGTTGTGAATGACCCTGAACCTCTGGTTACGGCCAACAACATGGAGGAAAATGGCCACTTGCTCTTCGACACTGGTGTTGATGCTATCTTGTAGCAGCCCCCTGCTCCTGAAGGTCTCAACAAGCCTGGCAAATGGTGCTCTTTTCATTCGAAGCATCCACAGAGCCTCGACGTCATTGCAGTTGTAGATGTAGCTCAGATTTTGGATCCTCTCCTGTTCCCGGAGAAACAATGGACCATAGCGGATCAAAGGTCTCCCAACACGACGAACAACTCTCTGGTGCATGAACATGACCCATGCCTGAATCACACTAATCAGTGTTGTTGCCTGGATTATCAGCATCATCCGTGCGTCCATAACCTAGTCGACATTGACGGTTCATTCAGTGGGAAATCGATCCTACACCTAGCCTAATGGCCTAACCACCGAGCTAACAAAGGGGGGAGGGGGTGCTGCTTACCGGCATCGGAGATGAGGACGGTGTAGGGGGAGCCATGGCATAAATTAGGTCGACCAGACGGTGGCCAACAGCAAGGGGAGCAGCAGATCCGCCGCAAACGCCGCCGCCTCTTCCGCCGCCGCCGCCTCTAGCGAAGATCTGAAATCACAGCCGCCGCCGGTGGTGAGGCAGTAGGGGAAAAAGGGGGTAGTGGCTATGGGTGAGCGAGTGAAAGGCGTGAGGCTAGATTTGGCGCCGGGGCGGCACGCCAGGTTTCCATCTCCCGCCATCCCCCCTCGCCCTCGCCTCGCACCACACTCAGCCTGGCTCGCGAGAAACTGCCGATCCGAGCGTTTCCAGCGAGCCAAGCTCTAGGCTGCTTTGAGAAGCGTGCGATGCAGGCCCAACAGTAAAACCAGGCAACCAAACAGGCATCTCCCTTCCCGCGCGGGCCTGGTTGGGCTGGATGCGGGCAACCAAACACGTCCCTAGTGCACTGGCGGCTTGGATCAGGAGATAAAATTTATTCTGGAAGGACAGATGGACGAGGAGCAATAGTGGCGGATTTAGCGCTGAATATCGGGCGACTCATCCGAACACAAGCGGTTAATCGGAGGATAGTGAAAGAAGGGCTTCAAATCCTGGTGCTCGCATTTATTCCTGAATTTATTTCAGGATTTCCGACGATGCGCATTCAGTGGGAGGAGACGTTCCCGTCGACGACGAGGCGCCTATGGTGACTTTGTAAATCTCAAGATGATATGCCGGCTCAGTCTTTCGGAGGTGCTCATAGGGGTAGAATGTGCGTGTGTGCGTCCATAGGGGTGAATGTATGTGCATGTATATGAGCGCTTGTGTCCGTACTGGCGTTAAAAAAAACCACCGTTGGGGATCGGACATCACAGGAGATCTCTGTCCATCGACGGCATGATCCAGCTTAATCAGACTATGGGAGATAATGATTACTACCATCCAAGTAAACCCTGCCCAACAAGACACCGCAGTTTGGCCGTGGAGTGAGAGCCAGGTGTACTCATCCGCCTCTGCGTACAAAATGCTATTCAAGGGAGCGATCAAGGTGTCGTTTGCTAGCTGGGTTTGGAAATGCTGGGCGCCACTAACCTGCAAAATCTTCCGGTGGTTGGCTATTCAATACCGGATTTGGATATCTGATCGTCGTCTCCGGCATGGCCTGCAAGAGGACCGATCAGCGTGCTACCTATGTGACCAAGAGAAGGACAATGTTGACCACCTGCTACTTAACTGCGTTTACTCAAGGCAGGTGTGGCACACGACGTTTGCCAAGACTAGACTTGACCCAAGATTGATGCCCACGGTGACGGACAGACTCGAGGTCTCGAGCAATGGTGGGGCACAAGTCGCAAAAGGGTCACCAAGAGGAAACGCAAAGCCTTTGACTCGTTGGTCATCCTAGTATGCTGGATACTTTGGAAGCAAAGAAACGGATGAGTGTTTCACAACACAGCGGCAATGAGGAGTGCCATGGAACTTGTCACTACTATCATCAATGAGCTTCGAGTATGGGCGCTAACCGGAGGTAGAGGAGTGGATGACCTTGTATGAGCAGTAGTTAGTGTAAGTGGTGGAGTGAAGTCGTGTGCTTGGTACGCAATTTTGCATACTCTCAAAAAAAATATCGAGGATTTTGAGCAATTACTGAATTCCAGTTAAGAGCTTGTTGTAAACATTGGCCATCGGTACAATTCAACATGCTTGTACTTCAGTCGCAAGAAGGCCGAATGAGGTTTAGTTATGACGTGACAATTTCCACTGGATGCTGATGTGCACATGGGCTCTCCTAGCTACGTTGGCGTTCAAACTCAAGTGTTCGGGCGCATGGGCTTGAGACAAAGAAGCAAATGATAAGTATCAATACTTGCATCAGAGACCAGGCATTGTGATTATTAGAGATGAAATGTATTCAGGGTGTGAACGAGTTCAATAACATTTCTTAGAAGAGGCCACGGCAAATTTGTTTGCATCATTGAGAAAAGAATATCAGATTTCACCTTTATCATACCTATAGGTATGTCATACCTAGATACTCGAAAGTTGAAGTATTTGATTATAAAACATGTATGTGATAATGGCTAACATTCTATTATGTGGCAAACTTGCTCATTATTCATCCGCTTTCTACAATTATGTATTCCTAGAACTATGCAGGAACCAATTTTTCAAATGCAAGCATGTGAAAGTGCATTGTTGTGCATTTTGGTGCGTCTTTATTTTATTTTAAGGGGAAATGCATCTTTATTTGTATCTTCACGTGCTGATGGATGGGGGTTTGTTTTCCGTTAGCTGTCGAGAGCTAGGCTGCGACTAGAAGAAAATTAACCACCGCTATCCATTTACACCTTCCCTCATGGAAACAAAATAACAGCGTAAAAGAAACTAGAGAAAATTAACCACCACTATCCATTTTATATTCATTACCTCTTTTCTATGAGAGGCTTCATTTGTTGATTTTAGCAGAAGATGTGTGATGTGCTACACAGAGATGCCCCGAGCACGTTTTCATGCTCAGCTGGTAACGGCAAGGACAGTGGCGATGTTGAGATCGGGCAACATTGGTGATGGTAGCTAGCGCTCGAGATCGAGCCAAAAGAGAGAGGGGAAAGAAGCGACGCTCACCTGGGAGCACACGGTGGCTCTTCGAGTGAACGGGAGCGCGTGCAACGGTGGATCGACGACGAGGAAGCTGCGGTGGCCAACGAAGGGAATCAACGTTTGCGACGGCTTGAGGGCTCCCCGGCTCATGCGAGTTGGTGTGGAGGAAGAGGATGAAGGCGTGCGTCTTTTGGACACCAAGTTAGCCGGCGGGAAGGACGGGGAGCACGAGGAACAGGTACCGGAACCAACGGACGTGATAACACGGCGCAGACGCCTAAGCTTGAAAAATCCATGTCCATTTTGAAGCAGGTGCAGGCTGGAGGGGCTAAGAGGTGGAGTGGTGTTGCATCTACCACAATCGATGACGGTGGGTCTTGGCGGCAAGGCGTAGTGGATTCTCGGTGATGGATGCATGTGGATGGACTTGCGCAGGGGGTGGAATTGGCTGGCACCGACCGCAGTTGGGCCTCGCAAGGTCAATGCATTGATCCCTCCAGAAGATGGGACCACAAAAGATGGTAGCGACGGATTCTAGAGCGTGCGCATGCGGTGCGCCCTGATGGTCTGCTAGACTGGTTGGTGCTCTTGGCTCGTCGTGGGGTGGCTTGGCGAGGCCACTGGATTAGATGGTATGTGTTTGTGCGAAGTCAAGACACATTATTAAACTTATAGATGTAGCGACGATGATCATCAAGAAGGTGGCTTTGAATTGGTTCATGTATTTGTTTTGTCAGTACCTTTTAAATTTAGTATATGCCTACTCTTTAAAAATATATTTTATACCTTTTTACCTACTAATAATAGGATACGATTATTAGTAGGTAAAAACATAGCGTATGACTAAAATAACGGACGCGATTTCTGAAAATAAACGGACCAAAGCGAAGGGCAGGAGACGATGGTGGTGAAGTTCCAAAGCAGGGAGTGCGCAAGTGCGGAGAAGGGATGACAGCGGTGTTGGCAGTGGCGGAGTAGTATCCATCGATGCCGATTGAGGTAGATAGCAGCTTGTGTTCGTGGCCGATTTGGCGGCAGCAACAAGCAGCGGAGAATGGACTGGTCCGCGGCTACATGCAGGAATGCTCACGCCATGTCTTTGGTCGAAAAAAAGTCCACGAGGCGCAGACGAGAAGTTTTTCTTAGGAAGCACTTTTGAATGTCGATACGTATTTCTAAGTTCTCTAGTGCAAGCGGTTGAGTTGGCTTGAACTTTGCTACACAACTCAATGTCTTTCTTTCTCGGCTGTGTGCAGCTTGCTGTAGTATCATGGTCTATGATGTTGAAACGGTGTTTAGTAGGAACAGTGTAGTGCATTCATAGCTTGGGTGTATTGACTTGATGCAAATGCTCATGTCTAACTTCTAACAGGGTACATAGGTAATGCAGATTATGTGTAATGAATTGATTTCCAAATTTTATTATGGATCCTGGGAAATTTTGATGTTTGCAAAGTTTGTAACCAGAAGTAATGTATCCACTAAGAGGGTTCGCTAACGTAGACGGTGGCGAGCTCATCATGGTTGTCCTCTTACCCCAGGCCGGGCCATAACCCGACGACCCATTGTGTATAGACGATACATGATGCTTTCATGGGACGCGGCGACTATTTATCGCCTTAAGCGATACAAGCAGCAGCTCTCGCTGAAGCGTTTTTGTCCCTCGTGTTGTATTGGGCCGGCCCATTCATGCGCGCATAGTCGTAAAAAAGGCAGACAAATGCGAGAAGGAGGGATCAAAGCCGGGACTCCATGGAGAACACACGCACCAGTAACCACCTCCACCCAAGTTCGTTTCATGCTAAGAAGTAGGGCGCGTCCTACTTGAGGCTACTCCAGCCGTTTTCTTCGGATTTTTTTTTTGTTTTCTTGCATTCATTTTTGTTTTATTTGGTTATTATGTTCGTTGTTTGCATTATTCTATTTTTCGGTTTTATTTTTTCTTCTCAATTTTTTGTTTGGTTTTCCTTTTTCTTATCCATATTTTGTTTTTTATGTTTGTTTTTCATTTTCACTACAAATTTTTGTATATGTCAAAAATGTTTTTAATAAGTGATCAACATTTTTTGTCTGCATGTTTAACATTGTCCAAACGCTTATTCAACATTTTTTTGGGACGAGGAGGAGCTCACTATTTTCGGGCTCGGCCTGCACAACCAGCTCGTGAAGCTCATAATCATGGGTGGGCGATGCGTCAAGATGTCCGTCAAAGCCCGTGCCACTGAGTGAAGCCCGTTTCGCCCGACCCACTGGCACCCGTCACTAACGTCCAAGGAGGACCTGAAGTCTGGTGTTACACCATCACATTGCTCTTTTTCATGACCTGGTCTATTTCTGCCAATTTCCTACATCATGTTTGGCAGATTTAGTATCATATTTTCTTTTTTACTTTTTACTCCTTCCCAAAGTGTCGCCCCTATGAATCTAAGTTTATTTTTTAGCGGTCATATATAATATTCTTTTCTTCCTTCAACAGGAGGATTTCTTGAGCATAAGAATGTCGACAAATGACTGGCTTACATCGAGGATATGATTAAAGAAGAACTGAGGATTAAGTTGAATTTAGTTTTCGGTTAGGAGCAATGTTGAGAGCATCACCTGACTATATCACCCGTACATACTTGAGTGTTCTCTGGTTACAACACACGAGTTCATGAGTTAAAGGCATGGAATGGAAAAATAAATCTCCCATTGCAACGCATAGGCATTTGTGCTTGTATACATATGATAGAGTAAAAATATTAGTGATTACGAAAAAATTGAAAAAACTCTGAAACATTTTTTGAAATAAAATTGACCTTATGTTGTACTCTATAAAAAAATTGTGGAGGAAAACATCCTGTCGACTTGAGAGCAAAAAAGAAAACGAAATTTCAAGGAAAAATGTTATTAGTAACTTGTATATAGTGTTGATTTTGTTTTTTTGTTTTCACCAAGAATACCATGAAAGACATTCCTTGGCCAATCTTTTTATCCGAATACAACAAAAGGTCAAGTTTATTTCCAAATAGGTTTGGAATTTTTTGACTTTTTATATAAAAAATTAATATAGAGTGCTTATTTGAGAAATGTTCATGTCCATATATAGCGACCCCCCATCCCTCATGCGAGTAGCGTACGTTCATCTTCCTCGCAGGCCTGTTGCAGCGAGGGACAACAAGATGGGAGGCTCAACTAGCAGAATCCGTGGTCCATCGGACCGCAGCAGCCATTGCGAGCCATAACAGCACGTCCCGACTAGCAGCCATGGCAGCACTAGCGACGCCCACTTGTAGAGGCTGTAGTCGCCACCACCGGCAGTAGTGGCCATTGCTGGCATTAAGAGCCGCATGGCTCGCAGCCATGGCACCACCATGACCATGGTCATTGACGGTTGTAACACTAGGCTCGCGATGGTTGTTGCCGTCACAGGCTCACAGCACACACACGGTTGGAGCTCCATGTGACACCACTCGCCGCTGTTGAACATATGGTTTTGCATGTATATATTGTATATCTTGGGCCACCTCCTAGTCATTGTATAATAGAAGTGGAGGCCCAGACTATACACTCATATATGTGTGTTTTATGCATCGATCAATACATTGAGTTGCATTGCCAAAAGTTATCTCTTAACATGGTATCATACCTTCGATCCTGACCTACCCCGCCGTCGTGATCTTCATCGCCACCGCCGCTCCCCGACGTCGCTGCTGCCGCGTTCTCCCACGCCGCCGCCCTGTGTCACAGCCGCCGCCCTTCCCCACATAATCCTAGCTCCGACCTCCCTCATCTAACCCTAGCCGCCGCCGCTGCCCTTCTATTCCGCCGCTGCTACCCCTTCCCGCAGCCGCCGCCCTCCTGACCCACAGCCGCCGCTCCCCCCCCCCCCCCCCCCCCCATCTGGCGCCGGCATGGAGTCTCCCGCCACCCCCCGGTTCCTCCTTCTCCACCTGCACCAATCCGTTCGCCGATCCTGACCCCGTTCTCATCCGTGATCTCAACATCCTCGGTCGGGTTCCCGTCATCCTTGACCACCACACCTCCACCTACTATGCTTGGAAGACGTACTTCTACCTTGTGTTCCGTGAGTACAATCTCCGGGATCACATCGATGGCTCCGTGGACTCCCGCTTCATGGTGAACGATGACGAGTGGATGACCATCGACGCCACTCTCATCCGCTGGTTCTACACCACCCTCTCAAAGGACCTCTTCCACACGGTGGTCTCTGACGAGGATGACGCTCACGCCGTCTGGACCAAGCTCAACGGCCTCTTCACCGACAACAAGCTTCAGCGCAAGGTTTTCTTGCACGGCGAGTTTTTTGGGTGTCGGCAGCACGACTCGTTCATTGACGACTATTGCATGCGCTTCAAGAAGCTTTCCGATGAGCTCCGTGACCTCGGTCAGAAGGTCTCTGACGAGCTTCTTCTCAGTACGCTCACCGCCGGCCTGAACGACGACTTCGGGAACGCCGCCTCCAACCTCACCCTCATCCCCAACCCGACTTTTCCCAAGGTCGTGGCGTACCTGAAGCTGGAGGAACGCAGGATGAAGATGGCTCGCACCCGAGCCACCCACACAGCCCTCGCCGTAGGCACCCGGCGGTGCCCTTTGCCCAGCTCCTCACGGCGGCCCGGCCCCTACCAGCGCCGCCCATGGTTCCTTCCGCAGCGGCCCTCGCCGATTGCCGCTGGCGACCGCCGTGGCCGCAGTAGTAGCGCCGCATGAGCACCAGGCGGAGTGCCTCGCCCGCTGCACCAGCCGGCACCCTGGCACGCCGGGCAGAACCCTTGGACGGGGGTCGTCCACACGTACTCCATGCCTGTTCTGTGCGCCCCCGTCCCTGGCTTCTTCGGTGCCCACCCAGCAGCCCATCAGGCGTTGCATGCGGCTCCACAGCCGTACGCCCCCGGGCTGCCGTATGGCTACTCAGCGCCCTACGGGTCGCTCCCTCCAGCCGGCGGGTTTCCCCCGCTCCTTGCGGCGCCCCCACCGTAGCTGTAGCATTCGGCTCCGGCCCTTCCCCCGGCGCTCTGGGATCCCGCGCTGCTACCGGCGCTGCACTCCGCTCCCACGCTGCAACAGTACGGCGGTGGTGGCGACTAGTACATGGACACTGGAGCTATGGCTCACATGGCTTCCAACCCCGGTAACCTCCTCACCGGTCACCTCGTCCACACCGCTACTCGCATTACCGTGGGTGACGGTTCTTTCATGCCCGTTACCCATGTTGGTCATGCTGCTTTTCCATCTAAGTCCATGCCTTTATCGCTTTCTAACATACTTGTCTCTCCTCACCTCATTAAAAATCTTGTTTCCGTTCGTTCTTTTACATGTGAAAATCCCGTCACTGTTGAATTTGACATGTTTGGATTTTCTGTTAAGGATGCTCGTACCCGGATGGTGCTCCACCGATGTGACAACCCCAAAGAGCTCCACCCGGTCCACTTGTTCACCTCCTCCTCCGCTGCACCCATGGCGCTATCCACCGGAGTGGACCTCTGGCATCCTCGCTTAGGACATCCCAACCCAGCCACCCTTCGTCATATTCTTTGAAGTTTTTCTTTCACTGAATAAGATCGACGATCACACTTTTCATGCCTGTCGTCTCGGCAAACATGTTCGTCTTCCATTTAGCACTTCATCGCATGTCGCATCATACCCGTTTGAGTTAATTCATAGTGATGTTTGGACTTCTCCTATTGCAAGCAATATGGGCTATCTTTACTATATTGTTATTCTAGATGATTTTTCGCACTATGTGTGGACCTACCCGTTGCGGCGAAAGTCAGATGCCATCTCCACTCTCACCGCCTTTTTACTCTTATGTATTCATGCAGTTTGGACGTCCCATCCATGCATTGCAAATAGACAACGGGAAGGAGTTTGACAATCTTGCCATCCGCAACCTTCTCACCACACACAACACGATCTTTCGTCTCACTTGCCCATATACTTCGTAACAGAACGGGTGCGCTGAGCGCGTGCTCCACACTCTTAATGACTGTGTTTGCACGCTTCTCTTCCGGACCAACGTGCCACCATGTTTTTGGCCCGATGCGCTCGCTACTGCATCACTTCTTCTTAACGTTCGTCCTTGTCGCACTCGTGAGAATTTTGTGCCTCGCCACCTTTTGTTCGGCACGCCACCCTCCGACGATAAGCTACGCATCTTCGGTTGTCTGTGCTACCCCACTACATCTCATAAGCTGGCTCCTCGGTCTTTGGCCTGCATCTTTCTCGGCTATCCACCCAACACCAAAGGCTACCGCTGCTATGATCCTATCTCACATCGAGTGATCACTTCCCGACACGTTTACTTTGATGAGAAGGTTTTTCCGTTTTAGCGGGTACCTTCGGATGTTGCAGCATTGCCAGCTCCCAGCGGTCCTATGGTGAGCTCCTCCGGTGACGGCTGCTCGAGAGCATCTCTCGGGCCACCTCCCGGCTTTGAGGGCGCCCCTCGCGCCGCGGGTCGAGTGTTTCCCCGCCCGGCTGCCATCTCGCTGACCCCGATGCACATCGCGTCCCCGGCGCCCCAGGCATTTCCAGCGCCCTCGGCGCCCCAGGCGTCCCCGGCGCCCTGGGCGTTTCCGACGCCCTCGGCATCCTCCATGTCGGTCTCCCCGGCGGCCACGACATCCTCCTCTACTGGTGCAGCCTCGCCCGGCGCCTCGAGGGCGACGGGTTCATCATAATCATCATCACCCGTCGCCGCCCCGGACCCGCTGCCCCGCTCGATGACTCGCTCTCGGGCTGGCACTCTTCGACCGAGCATGCAGCATACCAACGAATCAGCGATGAGTACCTTCTCGCATCTTCCGCCTCTGAGCCGTCCCCTCTGCCATCGTTAGCTTGAGCCGCCCTCCGAGATCATCATTGGCTCGCTGCAATGCAGGAAGAGTTCGACGCTCTCCAGCGGAACCGCACCTGGCAGCTTGTCCCTCGGCCGCCTCATTCCAACATCATCACAGGCAAGTGGGTCTTTGAAAGTGCAACTATCCCTAGGTGGTTTTGGTAATTCATAACAACATATAGCTCATTGAGCTAATACTATTCCAAGACAAATATTTCAGGAAAGCTCAATGAATGGCATGGCATGGATGACGAAAGTGGATCCCTCAAAATATTAAGGACAAAAGGACTGGCTCAAGCTCAAAAGCTCAAGACTCTACATTTTATATTTTAGTGATCCAAGATCACATTGAGTCTATAGGAAAAGCCAATACTATCAACGAGGGATGAGGTGTTGCGTGATGAGTTTCTTGCTTCAAGTGCTTAGTGATATGCTCCAAAAACCCTCAATTCATCAACTACTTTCTCATATCCACATATGACCTATACCTAAAGTCAAACTCGGCCCCACCGATTCTTTCTATCCGGCGCCACCAAGTTCAGATGTCATAGCCACTGCCACAAACCCTAGGCAAATCGGTCTCACCGATAGGGATCTCGGTCTCACCAAGATGGGATTGTAATCTCTCTGTTTCCCTTTGTAACATTTCGGTCTAACCAAAGTGAGCGATCGGTCCCATTGAGATTGCAATGTAAACTCTCTTTTTCCTTCTCATAACATTTTGGTCCCACTGAAAAGAGCGAATCGGTCCCACCGAGTTTACCTGACCAACTCTCTGGTTAGCTAATTACCAAAATCGGTCCCACCGAGTTTGTGTAATCGGTCTCACTGAGATTACGTTATGCCCTAACCCTAACCATATCAGTCCCACCGAGTTACATGTCGGTCCCACCGAAATCACTAACGGTCACTAGGTTTACTGAATCGTTCCGACCGAGTTTGTTGATTCGGTCCCACCGAGATTGGTAAATTGTGTGTAACGGTTAGATTTTGTGTGGAGGCTATATATACCCCTCCACCTCCTCTTCATTCATGGAGAGAGCCATCAGAACAAACCTACACTTCCAACTTACCATTTCTGAGAGAGAACCACCTTCTCATGTGTTGAGGCCAAGATATTCCATTCCTACCATATGAATCTTGATCTCTAGCCTTCCTCAAGTTGCTTTCCATTCAAATCTTCTTTCCACCAGATCCAAATCATGTGAGGGAGAGTTGAGTGTTGGGGAGACTATCATTTGAAGCACAAGAGCAAGGAGTTCATCATCAACACACCATTTGTTACTTCTTGGAGAGTGGTGTCTCCTAGATTGGCTAGGTGTCACTTGGGAGCCTCCGACAAGATTGTGGAGTTGAACCAAGGAGTTTGTAAGGGCAAGGAGATCGCCTACTTTGTGAAGATCTACCGCTAGTGAGGCAAGTCCTTCGTAGGCAACGGCCATGGTGGGATAGACAAGGTTGCTTCTTCGTGGACCCTTCTTGGGTGGAGCCCTCCATGGACTCGCGCAACCGTTACCCTTCGTGGGTTGAAGTCTCCATCAACGTGGATGTACGATAGCACCACCTATCGGAATCACGGCTCAAAAATCACCGTGTCTCCAAATTGCGTTTGATATCTCCAAACCCTTCCCTTTACATTCTTGCAAGTTGCATGCTTTAATTTCCGCTGCTCATATACTCTTTGCATGCTTGCTTGAATTGTGTGAAGATTGCTTGACTTGTGCTAAGATAGCTAAAATCTGCCAAAGACTAAAATTGGGAAAAGGTTAAGTTTTTATTGGTCAAGTAGTCTAATCACCCCCCTCTAGACATACTTCAAGGTCCTACAAGTGGTATCAGAGCTTTGGTCTCCATTTGCTTTGATTTCCATAGCTTTGGTGGTCATAGCCTTGGTTTCACAACCTAGGAGAGTATGGCGTCTAGCGAGGGAAATTATCACCGTAGAGGTCCTTACTTTGATGGCACTAATTTTGCTAGTTAGAAGCATAAGATGAAAATGCATATTCTTGGACATAACCCTGCCGTTTGGGCTATTGTGTGTATTGGCTTGCAAGGTGAATTCTTTGATGGGAGGGAGCCAAACCGTGAAGCTAGTGCGGATGAATTGAAGATGTTGCAATACAACGCTCAAGCTTGTGATATCCTCTTCAACGGATTGTGCCCCGAAGAATTCAACAAAATCAGCCGTGTTGAGAATGCAAAGGAAATTTGGGATACTTTGATTTATATGCATGAAGGTACCAACTCCGTCAAGGAATCCAAGTTGGATGTGCTCCAAAGTCAGCTTGACAAGTTCAAAATGAAGGATGGTGAAGGTGTCGCTGAAATGTACTCTAAGCTTGCTCTGATCACAAATGAGATTGCGGGCTTAGGAAGTGAAGAGATGACCGATAGATTCATCATCAAGAAGATCCTAAGAGCATTGAATGGAAAATATGATACCGTGTGCACATTGATCCAAATAATGCCCAGTTACAAGAATCTCAAGCCAACGGAGGTCATTGGAAGAAATGTTGCTCATGAGATGTCACTCAAGGATAAAGAGGAACTTCACAACAAGTCAAGTGGAGCTTACAAAGCCTCATGTGAAGCCCCTACATCATCAAGTGAGAAACAAACCTTCAATGAAGAATTGAGCTTAATGGTGAAGAACTTCAACAAATTCTACAAGAGTAGAAGCAAAGAAAGAAGCCCCAAGTCAAGGTCTTACAATGACAAAAGATCTTCCAGTCGAGAGCGCAATTGCTACAATTGTGGGAGACCCGGACACTATTCCAATGAGTGTACGACACCCTACAAAAGAAGAGAAGAAGTAGAAGAGAAGAATCACCGCTAGGAGAGAGAAGGAGTAGAGATTATCGTTATGAACGAAGAACATCCCGGAGAAGCAAAGATTCAGAAAGGAAGGACAAGTCATCAAAGAGCTACACAAAACGAAGACATCAAGCTCATGTTGGTGAATGGGTATCCGGTTCCGACTCTGAACATCACTCCGAGAGAAGCTATCACTCAGACTCCGAACATACTCGAGATGAAGGTGTTGCCAGTCTAGCACTTGTGTCGACCAACTCCTACAACATATTTGATTCACCAAATGAAGGAATTGGAAGATGCTTCATGGCTAAAGGCCCTAAGGTAACTCACCCCGAGTATGTTGATTTCGATAGTGATGAAGATGACTCGTTAGGTGATGATGATTTACTTATTGACAACTCTAGTGATGAATACTATGATGAAACGTCAATTAATCATGCTAAACAAGATAAAACGAATGACAATGATAAGGATAAGATTGAGCTTCTAACTAAAGAACTAAACACTCTTAAGTTAGCTCATGAAACTATCTTAGGGGATTATCGAGAACTTTTGAGGACTCATGAGAAGTTACGCTTTGAAAAGCTCAATCTTGAGCAAGAGCATGAGTTCTTAAAAGCAATCAATGATGATCTTCGCAAGAAAAGTTCTTCTTACATTGCCAAGCGTTTACTCTTATCTACTTACATGCCTCAAGTCAAGTCTAGTAACAAGAACAAGAAGGATTCTTCCTCTAGTAGTAACAATAATCATGCTAAATCCAATATTGTTGCCTCTAGTAGTTCTCTTGGTTCCACTAATGATTCTCTTAGCCAAGTTACACTTGAGCAAGAAAATAACTTATTGAAGGGAATTATAGAGAAAGGTGTATACAAGAGCCTTGCCGGGATTAAGCAATTCGAGGAAATTGTACGCAAGCAAGGAAGGCATCGGAAGAATCAAGGTGTTGGTTTTGAACGAAAGTTCAATGCCAATGGAGTTGAATGGGAAGAAGATCAATACCAAGACAAAGTTTGTTCCTCAACAAGAGAAGTATGATCCTACTTACTTCAAAGGGACACAAGCTCAAGATGATCTTCCACCACAAGACCACAAGCACAAAGGCAAGGACAAGCTTCAAGAGGAGATTGATGCATTTGAAGAAGCTCCTAAGGCCTTGGTCAAGTGGGTTCCCAAGACTACGTCAAGTTCTACTTCATCAAGCACGACTACAACTCCAAGGATTCCCATCAAGATGATGTGGATCCCGAAGAAGAAGAACTAGAGAGTTCTTGAGGGTGACTCCGTCAACATTCTTCACTCATATCATTATGGCAAGGACAAGTGCAATCAACTTCCACATCTTGCACTAGTTCAAGGAGTCACAAACCCTCATGTTGGTAAGGCAAGGGACAAGGTAACCTAATGCTTTCATGGACATCATCTTGTGTGTGCATCACTCTATGTCTATGGATATACTTGTTTGTTCCTTGTGGGACTAACCCGTGTATGTATTGAAAGTGCAACTCACTCCAAGGGATTGCTCCAAATGATCTTCATCAACATTGAGCATCCACATCTTCAACACCTACATGAAGTCATCATAGACAAAACCCAAGGTTAGTTCATCCCTCTAAGGGGGGATCTCACATCTAGGGGGAGCTAAACTCTAAGAATTGAGTCAAAGCAACTCTAATGATGTGAACACATCAATGCATTATGTAAAAGTGGTAACCCCACTTGAGCTTAAACGATGAGTATGACCTATGATCAAATGTTCTCATTTGACTCCTAAGTCAATATACTCATATATAGATGACCTAGTCATCGCCAATTGTTTGATAGATGCTAGAATTGGTTGTGCATGCTTTGCCACATATTTCATTTGCCATTTTATTGTGTGAGCATGTTGGTTTCATATTTAACTCATTCGAGGACATCCACTTGTTGCTTTGATTGATTGGCTTCTTTTTCCTTTTGCCAAGTGGATGAACAAGAATGCCTAAGAACCTTCTCTAGCTATCTATGCTTTTCTTGTCTCAAACTCTATTCATGCTACATCACAAAATTTGATCAAGTCAGATTCGAACCACTCTGTGTGAGGAGAACTCGAGTCCCGATTCGTCATGGACTTAAACTTCCAAAACTTCTTTGTGTGTTTCGTCCGACCGATTCTTCCATTTCGGTCATACCGAGATCACCAAGTCGATCTAGGTTTTCAATCTCGGTGCAACCGATTTGAACTTTTTTGGTCTCACCGAGTTGTCAAGAATCACAGCAGTTATGCATCTCGGTGCCACCGAGTTGTTCCACTTTCGGTCACACCGATGTGGTCGGGCTATATATACACACCGGCAAAAATTTGGAAAACTTCTCCAAACCCTTCGCTCACAAGATAGCTCGCTCTGCCTCCTAGGTCTCCGGATCGTCGACTTCATCGCCAGCCACCTCCAGTCGCTGGTCTCCGCCGCCGTCAACGGAATTCATCCCCGCCGTTGCCGTCATAGCGAGTTCATCGCCAAACTAGGGTATGGACTCGATCACAGTGCTATCCTCGTCCGATTCCTAGCACATTGTGTTCATTATGATTCTTGCCACGATTGAAACGCATCTATCCAGTCAAAACAATCCTTAGAATAGATGAGATTTGAAAATTTAGGGTTAGGTTTCCACCGAAACCATCTCGGACCCACCGAGTTGAAAAACTCGGTTCCACCGATTTGGCTAACGCCATTGCACAAGTGATTCTTGGTCTGACCGAGAATTGCAAATCGGTGTGACCGATTTTAGAACTCAGTGAAACCCTAGCAGTCTCGGTGCCACCGAACTGTGATTCGGTCTGACCGAGATCACTAGTTTAGGTTTCAAAAGTTGCTTCGGTATCACCGAGTTTGCAAATCGGTTGATCCGAAATGCTTTCTGTGGAAAACTAAAACTAAGTTTTTGAATCATTCTTTTGCAAAAATCTCTGCATTTTGTGATGCTCATCCATTCTATCTCGACTACATCTATTCACAGGGTCAGCAGTCAGTGTTTTCAGTATGTCAGACCAAAGTGACAGCCAGAACAGGGAAGAAGAGCATATTCACATGAGTGAGGGCACTAGTCCCTCTAGTTCCTCAGATGAAGGCAGCAGAAGCACTCCTAGCAATTTGCCGAAAGCAGCCACAAAAGCCAGAAGGAAGAGAACCTCAGACTCTGAGGATGAGGACTATGTGGCAGCTGAAGATGAGGCTACTTCCAAGAAGGTAGTGCTCAAAATGGAGTATGGCTCAAAGAAAGACCACAAAGCTCGGATCGAATAGGAAGGTCCCTGACAAGAGGACACCTATGCTGAAGGTCAGAGGATCAACACAAGAACCTGAGAAACCTGATCCCAAAGAGCCAGCTGTAGAAGTAAAGAAGAGGAAGGAAAGGGTCAGAAAGACCATGGCCAGAGTTGTTGGACAACCTTCCATGATGGAATAGGAGGAGGAAGAAGAGGTTGCTGCACCAGCACCCAAGGCACAAAAGCTGATGGGTGATGCTATAAGGTCAGGGCTGCATCATCAAAGCCCAAAGAAGCACCCAAAGCTGCCTCCAAGGCCAAGTCTGCACCTAAGAGAAATACTGTGAGCATACCAAATTACGAGAAGAACAAGACCCCGGTGCACAGAAGTTCTTTGCCGAGGAAGATGATGAAGGACAAGTTCTGAGGAAGCTCAAACCCAAGATTCCAGACCACAATGATGCTCATCCAGTGGCTGAGAATATGAAGCTGAGGAAGGATGCAGGGCTCAGGCAGTGGAGATTGTCTGATACCTATGCAATCAGAAGAAGAACTGCTGTTGATTACAGGTTCCACACTAAGGAACATCAGGACTTTTATGAGACTGTGCTGTTGGAAAGAAGCCCATAGTTTGTGACATGAGATGGGTAGACTGGAAATACATGAAGGAAAATGAGGATCACTACCCAGGAGTATTTGACAGCTTTAAGGCTTGTGGAGTTGATGAGTTTGTTGGGCAGAAGTTCACAAACTGGAATGATGAGCTAGTTATGCAGTTCTACCCCACAGCTCACTTTTATCCTGATGGCAGAATAGTCTGGATGTCTGAAGGTACAAGGTACCAATCAACTATTGAGGAATGGGCCAATTTGATCAATGCCCCAGAGGAGAAAGAAGATGACTTGGATGTCTACTCCAAGAAGAAAAAGGATCACAATTCAATGTCACACATGTACAAGAAGATCCCAGACAAGGCACTTGACTTTCAAGTTCGGGTCTGTCCATTTTCTTCTGTCAGGGCTGCCAACAATCAACTGGATCCTAAGGCAGACTCTATTGCCCAAGTCAGGTGACCACAACATGATCAGAGGGCATGTGTAAGGGCATATTTATCCCTCAAGTGTTTTGGTGATTGATGACGATACTTTTGCGGACTAATCGTATGCCTTGAGTTTCTCAGATGCTTCATCACTAGGCACGAGACGATTTGGTGCCCCTCGGAGACTATTGAAGACGGCGTTGTTCTACGTTTCTCTTTGGTGGTTTTGAGTCGTAGGAGAGCCGTATTATTAAGAGGGGGTCCGCGTCGGAAAGGTTTGGATGGAATCAACACGTACACTTGTCCCTCCTTTCCTTGCACTTTGGAGCATCTTCCCGTTATCACAGATGTGCATAATCCGACGGCTACTGTTGTTCTTGCGGTAGTACTGCTCTAGGGAGCGGTAGTACCGCTGGGGGTCACGGTAGTACCGCTCCCCTAGAGCCGTAGTACTGCAACCCCCAGGCCTAGTGCTGCTCCGATACGGTAGTAGGCGCGGATGTAATTTTTTACATCCGCGCCCACACGGTAGTATCGCACGTCTTGCGCGGTAGTACCGCGGGAGGCAACGGTAGTACCGCTCTCTTGGAGCCGTAGTACCGTGGCCCTCATGCCCAAAGATCACAGTTGCCGCCATAGTAGGAGCGGATGTAATTTTTACATCCGCACCTCCACGATAGTATCAAGACTCGTGGCGCGTAGTACCGCGTCGGGTTTTTGCAATCGCTTTTTTCGGTGGAAGTAGGCACAGATGTAGTTTATTTCATCCGCGCTCTTCGTGAGGTGTGGCTTACACGCTTGCGGTAGTACCGCAATGGTGATTAGTAATCTTCTTGGCGAATCTTCTTGTGAGCGGTAGTATCGCTCTCGGTCGAGCCGATCCGGCCTCTGCTTCTGCATGTAGTACTGCGTGGTCCCCACGGTAATCTGCAGGCTGTGGTAGTACTGCGCTGAGTGGTAGTACTTGCGTCGCGGGCTGAACTAGAGGATAACGGTTGGATCTTTTCCACAAGTATAAAAGGTGTGTCTTCTACCTCTAGTTGACCATCTCTTCTATCTCAAAGCTCCATTGTTGCTCCAAGCTCCATTTTGGCCCGATCTCTCTCCCTAGCCAATCAAACTTGTTGATTTGCTCGGGATTGGGTGACAAGGGCCCGATCTACACTTCCACCAAGAGACATTTGATTGCCCCCACTTATCCCTTGCGGATCTTGTTACTCTTGGGTGTTTGAGCACCCTAGACGGTTGAGGTCACCGTGGAGCCATATTCCATTGTGGTGAAGCTTCGTGGTGTTGTTGGGGGCCTCCAATTAAGTTGTGGAGATTGCCCCAACCTTGTTTGTAAAGGTTGATTGCCGCCTTCAAGGGCACCAATAGTGGAATCACGGCTCTTGCATTGTGCGAGGCGTGAGGAGATTACGGTGGCCCTAGTGGCTTCTTGGGGAGCATTGTGCCTCCACACCGCTCTAACGGAGACGCATTTCCCCTCAAAAGGAAGGAACTTCGGTAACACATCCTCGTCTCCACCGGCTCCACTCTTGGTTATCTTATCCCTTTACTTGTGCAAGCTTATTTGTGTTTCTATCTTTGCTTGCTCTTGTGCTTGTGTTGATTGCATCATATAGGTTGTTCACCTAGTTGCACATCTAAACAACCTTTATTATTGCAAAGTTTAAATTGGTAAAGAAAAGCTTAAAAATTGTTAGTTTCCTATTCACCCCCCTCTAGTCAACCATATCGATCCTTTCAATTGGTATCAGAGCCTCGTCTCTTTGTAAGGACTTTACCATCCGAAGAGTATGGTTGACGTCGTAGATGATGTGGGGGAGCACTCTGGTGCGAATCCGGTATCATCTACGGAAGATGGGGGTACCTCGATCTCTCGTGAGGAATTCAATGTGGCGTTGGACACATTGAAAACCTCCATGACGACCGAGGTCAAGGACATGTTTAAGGAATTCCTAGAAGGGCTTAAACTTTCCACCGCACCCGTGAAAGTGGGTGATCCCGCCAACACGGGAGCGGATGCTAACTCCGATAAGTGGGAAGCTACTAGTGAGAAAGCCCTTCGTCTAGTGGTAAGAATGGCACCGCATCTTTGCCCATGTGCAACCTCCTCCGCTTATGGTGGACCGATTCCTTCCACTCATTTGAATCATGCCGGTCCACCACCTAAGATTGATAAAAAAAGGAGGATTTTGATTCTTGGGTTTATCGTTTTAAGCGTCATTTAAATCATGTGAACACTAACCTTTGAAGAATCATTGAAGAAGGTTTCTATCCGCATGATCCGAGCAACTTTTCTCCAAGAGAAGTCGTGGACCATCAATTCAATGAGAATGCTCTCTTCATCATCCAAGAAGCAATCCTTCCGAAGACCTCCCTCATCTCCGCCCTACTCCCTTGCCAAAGATGCTTGGCTCAAGGTGGTTTCCCTTTATCGAGGAAGCGCAAGCATTCAACGTTCCAATTATGAAGTAGTGCAATATGAAGCCGATGAGTTTGCAATGAAAGAAGAAGAAGAACCTCATGAGCTCTATCGGAGAGTAACCAAGCTTGCAGGTCTCCTCGGGATCATGGAAGTAAGGACACGGATGACAACCTGGATCAAGCGCAAATTCCTCAAGGCAATGATGCCCTACCACAAAGCCATGTCCTCCGTCATCCGTCAACGGCCGGACTTCCACACTCGTCCTCAAGTGATGTGTTGGATGAGTTTGTGGCTATGAGCATATTGGACAAGACCGCCGACAATGCGGTGCTTCGCTCCCAAAGAGCAAAGAAGCCCAACCTCGCTTTGAAGGCCAAGATTTGTATCGAAGAAGATGGAGAGGAGGAAGAAGAAGAGAGCAACCTCGAAGATACGAAGTATGACTATCATGAACACATGACCCTTGCTTCAAGGCAATTTTGGAGCAAGAAGAACTCAAGGCCCAACTTCAACAAGAGCAACTCAAGTGGCGCAAAGGGCAAGCAAAGAGTGAGGACTTGCTTCAATTGTGGCGATGTGAGTCACTTTGTTGCGGAGTGCCCATATGAGAAGAGGGAAGACAATGGTGGCAAGCTCATCCGTAAGGACAAGGCCAAGTCCTTCCCAAACAAGAGCAACTTCACCAAGAAGGCTCCTCACAAAGCTTTGGTGGTTCAAGAAGAGTACAATGATGATGATGATGATGATGATGAAGATGGTGAGTCGGTTGCCATGTCCTCCGTTGCCATTGCAACGACTCCTCGGGTGTCTCTTGATTCACCCAATGAAAGCATCACCGCTTAAGTGCCTCATGGCTAAAGCCACCAACAAGGTAACCCCCAACATCAAAACTACCATCATCAATCATTCTTCTTTGACGGATTGCATTGATGAACATGAGGGGACTAATGTGGAGGAGAATGAGTTTAAGACCTTTATGGGTAAACTCAAGGGTAAATCCAAGAAGCACTTCGTTGCTCTCTTGGAACAACTGAAAAGAAAGGCATAATCGACCAAACCTCCACTCACCATCTATCATGTTTTTAGAGACATCTATCTTGGTTGTTCAAGTGTCTTTTGTACTTGTGTATTGAATACGTATGTGAAACGACCAACTATTGGTGTATCTACTATGACCTACGCCATCCAGTTATTTATTATTGCCTTTTAGGTTGTGTTGTGTGAAGTATTGTTATATTATTTGATTAATCAATGTTGTTGTTCCATTTCCTTTTGCGTATTGTGATCGTATTGTTCTCTATACTTTCATTGTGTGGAACTACTAAACATCACTTAGGTTTCCCCCCTTCCCATTCTTGTGGTTTTTATTAATGTGATCATTAGAAAGCAATAGATTGAGCTGTATGCCATTGGACAAGGATACCGAAGAGGCGACGCCCCATGTGTGACGAGCAAGGTCAACCCATCAACCTACACAAAAACGGCTGGCCTCCATTGTGTAGATGTCACACACCAACGCAGAAACGACATCATCACCTGGCAAACCCCACGTCCAACACCACACCACGACTATAAGGGTAACACATGGTCCACACCTCCAGGCGCTAGCACAATGAGGACCCGCACGACAACGTCCCACACGGACACGTCAACACGACCCACTCGAGGGGACCCCACCCGCAGCCTCACACCCGCTCCACGCGCCGCCCGAGCTCGCCAGGCCAAAATCAAGGCGAGAAAAATAAAGAGCATGTAGTACTTGTTTTCCGAGGTTAAGAAAAAGCGGGTTGATTTTCACGGCTGTACTCCACTTGTACCGGTGAAAAAGGAGTCGAGTGAGAGACAGGCAGACATTACTGCCCAACCAGAAAACCTGGGAAGAAATAAGTTAATGATAAATTAAACGACCAAACACCATCATTATGCTTGGTGCCCAGCATCCTTCCTCTTCCCGATAAGCAAGCTTTGCTGCTCGCCTCTCCTAATCAAGCCCCAACCCAACCTCGGTGGAAAAGGCCGCACCTTTTGCGCGAACTCCCCGTGCTTTCTCCCGTATCAAAGTGAATCCACCGGTCGCAGCCGTCTACATCTCGCCGCCGGTGAGCTCGCCTCAGCCAAAAACAGCCCCCCACCAACTCGCAAGTACATACATTTCGTCTCGGAGCCGCGGATTTGGGCATGAACTCCAGAACTGTTTGGCTGCCACTGTAAGAGCACGGCGGCGCCCGACCTCCTCGCGCTCTCTCCCGTATCCCGGCTGCATCTCGCCGCCTGTGAGCGCCGCTGTCGAGGTCACCTGCCCCCCTCGCCGCCGGTGAGTCTTCTCCCCTGCCCCTCCTTCCCTTCCTGCCTCCTTCCATTTCTTGTTCCGACCATGACCCCAGTTCACTCGGTCGACAGCACGCCGTCGTCCCCGCCGGATTCGCTCTCATCCGCCGCAGCCTTTCGCCGGATCCGCCCGCCTCTTGCCGCCTCCGCTGCAGATCGAATCCCGTGGCGCCGCCCCGGTCCGCCCCCGCCGCAGATCCCGACCTCCAAGCCAGGGCCTCCGTCCACCTCCGGCGCCTTGCAAGGTACGCTCCGTCCATGCCTTGGCTGCTTAAAGCTCTTGGATGTTGTCCTGGACATGGAAAATCTTGGCTACAAGCAGGGCGTGTCTGCATTTTTTTCACGATTTCTGAACTCTGCAATTGCACTGCAACTAGCTGTATCTCCTGTCTGCACATGACACTGGTGTCTTTGGTCAGTACACCAGCTGCCCATCTACTGAGCCACCAGTACCAATTTGTGTTATATAACCAGTTAAATTTTTGGCTGCAAACCAAGCATGCTCTAAATCCTTGCTTGTGATATGCGAGTTTGTCAAACTGATCATACCCGTGCATCTCTTAGTTGCCTTTTGAAACTAAAGATGCATATGTTATATTTTGATTCGTTGATAATTTTGAAGCTAAACAAGGGTCTAGAGGAACACTTAGCCTAGTTTGGCTCAATGAGGCCTGATGGTGCATGGAGTTAGTCCTATGTATGAATTGCAGGACAAGATTCTTGAATACTGCCTAACTTTACCTGTCTGGGTGAACTGGGGACAAATTCTTGGCAGTTAGTATGTTTCCACCCTGCGGCTCTAGATGTACCTGTATAAAAAGATAAATTTG
Source organism: Aegilops bicornis (assembly GCA_021605145.1). Taxonomy (NCBI): domain Eukaryota; kingdom Viridiplantae; phylum Streptophyta; class Magnoliopsida; order Poales; family Poaceae; genus Aegilops; species Aegilops bicornis. The sequence continues at coordinate 644,322,613 of CM038674.1, forward strand.
GGCATCTTGGTGTAGGTGTATTTTCCATGTAGTGGTTAGTTATTAATTTTCCATTATACCGTGTATCTAACTCTGGTGAACATGTGAGGTGCTGAGAAACATGTGGTTGTTAGTAGGAAATAGCTATGAAATTGTTAGGAGCATAGTGCAGAAAATAATATCAACATAATCTTTCAATTCTTTGTATAACTGCTACTCCCTCCATCCCATAATGTAAGACGTTTTTTGACGCTAGAAACAACGTCTTACATTATCGGACGGAGGAGTATCATGTAAGTGCACCAGCCAGTTGCTTTTGATGACTAGCCTTTATACTGAAGTTTTCTCATTGGTGGGTATGATTCTTGTTCCCGTGTTTGTGTGTTTGCACATGCATGAGGACAATCTGAATCTGATCTATCTTGTATGGTTTTCGGCTTGAATTTTGTTTGATTTGAAGGAGATTTTTAAAATGTATTTATGGATTTAAGGAAGTTTATATTGTCTTTGGTGCTTGCTTTCAGACAAAAGATCCCCCTAGAAGTACCAGATGCTTAAAGTATAAAGATTGACAGCATGTCAAGGGTGCCAAAATGGAAGATTGAAAAGGCCAAAGTTAAAGTTGTATTCCGGCTGCAATTCCATGCAACAAATGTAAGATCAGATTATTCATGCTACCTCCATTTCTTTGCCTTTTTGGTTGTTAAGACAACAAAAATTGGTGAATCTTACTTTGAGGAAAATATCCATTTGCATTCCTCAACTCTTGCACGGGTCTAGATTTCATCTCAGCTCTAAAACTAGACACATTTCACCCTGAACTCCTGAAACCATTTGTTTTCACCCGTAGGCTGTTTCTTTTTTTTCTTTTCGAAGGAGGCAAAGCTCTGTATTAATCAGACACCAGCATTATGAGAAAACCCCTGAAAGGAATGGAAATTTAATCCAGTCTTTGGGGAATCCTCCATCCTCCACATGTCGATGGAACATTGATGTTGCCACAGCTGGAATTCCACACCATCGCCGGGACAAAAAAGTAGTATCTACGCAGGCAGCCAGGAAGTCAACCTTAGGCTGGTTTTATATATGCTTTTCGGCTTTTCACCAAGTCGGCTGCCACATCACTTACTTCAGCTTACATGCAGCACGGTCAACATAACAAGAAATAAATATTTGTTTATTTGGGTGATGTTGTATTTTTCTGATTTGTTGATTTGTTGACTAGTTGCCAAGTCATTCTCAACCTAGAGCCCACAATGTTGCCTGTCAGAAACATCCTACATATAGTGGTGTCTCGCCCAAAACCGTGTGGGGATTGTTTGTGGGGGTGGGAGTGATAGTTCGAAAATTTAGTCTGTGGTTTGTCTATTTTTTGAGTTAGGGGTGAAAGATACTTATACATACCATGCCAGAAGCTGTAGAGTATAAAATTGACTTATTCCTGCTCTCTGATTTTTAATAATACGAGTCTTGCAGTTTGTGTGAATTACTCAGGATTATTGCGTGTTTCTGCCATCCATAGTTGAACGATCTTTACATGGTTACTTGTTTTTGTTGCAGATTCCATCTACGGGATGGGACAAGTTATTTTTGTCCTTTATCTCTGCTGATACAGGAAAGGTAACTGCAAAAACAAATAAAGCAAATGTGAGGAATGGAAGCTGCAAATGGCCAGATCCTATTTATGAAGCAACCCGACTTCTTCAGGATTCTAGGACTAAGACATATGATGATAAGCTCTACAAGCTTGTTGTGGCCATGGTGCGTTGTATAAATTGGTTTCGCTTATCCTACATCTTCCTCGGCCATGAACTTGCACACATGTTACGTTAAGGTTTTGATATCATGACCACTTAAATGCTGGATGAACTTGCTAACAAGTGATGCTTGCTCTTTCTCCCCGTATTCTTGGAAAATCAGGGGACTTCTCGATCTAGTATTCTTGGGGAGGTCGATGTTAATCTTGCCGAATTTGCAGAAGCAGTGAAGCCTGTTTCAATCGCACTTCCTTTTCGTGGTTGCGACTTTGGAACAGTATTACATGTATGGTCTTTTCCCCTACAATATACATACATGGGTTTTAGATAACGTTTTAACTTATGTCTATAATCATCAGAAAATACTCTTTCACTGTTTTGAGAAGTGACTTGACAGTGTTCTCTGTTTTGCTTGCCTTCTGGTTGTTCTTTCTAATGTTCTTTGATGAATACCGTTGCAGGTCACGGCACAACTGCTCAGCACCAAAACTGGCTTCAGGTTTGGCCACAACAACAATGATCTTAGTTTTGGATTATTAGTTCCAAATCTTATGAGTGCTTGCTTGGTACAGGGAATTTGAACAGCAAAGAGAAACTGGTGCCAGAAGTTCTCAGCAGCTAGTGAATCAAAGAAGTCATGATCCTTCTGAAATTGCTGTTGCTTCATCCGATGTTGGTAGTGATAAGGTTGGTATAAATCCCTACAAAGTATTGGATCTCACTGCAATGGCACATGAAAGGAAAACAAAGAGTTCATTTTCAGGACATTCATGTGTTTTATACTGTTTCTTGGTAGTAACTACTAACCTCCATGTCCCTAAAGAAAACTACTAACTTCCATGCTTACATGGTTTACTGGTGAAAAATAATTCAAAACTTCTGACTTGAACTGCAACAAAGTAGACCAAGTTATGTGCCAGATTGCTTTTGTGAGAGTGACCTTGGTTATCTCAAGATTATGAAAGGATACATTTGAAGGGACCGCGGTCCTTTGGTTCTTTAACTGGAGGCATCGATCTATATTGAGTGGTCCTTTGGTTCTGTAACTGGAGGTATCGATCTATATTGAGTGTACTATTGCTGATTGTGCTGCAGATACATCACTAGAGAATTTACGCATTAGGCCTAGATTCGTGACAATGAATGGAATCTGCATATCATGCAATGCCTACTGTTTTCATTTAATAAATAAATTAGCTAAACCATCTCCATATTCTTTTCTATGCATTTCGTCATTTGATATAATTAAGTTACTTGGTACACACCATAATTACCTTTATCATTTGTTATAGGCTAATGCAAGGAATAAGTTAAAAGAAACTTCGTTGGGGTTCCCTGTGGCCGAAGATTCTGCGGGTTCAACCGAAGATTATGAAAATTCGTCACATAATTCAGATGGTTATTTTGCCGAAAAGAATGATCCATGTGGCAGTCATGAAATCAGTAGCTTTAGGAGCATACACTCTGGTGATTTACCACTGTGTCCGACAAGTCAAAGCCCTACACCAGAGAAGGGGCCATTTCGGGGTAAGCGTCTTTCACCACAAGGGAGCAGTGATTGGAGTCATGGTTGGAGTCCTGAGTTCTCTGCCAGTCATGATCTTGCTGCTGCTCATGACGAGAATAATCGACTCAAGACCAGATTGGAGGTGGCTGAGTCGGCCTTTTCTCAGCTCAAGTCAGAAGCAACATCCCTGCAAGATGTCACTGACAAATTAGGCAGTGAAACACAGGGCCTAGCTAACCAGCTTGCTGTTGAACTTATGTCACGCAGCGAGCTCACTACTGAAGTATCTTTCCTAAGGACAGAATGTTCTAGTTTGAAAAGAGAGTTGGAAGAAATGAAATCTGCTAAACCCTTGCAGCATAAGGCTGATGAAGGAAATGGTGTTTTTGCTACAGATAGTTCAGTACATAATCTCCAAACGGAATGGCTGCAAGGCTTGCTGCTTCTTGAAAGTAAACTGCAGCAGACCAGAAATAATGCTCTCCATGGACTTCAAGCAAGTGATCTTGATTTCCTTCTTGCTGATATAGGGGCGCTTCAGCGTGTTATTGAGAACCTCAAGCAAGGTGTTCAGCTTGGACAAATGAAAGAAAATAACTATCAAGAACATTTGGCTCCACCATCCAATGTTGCTCATCAATCAAGCTCCGGACGTGATCATAATTCTGACAAGAAAAACACTGGCAGTACAGCCACGATGGAGGAAAAAATGTGTGGGCTCTTGCAGAAGTTGGAGGACTCAAAAACTGAGAAGGAGAATCTGCTGGAGAAGATGAGCCAGATTGAGCGCTACTACGAATCTTTTATCCACAAGCTTGAGGAAAGCCAGAAGCAGACAGCAATTGAATTGGAAAATCTCAGGAAAGAACACAATTCTTGTTTCTACACAGTTTCTGTCCTGCAAGCCCAGAAGCAGAAAATGCATGAGGAGATGAATGACCAGCTAATGAGATTTGCTGAGGACAGAACAGCTTTAGAAGCTCAAAATAAGGAGTTCGAGAGGAGAGCTGTTGCTACGGAAACAGCACTCAAGAGGGTCCGATGGAATTATTCTGCAGCTGTTGATCGTCTACAGAAAGACCTTGAGTTGCTGTCCTTTCAGGTTCTCTCTATGTATGAGTCAAGTGAAACTCTTGCAAAGCAACCCATTGTAGAAGATGCTGAGCATTTTCCTGAAGAGCATTCTGCAATAGCAGATTTAAGCGGTTCTATAGAACATGACCAAGACAGGCCTGTTGTCAAACAACAGGGAACTGAAGGTCTTCATGAGGCAACTGCATCTCAAATGTTTTCAACTGAAAATGGCACATCACGTAGTTTTAGCTACAAAATGGATGGCCAGCATAACCTCCTTCGGGCTGCCAAAATTGAAGAACTTCGTAGCAGATCTGAAGTCATATGTAATCCTAATTCACAGGTGAACTGCTCGAACACCGAAGGACCAAAAGATGCTTCTTCCACAATGGAATCTGATATTTTAGAAACGTACGCTGTTAACATTCAGTGGCAGGTGTTCTCTGATGTGCTACGGGAATCTCACTATACTGCACTGGATATGATTAAGCAAATGCAGGGAAGGCTATACGTGCTAGAAAAAGAACTCCATGACTCTAATGATGCTAGGGAGTCTTTAATGCTCAAGTTAAACTCTGCACTGGACCAATCAAAAAGTTTGAAAGAAAGTGAATCAGGATACATTTTCAAGTGTGATGATCTGACAGTGAAGAACCAAATATTAGAAGCAAAGCTCCAAGATATTTCAGTTGAAAATGCTTTACTTATGGAAAGGCTTGTGGTATCTGAAACACTTGTTGAGGAACATAAAACTTGTGAAAGCAAGTACAATGCCTGCACTGAAGAAAGGAAGAGATTTGAGAACCTTTTAATGAAAGAAAGTCAGCAAACTAGTCAGCTGAAGGATGAGCTCAGATCAGTGATGGAAGATTTTGAGGCTGTGAAAGATGAATTACGTAAGCAGTCCTCCTTAATCAGTGAGCAGCAAATTGTTTCTACATCACTTCAAGAGCAACTGAGCATCCTATGCTCTAAACTTATTTCTTTGAGCAAGGACATCGACATTCCATGCTTGGATGACGTATCTTTGCTACATGAACTTGAGAACAAGAATTACACTGCTGTCATAGCAAGCTTGGAATTCTTCCAGCAGCAAGCATGCCAGAAGGTGCTTCATCTCCATCACGAAAAGGAGGCATTGGAAGAAATGTGCGATGTTCTCCGGAAGAGATCAGACAAGTCTGAAGCAGAATTGCTTGATGTGAAGCAGAAGTTTCATTGTGATATGGCTGGAACAGAAGAAAAGTTGAATATTTCTGAGGGACATGTAGAGAAGCTTCAGCAGGAACTGCAGGAAATGGTACATAAATTTGAGACAATCTCAGAGGCTCAAGAACAACACTCAATCAGCAATGGTGACTTAACATCAAAGTTGGCAAAAATGGAAGTTGAGCTGCGGATTGTCACCAGTGAGAATGAGACTCTTGTTGAAAAGATGAAAGACATTGCTGCTATTGTTCAGGAACTTGAGAGGACCAAAATAACTCTTGCAGAATCTGATGAAGATAACAAAACTTTGGCCCAGTCTCTACAGTCTAAAGACGAACTGTTGATGCACATGGAAAATGAAAACCGAGGTTTGCAAAATTGTCTGAGCTGTACTGAGGGAAATTTGCTAAGAGAAAAGACAACGAGGGAAGATCTTGAATCTGCCCTGGCAAGTCTTACATCTCAACTTAGTGAGAAGGATCAGGTCCTGCTATCTTATAATGAGGACAAAACAGAGTTACTTCATCTGAGGGACCAGATTTCGGACATGAGTAAAGAAAACAGTTTGATGCAGGATGCTCTTTCAGAAAGTGAGCAAATCAAACGGGACCTCAGTTGTAAGAATTGCTCTCTTCTCTCCCAGCTCTCCAATGCTGAAAATCAGTTAGGAACAATTCTGGAGGACTTTCTTGCCACTGAAATTGAAGCTAGTTGCATGAGAAGTCAGGTTGAGGAGGTTGCTGTGCAACTTGAATACTTAAAAAATGATTTTGGGAAGCTTCAGCTTAAGAACAAAGATGCTGACGAGTTATTAAGGGCGCACATGTTGACTGTAGCAGAATTAACTGACAGAAATGCCACACTTGAATCAGCTATCCATTCTCAAGAACTCAACTTTGCCAGGGTTATTCAAGAGAAGGAAGGGCTTGAAGAGCTTATAAAAAGAAATGAACAGACATTGGCTCAGGTTAGCAATAGCGAGTCTCGAGATACATCAGTATCAATTAATAACAGTGAGGCAGAATTGAAGTATCAAGATGAGATTGTGCAACTTAGAGCCGTGCAGACAAATCTTGAGGAGCACGTTGATGGTTTGAGATCAGCGAAAGATGAAGTTGAAATTCTAAACGTGGTTCTGAAATCAAAATTGGAGGAACACCATACTGAAGCGTCATCACTGCTACAGGATTCGGGATATCAGTTGACAAATTTAAAAGAACAGAACAAAGAGCTTACGCAGAAACTTGCTGAACAAACTCTGAAGGCAGAAGAGTTCAAGAACCTGTCTATCCAGTTGAGAGAGCTAAAGGAAAAGGCTGAAGCTGGGAAAAAGGAGAAAGAGGGGTCGTTGTTCGCCATACAAGATTCCCTTAGAATTGCATTTATCAAAGAGCAATATGAATCAAAGGTTCAAGAGCTTAAAAGTCAGGTGTTTGTCTCTAAAAAGTATTCTGAAGAGATGTTACTGAAGTTACAAAGTGCTTTGGATGAGGTTGAAACTGGGAGGAAAAACGAGATTGCTCTGGCTAAAAGAATTGAAGAGCTATCAATGAAAGTTTCTGAACTGGAGGTGGAGATGCAGGATTTATCTGCTGATAAAAGAGAGTTGTCTAATGCATATGACAGCATAATGACGGACTTGGAATGCACAAAACTGAACTTCGATTGCTGTAAAGAAGAAAAGCAGAGGATTGAGACCTCTCTTCAGGAATGCAGTGAGGAACGCAATAGAATAAGGGTGGAGCTTGACTTAGTGAAAAAGTTGCTGGAGAATATGGCATTAACTGACCATATCGCGTCACCTGATAATTCTGGATCGCGCATCTCTCGTGCCACATCTATCGGGCAAATTCTGGGAGATGTTAAATCTGGGTCTGCACCAGAGTTAATACCAAAACTAACAGAAGTTGATTCAGAATTACAGGAAGATGAAGGTGAAATCCATAGCACACATATTTCATCAAATGTAGCAGAATCAGAAGATGTTGGTAAGTCTGATGAGCATCCACATGCCAAGCATGCACCGACAAAGAACTTGGAGGTAATCAATCTAACATAAATGTCTATCTTAGTTTAGACTAATTGCGATTGAAATTAGGGCACATGGAATACTTGATAGTTGCTCACAATTGAAGTAATTTTTTCCCTGTAGAATAGTATGTTTACACATATGAGATATACCATGGCGCTCATGTTATATTATTCTAGTGACCAATTACCTTGAATCTATATATTTCAAACATAAGAGGACTAGAAAGAGGCCTGCGTCTAAGATCTGGATAACTTAAGCACATCTTAGAAACTACTGTTTCAGCGTTTGATGGGAATAGCTTGTTAATCAGATGGCAATATTAAGTTGGATGATGTCGCAGAGTCCTTTGACCCAACTAAACAAGAAGCTCCGGCTCTTGTTAATTTTTTACCTGTCAGTGCTTTGTCTAGAAGTTATATACACCTCCTGGTGTGACACTTCACTTTTGAGTTTGCTTCACAATCACCAAGTAGAGTTGAAAGATATTCATCTGGCAGTGTGCATTTATATATTACACCGACTAACCTTTTTTTAGAATTGTTTTGCTTCGGTATCTGTAACATTTATAACAGTGTTTGTTCTCTCAGCTTACTTTAGTTGTACTATTTTGATAGAATTGCGATAAGCAATCTGAAGAATCATTGGAGAATCATCCAACTGTCGACAATACCATCAAAGATATTTCTAAAGAGCATAAGAAATTGGCAAATGACTTGAATCTTTTCCAGAAAGAGGTATGTTGAAACTTCTCTTACTGTACTTTTTATAACACAAATTCTGTTCCTGCCAAGTTTTGAAAGGGTTCTTATATAAAAAATAATAAAATATATGATTTTTCTTATTATTGATTAGGAAAGGATATGAATCTAATCAGTTAAGTTTTCAGAGCAGTAGGTTTGAGTGTTTCAATCTATATTCAATATCATCACATCTGTGAATGGGCAAGTGCTTGCCTAAAATGGAATTCTTCATTTCATTTTCTTCCTCATGTTCCCCTTTAATCTCTATCTTCTTTACCGTAGACATCTCGTATGTAGCAAGCCTTCTGGTCACAAATCCTCATTTAATTAGCATTCCTCTCGTCCCTTCATTGCTTTAGCGATGAGCAGCAGCGGAAATATAATCCAACTCCTCTCTCTCCCTTGCTCTAGCTTTTTTTGTAGAAGTGATTCACACTTTATAAATTAGGCAAAGGATTACAATCTGATTTGACATTCCCAAATCGTCCGTAGCTCTGCTGTTTGGCCAACGAGTTTTATCCATATGGGTTTGTTTGATAACAGTAAGGAAGATCTGTGCCTTTTTTTTGATAGAAAACAGCAGGAGAATTTCCTACTAGAGCTTTTTATTAATTTTTATATGAGAACTTGAGAAGTTAATTACAATATGCTCCCAAAAACAGTCGCAGCAAAAAGTAATACAAGAAAGAAGGAAACTAATGCTATTAGCCAATCTCCAAAGTTGGTTTTGTCACTAAAATTGGGTAATTCAAACAACAAACAACTTATGTTTGGTTTTTATGAATCAGTAATTACTTGATACTTGGCATGATGTGAATCAGGGCTAATTCATTGGAAATTATTTTACACATGCAGCTGGAAAGACTTAAAAACGAGAATTCATCCCCTCTTCTTCCCCTTGACATTAATCTTATTGACCCGTCACTCAGTGGTTTGGAAAGGGCGTTATCACAGCTTGATATGGTATGTGTATTTCTCACCTTTCTGTTCTAATATAACTGTTCAACATTTTTGTTGCCACTATCTTAAGATGATAAAAGAGTTCTGCCTCCACCACCCACATGCATCCACCTCCATCGTTTGACATGAACCTGCAGTCCATTGTACCTTGTGCTAAGTTTGTGTGTGCGCATGTCGCTATTTTCAGGCAAATGAACATTTGCGAAGCATTTTCCCTTCATTTAAAGAGCTTCCTGGTTCTGGAAATGCCTTGGAAAGAGTACTTGCTTTGGAGCTTGAGTTGGCGGAAGCGCTGCAAGCAAAGAAGAAGACAGACATCGTTTTCCAGAGGTAATTAGTCATATTGCATCTATTTTCATAAGTTTACTCTTGTCTAGTAAAGCAGGTTCCCCTTTATTATTAGCCGCCCTTTCATTCCCTCATATTGGACTAAATGCATGCTCACATATTGAGTCTGGTCATGGTAATACACCAGGGGAAGTATCTTTTTAGGGCTTGATTGGTTGGTCGTTTTCGGGCCCAAAACCGTCGTATTAGTCGGAGGTGTAAACCATTTCCGCCAATGTCTCAAATCATGATTGGTTCATCCTTAACGTTTTATTTTCCGGACGTTTCGGTGTCGTTACGTCCGGAAAGTTTTAAGCACCGCCGGAGCCCCCGATTGAAATCCTGGAGAAGAGAAACGAGGGAGAGAGAGAGGAAAGAACTGCAGCGATGGCGGGCGCACGGAGCATGATGCCACCGCCGACCTTCTCTGCTCCTCTTAAGGGATCTCCACAACGCCCTGACCTGGTGTGCTCTCCCGCTATCATGGGCACCATTGTCACCCCGCTTTCTGCCTGGCTCCATCGCCGGCACCTCCTTTGGGTGCTTCACCGCCCTCACGGTTGTCGTGCAGACCAGGCCTTCTGCGACCTGCCCACCTTGATACTGCTCCCAAGTGTGGCCTTGGGAACTCGAGAGTTTTAGAAACTGTGCTTATTGATATAGAGCCTCTTTTCATTCTTGATGTTTTTTGGTCTGTCAAGCTACTAAAGTTTCTTCAGAAACTAAGCTAACTAGGACAAAGGAAAAAAAACATGAAATTTATAGCTTCAGGTAATGCAAGTCAGGTTTTACTTAATAACTAACTAAATGGTCATCTCTTGAACATTCAGCTCATTCTTGAAGCAACACAACGACGAATCAGCGGTGTTCCAAAGCTTCAGGGACATCAACGAGCTGATACAGGATACAATCGAGTTGAGGAGAAAACAAGTGGCTGTCGAGAGCGAGTTGGAGGAAATGCACGGCAGGTACTCGGAGCTCAGCTTGCAGTTTGCCGAGGTGGAAGGCGAACGGCAGAAACTCGCAATGACCCTGAAAGCCCGGTCACCCAGGAAATAATAGGAGGAAATGAAAGAAGAAGAAACGTTAGCCGGTCGGTATTCTTCTTCTGCGGCGGGGAAGAAATACATTTTGTAATGTAAATCATCATGTGTGTGTGATATACAGTAGTTCATAAAGATGCAACATCTGATCTGTGTACAGGCCCTCCCTCTGACACAACCTTGTCCATCAACTAATTAATTGTTAATATGGCGACATCCGCTGACTGCTGCGTCTGAGCAGTTTTTAGAGGGTGACTTGAATTGCTTTGCTTTGCCGTGCTTACTAATTTTTGTCAGAATGTGAGATCGAGCTACTACCAGCATTCTTTCCCAGCTTGATTTTGCTTCATTTGTTCTTGAACCAGTTGTCAATGGTATCTGTTTGCTTGTGCGTTACGAGGCTCTCGCTCATAAACCATCTCTTACTGGAAATATGCACAATGTTTTTATACAAAGGAGAAAAATTTTGATAAATATGCATAAACTATCTCTTACTGGATGCTCATGTGAAGTTTTTTTTTAGATTAACAGTACTTCATTGATTACTGAACATCACAGCAAAGTTCGTCCCTGATACAATCTGGAACCACACCAAGATAAAAAAGATTAATAGAGTGCTCACAACTACGAGCTAGTTTGTGTGCCGCTACATTCATACCACGCCTGACATGTAAGAAAGAGCATTGAGTAAACCCAGACACAAGAGACTTGATGTCCGAGACAACAGCGCCCACTCTTGATCGATCTTAAGCCATAGACTTGATTTTGTTCACCATGGAGAGGCAATCAGATGCCAAAACAATTGACGAACAGCCTTCAGATCGACAAACCTCAAGAACACGTCGGATGGCAAGCGCCTCAGCCAACTCCGGTTCAGAGAAGCCTTGAAGCTGCTCACTGCCAGCAAACATGCACTCCCCAAGATGATTCCTAGCCACAAAGCCCATGCCCATCCGTCGGATAGAAGGAAACAGCGCCGCATCAACATTCACAGCCACCACACCAGCAGGTGGCGGAGTCCAAATAACTGTTGAAGAAGAAGACTCACGCTTGGGATCGGGTTTAGGCTTAGAACAATGCTGCAACACCATACAGACATAGGCACGAACTTTTGAAGCAGTTCTAGCAGGATGCACTTCGGTGCCATTATTACGTACCTCATTTCTAGCTTCCCAGATATGCCATAGAGTGATGGCCAAGACAGTAGCTTGAAGCTTCGAAGCATGAGCCAGGAAATCGAACATCCATTGACGACCATTAACCATGTCTTTTCTGCACAGCCTGACACTGAACTCCTCTTTAACCCCTTTCCAAACGGAACGGGCGAAGGGACACAACAGGAAGAGATGCTCCACACGCTTAGTCCGGTTGCAGAAGAAACAACCATCGTCGGCTGGAATGTGACACCTCACCAGCTGAAAACCCGTAGGTAAACAATCGTGCACGAAACGCCACAAAACAATCTTCATTTTGTTTGGACAATTGACTGACCAAAGGGCCTACCACTCCTTTTCTTGCACCTGAATATTGGAAGCCAGACCCTTGCCCTTTCCACTTGTAGAGGAGAAGAAGTTCTCACTTGAGTAAGATTATAGCCAGACTTGACCGAGTAGATGCCAAGCTTGTCATGAGGCCACGACGAAGTCATCCCCGAGCGACTTATGGGAACTTGCAGAATTTGTTCCACAATAGGATCAGCAAAGAAGCCGCACAAGGTCTTCGTCCCAAGTCACCAATGACTCACCAAAGAAGAAGCGAATCAAGTTTCAGCCGGAATAGGGAGAATCGAGTTGAAAGTTCCAGAGGGAAACACGGAATCCAGTTGTCTTCCATAACTTTGATCCGGTGCCATTTCCTACACCCCACCGAGCTCCCTTCTGAATCAGTTGACGCCCAAAGAGCAAACTGCGCCAAGTGAAGGAAGATGATCTTGGCTTGGTGGCAGTCCAAAAAGCCCCATCAGGGAAGTAGCGTCCCTTTAAGACTCTCGAACACAAAGAGTCGGGTTCGGTCAGGAGACGCCAACACTGACGCGCAAGCATTGCCTGATTGAAAAGTACCAAGTCGCGGAAGCCCATTCCACCGAGGAACTTTGGGGTAGAAAGCCACGTCCAAGAACGCCAATGCATTTTTCGACGGCCGTCTTCGACACCCCACCAGTGGTTGGCGATGTAGGTCTTCATTTGCTCACAAATGGAGACAGGCAGTTGGAAGCAACTCATCACATAGTTGGGGATGGCCTGAGCCACAGATTTCAGAAAAATTTCCTTTCCAGCCCGTGACATCGGCCTATCATTGCAGCCATTGATCCTCTTCCAAACCCGGCCTGGTAAGAAGCTAAAGGAGTTGGAGGCTGCACGACCAATCTCAGTGGGCATACCGAGATAAGAGTCATGGAGAATTTCATTGTCTACCCCAAGGCACCCCTTTACAGTTCCTTTGACACCATCAGGGCAGTGCTTCCCAAAGAAGATCGAAGACTTTAGCAAGTTGATCCTTTGCCCAGAGGCCTCGCAATATTGATGGAGAGCAGAATTGAGCCTCCACGCTTCTATTATCGCTGCGTCTGAAGAAGATGTCATCATCTGCAAAAAGCAAGTGAGATATAGGAGGGCCTTGCATACCATTTCGAATCCCTTGTAGCTCGCCAAGGCTCTCCCTCGTTTGCAGTAATCCAGACAAACCTTCCGTACACAGCAAGAACAGGTATTGGCTTATGGGATCTCCTTGGCGGAGCCCCCTGGACGGCACCACGGCAGAAGTGATTTCACCATTCACCTTCACTGCATATCTTGCCGAGGTAACGCAGCGCATCACAGTTTGTATCCAAGCAGGAGCAAAACTCAACTTCTGAAGACACCCATGGAGGTATGCCCATTCGATGCGGTCATACGCCTTCATCATATCCACTTTGAGAGCAAAGAAAGGCCTCTTGGAATGTTGTTTCCAAACAGTGTGCAAACATTCATAGGCAACAAGCACGCTGTCCGTGATCAAGCGGCCCGGCACGAAAGCACTCTGAAACTCCGAGACAATGTCATTCAGAAAAACCTTCAGTCTATTAGCGAGAACTTTAGATGCAAGCTTGTACAAGACATTGCATGTGCTAATGGGGCGGAATTTAGAGAGGTGTTGGGCATTTTGTACCTTTGGGATTAAGACAATGATTGAGTCGCAAAGTCCTTCGGGTAAAGCCTCGCCACTCAGGAAAGAGCGAATAGCATCGCAAATATCATGCTGGATCAGATCCCAGTGAGTTTGATAGAACATGGCCGGCAATCCATCCGCCCAGAGCCTTCAGAGGTCCCATTCGGAAGAGAGCTACCGATCTCCTCATTACTATATGGTTTGCACATTTCAGCATTCATGTTGTCATCCACCTTCCTCGGGATAGCATCCAACACCCTATCTATAGAGGTGCAGTCTCCAATGAGAGAAGAGATCCTCGTAAAAATCATGTACCATCTCTTTCAACCCGTCCTGAGAAACACACTTGGAGCCATCCTCCCGCACAAGAGCCTTGATGCGGTTGGTGCGCCGTCGTGCAGAGGCCCGGGCATGGAAGAACTCCGTATTGCGGTCTCCCGCACAGAGCCAGTCGATCCGAGACCGTTGTCGTGCCATGATTTCCTCACGCTCAAACAATTCACATAGCTGGCACTCTAGCTCACGTTCCTCCTTCAGCCCAGCAGCATTCACGGGTGACGTTCGCAGAGACTTGAGTCTCCTTTCGGTTCTCTGGATCTCACGTCGGACAGAACCAAAGGCCACCTTGCTCCATTCTTTCAGAGCACCTGACACATGGTTCAAAACTGACCATGTTTCATGCAGCGAGTGAGTTCCAGTGGCATGGGCTTTCCAAGCATTCTCCACTACCTCAATGTAGCCCTCAGCACGACGCCACATAGCCTCATAGCGGAACTTGTGTTGTACAGGGGGCCGATCACCCATCACTTGCTGGGAGTCGAGGGAGATGGCCACCGCATAATGGTCAGAAGTGGTAGTAATTATGTTTTCCACATGATAGAACTTCGAACATGGCGGTAAAGTCACCGTTAGCCACGGTAGCGGTCAAGTCGACCTCACATTGCATTCTTGCGCGTCCTGCCGATTAGTCCAGGTGAACTTTGGACCAGAAAAACCGAGGTCCACCAGCCCGCAGTCATCAAGACAGTTTCGGAAAAGCTCCATCTGGGCATCCGATTGGTCACGATCCCCAAAGTGCTCATCATGGCAGAGAGCCTCGTTGAAATCGCCACAGCAAATCCACGGGCCCTTCCATGACCGGGACAACCTCCTTATCAAGCTCCAAAATTCATGACGAAGCTCGCGCTTTGGTTCCCCATAAACAAAGGTCACCCGCCAAGGAGCCAGATCATCCGATGAGACCGTCACATCAATGCAATGTGAGTTGAAACCCTTCAGCAAAACTGAATGTGGCGAAGACCAGAAAAGGGCCAAGCCTCCACTGAGGCCTTCGGAGCTAACATAAAGTTCTTTGCTTTACGATCCACCATCTTGGTCTCCGACAAGAAGAGGATCGAGGGTCGATAAGTCTTCACTAACCGGTGGCTTCGCCCTGTCGCTGGCCCAACCCCAGTAGCCGTGATAGCCCAAAGATAGGATACTCATTAAATGCGGCGGGGCTGCTCCGCAGCCGCCGCCGGATCCGCCGATCGAGAGAGTGTTGTCCTCAGTTTCTTGTTGGGGTCATTTTCTTGGTACTCCTCAGTATCAAGATTCCCATCGTTTGCATTTGCCGAGACCACCAGCGCGAGGGTATTCCCTGCATTAGGAAGTTGCTCATCTACCGTAGAAGTAGTAGCCTGGTCCTTTGCCTTTTTTCTTTTCTGCCCACTCATCCCATTCTTGGATTTCTGAGCAGGAAACAATTCTTTTCCAGTGCAGAGCGACCTCTTCCTTGACATGGTTGGGCGTCCTCGCCTGGCTGGTCATCCGACCACCTTTGATGGGGGAGGAAACCTCCCCATCCTCGTCTCCAGCAGCAGCCTTGCCGAAGTTCGGCGCCCTACTTCCAGCAGCAGATGACCGGGAGCCCCCCAGAAGGAACCTTGTGACTAGGGGGTTGGGACTCATAGCCAGCAGATGACGAGGCATTGCCTGACTTTGCGCCATTTGATCTTCGTATCTGGTCAACAATAGCACATACTTTCTTCGCCGCATAGGGCAAGTCACCATTAATATCGCGTTCCGCGGGGGCAGAACACAAGATTGAGGAGTGTCCGAGTAGCCCACATGAAAAGCAATACAGAGGGAGGCGCTCATACATCACGGAATAAGTTTCAGTGGTCTTGAGCTTAGCTGAGGTCACCGTCACATAGCGCACCAAAGGTTCCTGCACCGCAATTTCTGCTCTGATGCGCATAAAGGCTCCCCAGCAGCGCCCTCCTGAGTCAGCCTCCACCCAAAGAATTGTTCCGATTGGCTTGGCAACCTCCATGCCCAACTTTGAGTTCATCAGTCTTGGTGGGAGTGCCATAATCCTGGCCCATATGGCCAGCCGGTCAAAATTAACCTGCATCGGCTGGATGTCCGGATTGTAATTCTTGAGCAGGACGGCGTGCTTGCCGACCACCCATGGTGAGTTTTCCATCACACGCACACGGTCCTCTCTCGTACCAAATTCTGCAACGAACAGATTGTCCCCCGCAGGGTGGAATAGCAGCCCTTTCGGATTGCCCCAAGCCGGCCTCATCGCCGACGAGATCGTCTGAATATGAAGAACACCAGGGGAAAGCACCTTCCCCACCAATGCACAATCGGAGTCGACCAGATCGGCGTCGTCTTCATCGTCCAGCAACACAGGTTGCGCCTCGACTGCAGTCAGCCGCAAGCGCTCCAACAGGTCTTCTACAGGTGCACCGGAGCCGGATCCACCCGTCTCCCGCACCGGTTCAGAGGCCGTCGTCGCCTTACCCGAGCTGGGGAGCAGCGGCCCCGATGGAGCACCGCCGCTGCGTGGGGTCAAACGGGCGGCCGCCTCACCGTGTTGGGGAACGTAGTAATTTCAAAAAAATTCCTACGCACACGCAAGATCATGGTGATGCATAGCAACGAGAGGGGAGAGTGTGTCCACGTACCCTCGTAGACCGAAAGCGGAAGCGTTATGACAACGCAGTCGATGTAGTCGTACGTCTTCACGATTCGACCGATCCAAGTACCGAACGTCACGGCACCTCCGTGTTACGCACACGTTCAGCTCGATGGCGATCCCGGACTCCGATCCAGCAGGGTGTCGGGATGAGTTCCGTCAAGACGACGGCGTGGTGGCGATGATGATGCTCTACGGCGCAGGGCTTCGCCTAAACTCATGACGACACGACCGAGGTGGAATATGGTGGAGGGGGCACCGCACACGGCTAAGGAACGATCCGTAGATCAACTTGTGTGTTCTAGGGTGCCCCCCTGCCCCCGTATATAAAGGAGCAAGGGAGGGTGCGGCCGGCCCTAGGAGGAGGCGCGCCTGAGGAGTCCTACTCCCGGTCCCCCCCTTTTCCTAGTTGGATTAGGACTTGGGGGGAGGGAAAGAGGAAAGGGGGGCGCCGCCCCCCCTTCCTTGTCCTATTTGGACTAGGGGGGGAGGGGGCGCGCAGCCTGCCCTGGCCGGCCCTCCTCTTCTCCCTCATGGCCCACTAAGGCCCATTAACACCCGGGAGGGTCCCGGTAACCCCCCGGTGTTCCGGTAAAATCCCGATTTCACCCGGAACTATTCCGAAGTCCAAACATAGGCTTCCAATATATCAATCTTTATGTCTCGACCATTTCGAGACTCCTCGTCATGTCCGTGATCACATCCGGGACTCCGAACAAACTTCGGTACATCAAAACTCATAAAACTGTCATCGTAGCGTTAAGCGTGCGGACCCTACGGGTTCGAGAACTATGTAGACATGACCTAGAACTATTCTCGGTCAATAACCAATAGCGGAACCTGGATGTTCATATTGGTTCCTACATTTTCTCTGAAGATCTTTATCGGTCAAACCGCATAACAACATACGTTGTTCCCTTTGTCATCGGTATGTTACTTGACCGAGATTCGATCGTCGGTATCCAATACCTAGTTTAATCTCGTTACCGGCAAGTCTCTTTACTCGTTCCGTAATACATCATTTCATAACTAACTCATTAGTTACAATGCTTGCAAGGCTTAGGTGATGAGTATTACCGAGAAGGCCCAGAGATACCTCTTTGACAATCGGAGTGACAAAACCTAATCTCGAATTATGCCAACTCAACATATACTTTTGGGGACACCTGTAGAGTACCTTTATAATCACCCAGTTACGTTGTGACGTTTGGTAGCACACAAAATGTTCCTCCGGTGGCAGGAGTTGCATAATCTCATAGTTGCAGGAACTTTGTATAAGTCATGAAGAAAGCAATAGCAACATACTAAACGCTCAAGTGCTAAGCTAACGGAATGGGTCAAGTCAATCACATCATTCTCCTAATGATGTGATCCCATTAATCAAATGACAACACATGTCTATGGTTAGGAAACATAATCATCTTTGATCAATGAGCTAGTCAAGTAGAGGCATACTAGTGACATTATGTTTGTCTATGTATTCCCACATGTATCATGTTTCCGGTTAATACAATTCTAGCATGAATAATAAACATTTATCATGATATGAGGAAATAAATAATAACTTTATTATTGCCTCTAAGGCATATTTCCTTCACACCGCTCATCCCCTTCTCCCCTGCAGTCTCCGCCATGAGCACGCCGGCAGATCCTAGTCAGCAGTGGCCAAGGGTGGGCAGCAATGCAAGGATTGCCCCGTAATCACCCCGAACCACGGCCAGCTAGAAATCCAGCCGTCACCGACCAGCGGGAGCAAGAACAGGGGAAGGTGGGGGAGCAAAGAGAGAGATTGCAGGCTATGTGCAATCCCAGACAGAGATCACCTCCCAGAGGCCGCTAATCGCCGGCGCGCAGCGACTCTAGGGGAGCCATCAGATCCATCCACCGCCCAAGCACGAACGCCGGCGGGGATCGAAGATTCGCCCCCGAAATCGCCTCGCTGTACTGTAGCGAGGGGAACGGGCACCGGTCTTGGGCCCGTGTGCCATGCTCATGTGAAGTTATGTAGGAGTAAAACCAAACATTTACACATTTAGACTAAACACAGATTGCATGTACGTTGCTGGCAGGATTACATTTGACATTTCTAATCCATATTCAGATGTGCTGTTAGGTGAACCAAACAAGTTCATCACGGCTTGGTGCCTTGATCAGATGCATGGTAGGAAGTTGTTTACAAAGGACGCAATGATTCACAGGGCACAACGGAATGTATGTATGATTTCTCCAAATTTCATATGTTGAGCAGCTAACAAGGCCGGCAGCTGCAAATTTCTTGGCTTAGCGGCGATGCAGCAAAATGCTACACTGTGGATGCTCTAATGAACTAGGCTCATTAGCTGTACTAATGTACTAGACGAGCGTAGTATTTTTTATTGGTAATAATAATAAAAAATATTGTTTAAAAAACAAAATTCGCACGATTACATTACTACCATGCCTCGAAATTTTGAATCCAAATTTGGTCTATATCTCAAGAAACAGGAAAAAGAAATTATAGTGAATAATACAGACATGGTACTATCCAGCGCAGATTTTAAAAAGATGCTATGCAGCCGAATTTGTCTTCTTGGGATGTTACGAATCAAATTTTGGTTGAATATTTTGTAGCATGATTAGTGAGTATTATGTGCATTGTGTGTATGTCATGATTTTCTTTGGATTATTCAAAAATTATAGATGGGCATTTTCTCTAGTTTTTTTAAGGGGGCATTTTGACTAGCTAGCTAGTGCACTAAGGGCATCTCTAGCCGATCCCTCAAAATCGGTTAGAGGAGTAAAAAATTGGTTTTGAGGGGTTAAACCGACCTAGCCGATCCCTTAACGGCTTTAATCCCTCAAATTTTCACTCCTCGCGCCTCTCGGTCCTCAAATATACTCAGCCGAAGGAAGTTCTCATGATAAATTTCATTTGCTCACTCGCCCGTAGAGTAATTTTTTTGTTCTTGGGATATACAACCTCAGAGGAGATCACAACATCTACAACCGGATGCCCCAAATCCAATTAGAGCATCGCCACATCAGCATGTAGGATTTTTTTCCGTAAAATTCATCCGTAACTCTAGCATCGAGCGATTCCCCGCGGTTAGTCTTGGCCATGGGCAGCCCGGCCCGACGCTGCTCCCGGGCGGGCCCGGGCCTAGATTTTGAGCCCGAAGGACGGGCCAGGTCCGGGCCCGTCGTTCTTGAGATTTTCTGAAGGACTGTCCAGGCCCAGGCCTAGTGGGCTTTTATGTGTGTGGGCCGGACTTGGGTCCAAAAACAGGCCCAATGACCGGGCCAGGCCCAGGTCTGATTTTTTGCGTTGGGTTTGGCTAGGCCCGGCCAGAGGTATGGCCAGGTATAGTCGCGGTCGCTGGTGTGTGTGGCACTGTGGCTGCTCCCTGTGAGACCGTGAGTCAATGGCCCGTGGCAAGCATGGGCGATGTCGTCGGCGGTCCACTCTTGTGTTGCGCGTGACTATGTTTTGTCCGATATATGGCACAACTGGGTGGAAGCTGCGTCCGACCCAGCCAGCGCCGGCAAGGAAGCCTCGGTCGCACCTTCCTTCCATCCCATCCTTTAGGCCCCCCTCGGTCACACTAAAACTAGTACTCCCTCCTTCCCACATTGTTAGGCGTGTTAGTCTTTAGCACGAAAATTAGCGTACGTGGATTGTTATTTCACCCATCCTACAAGTTGTAGACAGGGAGGCAACAACGATTCAAAAAAAAAGTTAGAGGCATCCATGATCTTCTTTCCAAGTAAATAGGGATGGTTAGCTGTAACTGATTGAGAGAGGAAGGCATGTGCGCCTTAGATTATGGGATTACATGCAGACACTTAAACGCCCAAGATTTTGGTAAGGAGGGAGTATAAAAATCCCAACTCTCCCCTCTCAGTTCTCACAACCCAACCCAGTCCACTATCCAGATCCAGATTCCCTATCCTCACCCTGCTCCTGCGAATCCCCAACCCCAATCCAATCCAAGGTATGCATGCATCAAGAACCGTTTTCTGTCCCGTGCTACCTTGTGTAAGATCTGGCGAGAAGCGCGCTCTAGTTTCTTGATCTGCAACCGTTTCTTGATCTGTAACTCACGACTGGATCCGGTGGCTCGTCCGTCCCTGATCTCTGCGTGGTTTCTGGTTTTGATCCGACCAGACCAACAGCAACGGGGATACATCATGAGCGCCATGGTCGCGTCGTCGCTCAACCCGGAGGCCCCGCTCTTCATCCCGGCAGCGTTCCAGCAGGTGGAGGACTTCTCGCCGCAGTGGTGGGACCTCGTCAAGTCCACCGCCTGGTTTCGCGACCACTGGTACCACCAGCACCAGCAGCTCGACGCTATGGCCGACTCCCTCGTCGCCTTCGAGGCCGAGGACGCCATCCACGACGACCTCTTGCACGGCTTCGCTGTCGTCGTCGAGGCTTCGCAGCCGCACCCGCGAGTGGCACTCAAGACTGGTACGTACTACTGTACTGTATATCATATGAGTGCTCAAATGAAAGAAGTATGTGCTTCTGTATGTGCAGACGGGGTGCTCAAGGCGCTGAACATGAGGTCCCCAAGCCCAAAGGGCGCCGACGCCCTGCGTGGCTTCTCGGAGAAGCCTAGGTACACCGAGAAGCCCACAAAGTACGCCGGCAGCCCGAGGAACGGTGGCGCACCGCGCTTCATCCACCAGCCTCGCTAGGTCGGGATGTCAAGCTTCAAGAATCGACAAAATCCTGCGCCTTGTGCCATGCTCTGGCTGCTGCCGTGCCGCCGTCTCATCTTTCAAGTCTTCTTCTAGTATAGTAAGTAGTGGTGTCAGTTTGTATATTATATTGACCAGAAATGAAATGACCCAAGAAAAAGGCAACAAAATGCAACCCATGTTTAGTGTGATTCGCCTTGTAGGTTATGTTCTGCATGCTCAGTGTGTTGGACAAGAATGTATAGTAGAATGCACCCTTGTTATTGCGTGGCCAAGCAGCTTAATGTTAATTACCCTCTTCGTTTTTAAATATAAGTTTTTTTTAGAGATTTCAATCGAGACTACATATGTATGGATGTATGGATGTATATGAACATGCTTTAAAGCGTAGATTCACTCGTTTTGCTCCCTGTATGGTTCATATTGAAATCTCTAAAAAAGTCTTATGTTTAGAAACAAAGGGAGTATTATTTAGCCTTTTCTAAAGATAAAGTTGTGTTGCTGTTGGTTGTTGAGATGCCATTCTCTTCTGATTTATTGTTGATTGATTGCTGCCATGTTCTCCATGGAGTTTAGAATCATGGTACCCAAGTAGTTGGTGCTGGGAAGTGGAAGATGATAATATTCAGTTGGATTGATTTATGATAACTATGGTGTTCAGCTCAGCTATATACTTGATACTGATTGAGATTCTCAATGTTGGAACGTGCCTTCAGATTCGGCTGCCATGGCAGCTATTTCCGCTGCCACGTCTCACAGAGTGCATCACAGTGATTCCTTCTGTTGTACTCCCTCTGTAAACTGATATAAAAGCGTTTAGATCACTATTTTAGTTATCTATAAACATGTTTATATTAGTTTACAGAGGGAGTACTTGTATAGGAGTTAGCTGCGGGTTTGTTGAGATAGTGGCCGGCACCTTCGTTTGCTCTGTGTTTGTTTAAGTGTACATCGGTTGATCAATACACACAATAGTTCGATCCTCTTGTTCTCACTTTCTACATGGCATCGGATACCTAATTAATCCAACCCCTTTCCTCTCTGATCTTCGCTTTCGCTCCCACAGCCACTTTGGACATCTTCTCTGAGGCCATGTCAGTTACTACCATGCCTCCAAATTTTGAAAACAGAATTCGCACGATTACA
The DNA here is from genome assembly GCA_021605145.1 of Aegilops bicornis. Lineage (NCBI taxonomy): Eukaryota > Viridiplantae > Streptophyta > Magnoliopsida > Poales > Poaceae > Aegilops > Aegilops bicornis. The sequence continues at coordinate 644,345,179 of CM038674.1, forward strand.
TTACTACCACGCCTCAAAATTTTGAAACCAGATTTGGTCTATATCTCAAGAAACAGAAATGGAGCAATTTTATAGTGAATAATACAGACATGGTACTATCCAGCACAGATTTGAAAAAGATGCTATATATGCAGACGAATTTGTCTTTTTGTGATGTTACGAATCAAATTTTGGTTGAATATTTTGTAGCATGATTAGTGAGTATTATGTGCATTGTGTGTATGTCATGATTTTCTTTGGATTATTCAAAAAATACAGATGGGCATTTTCTCTAGTTTTTTAAGGGGGCATTTTGACTAGCTAGCTAGTGCACTAAGGGCACCTCTAGCTGATCCCTCAAAATCGGTTAGAGATGTAAAAAAAATTGGTTTTGAGGAGGTCACAACATCTACAACCGGGTGCCCCAAAGCCCCCACAAACGCCCGGCGGGCCCGGTCACTGATTGGTAAAAAAATGACCCACGCTGGCGCCTCAAACCGGCCTCAGTCACCCGGATTGACCGGCACCCCTCATATCCAGCCTAAATCAGGGACAGATATGAGGATGCACGGGCACGACCGGGCGCGTCCGCCACGTCGGACTGACGGCCAGGTCCCATACGAAATCGCCCGGAAACCCAACAGTAATGTTCTTCGATTTGAAATAAGGTCTACACGAAAAAGATGCACATCAACGTTGTGGTTCCATTCTTCATGGATTGTATATATAGAATTTCATGCTAATTCAGAGGTTTTAGACGAATTTTGGTAAAGGACTTTGCTAACTTCCACCCAGTCGGAAGTTAAGCAACAGATCCGCATAATTTCCCCCTTTCCTAATTTGCATGCATGTATTAGCTTCATCTTATTTCTTTTTTCTTGGGTGTCCACTGTCTACTAGCAGTTAATAGTAGCTACTAATCATATACATGCAGAAAAAACAAAATTGATAATGTCATCAAAGATTCTTCCCAATGTGAAAATTTAAAATATTTTGTAGCTCAAACCGTCGCTCCAATTGAAAAACAGTTTTCATATAAAAGATTCGTCGCGAGAAGGTCTTCGAAACAAGAATTCATATTAATATGTTTCGGCGACTTTTTTTTTGGGTCAAAAAGTTATCAGGCTCGGGCTAAGTAAGTTATCACGTCTCTGGTTCATAAGTTACCATCTTATTTATATAGAAATTACCGGGGCATAAAAATGGTCAACCAACCTTCTTGTGAGGTGCAAATGAACCACGGGAGATAAATAGGTGATGTCATCATAGATTCTTCCCTATTTCAATACTTCAAAATGTTTTGTAGCTCAAACCGTCAGTCATATTAAAAATCCGTTTTCACATAAAAGATTTGTTGCGACGAGACCTTCGAAATTAGATCCCATATTGATATGTTTCGACGACTACTTTTCGAATCAAAAGTTATCGGGCCTAGACTAAGTAAGTTATCACGTATGTAATAACTATGTTATATCTTGTTAATGTTGAAATTACCGGGGCATAAAAATGACCCCTCTATCTTCTCCCCCATGTGCAACCGGATTAGAGGACAAAAAAGCTGATGTCATCTTAGATTTTCCTCTATTTTAAAACTTCAAAATGTCTTCTAGTTCAAACCGCCGGTCCGATCGAAAAACTATTTTCACATAAAAATCCGCCATGACGAGAGCCTCAAAACTAGATCGCATGTTGGTATGTTAATCAAAAGTTACCACTAATGGGCTAAGTAATTTATCGCGCATGTGCTACATATGTTACCATGTTGCTTACACGGATATTACCAGGGCATAAAACCTGGTTTCTCTAACCTCCTTATCATCTCACGTTAAAGTTACCGCGGTGTTTGTGCGTGAGTTATCACATATACAATGCCTATATTACCAAACTATTTACACAGATGTTATAGGGGTATGTTTTTAAACAACCCCATCGCCAAAGTTATCAAGGCTAAGGCACATAAGTTTTCAGGTCTGCGATGTGTAAATTATTATGCTATTCAAACAAAAATTATCGGGGGGATATTTCATCAACCCCCCGCCCCCTCCCCAAAGTTATTAAGAATGTCGCACATAAGTTATCAGGTCCGCGATGTGTGAGTTACCATGCTATTCGCATAGAAGTTACCAAGGGATATTTCATCAACCCCCCTCCCCTCCACCCCCTCCCCCCACCCACCGCGACAAAGTTACCAGGACCGGGGTACATAACTTATCAGGTTTGCGATGAGTGAGTTACCATGCTATTAACAATAAAGTTGCCGTGGGTACATTTTAACACCCCCTCACCAAAAGTTATCAACACCGAGGCACATAGGTTATCTTGTCTCAAATGTGTGAGTTACCATGCTACTCACGCAAAAGTTACCTGGGGATATTTCATCAACCCTCCCCCATGCCAAAAAGTTATCAAAGACCGAGGTACATAAGTTATCAGGTCTGCAATATGTGAGTTAACATGCTATTCACATAAAAGTTATCAGGGGAATATTTCATAAAAAATCCCTTCCCACGCGTTAGCCAAAGTAACCAGGATCGTGGTACATAAGTTATAAGTTCTGTGATGTACAAGTTACCATGCTATGCACAAGAAAAGTTACCGGGAGTGTATTTCATCAACCCCCCGCCGCCTCCTCCAAGGTAGTGGAGGGAGCGGCCCCGCGCCTTCTTGATTGCGGGCGAGAACTCCTCGATGGTGAGACAGTGGCAGTGCGACGATGACGGTGGCGCATGCATGCAGCGGGACTGGATGTGTGGCGGGAACGCCGGCTCCTCCTTAACCCGGCGTCCAATATGACGTCGCGGTGGTGCGGGGGCGAGGCCGGCTCCTCCTTCATGTGGCGTTCGATCTGGACGTTGCGGTTATGCCTGGGTGAGGCCAGCTCCTCCTTCATAGGACGGAGCGGGGACGCCGGCTCATGCTTCACGCGATGGCGCGGCGGGGACATGCTGTCTGGCTTGACTCATCGTTACATTGTCTTAATGGAATGTGTTACCTGGCTTGAATCTCATGCGTGCCCGGAAATGGAATGGTAACTGATATACGTGCGACACTTTTTCAACTGATTCTGTGTACGAGAGGTAAAATCACGGTTAGATTCCCTCCAGAGTGATGCTATACATACAATGGTTCCTGTCCAAATATACGTACGGTGTTGAGTTAAACATGCATCTTCACCGCTGGTTGTTATGTGAGAAGAATGAAAAATGAATCATGGTCAATCACATTCTAGTCATACTTGGGACGGAGCAAAAAGGTACACAAAAATGTTTTTCGTTTTTTGGTTCAGCACCATTCAAAATCAGTGTCATAGCTAAATCGTACACGAATTCAGAGTACTTCCGATGATGATTTCAAGAAAATTCGTGCCAACCAAATCGCAACACATGCCGTGGCCTGGTGGCTGTCAGCACCACGATTCTACCCTCAGGTCGCTGGTTCGACTCTCACATGGCTGCTCTTTTTTTTTGCGAGAATTAAAATCAGAAAGGAAAGGCAGAGTGGCAGACGCCGGATTCCCTTGCTAAACACATCGTCCGGATATCTCGCTAACCATCAGTCGACTGATCGTTAGATTTCTCGTTTGGTAAAATCATTGCATTCGATTGACCATATGAAATTTCCTTTGACCACTAGCTTCATCTTGCCATTTCACATGACTCTTTTGTTGCATGTTTTCTGTTTCGACGGTCATAGACGAGTAGATCTACGGCTCTCTACTGATTGTACAAACGTGTCACACCTGGACGTCAGTCATCTGAAAACATTTGCACGTAGTTGATTTCATGATCGTTGGATGAGCATCTGAGGGCTGCCACACCTTCTTCTACCTCTAGCCGGCCCTTCTCTTCTTCCTCCAACACCCCATTTCCGTGTGAGCTAAGTTAACAACGTGGATAAGATGTGAAATTAATCTGTGCGCATGTAGCAAACATCAGCATGTTGCATCTGAGAAGAAAATGCTTATAACAAAACAATCGCGTGTGTGTTTCTTCTCAGCCTAGCTGAGGAGGATGCAAGCTACCAAACTATCTACAGAACATGGTTTTTACCTGGTATTCACTAAGCCAGGCCCAATTCAGCTAGGCTCATCGGAGACACGAAAATGTTCTAGGCTACCAAACAAGCCAAAAGCACCCCTCTCCATTTGTATTCGTAGACCATCTAGCTCCACCATGCACTGCCCTAAATAAGTTCCAATAAGTCTATTTGTTCATTTTCGTTCATCTTCCTTTGTATGTCGCTGAATTAGCAACGGGTTGTCACAGGAGCACATGCTGAGCGTCCGCAATGCTAGTTGGTAATTATGCCCTGCAAAGATAATAGGTTTTCTAGATGATTCCGAGGAGTTAACGAACTGTTGAATTGCTTCTTTGTGTCTAAATTTGCTGAACTGCTTCTTAGTAGCTGAATTGCTAGATGTTTATGTGCATGTCACCAGTGAACTACTTTGTATTTGAATCGATGACGTCAAGAACTATGATACTATATTGTGCATAACATTTGATGCAAATATTTTACCAATATGAGTTGTTTAAGTCAAGAGTAAAATCAGAAAAATGTTCTCATTGTTTTTTAGAGGGTGGAGGGGGGGGGGGGGCAATTGTCCCCTCCATTTTCTTCAATAATTATTTACACAAGTATTGCATAATTATTTTTGGTGGATGCAAGGCAGAAGGGTTGGAAGAGGAGGAAGCAGAGGAGGCGTGCGCATGCCATCTCCCTGCACTACCCTATGGCGTCCAGTGTGGCAGGACAGTGGTGAACAGTGTAGCTGGTACGCTGGCGAGCCAAGCGAAGAACGTCAGGATGCCGACGACGTTGAACCACCCGCAAGCGCCTCGGGGCAGTAGGCAGTAGTACCCGACGTCGTGCTCTAGAAGGTCTTGGACCGTATGTAGCATTTCAGCAACGTAAAATGTAATACGTACCCAGTCAACGGCGTTATTAAGGCCCAGTGCAGCGAGCCTGGGGTCCGACGTGGTAGAAAACAAGGGCTGCATCGTAAACGAGACAGAGGATGTCGATAATGATTTGTATTGGCGGTATGATCTTGAGGTACCTGCATGGTGAACATTAAAAAAAAAGGTAATTTCTGAAGTATGTATAATATATTTTGAAAAAATAAACAAATGAAAAAAACACAAAAGGGAAAGCAAAATGGGCCAGCCCAGTAGTGGTTGAATTGATGACGTCAAGAACTATGATACTATACTGTGCATAACATGTGATGCAAATATTTTACCAATTTGAATTGTTTAACTCAAGAGTAAAATACCATGTCTAAATCAGAAGAAAAAAATGTTCTCATTGTTTTTTAGAGGGTGGAGGCCATTGGGGGGGGGGGGGGTTGGGCAACTGTCCCCTCTTTTTTCCTGAATAATTATTTACACGTGTATTGCATAACAATTTTTGGTGGATGCGAGGAAGAGGCCTGGAAGATGAGGGAGCAGAGGACGTTTTCACCCGTCATCTCCGTGCACTACCCGATCACCAAGTCCATGTTTCCAAACCAGGTTCCTACTGAACTAATAAAAAGAAAAAGAAAAAGATAATTGCAATCTTGTCCTCCGGAAGTTCTATCTATCTAGAAAAAAAGGGAAGAAACCCATCTTTTCCGCTGATTATTGGAAAATAAAACCCTTCGATCCTATTGGACGAAGGAGGAGGAGGAAGAGGAGGAGGAAATGGATGATGACATATAATTAACCTAACAATGCTACAGTTACGGGCAATTTACTACAGACTGAGGCTCATGGACTGAGCTGCTATCAATTAGTTGGGGGAAGGAGGGCCTCACACCACAAATTCAGGGGGAAGGGATGAATTAGGAAAGAACACGCCCGCCTGTAGAATTCTCCGTAATAAACGTCTGAGGGCATGTACAACGGTTGATAGGATAGTCTTATCTTAAGTCTTACATGTAATTTAGAGATGAGAAGAAGAAATGTCTATAATGAGTCATCTCTTAGCCTTATCTTTAATAACTAGCTATTCCTAAAAACATGATAAGACATATTGTGCTAAAAGATCATCTTTTGTCTTCTCTTAAATAAAAGAAGACAAGCCTTTTTCTTATGATTTCTTTCTTCTCCATCTCATCATTTATTCTACATGGCATTGCTAAGATAGAACCATTGTACATGTCCTAAGTGTATCATTTTCATAATTAACCAGTAGGTTTTGGTGTTGCTGTTGGTGTTGGGGGGAGGACTGGCCAGGGTGAATGCGATCGATCGCGCCGTCACGAACACCAACACCAACACCAGCGCCTTGGCCTCCCCACGTATAGTCCAAAGTGTACTATTACCAAGTCCGTGTACAAACCCTAAAAAAGAAACCAAGTCCGCGTACATCGCTTGTGGTGAAACGACGGAACCGATGGAACTATGACGTCGACGATGAACGTGACGATCGATCTCTAATCTTGCACTACGGCGTCTACGAAGAACAAGCAGCTTGCGGCGGTACTACCATCAATCAATACTACGTATTATGATCTTGTTGTTTAAACAGATGATGCCATTTTTATGAGATTTGAACACAGTACAACGAAATGCCCACATACACGCACATGCACTCTCACATGTGATGAACACTTAGAGTACAGGACTCGACAACAAGTGTAAAAGAGGCAGGTGATCTTACACGTACGCGTTTAAGTGATGGTTTCCTCCTATCCCAATCATGGACACCGCTAGGACTGCGAGGGCTAGCTTCGTCGCCCTACATGCCATCGCCTCGACCGCCAGCTTAGGGCATGTACAATGGTTGATAAGATAGTTTTATCTTAAGTTTTGCATGTAAATTAGAGATGATAAAAAAACATGTCTACACTGGGTCATCTCTTAGCCTTATCTTCAATAATTAGTTGTTTCTAAAAATATGGTGAGACAAATTGTGCTAAGAGATCATCTCTTGTCTTCTCTTAAATAAGATAAGACAAGCCTTCTTTTATGATTTCTCTCTCCTCCACCTCATCATTTATCCTATGTGGCACTATTAAGATAGAACCATTGTACATGCCCTTATAGCGTGCCACCATCATCGCTCCTCGCGCTACCTTCCTCTGATCTTTCCTCGTCGACTCCGATCGTGTCGTGTGTCTGCTCTGCCTCCTAGTACCACTTGGCTAACGATCGTCTGACCTTCCTGCTTTGCTCAGTTCGCTCCCTTAATACAATTGTTTTTGCCTTAACATCACTTGCGTGTTGATTAAACCGCTCCGGTCCCGTAGTCCATATACGGAACTCAACCAACGACGCTGGTTCATTAGTCGGTGCGGGCAACATACAAAGCACGGGATACCAACAAACACACCGCAAAAGAAGATTACATCGGATAAAACTCCAAGCATATCGAGGAAAATATGATATTGAATATCAAAGAGAGAGAAGAAGCCACCTAGCTACTAGCTATGGACCCGTAGATCTATGGTGAACTACTCACACATCATCGGAAGACAGCAAGGATGATGTGGAAGCCCTCCGCGATCGATTCCCCCTCTGACAGAGTACGGGAAAAGGCCTTCAGATGAGATCGCGGAAGGACAGAGACTTGCCGTGGCGAAAAAAGTGTTTCGGGTGTCTCTCTGTTGGTTCCGGAATATTTATGAATTTATAGAGATGGAATTAGGTCAAATGAAATTGCGTGGGGCCCACGAGCTCAGGGGGCGCACCTATCCCTGGGCACGCCCTGTGAGCTCATGGCTCTCTCATAGCTCTTCTGGCCTCCTCCCGAACCTTCTAGATCTCCGACGAGAAAAACAGTACATGCATCTGAATCGTGCTGCTACTCTTCAGACTAGATAAGCCCAACGCCCCAACCTCGACCACCTGCACTTACGAGGACTCCCGACCCCTGTCGTGTCGGCGGCACCACCTTGGGCAGCTGCAGATTCGCCCACCTGCGCCATACAAGACAATGATGGCTGCATCAACACCGTGATGCTGATACACCAGCCGAGTAGTACTTCCTCCATCCGGAAATACTTGTCATCAAAATGGATAAAAAGGGATGTATCTCGAACTAAAATACATCTAGACACATCCTTTTTTATTCATCTTAATGACAAGTATTTCCGGACGGAGGGAGTACCTCATAAGGAGGATGAGTTCTTCTGCTAAAGAATCTCCTATGATTAACACTGTCATCATAAGGTATTACAGACAACGATGCACACTGTCCTCTAGCCTCTATAACCTACCCGTTAAGTTGATTTCACTCATATGCATGTAGTTAGATTGGAGTGGTACGTTACTAAGTGCCCATGTTCTTCATAGGTGTTCATTTGCATTAGTTCTTTCAGCTATATTGAGTCGTACTCCGTGTATCCTTCAAGTCAGTAGGTCTATTTTTGTATTCTTGATTCCTTCATATTCATTTGCTACACTTAAATACTTCTTTAGCCTTTTATACTAATCTTCGTTAGTGTTCGATAATCTAAAAAGAGAACTTCTCGCACGCAGGAAAATTCTATTTCTTGCCAAGGTCAATCGAATTATCAATGTATACACATTGTTATATCAACCAAATTGTTTTAGCAGATTGCACATATTTGCTTCAATTGTTAGAAAGGCAATCTAAGCAAGTTTTCATTGTGTTGTGTTCAAACTTTCTAATATTATTGGGACAGATTTATTACTAATTGGTGCTAATCTCAGACAACTTTTAATTGGAGAATCTCATTTTTTGGGATAGACATGTTGGGAATTTAGGCGCAAAAATAATATGGTAATGATCCTTAAGATTGTTTATTACTTCTTCTGTCTGAAAATACTTGTCGAAGGAATGGATGTACCTAGATGCAACTTAGTTCTAGATACACCTATTTTCATCCATTTCTCCGACAAGTATTTCCGGACGGAGGGAGTACTATTTTTCATTTTTTTACGCGTGTATTTCATGGTAGGGGTATCAAGCAAACACACGATGCAATGCAAGCATCACGCAGATATCTACCTAGCTAGAGCTATAGCCGGAGTAAAGTCGTCTGATTTGTGGAGGCTTCTTCTCCTAAAAAAGTCGCCGAATTTGCGTAGAACGGACCGCCTCTTCTTGTGCTTCATGGCATGCTCCAGGCCACCGTACTGTCTTTCGTCATCGAAGTGATCGAACTCGTAGTAATCGTCCATGGCTGCCGCCGCCGCCGCAGACCTTAGCTCCGCGAGGTTGCTGATGGACGCGAACATCCGACGATCCTTCCGGCTCGCCCTGCCGGAGTCCAGGAACGACGCCGCGCTAAGCTTCCCCTGCGCATCGGTCTTCCACTCCTCCAACAGCAGCCCCGCAGCGCATGCCTTCACCCCACCGCCGGCGCCACCATCGGCCGTCTTGGTTGCCGCCGCGAGCTGATTGTGCAGATCCGTGGCACGCCCCTGCGCGGCAGCCTCGCTGGTCTTGAGCGACTCGTTCTCCAGCCTCAGGGACTCCATGGCGTCCTCTTTCTCGGCGACGGCGTCGCGCAGCTTGGAGTTCTCGCCGCTCGCAAACTCGAGCGACTCGCTCGCCGCGTTGGCGTCCTCCGCCGCCCGCTCGAGCGCGCGCCGCAGGCCGTCGTTGTCGTGGTCGACCGCCCGGTGCATCTCGGCGAGCTCGGCGTTCTCACGCCGGGCGGCTGCGGCGTCCTCCTCGGCCGCGCGGGCGCGCCCGAGCAGCGCCTTCTCCCTGGCGCGCCACGCGGCCGCGGCCTCCTTCCAGTCCGCCATGACGCCGTCGAGCTGCTCGGTGGCCGACCACAGGTCCGCCTCGGTGGCGCGCAGCAGGGCCTCGAGCCGGCCGGCCTCGGCGTTGGCGCGCTCGAGGTCAGCCTGCGCGTCGGACAGCCACGTCTTCACCTGCTTGGCCTCCATGGTGACGGCGGAGAGCGCGGCGGCGAGGTCGTCCGCGGCCTTCCGGGTCCTCTCCTCCGCGGCCAGCGCCGTCCGGAGCCTGGTCCGCAGCCCGTTGATCTCCTCGTCGACGCCGCCGAACATGAGGTCCCTGACGCTCCACTGCCCCTGCTGCGCGGACCCCGCCTGCCGCAGTGTGGCGGCCTCGAGCCTGGCCTCCTCGAGGGCCATCTTGGCCTGCTCCAGCTCCTTGGTCTGGCTGATCAGCGACTCCAGCATCTTGTTCTCGGTCTGCTTCGCCGTCGCCACCTCTCGCTCCAGAAGCCGCATCCGCGCCGACGACGTGTCGCCCTCCTTGGCCATTGGCGCCCTGTCTGGCTTCTCCAGCTGCGCCACTACTATCTGCTCCGTCGTGTCGCCACCGCTGCTGCTGGCACGCTGCATACAGTGAACCGAGCCCATACATACATAAGTTGTAAGTACGACGAGTACCTACCGTACGTCGACCAAAGGGACGCAGTGCAACTATGTGCTTACCTCGGAAGATAGCATGGAGAAGGTGGTGGTAGACGTGCTGCGCTCGTGCCGGGGCGTGGCTTTGGAGCTGGAAGCCGGAGGGGTCGTCGGCGCACCACCCCACGATCGCGATCTGCACGGCGAATACTTACATAAATAATCGTCAGCTCGATCGGAATGCATGCTCGGCCGGCCCGGTCGAAAACTTTCTCCGGGACCAAAAATTGTACTCCGGCTGCCTACCTCGGCCTGGAGGGCAGCATCAGGCCGTGCGCGGGAGCGGCGGCGGAGCACCACTGGAGCTAGCCGGGAACTGCCAGTGTACCTGGTGTTTCCTTGCACCTTTGCCAGAAATCGGTCTAGAGTACACCAGATTTATAGTGGATCACGTATACGGTAGACAAAAAATACTGCTCGGGGTGTGGAGCAGGTGGAAGAAGGAAAGAGACGGCGGGCCTGATCTGCACCGTCGCGTGCGATCCCACGCGAGTTTACAATGCCGCGCGCGCGGAAGGAGTGACGAGTGTACAGTGGTGTGTTTACTTTTTTAGCCGTCCGCAACTTCTTAACCGCCCGTTATCATAACTAGTAGGAGTACGTATTGCTCTAGGTTATTATATCATAACTACTCCAGATATTCTACTCACATGAAAGAGCCAACGATCAAGGATGTGATGCCTATCCCCGTGGCAGTTTCAGGCGGTCCAGTAGCAAAGCAGTCAGCGTGTAAATTATTTCTCAGCCGACGTCGCTCCTATGGTCACCATGACTGATGTGTCGGGCTGCCATTGATTGAATTGGCAACTCGTGAGTTGAAAAATAATTATAGCTTATGGACTTCTTTTAGTTTTTGTCACGGTATGCTTGTTTTATTTTACTATCATATCATGAGAATGCAGAACTAGTAAACACATTTCTTTTCCAAGAGAAAGGTTTAAACCAATCTCTCGAGGGAAAACACAACACACGCACGCACGCACGCACGCACACGCACACGCACACGCACACACACACACAGAACACACACACACACACACACACACACACACACACAAAACCCATGCCCCGGACCTTTATGGTCGTGCCGCTGTTGTCTGGCTTTCTGGCGTAGGTCAGGTGCCATGATCCATATAGGGTTGCGGCGGCGTTCTCCAATGAGCTACTATGCAGGCTCGACAGGGGCAATGGCAGGTGGCAGCGTTCAATGCGGTTGCAGGAAGTGATACCGATATGTTGTAGATGTGTTGCACTCATGCCAAAGGCAATGGAATGTGCCCTGACGGCGATGGCTAGCATGCACATGTAGGAGCCCGTAATCTGGGGCAATGGCACCGGATGGGGGTGGTGGTGTACGACGGTGTAGACACGTTGACATTGCGGGCTATGCAAGGGGCAGATCGGGGTGGGCATCATCCTCGAGGCAAAGGTGATGCTTCCAAGGCTGTTGTGGTGGTTTCGGCCCCATGGTGCGGCCATGCACCCTCACTCGGATCTAGCTAACAATTGAGGACTCATTTGGCTAGGGCACCGGCCCTGATTGTAGATAGCGGTGGAGGTACTCGTGGGCATTGCCCTGCAACTACGTCGATCTAAATTTGCATGGTCTCACGTGCAACATTGGGAGCTCGGCGGTTGTCCATCGGCTATGACACGTCGTGTGCTAGGTGTGTGTGTATCGTGTTAGGCCGATTGGTTCAGCGCAGAGGCGACTGGATGGTCCGGGCATGATGGCTCGAGCTATGGTGGCATCGTCCAGATCGGTGGCACAAGTTGGTAGGCTACTCGATGGTTGTGGCGGCGTTCTTAGGAGGAAAGGCGTCCCACCCATCTGCTAGTGGCACTACTACCTCCCTCGCTGCAAGCGGCGCGGGAGGGGGGGGGGGGGGGGGCAATCCACCCCCGGATGTGGTTGGTTGGGTTGGGTGGCTCCTTCAGGCATGTGCTTTGTTACTGCATGGTTGTGTAGAGTACCGGGAGAGGCATGCGGCCTCCTCAGGGGGGCACCACAGTGGTTATTCTCGAAGTATTGGCTGGTGCAGCTATCAGATGGTCCGTTCGCAAATAGTGCTTGGAGCACACTTCATATCCAGGGTAAAAAAAACTCTTGTTCTGGCTTTCACTAGTTATTCAGAGCATTGACGAACTTGCGTCGTTACCTTACTGAAGGCGGCGTCCCCCGTGCCGATGTTCTAGCTTTCCTTGCTTGGTTTTCGCATCCACAACGAAAATTCTCATCATGGATGTCTCCGGCCAGACACGGCGATGGTGACGCAAGGGTGTTATCCCATCTCGAAGGTCTTGCTACGGACGAAGTCGACTTAGTTATAGATATATTTTGTGGCTTGTACTATGCGTGTTGATATTTGTGGTCTCCTTGCCTTGCATCAATTTAAATAATTTATGATTGTGTGCATCCGAGGATGCAAAGTCCAGAAGGTTACCCATCTTTTTCAAAAAAAAAAAAAAATAAGGAAAATGGTAGTTTGAAATGAGAGAAACCAAGTTGAAGCTTGCAAATGTTGCCTTAGTTTCATGGAAGTGGATTTAAACCTGCACTTCTTCAATGTATGGATATGGCTCTGCACTTTACTCTACCTTTCTTTTTTCTTCGGACAGCCGTGAAGAAAATGCAAGCAGGGTTCTGAAGAAACGAATAGAACAAGGACGTAGGGTCAGCCAAAAAGCGTCTTCAAGCTGTGGCAGTTGTGTTTCCGTCATCCATTGAACTATTCAATCAACTTGCTGCGTCATTACACCAACTAAAAGTGATAAGCTTGGTTAAAGCAATGCGAATGTGACAGAGAGCAGAAACGCTATTGAACATGGTGACTGATTTTATTTTATTTTTTGAAACAAAGCACAAGCTCTGCCTATTTCATTCAATAAGAAGATAAATATTTAACGAATCTCCAGAGATATTACAAAATAATTTACTCACGCATTATGATATCTTCTATATCTAAATAGGAGATCCCCACTACATGATTTCTCTCAACATGCAGCTATGCCACATCAGCAGGCCCACTCCTTCTCCCCACTAACTTTCAGTTATGCCATGTCATTTTATTTTTTCTTTCAGTTTTACAATCAACCGTAGATTTTCAGTCTGAACAGAGCTAAACGTCCGTAACTTTCCAGCCTTAAAGGAATTAACACCCGTGGAAGCAAGCCCGTCCTTTGGCCCATTCAGCTGCAGCTCGCATCCATCTCTTCTTCACGGTTCGTCTGCCCCGTTATCATTTTTCAATGGCATCATGTGAAGCTCTTTGGCTTCTATCTCATTTACTCCCATTTTCCTTTCCTCTTCTACAAACCGACGGGAGGCCACCTATTCGTTACCATATTGTGCACTTTGTTTTCATGTTCAGATTCCAGCAACCTTCAACTCGTGGTCCTGGATTACGACTCCTCCATACTCCTCGCCTCCTAGGCGCCCCGCCATGACCTAAAGACCTGCAACAACACCCCTGCCCTGCACTGCACTCCAAGGTAAGATACATCATCTTTTCCCTTCTATTTTCTCCGGTTCTGAATTTCTCTTTGGACGCTGTAATGTCTAGCATCTCTCATATTAGCGGCTTTCTCTTTGTCATGTGAAATTTTACAACGGATCAAGTCAAGATGGTATATCTGAGCGATATGCCACGATTTTGTGGTGGGTGGTTGTCCTGTTTATATAGCTTTTGTTTCTTCATCTGATCCAGTTGATCACTAACATTTCGGTCGTGCATTTTTGCATATGTTCTTTTGTTTGCAATCAGAGTCTTGGGGCTACTGGATGTCAAAAAATAATATTTATATTCTCAAGTTCTGTTGATAGCAGGTATTTTAGTTTTAACAGCAATGCCATTCCAGTCGTATGCAAGTTGCAAACATGTTTTTTCTACTTCCTTTCAAGACGATGCAGCTAGCAGGGGTCAATATTTGGATCGCTGTTATACTAAGTGCTAACAGAATTTCTAACGTGTCACTTGAATCAGCCTATTTTACAATAGCGGTGTGAACATTGATGGATGTACTCTATTCTGACAGGTGGTGGCCAATTTTGCTCCAGCTTCTCCTATAATTGGTCAACCAAGCATATATATTTGGTATGAACATTCGATTGTTGTTTACATTTTTTCCTGCATGGATGTCGATCGAGGAATAGGGTCCACTCTATTGCAAACATATATTACTGCTTATGTTAACTACTTGCATTAGTGCCATCCTCTTTGCACGCAGCTCCATCCAAGGCGCAATTCACTGTCAGCACATCTATGTTAGAGTAATCATTAATGCCTTCTGGGTGTGCATCAGTCATCAAAAGGTAATGTATTTCTTTTTTACCGTGTGCATAGCTTATGTTAAGGATTATAGCTTGATTTCAAACAAATTGGTGGTGTAAGGTACCAAAAGCCTATTTCACAGTATGCTTAAACCCGATAACTCAGGAGACTTTTTTTCCAAATCAATATTAATGGTGTATGAGATGAATGGCCCTTCTACTTTTTCAGTTGAAGAGTATTGATGATAACGAAGGTGATATCCATTTGATTTATATTGAAATAAAATAGCATACGAAAAATCAGCATATTTTAATTAGTATTAGAAGCTCTTCTATCATTCTATCCAGGTTTTTTTTGCAAGAATCACATCTCTGTTATATATATTTCCCGTTCTCGCACTTTTTACAATAATACATAACACTTTGTGTTAAGAAAACAGTAACACTTTTATTTCTCACATTTGTTTAAACTTTTTGTTATCATGTGTTCCCGCAGCAACGCGCGGGGAATCATCTAATTTCTCAAATGTGTGTCTCCCGCCTTGCCCATATATATAGTCGCCTCTTCTTTACCTTTTGGCATGATCATCGTTGCCATGTTTTTTCATATTGTTTCAAAAAGAAGGTTAAACCCCCGGCTTCTGCATTATTATGATGTAGACAACCATTTTAATTATTAAATAAATACATAACACACTACTAGTAAAAGGGCTATAGATGGGATGAACACTAATGGCGCACTGTACATGTGGTGTGCCATTACTAAATACTAATGGCGCATCATGTGTTGGTGCGCCATTAGTGTGCAAATATTATTGGCGCACCACATCCCACGGTGCGCCATTAGTAATTTTTTTTAATTTTTTCAAAACTACTAATGGCGCACCGTGGGAGTGGTGCGCCATTACTATTTGAACTAGTAATGGCGCAACATCCCACGGTGCGCCATTAGTAATTTGGCCCAAACATTCCCCCGAATGCACCCTCTCTGGACCGCCTTTTCAGTTTCATAAAAAATAAAAAAAATGATAGAAATGTCAAAAAATAAAAGAAAATAAGATTCCCATGTGATATGTGGTCTAGTTGTTAGCAAAATTTACAAACATGAATTTTCGACTTTTTGAAAATCCTCAAAAACCTAACAGAAAAAATGATACGGGGCTTTTAAGATCTGGAGAGGCAAAAAAATTCAAACTTACTAATGGTGCACCTGCCCATGGTGCGCCATTACTATCTTCCCGCCTTCAAAATTCAAAATAAATAAAAAAATAAAAAAAAATACTAATGGCGCACCTGCCCATGGTGCACCATTAGTATCTTCCCGCCTTCAAAATTCAAAATAAATAAAAAAATAGAAAAATAGTAATGGCGCACCTGCCCACGGTGCGCCATTACTATGCCGTATATATGGCTGGGTGTGTCCTCTCCTCCTTACCTCTTCATTCTTCTCCTCCACTCCACCTCTCCTCCACTCCTCCACTCCATCTTCCCTTCTCTCCTCCACCATACTACCCTCCTCCTCTCCGGCGACTTCCTCCTCCTCCTCTCCGGCGACCTCCTCCTCCTCCTCTCCTCTACTCCTCCACTCCATCATCCCTTCTCTCCTCCACCATACTACCCTCCTCCTCTCCGGCGACCTCCTCCTCTTCCTCCTCTCCGGCGACCTCCTCCTCCCTCCTCCTCCTCTCCGGCGACCTCCTCCTCCCTCCACTCCTATCCTCTCCTCCCCTTCCCTGCCCTCACGTTTTCTACTCCATCCTCTCCGTTGAGCTCCTCCTGCATCATCTCCGGTGAGCTGCTCCTCCCTCCTCTCCGGTGAGCTCCTCCTCCCATCCCCTCATGGTTTCTCCTTCCTCCTCTCCCATGTTCCGTGAACTCCTCTCCAGCGACCTCCTCCTCCTCTCCCGATGTAGGCGGCGCCTCTGCAGTCACCTCCTCCTCCTCCTCGGCGAACTCCTCTCCGGCAAAAGAACACGGCAAAAGAACATTACAAGATCCAAAACGGGAACAAAATTTGAAATAATATCGTGCAAAAAACGAGAAAAAAACAAGCAAAAATGGGCAAAAAATCGCGATCCAGATCCAAATTCAAAATTCAAAAATAGCAATGGCGCACGGTGGGGGTTAGACGGTGCGCCACTACTATTTTCCCGCCTTCAAAATTCAAAAATACTAACGGCGCACTGTGGCCTATACTAATGGCGCACCAGTGGCCTATACTAATGGCGCACCGTGGCCTATACTAATGGCGCACCACTGGTGCGCCATTAGTAAAAAATACTAGTGACGTGATACTAATGGCGCACCAGTAATGCGCCATTAGTAGGCAAAACTGATGCGTCATTAGTAGGCCTTTTCCTAATAGTGACAAAGGCAATTACGGCTGAAACATCACAAGATATAAAATTAACACATACGACTAAGTCTACTTTTATATTGAAGGACTCGCATTGCGGTCATGGGAAATAAAACTGGTGTGGCATATGCGGCCAATATCACCCGCACCACCAGGGAGAAAGACGACATGAAGGGGCGGGGATGGGCGAGATAATTCTAGAAAGAGGTCAAGTGGTATATGGGGTCTATGGAGACATGTGCCAATAGACGACAGCGGCGGACGCAAGCGATGAAATCCGTCGGTTTAAGAGAAGTGTTTCCCCCCAAAAAATCAACCTTGATCCCTAGTTGGCACGGCGAAATTCTACAACTATGCATGTTATATTGTCGGTGCTCCCACGTGCAAAAGCGATCTCTGTCAACTTCCGGGATGCAGCTTCAGGGCCCATCTCTTCCTTCACAAATGCAATGGCGTGCTGCAAAACCACACTTACTATATATGAGCACAAATTTGGCAACGAACAACGGATCTAAATGCAAGATCAAATGAGCTGTGGGCAAGAAAATCATTTCTTGTAACATGAAGAGAATAAGAGGTGGTAACTTTGCACAAGCCAACAAATTGCAAATCATGAAACGACATGTATATTAATTGATGGAATAAGGCCCAAACCAAATTGGTTTGCATGACTGTGTCCTGACAATGGTTCACACTAGACATGTCAAGTTCAATACATCACATCCGCCAGTATGACATATACATGTCCCTATTTGTTGCAACTCATACTACTCACTTTGTTCCAAAATATTTGAAGTTCTACATTCATCCTAAATCAAAAAAATTTAAGTTTGACCAGGTTTATAGAAAATTATGTTAAGATATAGAATATTAAATATACATGGCACGGATGTTTATTTTCTAAAAATTCTAGTGAAACTAATTTGGTGTTCTAGATATTGATATTTTTTTTCTACAAAGTGGACAAATCTAGAACTTCATTTTTTTGGAACGGAGGGCAATATAGTTCGCCCAAGAAAGTGCACCAGAGATTTTACTATTGCCAGCCATAGCACAAAAAAAGGAAGGTAAAATTTGTACGTAACCGTGTATGAAATTTAGTATTATGACATACTGACCTCATTTGACACCACGTCCCACAGGCCATCACTAGCCAAAATCAGATACTCCAATTCATCATCTATTTCTTGTTCCAGACAAATATTTTGCAAATGCTTGAGTAAATTGCCCTATGGCCAAGCGCATTCATGAAATTTATCAGGACCTAGGGCATTATTGTGTAATGGTCTCTTTGTAGTCGGTATAAATGGTAGCAAGTTAATGTGTATTGCATGATCACCTGAATCTCAGGCTCTGCAACAACAAACCGCTTCAATAAACGATCTCCAAATGACCGAGACATTGCAAGTACACCACCTACCCTCCATGTTCCTGCAAAGCAAACATTTGGCATTATCAGATAACAGATCTTTCAACAAACATGTGCTTGGTTTTCAACACAGTAAATCACCACATAACCAGTGTCAGTACCACTAAATGTAACAACTCCTCCAGCATTCTCAATCCGTTCCCGCTCGTCACTTATGTCTGGTTTGTGATCATCCGAGAGCGCAATAGCTGCAAAGAAGACAGACCGAACTGATTTACCAATATGTTATATGATCCTTATGTATATTCCTATATCAACAGATACTGGTAGGTAAGCTGCTCGTGCAATATAATCTTGCTTTCTTGCACAAATGTAATTTGCAAGCCAACCACGAAATTTAGGCAGCAAGGTCATAGATGCATTATCCAATGAAATACTAACAGTGATAGAATGTTAGCCAACACAGTTCTTATTCGGTCTTGGTGTTTTCCATATAGGCATTTCCAGGTGCTGTTTTATATGTATATGCATTTTCTCAAATACACTACCAGTTTGCACCCTTGTACATACCTAAAAGAAAGATATGTCCAGTACTCCATTTGACAGAGAAAAGTGAATGTAAAATTAACTAGCGTGCATTACTGACATGATACAAAATAAATACAACTCCAAGAACATATAAATTGCTCCACGATACACCGTCTCGACGAGGTTCATCGCAAATTTGAGTAACACACCAGGATCATGATAATAAGTAATGTATTCAAACATTTTATTACAATAACATATAATGCATGCTTAACACTAATTGGGATAAAAGTTTCGGGAAAAAATCACACCTTTGCCCGCCTTCAATATTACAGCCCGTGAATCGCCAACATTTGCCACATAGAGATGGTTGCCAACCAAAATTGCGGTTGATGCAGTTGACCCGTCCTCTCTATGAATATTGGTTTCAGCATCCAAGAAATCTGAGTCAGTCTTCGTATAGCTCTCACCTGAGAATTACCATTAGTTAGTATGGCCGATTACCTACTAGCTAGATGCATTGAATGATTTGGAAATAACACTCATGAGTAGACATCATACTTATTGCTGTTTTTGTATCACTAATGAAAGCTGGATGTTTCAAGAGATTTTCAAATAAGTGCTCCTTGAGATACTCAGCGGCACATGAACCACCATGTCCTGTGATGACAAAAGAATTCTAGTCTGAACAATAAACGAGACACAATGAGGTGTTCGAACAGTGAATTTCTCACCATCAAATACTCCAAAGAGGTTTATTTGTTTAGCATCCATTTTAGATGATTTCATGTCATAGAAGTCTTCCATACTTGCTCTTCTCCCTATGAAGCTAGAATATCCGCAACACAAACTTCCATCCTCACTGCAACCACAGATGCTCGCAAGGGAAGAATTAAGTAATACTCCCTCCGTCCGGAAATACTTGTCATCAAAATGAATAAAAGAGGATGTATCTAGATGTATATTAGTTCTAGATACATCCCTTTTTATCCATTTTGATGACAAGTATTTTCGGACGGAGGGAGTATTATAGCTGAAGAATAGGCTTACAGTTGCCACATGCACTATCAAGGTTAAACAACTCATATGGTCTGGTAATTGCTGGCTAGAGCATCTCCAAGTGGTGGTTTTATAGGTGCTTGATAGTGTCATAGTATCACACATCACCAAGCACCGCTTAAAAGAAAATACCAGTGTAGGTACAATTGTACATATCATACTCTGAGTAAACTAACAACAAAAACTATGCATTGTATGTTCGTTTATTAAAAGGGTTTGTAGCAGTTTTTCACACAAAAAGGCTCAGTGAGAGAGAGAGAGAGAGAGAGAGGGAGAGAGAAATAAAGACACAAGCAATTGATGCCCACACTATTGATCACATCCCAATTAACATCACACTCTTATCCATGATAAAAAACATAAACATCGAGTACTAATTACAGCATATTACATTGAGACGTTTCTGCAATTCTCACCAGGTTAGATAATTTTGGGAACACTGATGACTCAGAGACATTTCAATAAGTACCCTTAGAAAAAGTTTCTTTTTTTTCGAAAAGGGGAAACACCCCGGCCTTTGCATCATTATGATGCACACAACCATTTTTATTAAAAGCAAATAAAGTTTCTATAATCCAATTTCAGGTATTTCGAACCTTTTCTTCTGATAATATCACAGTGGTTGCACCACCCACGCTGTAGTTTACTATAGTGCCAATAGTGATTGCGTCTCCTAATCACTGTTCACTAGTGCAGAACCGGGCAATAGCACCGGTTCGTAAGGCCCTTTAGTGCCGGTTCCACAACCGGCACTAAAGTGTGGTCACTAAAGGCCCCCCCCCCCTTTAGTACCGGTTCAGCACGAACCGGTGCTAAAGGCCAACCACGTGGCACGAGGCAGCTCCGGGCGAGGCCCTTTAGTACCGGTTGGTAACACCAACCGGTACTAAATGTTTGTGGGTTTTTGTTTTTTTTTATTTTTCAATTAAATTTGTGTTATCAATTTAATTTAGGATTGTTTTACGTTATAGTGATTTGTAGTGGTCATCATCATCATCATCATCATCATCATCATCATCATCGCATATTAATAAATAAATAAACTTTAGCTAGCTAAAAATCATCATAGTCGTCATTATAGTTACCACTACTATTTAATCATCATTTTCATTACCGCTAGCTATCTAATCACCAACATAATCATCGAGTTCACTTTGTAACAGAAGCAAAGATATCATCGAGTTCAACATAATCATCACCAACATCGAAGTTCAGGACAATACGGACATGCATGAGAGAGGACAAGTACTAATTAATTAAGAGCATGAACTAGCTACTCCTGCTTCTCCCTCTCAGGTAGAATAGCATAGAACATGTATAGCTCTCCATCTTCATCATACTGGAGCATGTAGATGAATCTGTCTTCTAATCTTGGGTTGCGCTTCTCCTTGCTGCCCCCTAGTACTTCTCTGCGATCGTTTACAATTTTGCTCCAATCTTTCACTATTAAGCATTCTCCGCTTTCAGAAATCCTGAATGCACTCATGTGTAATGTAGGAAATCTTGGTCGTAAGCTAACCATTGACATGCGACCTTTTGTCTCGATCCTTTGAGGCACAACTGCCATCGGAAGTCCCTGTTGATGAAAGAACATCGTATAGTAATTAATATACTAAGCAATGAAAGTTTAGCTTCAAAAATAATGTATGCAAAGATGCACTAATTAAGGACAAATAGTTAAAATCTTACCATCTTTTGATTATAGATGTGACCGTAGTTCAATACGATCACCATTGGTTGCACGTTTTGAGTACTAACATTTCTAAGTTCAGGAAAAAAATTGTCTTGACAGTATTAAGATCTTCAAGCCATGAAACATAATGACTTATCTCCTCGCAGTTTAGTTGAGACCCGGGGCAGTAGTAGGTCCTGTCTACCAAGCGCCGGACATGTTTGCTTGAACCGAAATAAGCTGACAATACAAATTAGTTGTCAACTATTTTTTAATAAACTGTAGCAAAGACATAAACATATGCATGCATGGTTGAGAAAAACTCACATAATGGTAGAACTGGAGGCGTTTGCACATCGACCCAGATGTCTATATTACCTTCAATATCATCTTCCGGACGAATATCAGAGGTGATAACCATATCAGGCTCAAATGCATAAGCCTTGCATAGTGCTTGCCAAGTTTTGCATTCAAAATGGGTGTATGTGTCTCCATTATATAATTTGACGTTGAAAGTATACCCATGCTCCGTCTTCAAGTAAACTCTCTTTACCTCCATATCATCTATAGCACTAAAACCTATCTTATCCATGACAAAAATTCTTGCATGGCAGGGGATGCGCCGGCGTACGGTGCGGGGGCCCGAGAGACGTACGGGACCGCGGCGACGACGACAGACGGCGGCGGCGTTCGGGGCGGCGGCGCGAGACGACGACGACGACGACGGACAACAGGCGACGGGCAGCGACGACGGGATCGAGCGGCGCGCGGCGATGTCGCGAGAGGTTGGAGCCGAAGTGGGGAGATGTAACTGAATTTCGTAAGTGCTATATATATAGGATGGGCCTTTAGTACCGGTTGGAGCCACCAAGGGTACTAAAACCAACTTTAACTTGAGCCAAGAGGCGGGAAGAGCAGGCCTTTAGTACCGGTTGGTGGGTCCAACCGGTACGAAAGAACACCCATTAGTAACGGTTGGAGCCCCCAACGGGTACTAAAACCTGTACCACCCCAAAGTTTAGTCCCACCTCGCCGGGCGAAGGGCAGCCGCACTGGTTTATAAACCCAGCCGCGGCTGCCTCTTTGAACTCCTCTGTTTAGCAGGCTTGTGGGCCTAATTTCTGCGCGCTGCCATGTGAGTCTGCTGGGCCTTTAAGGCCTGTAATTGCACGCCCGTGGCCTAGCAGGCCCACAGGGCAGCGCCCCAATTTTTTCTATAGTTTTTTTCTTTTCTGCTTTATTTTCTTCTATTTATTTTTGCGTAGTTTTTTGTATAGTTTTTTCTTTTCTGTTATATTTATTTTCTTCTATTTATTTGTGAGTAGTTTTTCATCTAGGTTGCCAAAATTCAACATTTTGTAGTGATTTTCAATTTCACGGTCATTTTATATAGTTTTTTTCTTTTCAGCTATAGTTTTTTCTGCTATTTTTTCTTTTCTGCTATTTTTTTCTTTTACGCAAAACTTGTTGGTCAAAGTCTGGAGTTATAACCAAAGTAAAAAAAAAGAAATGCCGACGATGCAATTAGTTTTTGCCATAACGGAAGAAGTCCGGAGTTGTAATAAGTTATTAAAAATAAAAAGAGATGCAATGCTTTCGTTAATTTGCTTCAAGCCTTTGAATAGTGTAAACTGCACTGTGCATAGCTCCGTGCAGTCTACCATATTCCTGAAGGCTTGAAGCTAACTAACGTGAGCATTGAGCCTCTTCTTCATCGTCTCTGCACTCAGGGCTTATAAACCGCTCCTAGTCCCTCTCTCTTCGCGAGGTGGGACTAAAAACAACTTACTAAGAAACTGTAGTACTGGTTCATGCCATGAACCGGTACTAAAGGTGCTCGTGGGGCCCCAGCGTTACGACACAACCTCATTAGTACCAGTTCGTGGCACGAACCGGTGCTAAAGGTTCGCCATTTAACCGGTACTAAACAGCTCCTCCCGCCTAGCAGTTGGAACCGGTACTTAAGAGCTCCTCCCGCCTAGCAGTTGAATGGTGCATCTTGAATGCACAAAAAGTCTGGAGTTGTAATAAGTTTAAAAAATGAAATGCTTTTGTAACAGATGAGTTTAATTTCGTCATAACCCGAATACTTCGAAAGAGATTGTCCAGTTTGTAAACGAAGTGCATCCAGTTTTTGCCGTAACCCTCTCTACTTTTTTGGACATGATATGTGGGTGAAATGATGATACCATGCCAAGTTTCAACTTTTTCAGAGTTCATTTGTAGTGCTTTTCAATTTCCATTTAGTTCTCAAAACAAATCATTAAATGCATGAAAAATAGCAAATGAAGGCATAAACGGTTGAAAGTTGATGGCGTCGCTTTGAATGGTGCATCTTGAGCATAAAAAAATATAAGAGCATTTAGATCATGATCTTATATTTCTTTACAGTCTAAATTGTCAATATGATCTTATAACATCAAAAATACTTTGATCATCAATGATCTTTGTGTGTACAATCTGAATTGTCAATATGAGTCATCAACGATTTATGAACCGATGAAGACTCATATTGCGGCCACAAATTCCACACATAGAGTTCAATGAAGACCAAGTGCTTGTGATAGTTTGAGAAATGACATATTTAAGGTGGTAAAAGGCTTGTTAGGGGAGCGAGGTGGGACTAAAAACAGCTTGCCATAACCTCATTAGTACCGGTTCATGGTACGAACCGGCACTAAATGGTGATGGTGGGGCTATAGCCTGATCGCAGGCTGACACAGCCTCTTTAGTACCGGTTCGTGGCATGAACCGGTACTAAAGGTTCGCCACGAACCGGTGCTATTGATCGCCGCCACGAACCGGCACTAGTGTACACATTAGTGCCGGCTGAAATTCAAACCGGCACTATTGTGCTTCACATTTGACCCTTTTTCTGTTAGTGGTTGAAGCCTGTGCTTGACATTGGTTCGTCTATAAACAAACGGACTATGAGTTAATTTAACATTTATCAGTGAATAAAGTACAAAAGTATCAGATTGTTTTTGTTGATCTTATACAGTCTGTTAGAAATCAGAGAAGAGTAATGGTTAAGCTAACAACATAAATACATTAGTGATTTCTCTATAATTATAATGTAAGCATACAATCCATCTACATATACCTGGAACAATCGCCAGATTACAAGTTGCGGCAACCAGAGACTAAGGAACCAAGCTACGTATCCTTCCCAGTGACCATCTTACTTTGTGGTACTCCTTCTGTAAACTAATATAAGAGCGTTTAGCATACTACTTTAGTATTCTAAACGCTTTTATATTAGTTTACGGAGGGAGTACTAGTTAAGGTGGAAGGTGCTTAGGTTATTTTATATCTACACCCCAGGGAAGCAACACTGCCATTGTTTGGCCTAGATCCTCTTGTCGCTGCATGTTTCAATCAATATAGAGATTCTAATAAATTATACTCCTTCCCGTCCCATTATATTATGGGACAGAGGGGGTAGCATGCAGGAGACCTAGAGAGTTCTAGCTCGGGTCATCCGAGAGAGCATGAGGTTACCTCTTCTAGCCGCCGCATATGTGCTCCTTCCCGTCCTCCTGCTCACTCTGCTTGGGCGCCGTCGCCACCGCCGTGGTCACATCCCCGGCTCCCCTTGCCGCCCGAGCGGACGATGATGCGTCGACCATCCTCTTGGTGGCCCACACTCGGAACCGGCGGTACTTCAGCGGGTGCCACCCGGCGATCTTCTTAAACCTCGCTGGCCTAGGCGGCCGCGCGGCCCTCGTTATTGCCGCAGCGGGTGGAGATGACGAGGTGGAGGCCTCCTGCTCCTTCACGCCTCCGTCGGGCACCATCTAAATATCTTCAAACAGCCAACAATCAAGCTTCTCCGGTCTGGACGAGGGCGGTGGCCGGCGAGCGTGGCACTACACCACGGTCGTTGATTGAAGGCATTTTTGTAAGGACACCTTGAAAACGCCTCGGATTGATCAGTTTTGGAGGCGTTTTAGGAAAGTGCCTCGGATTGATGCAGCTATAGAGGTGTTGTAGGAAACTGCCTCTGATTGATGTAGCTATGGAGGCGATTTGGGAAAGTGCCTCGGATTGATGCAGCTTTGGCGGCGTTTTAGAAAAAATGCCTCGGATTGATGAAGCTATGTAGGTGTTTTAAAAACTTGCCTCGGAATGAATGTGGTGACCGCAGGTGGCCGAGCTGTTGTGCTATGTGCATGAATGAGACTCTCGCTCGCGGGTGTCGCCGTTTAATCGCAACGTCGAGGCAGCCGAACGCCGGCGCTGGAGAAGACGGACGGTGACATTGTTTTGGACTGTCAGACATGCCTGTGTATATATATGTTAAAAGACGTCCCTTTCCATTGGAGGGCAGACAGCTACCTTGGTGTGTACTGGTCGGTGATCTACCGTTACACACAAGAAGTGATGTGTCCAAACAATCCGACGAGGCCCAGCGGTGTAAAATCAATGATTCATTGTCTCTGAGCAAGGAAGAAATATAGAAGTTATGGTCGCCGGTACGTCTCGCCGGAGTTGGGAGAGAAATACGAAAAATCTGCCTCGTCACTTGCTGAAAACAAAATTAAACGAATTTTTCATCTCAGCCTGAACAGGCGAAGCTAATGATGCATGATTCCTGAAGATTCATATGATGGAGTAGATGTATTTTGGCGGCGGCGCTGACCAATCTTTGTTCGCTGCGTCTCAGCCAAAGCAGTTTTAGTCCCATACCGCTTAGGGAACAGTAGTTTGACCACCTTAAAACGACAGGGCAGTCACGTTGCTCAAGGACAACAGCTACGAGAGGAGCCTGCGGTAACGGGCCGTCCATTGCAGCCCAAGTTAAGGCAGTGAGAAGAGGACCAATAAGCGCGCCTTCACACCTAAAAAAAGAGACCTAAAGGAAATAGAGAAGCTTAGCTGGGCTTGGGCCCGATCCCACTATTTACGTTTTCCCGTTGCTGAGTTTAGCGGCACTTCAGCAAATCACCGGAAAGCTTGCGAGGCACTTTTCAAAAACGCCTTTGAATATAAGTCTTCCGAGGCGTTCTTGTTTAATGCCTTGATTAACAATCCCCTTCACGACCATTTCTAGCGTTTTTCAAAAGACGCCCCGGAACATATTTAAAGGCATTTTAAAACGCCTTCTAATGTGAGTCGTGTTGTAGTGTGGGTAAGTTGTAGGGGGCGAGTTGAATCGATGGAAGACGGAGGAGAGAGTCCGGGCGTGATTTCCTGGCTTTTTGGAAGAAAAACTTTTTGTAGGTGTCTTGGGAAGAAATCGAGTCCTTTTTCCTTTTGAGTCAACCTGAACAGAACACGCACACCCTCTCGCCTGAGTTTTGTTCGATCGCCGGCCGGTGGATTGAGATGGAGGGCTCAGCGTGCAAACCAGCGCCGATGGGCCCGGACGATGCCGACGAGGAGAGGGCGCATGAGGCGAAGAAATTCGCTTCGCAGTTCGCACGTTCGCGTCTGGGAATCTGCATGCATGGGGCAAAACCTGCGGTTTCTTCACGGACTCGAGTGAGTAACCAACGAGTCAATCAATCCATCTCGTTTAACTAGCAGCCGTCCCTCCTTCGTTCATGCATGCTAGCTTCTGACATGTGCTTTCTGCATGCAGCGGCGCTAAGCTCCATGCAGTTTACACACTACACGCCCGGACACATATCCTCCCAGGGTGCCGGGTCCAACCCGGCAACCTTGCAGGTCCTCTCCATCAAGCTCGTAAAAGTAGCCGGTGGCCTCCAGTGGCCATTGTCGGTGTAGGGCGTGGTTGCCGTCCGCGGCGTCGCGGATCACAACCGCAACATTCTCTTCTCCCGCGCTAGGAGCGAGGCCCTGCAACTCACACAAGATGTAAGCATTGCTAAACTATCCTCATTTTCTTTTCTTTTCGAGGTCTTGATTATTAATTGCACAACTTCTCGTGTGAACCTCTCTTGCTCATCTCTCTGAAAGAATAAGAATATCGCTAGCTCTCCGGGTACCTATATATCTATCTTCCTTATTAATGGGGATAAGGATCTCCTTTTTTTCCCCTTGATTGGCCCATCGCGTGCTATTGTGTTTACGGACTTGGCTGACATTGAAATCCAACTAAAAGTAAAAGGTGGAGGCACAAAAGCGTCTCAAGATAAAGCATTGATCAATTACCTGTGCAACTACGGCGGTGGATATGGCCCTGGTGCATCTACATTGTCCATTGGGAACTCTCTTTGCACGCTAGAGTTATGCTTGCAGACTGTCAAACGAACCGTCCAGGCCACTATCATGCTTGTCCAGGTCGTCAAGCATGGGTCGTGGCCTTTCAAATATGGTGGCCAAGTTGCTTGCTCCCCACTATCTGGGGAACTGATGTTCGATGATAGTGGATTCACTCATATCATTAATCCCTCGTCTAACCAAATTGTATTGCTTGATTCAAAAATTGAAGCAATGCGGGAGTGTTTTGATGGTTACCTATATCTATCGAGGCAAGTTGTTTCTGTAGAAACTGAAGGAGGGTTGGACATTGTCATACAAACCTACTCCAAATCTGGCGACATAGCTGCACATGGTCATATTCGTTTCACGCCCAACTATTGCGGCATAAGCCACGATAAATTTGCCCTTGGTGATGCTGAGGTGTTGGTCACTGTTGCTTGGTCTCTCGTGGCTACGAGCAAGCGGGAAATCGTGGCAGAACGAAGCATTGTTTGAATACTAAGATATGATATTTGGCTGTGGAACACCAACCAAACCCTTACTCTAATTTCCATGTAATTTGTCCAGCTATTTGTACTTTAAGTTATACTGTGTGTAGTGCTTCAGTTTTCATTAATCAACTTCATCATTGTCAATTAGTTGTGCATTGGTCCTCTTGTTGAATTTAATTCTGGTAGAATACTTGGTTTCATGAATGATTCATCATTCACTAGATAAGAGGCGTGGGTGAACCCTTATCGCAAAAGTATGGTCAAAACTTTTAGAGCTGAATATATTTGGGCATAAGCTTCCTAGTCACTTATACCACGAAATTATCCACGACAATTTGCACAGATTTTGTGCCACTCAACCTCTACTGTAAATAGGGTGTGTGAACTGTGATACAACCATGTATTGCACTAACAGATCAATCAGTCAATCTTGTTTAACCAGAAGTGTTCATGTTATGTCAGATCGTCGTTGTATAAAGCAAAAGGGAAGGGCTTGGTTATCTAGTATAGTTCATGCATGCTAGAACATTCATCACACATCCTA
Source organism: Aegilops bicornis (assembly GCA_021605145.1). NCBI lineage: Eukaryota > Viridiplantae > Streptophyta > Magnoliopsida > Poales > Poaceae > Aegilops > Aegilops bicornis. The sequence continues at coordinate 644,373,955 of CM038674.1, forward strand.
AATATCACACAGAAGAGTTTTGTTCCTTCCAATTAGTCTTTTTCTATTGGCGCAACCATTTTCAGCTCCCGATGATTTCTCATTTTATTTTATTTTTTACGGAAAAGGCCCAAGTTCATACATTAAATAAGTCAGCCCCTACAAGACCTTCCTTCCAAGAGTATGAATTGTAGAAAAATCTTGAAGAAATCAGTGTCGTCTTCCTTTTCCATTCACCTACAGTGTGCTATAAGCGGAGCTTGTTCTGCCTAGCTATGTGTCTTCATCTTATCGAAGCCACGTTGATGAAACCTATAACTGGTAGAAGCAGCGGACATGAAGTCATCGACATAGACTAAGATGTCGTGACCAGGATATGAAAAGTTCATCGTTTGAGTGAAGCTACGACAGAAGAGGGCCAGACGACAATTCCAATTCTGGCTAGAGGGAGGAAGGGGACACAAACCTCACAAGTTTCTTAATGAAAACATATGAAGTTGAGCTTCATCGAATGGAGAAGGGCCTGGGGAAGAAAAGCACCTGACAATGCCATCCCCATAGCATGACATCGCCGCCATGGACGGATGCTAATCACGCAAGACCAAATGGCCGATGATTGATATCGTCTCAAACTCGTCCACAACCCACCGAGGAAGATCATAGACATGGGAAAAGCCGAGAAACCATTATTCCCATCGCCACTGCTGCACCAACTTAACCGGTATAAAAAGACTCAAAACCCCTACTGGGCGCGAACTCACAAATCTGGGGTTCCAGCACCCTTCTGCCAACATAGTGGTCCATGGAAGATAGCGAACCTGCGGCGACACATGTGGGTGGAGGGGGAGTGCAATTACCTCCTTGCCCCCTACTATTGAACCCGAGAAAAAAATGATTCATTGGTGTGCAGCCAAAAACAGATCTATTGGTACGGTGTGCTGAGATCATTTATCATTTATATGATTTTTTTGTGATTAAAATCATGTCAACCGGTGTGGTGTGCTGGGAAGGGCGTGCGCAGTTGGGGAACGTTGCATAAAATAAAAATTTTCTACGCTTCACCAAGATCAATCTATGGAGTTCATCTAGCAACGAGAGAGAGGAGTGCATCTACATACCCTTGTAGATCGTGAGCGGAAGCGTTCAAGAGAACGGGGTTGAGGGAGTCGTACTCGTCGTGATCCAAATCACCGATGATCCTAGTGCTGAACGGACAGCACCTCCGCGTTCAACACACGTACGGTTGCGGAAGACGTCTCCTTCTTCTTGATCCATCAAGGGGAAAGGAGAGGTTGATTAAGATCCAGCAGCACGACGGCGTGGTGGTGGAAGTAGCAGCGATCTCGGCAGGGCTTCGCCAAGCTCTACGAGAGGGAGAGGTGTTGCAGAGGGAGAGGAAGGCGCCAGGAGCAGGGGTGCGCAACCCTCCCTCCCCCCTCCTTATATAGGGGTCCTGGGGGGGCGCCGGCCCCCTAGAGATTGGATCTCAAGGGGGAGGGGGGCAAGGGGGTGGCTTGCCCCCCAAGCCAAGTGGGGCGCCCCCCACCCCTAGGGTTTCCAACCCTAGGCGCAGGGAGAGGCCCAAGGGGGGCGCACCAGCCCACCAGGGGCTGGTTCCCTTCCCCACTTCAGCCCATGGGGCCCTTCGGGATAGGTGGCCCCACCCGGTGGACCCCCGGGACCCTTCCGGTTGTCCCGGCACAATACCGGTGATCCCCGAAACTTTCCCGATGGCCGAAACTGGACTTCCTATATACAATTCTTTACCTCCGGACCATTGCGGAACTCCTCGTGACGTCCGGATCTCATCCGGGACTCCGAACAACTTTTCGGTTACTGCATACTAATATCTCTACAACCCTAGCGTCACCGAACCTTAAGTGTGTAGACCCTACGGGTTCGGAAGACATGCAGACATGACCGAGACGACTCTCCGGTCAATAACCAACAGCGGGATCTGGATACCCATGTTGGCTCCCACATGCTCCTCGATGATCTCATCGGATGAACCACGATGTCGAGGATTCAAGTAATCCTGTATTCAATTCCCTTTGTCTATCGGTACGTTACTTGCCCGAGATTCGATCGTCGGTATCCCAATACCTCGTTCAATCTCGTTAACGGCAAGTCACTTTACTCTTACTGTAATGCATGATCCCGTGACCAAACACTTGGTCACATTGAGCTCATTATGATGATGCATCACCGAGTGGGCCCAGAGATACCTCTCCGTCATACGGAGTGACAAATTCCAGTCTCGATCCGTGTCAACCAAACAGATACTTTCGAGGATACCCGTAGTATACCTTTATAGTCACCCAATTACGTTGTGACGTTTGGTACACCCAAAGCACTCCCACGGTATCCGGGAGTTACACGATCTCATGGTCTAAGGAAAAGATACTTGACATTGGAAAAGCTCTAGCAAACGAACTACACGATCTTGTGCTATGCTTATGATTGGGTCTTGTCCATCACATCATTCTCCTAATGATGTGATCCCGTTATCAACGACATCCAATGTCCATAGTCAGGAAACCATGACTATCAGTCGATCAACGAGCTAGTCAACTAGAGGCTCACTAGGGACATGTTGTGGTCTATGTATTCACACATGTATTACGATTTCCGGATAATACAATTATAGCATGAATAATAGACAATTATCATGAACAAGGAAATATAATAATGATCATTTTATTATTGCCTCTAGGGCATATTTCCAACATGCGCAACGATGTACATGCAGGTCATTTGCCTTTTAGAAATAATAGTACCATGTAAGCTTCTTTCGGTTGTCCACAAAACCTACCGTACTTTGGCAACATATATCCACACTGTTGTGCAATTCTACAAGTGATTTAGAGTAAAAGTAAGTTCCCTATCTTGGTGGCATTTCTTTTTTTGAAAAAGATCAGATCTATTATAAAGATTCACCGGAAGTACAAAACACCTCAAACATAATTAAAATTACATCGAGGTTCATGAACCATCGAACGATCATTGCCGCCGCTAGTAGCTTGGTAGCATTTGATCACCACTTCGGTGATGTCTAATGTCATTCCCACACTCATATGTAGGTGATAGGGTCATGGAAAGTGAAAGCAACAACACATAATCGACTTCGATCCAATGGTGCTTCTCTAGTACCCGGTCACGAGCTCCGGGCCAAACACCCTATAGGCGATTTTTATTTTACCTGTAGTGCTAGGTCCGACCCTAATTATTTATATGTGGTAATGGCAATGTTTTGCCTCATTACCTTGTTGAAGATTTTGCTTGGAGTTTTTGGACTTGATCCTTAGGGTGAAAGCCATCGATCTAGCCTTCGGTGGTTGCATCCGACGAGCGCCTCGTTCCCTTCCTAGAGGTGGTTCTTTTGAAGAATATTTCTCGTAGTATTTTGTGTTGTCATGATATGTCTGGTGCGAATGATTCTTGTTGTATTTCATCAATCGTTGTTTTTATCATTTTGGGTTTTTGTCCTTCTTCGCCAAGGAAAACCTTTGGTTTTGTATGACTTTACTCTTTGTACGCGTGACCATATATGTGTTTCCGTTGGTATTGGTTGTGTCCATCCCAGTCACACAACGGTAGGGTATCTTTTTTTTTTTGAAGTTAAAGGTAGGGTATCTAAACATTATGTTTTTATTCATTTGATGTTATGTAAGTCAATAAACAACGCCCCTTACTGGAAAACCAGTTTGCTAGCATTTAGTCTAAGTGCAGGGTTTGCTAGAGCATCTACTAATTTCGATCCCAAAACACACGTGGGCAGTGATCGGACAGCAAACAAAAAGTTGATTCCACAACTACATATATGATTTCGAAATAATCAAATCCATATTATTACATGCAACGAAAAACATATCTAAGCGGACCTCGGCCGGCTACGTTATGCCCATGTCCGGCAGCCGGCGTCCCCTCAGAGTGTTGGTCCGGTCGACGACGAGGTAGAGTAAGACATGAGACACTAGCTGGTTCATGGGAGGAAGTGTGGGCTACTTTTTTTTTAGCCCTGTGTGGAAGGGAGAGCCGATGGTACGTCGGGAGGAGGTCGAACCATGAGGACGATACCCGCGCGCGTGCTGGCCATTGTGTCAACGGATTCAAATCGAGATGGAGTACTCCGTCCAGGTTTAGAAAGGGAACGAAAATCAATCTCAACTGTAACCTGCAGGACTCCGAATCCGCATACGACTCCGGTCGTGGAGAACTTATAGCTGGCACATATAAGTACGTACGTACGAATCAATTATCAAACTGATCCCAAACACACGTCCTCTCACCAGCGCCGTCGCCGTCGCCTGAGTCTTCTGCCTATTTGATCGGTGGATTGAGATGGAGGGATCAGCCGGCAGATCAACGAGCACGGAGACGCAGGCGCCAAAGGAATCGGAGACGTCGGCGCCGATGGGTCGGGATGGTACCCACGAGGAGCAGTTGACGCGGACTGACTCTGAATTCAAATCAGAGATGGGGACAGTGTCAGTGATGGGTTCAGATACCAACGAGGGGATGTCCACGGTCAAATCAGACACGTTGATACTCGAACCTGCAGAGCCCAGCACCACCAATACAATGACCAGATTGGAACCGTATTCTGTCGAAGATGATACCGATCATTGCAAGATGGAGAAAGGCAAGTCAGGCGCACTATTGACCATGGAGGCCAAGGGGAAGGCCGCTGAGGAGATGGCTCACGAGGCGGAGATGTTCGCTTGGTACATTGAGAGTTGGGAATCTGAATGGGGCAAAACCTGCGGTTCCTTCACAGACCAAAGTGAGCAACTAACCCCATCTCTTTTTCCTTGGAACTTCAGCAAGGGATCGACTTCCTTAATTTGCTACTTATAAAGTGGTAGTTCATGCATGTTAATTGGACCATTCATTTGTAACACACGTCTCACTTGTGTGCTGCATGCAGCTGTGCTGAGTTCCACGTGTTTTGTACACTACACGCCTGGACGGATGCCACGGATCCGTTGTGGGTCTACCCCCGACACCTTGCAGGTCTTCTCCGTCAAGCTTGCAGAAATAACCGGTGGCCTCCAGTGGCCATTGTCTGTGTATGGAGTGGTCACCGCCCGAGACACAGTGGATCATAATCGCAACCTTATCTTCTCTTGCGATAGGAGCCATGCCCAAGAACTGAAACAAGATGTGCGTATGCTGCTATCCTTTTATTTTATTTCAAAGATCGTGTGCATGCCTGACGTCGATTAATTGGGTGAAATTGATGATGCTTGCAGGATAGATTTTTGCACTTGATTGGCCCGTCCCGTGCAATTGTGTTTGAGGACATGCTTGACTTCGAAATCCAACTAAAAGTAAAAGGTAAAACCCAGTCTGAAGACGAACCATTGATCAGACATGTATGCAGTTACGCGGGAGGAGGATATGGTCCTGGTGTAACTATTGAGAACTGTTTCTGCACGCTAGAGTTATGCCTGCAGCGAGTTACTCAATCGGTCCAGGCCACTATCGTGAGTGTCCAGGTCATGAAAGGGTCATGGCCCTTTGAATATGGCGGACGAGTTGCCTGCTACTCGCTGTCAGGGGAATTTATGCCCACTGAGAGGGGAGTTGTTCGTGTTATTGATCCCTCGTCTAGCCAAATTGTGCTGCAGGATACAAAAGATGGAGCGGAACTGAATGGTTTTCATGGTTATGTGCATCTTGCAAGGCGAGTTGTTTCAGTAGGAATTAGAGGAATGTTGGATGTTGAGATACAAGCCTACTCCAAATCTGGTGATACCGCTACACGAGGTCATGTCTGTCTCCTGCCCAAACTTTGCAACATAAGCCAAGAGAAATGTGACCTAGATGGCGTTGAGGTAGTGGTTACTGTTGCTTGGTCTCTTATCCCTACGGACAAGCGAGACATCATGGCAGAGGGATGGAGCGGCGCGAAGGTTATTTGAAGCTTGAGGGTGGAAGATCAGTAGTGGGGAAGGCTAAAAGGAGTGGCAAAATTAAGAGAAACACCAACTGATTTCCATGTGGTTTATATTGGAGTTTGATATAATTTATGTACTCCCTCCTTTCTTGTTTACTCTATATATTAGTTTTACCTTAACTCAAACTTCGTAAATTTTGATCAAGTTTATAGGAAAAACATTAGCATCTACAATACTAAATCAACACCGATATTAGATTCATCACTCAATATATTTTCACATAATTAAAAGACGATATACACATGGTGCGTATAAAAGTTGTAATTAAGTGGACATGCACGTTGACAACAACAAGAAACTTGCGAACCAACCTGTGGTTGGATGTTTAGAAGGACAGTGGTATCCCCAACCCATCAAAGATCAAATCCTATACTTGAAATTGCTGCTCGCATTATTGCTGCATTTATAGCAAGCTTCCGACATTTCCTTCGACTGCGAGGCGTTTGTGATGACTTCGTAAAATCTGAAGATACTATGCCGGATCAGTCTCTTGGAACTGCTCATAGGGATAGGGTGTTCGTGTGTGCATTCATAGAGCTGAGTTTATATGGACGACTTCAATTGTACCGTGCTAAAAAAACAACAAGAAACTTTCATGGCTTTGCTATTCTTTTCTTTACTTTACTCAATCTTTCTTTCCACACCATCTTTTTTTTTGGGGGGGGAAAAACTTCCAATTTTTTTATCTTCAATCATCGTAGTATAACGAACACTAGAAATAATAAAAATTACATCTAGATCCGTAGACCACCTAGCGACAACTACAAGCAATGAAGCAAGCCGAAGGTGCACCGCTGTCATCGCCCCTTCCTCGTCGAAGCCAGGCAAACCTTGTTGTAGTAGACAGTCAGAAAGCCATCGTGCTGAAGCCCCATAGAACCAACGCATTAGAACAACAACCGCCGCAGATGAAGAGTGTGTGCAATGACTATGGCAGCTATGTGCCCTTCTATTCCGTTTGAGCGGGTCGTGTACACGACGAAACATCACATTCCAATAGAAAACTGCATTGATGAATGTGAGGAAGCTCATTGTTGGGGGTCTACTGGAGGAGCTCGATTGGTAGGCGAGAAGGAAGACAGTAGGGCGTGGGTGTCGAGAGCCGAGATAGAGAAGCGTGTGAAGAAGTTGATGGCAGATTGGGACGAGAAGATGAGGATAGACCAAAATAAGGAAGTATGAGACGAATAACAATGTCTTCCGTTGCAGTGTGCGGGCATTCGTATGAGGCCTAGGATAGGTCGATTAAACTGTGGCGCTGATAGTGTGGTTTGGGTTTATGAGCTTCTTTGGATCTTAAGACTTTGTTACATTTTTATTTAAAAATATGGCTGTATGCATCGATTGATGCAGAGGCTGGAGGTCATCCTCCTTTTCAAAAAAAATTAAATGGTGTGGTTTGGGCCTTGGGAGATTTCAGTTTGCTTGGTGCGGGCATCTTTCTTTTCCCCGAATTGGCGCGCGTGTGACATACTATACGTAGGGCATGCTTGTTGGTCTGGCTGTTTTTCCTTTTTATTTTTCTACGATAAGAAATAAGAAAAGAAAAGAAAAAAAAACTAAAATCAATCTAATTAACCAGCCTCCAGATTGTAACCGACTCGGACTCCGATCGAGATGCACCTAGCTGCGCCTATAACTTAACCCAATCGCACGTATCCTCTCACACGCGCCGCCGCTGCCGCCTGAGTTTTGTCTATTTGGACGATCAACGAAGGAGAAGCCAGGCCAGCCAGGCCGGCGCGCACCGGGGTAGCGAGACCAGCGAGCACGGAGACGCTGGCGCCCAGGGAATCGGAGACGTCGGCAGCGATGGCTCCGGACGATAAAGACGAGGAGATGGCTCATGAGGCGGAGAGATTCGCTTCCTACATTAGTTACTGGGAGTCTGCATGGAGCAGAACCTGCGGCTTCTTCATAGACCAAAGTGAGTAACTAACAAATCGCATTGTTTTCCAAGATCGCCTTGAAACTTCAAGACGGGATCGCTACTGTACTCCTTAATTTGCTGTTTATTGACACACGCTTCACCTTTCTACAGCTGCACTGAGTTCCATGCAATATACACACTACACCCCCGGACGCATGCCAACCAACAGCGCCGGGTCCACCCCGGAGACCTTGCAGATCTTCTCCATCAAGGTCGCCGAAATAGCCGGTCGCCTTCGGTGGCCATTGTCTGTGTATGGCGTGGTTGCTGCCCGCGACGTCGTGGATCACAACCGCAACATTCTCTTCTCCTGCGTTAGGAGACATGCCCAGGAACTCACACAAGATGTAGGCATGCTACTCTCTTTGATTCTCCTTTCGGGGATCTTGTGCGCCCCTGCCTCAGTCCTCTCTGATTGATCAATGTTGTGACTGATGGTGCTTGCATGCAGGATCCTTTTTTGCGGTTGACTGGCCCGACCCGCGCAATTGTGTGTTCGGGCACGGTCGAATTTGAAATCCAACTGAAAGTGAAAGGTACAACACAGTCTCAAGATGAAGCATTGATCCGATGTGCACGCGATTGCAGCGGAGGATATGGTCATGGTGTATCTACAGTTCGCTATAAGAACTCTCTCTGCACACTTGAGTTATGTCTGCAGCGGGTTGCTCAAACGGTCCAGGCCACTATCTTGGGTATCCAAGTTGTGAAAGGGTCATGGCCTTTTGAATACGGTGCACGAGTTGCTTGCTCCTCGCTATCAGGTGAAATTGTGTGCACTGATGCTGGACTCGCTCGCATAATTAATCCCTCGTCTAGTCAAATTGTGCTGCTTGATTCAAAAGATGGAACAAAACTGAAAGGTTTTGATGGTCACCTGCATGTGTGGAGGCAAGTTGTCTCTGTAGGAACGAGAGGAGAATTGGGCGTTGAGATACAAGCCTACTCCAAATCTGGTGATATCGCTACACGGGGTCATGTCAGTTTCATGACAAAATTTTGCAACATAAGCCAGGAGAAATGTGCCCTTGATGGCGCTGAGGTGCTGATTACTGTTGCTTGGTCCCTTGTCCCTACGGAAAGGTGTTTAATCGTGGATGATGGAAGCCGCAGAGGGAATCTTGTTTGAAGCTAGAAGAAATCAGTCAGGGAAGACTAAAAGGAGAGACCAAATCAACGGAACACCAAACAAACCCTTACTCTTAAGTAAGAGTATATCTTTACGTAGCTCATTAGAGGTTGGTAGTATATCTGTATTTGTTAGCTATGTAATTTGACCAACTATTTGTGTACAAACTGTAAAGTCTAGGTTATGTTGTGTGTAAATGCCACATACGCATGGCCATTTGCGTAGATTGTGTGCCAGTGCTACTCAACCTCTACTCAAATTAGGGCATGTGGCACAACATGTGCCTTAACTAAGAAATCAATCAATCAATCTTGTTTAACAAGCGATTCAGGCACGTCAGGTAGCCCTTGTATAATGCAAAAGGGGGAGATGTCTTTTTTTTCACGAAACCTTGGCAGGGATGGCACTAAGCTACTTAATTTGCTGCTTATCAAGTTATATTGTAATTTCCTTGAATTGTTCTTTCTTTGTACATTCAATAAAATGTTGTATGATGGCACTTATCATGATTAATTAGTGAAGTTGTCCGGCTTTATCTTGCTGGCATATGCATGCGTTGTTTTTCTACCTAATTATGGGAAATGAAGAATGCTACATTTGTAGCACTACATCTTAAGATCTGGTTGGCAGATAACGTTTTTGGACATTTCGGTGAACTGCATTGGCGACAACCGTATAGGATTACCCGATCGGCCCCGTGTCACTCCTGTAGGAGCGACTCGAAGTCGGGGCCGCCGGTGACGGTTGCAGCGAGGATCTGGCCGCGCCATCCTCCCGTGGGGGGCTCCGAAATCATGGTGGCGGCCCCAGGTGGTGGTGCATCACCGGCTTCATAGCTAGCGGGAGCCTCAGGTTCTGACCGACGGCCTTGGCTGCCCAGGCATCGAGGTCAATGCCCTCCTGCCGCGATGTCCCATGTTGCTCGCGCGCACCCGCAAGAGATCGTCCTTAGGAGGTGCGGTGGTAGAGGCTTTGGATGAGGATTGACGTCATGTGGTCGCGGGGCTTCCCCCGGTTTGGCGGCGCCGCCCTGCTGATCCGACGAGGTGGCTCTACTCGAGTTTCGAGGCTAGCAGATTACGGTGCCCCCTGCTGGTGCTGCCGGGATGGTGGGCTTGGGGTCGTGGGTGCTGCAGTGAGGAGGTCCGTGGCGTCTTGGTTCCTGTTTGCCGAAAAATCTGCCTTTTGTACTCCTAGATCCAGCCATGTCGGCCTCGGGGCCGATGGGCCTCAATAGGTGTCTCTTCGGCAAGAAAGCAATCAGAAGTGGTGTCCTTCATCGTCGTTGTTGATATGTCTGGTGACCACTCCAGCCTACAGCGTTGGCCTTGCTGCGGAATGCGATGATCACCGAAATGTTTGCATGTGGGTTTCTCCTTCCAGATCTGGTGTTTGCCTTCGGCCATGAGATGCAGTCTATGGACCATGCCTTGACGCAGATGTTATAATTGTGCAATGGCGGCGGGTCATCACATGTAGATGCTGGGATCGCAGAAAAGTGATTGCGGTAACACATGATGGCCTTCGAGGTTGGTGCTACTCGTGCACCCGGTCTCGAGCTTCAGGGTGAAAATCTAGGTCATACCTGACAATGATGATGTTTTTACGGCATTATCTTTTTGAAGGCATTGCTTGGATATGCTCAAATTAGTTCTTCAGAATGAGAACCTAGAATCTGGCCTTTGATAATTGGATCCGGTGACAACAACGCTTAAGCATCGCTCCCTTTCTGAAGGCATTGCCATTGAAAAATCTTGTCGTACTTGTGGTGTCATGAGATGTTTGGTGCGGATACGGTCGTTGATGTAGTTTGTTGACCGCCGATGTGATCGCTTCGGAGTTTTCTCCTTTCCCTCTCTTAGGCATAACCTTGATCCTTTACGACGTTGTTATTTGTCGGTGTGTTTTTTATATGTGTTTGTGTTGGTCGTGTGCATACTATCTATATAGAGTCCGGGTGTGTGCTCATTTGGTTTGTATTATCTTGAAGCTTTATTTTGTGTCTATAAAATCAACCCTTTGTCAGGAAAAAGTTGATCGATATGTACTCATATCTTTTCAGAGTACAAAAAGAGAAGGATTTCGGGTGTGTGATTATTGTGTTTGTTTTATCTTGATGCTTCATTCTGCACCAAGATTCATGCGCTTCATCCAACGACGGGCACCACATTCCCTGCGAATTGATGTCATTGTGTTTGTATTATCTTATGCGAGAGGGTCCACGTTCAAAGCGCTAATCCAACGAGACTAGTTGATCGGCGTCGCGCTGGTCCGACGGAACGTACGATATGGATCCTACCAAAGCGCTAATCCATCGATAATCATGGCAACAATTTTGTGTCCAATCAGGAGGCGGACTCCGGAAAGAAACGATTTATATATTGTTCGCCATGGAGACGGAACGTGGAGTCGATCGATCGAGCCATGGCCGCCGCGCAGCGCTATCACACCCGACTGTTTGTTGCGGCGCCGGACGACGGTGAAGGAGGCTACCTCCTCTTCAGCCTCGACATCAACCGTCTCTTCTCCTCCCAGGAGAAGCCCCAGCCCCAGGCCGACGCCGACTGCCCCCCGCCGCCGCTGCCGCTGCTCAGCCTGCCCGACCCCGTCGCCTGCTTTAAGAAAATCCACTCCAATGAGTATATGGTGTTCTCGGACTCTCCGTGCGGCGACCTCATTGCCGGCATCGGCGCCAACGGACGGACCCTGCTCTACGACGGCGCCGCCTTCACCCGCGGCCCCGACATGATCTCCCCTAAGCGTTTCGTGTTCTTCCTAGTCCCCGTGGGCTGCCGCATGTTCTTCGCCATCACCGCCTACCCCGAATATGACTCGGGACCCCGGTTCGAGGCTCTCCAGCAGCAGCCTAGCCCTGGCGGCGGCAGCCGCTGGGCCTGGAGTGTCGTCCCGGACCCGCCGGGCCTTGCCTGCCGCCCGGCGGAAGTCAAGGCCTGTAGGAATTTTTGGTGTCTTCCAAAACATTATATACTACATTTATTTGGTTGATGAATGAAATCATACGGAATTGATGTATGAATGATTGATACAAATATTTGCAATTGAACTTGAGGAACTTTACTCAAGAAGCTGGGTACAAACTATACTGGAATACAGTGTGTATATGTACACTGGAATTATTTGCCTGGGCATAATATATGTTTGGAATTGGCTAGGCTATTTACAGGTTCAGCTCTGTAGATTGGTAAGTCTACACGTTTAAATAAGAATCATATACTATTTAAACGTGGCATATATCTCACATATATGTGCTTAGGGATAAGAAGGAATTTGACTCGGAAAATAATCGGTTATGATCGTGGTTGGTTAATTCGATTAGGAGTCTAACTAAATTCTATCCGGATACGGATTTGAATTTTCAGGAATATGAGTATAAATATGTCCCTACCCTCTAGCCTCATATATGCATTGTGAGCTGCACCACGGACTTGGCGGAGGAATTAGAGGGTAGACAAATATACTCGTGCTATGTTATTTTCACAACATTGGCATCGGAGCAGATTGCAACGAGTTTTGACGGTTGTACAATATCTCTTTATTTGAGATAGGAAAAGGACGTCAAACTCTTGTATTTTCCTGGAAACAAACTTCCGTTGCGTACTCGTACTCTTGCCATAGCCGGAACTAAGCCACAAAAATCGATCTCGCCGAAACTGCTCGCCCGATCTCGTGACGCCCAACCTCACCGCCTCCTGCGACTTCCGACCGCGGCCGCCACCTCGCCATCCCGCCTTGGTGGCCACCGCCTCGCCATCCTCGCTTGTGCCGCCGCCTGCCGTCCCCGTCTTGGACGGCCGCCGCCTCGCCGCCTTGCCGTCTCGCCGTCCCCGCCGCGGTCGCTGCCTCGTCGTCCCAACCGTGGCCGTCGGCTCGCCGTCAACCAGCTGGGACCTCCGACCTGCTGGAATCGCCGCTGCTCCAAGTCCTCTGCCTAGAGAAGTCACCAAGCCACACAAGCTGTTGTTGGGTACTCTGAATCTGCAGGTCACGGCCTTTACTTGTTCCTGCTTGCTGCTACAGATTGATTTCTGGAATTTTGCTACGGTAATCATCCTTCCCAATGGCTTCCAACAGTGTGTTTGCTGAATTACTTAGATCTTGTAAATTGGATGGTTCAAATTTTACTATGCGGAAGAGAAAGATCATGTTTCTCCTCACTGCTGAGAACATTGATTATATCATTACTCAATCTAAGCCTACCCAACCATCTCGACGAGGCTAAAGATGAGGAAAAGGAAAACTACCGTGAGGAAATTACTCAGTGGACTAAGGACAACAAAAAGGCTAGAGTGTTTATGCTTGGATCCATGTCTGATTCTCTAGCCGGAGAATATGAACCAGAGGAATCAGCTCGCAAAATAATAAGGAGATTGGAAAAGGACTTTGGGGAAGTTTCACTTATCAAAGTTCTTAGCTTGGTGAATCAATTTTTGACTGCGAAGATGACAGAAACCACTACTGTTAGTGCACATTTGAATAAATTATGTGTGCTAGTAGAGGAACTAAAGAATGCTGGGTACCCTTTCCCTGAAGAAGTTCAAGTTATGGTTGCTCTTAACTCTTTGCCAAACTCTTGGGAACAATTTAAAATATCCTTTTGTCATACTGAGCGTGTGCTAAACATGAGGACGCTAAGGCATCATCTACTCATGGAAGAAGACAGGAAGTCCACACAAGGGAAAGAAAGAAGGTCTCAACATGATGAACTACACCTTGGTGAGGACAAGTCTTCAAGTAAGAGGAATTGGCAAAAGAGGAAATATGGGACAGATTTGAGGGATAAAATAAATCAGAAGCGTGATAGGAATGATTACAATGGAAGAAACTCAAATCAGAAGGTTGACAAGAGGAAATTTAATTGCCATAATTGTGGTGAACAAGGACACTTCAGATCTGAGTGCACTAAGAAGAGGAAGCCAGATGATAAGAAGTATAACAACAACCAGTCCAAGCATCAGGATAATAGAAGGGGAAATTCTTCACCTGATGGTATGTCACATGTTTTTGTATGTTCAGAATCTCTATTTACAACTTCCTTGTCAAATAGTTGGGTGGTTGATTCTGGCTCCACCTCACACATTGCAAGAGATAGGAATTCTTTCTGTTCATTTAAACCAATACAAAAGGGAACTAGATTTATTTATCTAGGAACAACATCAAAGGCAGATATACTAGGAATTGGAGACTATAATCTAAAACTCCCAAGTGGAGGAATATTACTCCTTAAGAATACTGTATTTGCTCCAGATATGAGGAAAAATCTCATATCAAGATATCTAGACTAGAATCTGCAGGCTTTGATGTTAACTTTGGCAATGGGAAGGTTAAAATATTGCTAAAAGGAAAATTAATACAATCAGGGAACCGTGTAGAAGGCCTCTATTATATTGAAGATATTTCTGATATTGATGCTATGGACAGTTTAGTTGCTGAAAACCACTCCATTGTGAGGAATATAGCCGGAAATGACAATTGTTCCGAATCCTACCTATGGCATTTAAGGCTAGGACATATATCAAAGAACAGGATTAAAAGATTGATTAGTTCTGGAATTCTGAATTTTAAATGGGAAGATTATGGAATTTGTGAAGCCTGCATCATGGGAAAAATGACTAGAGCTCCCTTTCCTAAAGCCGAAAGATCTAATGAGCCCTTAGCCATAATCCATTCAGATATTTGTGGGAAATGACAACACCCACGATAGGACAGAAGGTGTATTTTATCACATTCATTGATGACTTCTCCCGATACGGTTATGTCTACCTCCTTAAACACAAGTCTGAGGGTTTTGACATGTTCAAAACTTTCAAGGCTGAAGTGGAAAACCAATTAAATGGGAAAATTAAAGTCCTTAGGACCGATAGAGGAGGAGAGTACACATCCGGAGTTTTGGATGAATTTTGTAAAGAACATGGCATAGTACACCACTACACATTACCCTACACACCCCAACAAAATGGTGTAGCGGAAAGAAGGAATAGGACGTTGATGGATATGGTTCGATCCATGGTGGCTTACTCGGATTTACCTTTAAGTTTTTGGGGGGAAGCACTGCATACTGCAGTTTATTTGTTAAATCATTCACCCTCAAAATCATTAAAGGTCACTCCCTATGAGCTTTGGAAAGGGAGGAAACCAACACTAAGGCACCTGGCTGTTTGGGGTTGCAATGCTCAAATTAAAATCCCGAGCCAGAACCGTACTAAACTGCAACCTAAGACCACTCCAGGAATCTTTGTTGGATATTCTACTGGTTCCAATGGTTATAGGTTTTATGATCCCAACAATAAGAAGTTATTGGAAAGCAGAGATGCTATGTTTTTAGATCAGGACACTCCTCGTCGTGCTAAGAGAGCTAGAGTGGAATTGATAGAAGGAGAATCCGAGGAAGTAGTAAATGACTCTGCTGGTAATCTTTCAAGCCAAATCTCTGACATAAATATGGAAGAAACTCCCTCAACTAGTATGCCTAGAAGAAGTGGGAGGAACACACAAACACCATCTTATCTAGATGATTATTTTGTGTTTCTAGGGGAAGTACACTCTAAAGTGTCTTTAGAGGAAGAACCTAAAACTTACAAACATGCCATTGATTGTGAGGAATCTGGACTATGGTTAGAAGCTATGCGGGAAGAACTAAACTCCATGGAAAGAAATGGTGTTTGGGAACTTGTTGATTTACCCCAAAACCGCCAGGCCATAGGATCTAAATGGATATTCAAAATGAAACTCAATGCTTCAGGAGGTGTGGAAAAATATAAAGCTCGATTAGTTGCTAAGGGATATACACAAAAGGAAGGAGTAGACTTTGTGGAAACATTTTCTCCTGTTGCAAAGTTCACTTCTATTCGCATTTTATGTGCCTTAACTGCTTATTTTGATCTTGATCTCCATCAAATGGATGTCAAGTCAGCTTTTTAAATGGTTATTTAAAAGAGGAAATCTATATGACACAACCAGATGGTTTTGTGGAAAAAGGAAATCGGAATAAAGTATGTAAATTAAAAAGATCAATCTATGGTTTGAGGCAGGCTTCTAGGCAATGGAATACCTTATTTGATGCTGCAATCACATCATATGGTTTCTCTATGATGGAAGGAGACCACTGTATCTATTTCAAAATAGTGGGAGGAAACTATGCATTATTATCTTTGTATGTCGATGACATTTTAATTGCTTCAAACCATGAGGGAACCTTAATGGAAGTGAAATCTTGGTTATCATCCACTTTTGATATGAAAGATTTGGGGGAAGCCTCTTATGTTTTGGGGGTGGACATACATAGGGATCGGAAAAGGAAAGTTTTGGGGTTGTCTCAAAAGGCTTATCTCAAAACTGTTTTGAAACGATTTTCTATGGAAGATTGCAAACCTGCAAATGTACCAATGATAAAAGGAACTAAACTTAATGAGGAACAATGTCCTAAAACTCCTAAGGAAATAAGGGAAATGAAAAATATACCTTATGCTTCTGCTCTGGGGTCTCTTATGTATGCAATGTTATTTACAAGACCAGATTTGTGTCACGCTGTTGGAATGTTGGGGAAGCTCATTGGAAGCAAATAAAATATGCTATGCGATATATAAAAGGAACGATGGACTTTTCTCTTTGCTTTAATGGTGATAATCTTCAGCTGCAGGGATATACTGATGCTGACTGGCAGGGAGACCTTGATGAAAGGAAGTCGACGTCAGGTTGTCTATTTACTTTGGCTGGAGGTGCTATCTCTTGGAAGAGCAAGAAACAAACTTCTGTGGCGCAGTCTTCTATGGAAGCAGTACATTGCTGCGAATGAAGCTGTAAAAGATGGCGTTTGGTTGAGGAACTTTCTGGTTTCTCTAGAGATAGTTGAAAATCGTCCGATCCGGTCACTGTTTATTGTGATAATCAAGCTGCGATTAAACTTTCCAAGGATCCCAAGTTTCATAGCAGGGCTAGACATATTGAGGGAAAATACCATTATATTAGAGATGTAATAAATAGGCTGAAAACTGTTCGTATTGAGTTTTTGCCTGGTACTGATATGTTGGCAGATCCACTGACTAAACCTCTTAGTCAGGAATTGTTTTGCAAACATGTCAGGAACATGGGCCTTAGGATTTTTGATTGAATGTTTTTCAGACAAGTGGGAGATGTAGGAATTTTTGGTGTCTTCCAAAACATTATATACTACATTTATTTGGTTGATGAATGAAATCATACGGAATTGGTGTATGAATGATTGGTACAAATATTTGCAATTGAACTTGAGGAACTTTACTCAAGAAGCTGGGTACAAACTATACTGGAATACAGTGTGTATATGTACACTGGAATTATTTGCCTGGGCACATTATATGTTTGGAATTGGCTAGGCTATTTACAGGTTCAGCTCTGTAGATTGATAAGTCTACACGTTTAAATAGGAATCATATACTATTTAAACGTGGCATATATCTCACATATATGTGCTTAGGGATAAGAAGGAATTTGACTCAGAAAATAATGGGTTATGGTCGTGGTTGGTTAATTCGATTAGGAGTCTAACTGAATTCTATCCGGATACGGATTTGAATTTTCAGGAATATGAGTATAAATATGTCCCTACCCTCTAGCCTCATATGCGCATTGTGAGCTGCACCACGGACTTGGCGGGTGAATTAGAGGGTAGACAAATATACTCGTGCTATGTTATTTTCACAACAAGGCCTACTTCGTGTCGGGTGCGCGCCTCTGGGTCTCCGTGCTGTACCAGGGCACCTACTCCTACCACACGGCGCGCCGCCGGTGGCGCGCGGAGGGCGTCTGGGAGCTGCCAATCTATCGGAGGGGCGTGCTAGTTCCGGACTTCCTCGGCACCGGCCGGCGGCTGCTCTTCGGCTTCCGTGCTTTAGATAAGTATGACAATGAGAGTCCCTTCTGCGCCGTCGACCGCCGGCGGTCGTCGCGACCTGGCCGGAAGCATATCCTGCTAAGCAACTGTGGCGCGCTGGATATGGAACATGCGGGCAAATGGCCCAGGTCGGATACTATGGAGGTGGTAGGTTTTGCCTCTGGGTAACCAATCACGACAACACCAAGAAACAGTGACGCAGCATTCTCAGTTTCATGGCTGTCCAGCTCTCCCCGGAGCTGCTCCTGCTGGAGCGCCAACTCAGCGACTACATGCTACCCCTAAGCTCACGCTATTTTGGGGCCGATGTAATAATGTAGCCAACTCAGAACAGACTAGGCAACTCAGAACACGCTATTTTGGGGCCGATGTAAAAATCTTATGCGACCGGGTCGCATGTGCCCAAACGGGAGACCCTCTTCAGCATGCGACACCTGGCAGACCGAATCTCAAAGCATCAGCTATCGTTCCTGATTTTCACCCCACCTCGATTCCCTCGTTCAACAGTCTCCATTCTTCCGTGAATCCAGATCGCAGACGACGGCGCGGCCAGATGGAATAGCCCGACGGCGGCAGCGAGGCAGGGAACAAACACGGCATCCTCTTCACGTGAACCTCCTCCGCCCAAAGCTTTTCCACGCCGACACGGAAGGCTGGGACGGTGCCGTGAGCTGCGGCGCCGAGGAGCGTGGCCGTTTCCGGCGAGGATGGAGCACCACGACCTGGGTCTTCTTCGAGGAGCACGCAGCGGCGATGTAGCGAGCAACCGGTGTGGATCACATCGGCGGCTGGTGCTTTAGGCGTTGAGCAGTCTGAGTATCAACAGGATTTGGCAAAGGGGAACGATGAGAACGATGCTTTCTGCTTTGAGATCTGGATTGCCAGGTGTCGTCCGTGGAATAGGGTCTCCGCTTGGAGGCGTACGACCTGGGTCGTATAGGATTTTCTTCCGGCAAAGATACCCTGCTCGGGCGACCGGTGGTGGGGCTCCAATTCTACTCAATTTTTTTTCCACCATAGCGGAATGGATCAAGATTCGGCGTAGATTCTCGCTGTCCGAGCGGACAGCAAGATTTATGTCAGACACTTTAGATCATTTCAAGGTTTGATGGTGACGGTTGCAACTGTGTACGTGCACTAAGATTTTATAATTGTTATCGATAAGGTTAGACTGGCTCTTGCAGGGAGCAGCGATAATGGATCGTCGATGACTCATTCCAGCAGCGGTAGTGGTAGTTTGATGGTGTAGGGTACTGGATGTAATTTTTATGTTTAGTGTGCTTTGTAACTCTTTTAAACCTTTCTAATAAATGTGGGTCTTTTTTGTTAAAAATAAGAAAATGATGTTGCCAACTTAGTTTTAAATTTTTAACCTACTTTCATGCCTAATTTTCTTTTTTGCTGTTTTTTCTTTCAGTGCCTATCCTCCTCCTAGGTCTCAACTGTAATAATATAGTCAACTCACATTTTGCCCATCAACCCTCAAAAAGATGATTCATCAATTGTTTTCTCCCCGTGATCTATCCTACCGGGTCCCCATCTCATCCATCTCTTCCTCTTGGGATGTCGCCATGACACCGAATGACATATTCAACCCCCCTCCCTCTCTAGCGGCATGATATTGCTAGCTCATGACAACCTACCTCCTCTCATCTCTTTACCCTGACGACACGACTCTACTCCCTGGCTCCGCATGCCCATCAACGATGAGCACAAGATGGGCAACGAGCCTCAGCCTCGAGATTGTCGCATGGTTGTGGCGCCGCGAGGCTGCGGGAGGCCAGTACGGGTTCACCGACATGCTTTTCTCTCTCTTTCGATGATGAGATCGACGAGAATGCTATGTTAGAGCTCGACACGAGATTAAGGAGAAGAAGAGAAGTAGCCGAAGGAGGGCGGGGAGACTGTTAGCTTAATCTAATATAATCCATGTAGATTTTTAAAAAAGGAGGATGACCTCGGCCTCTGCATCAACCTAATTCATGTAGCTATGGGATAAGACATTCTGCGAGCAGATCAATTAGGTTAAACTGGAAGTACTAATAAGTATATTTCGTGTTTTAAGTTTGGTTAGGATTAGTAGGACGGTGATCAAGCTTGCCGGGTTTTTTTATAGAAGGGGCTATATGGCCCCCATTTTCATTACCGAAAGGGAGTTATACATCATCCAACCTACCACTTTAATTTTGTGACACTTAACTGATGCAACAAACAACCACACCAAGAACGACAACATACATCCTCAGATATCTGGCTATCTCTAGGATGCTCTCATCAGGGAAAACAACCTTCTACTACTAAGCACCGAAGAACCTCCAATCAACACAAATAAGCAGAGAACAACAAAAAGACTAAAGTGTATAAACCTGAAAGCCACGCTGAAATAACCTTGCCGGTTAATTTTGGTAAGTGTTCGTGTACATGCGTATGCGTGGCTTGCATGCCATAGCATTGGTTTGTGTTCGGGTCGGCTTAATTAGTTCACCGAGGCTAGTTACGAGTCAGCGGTTGAGTTTAGGTTGTGGCTATATATATATATATATATATATATATATATATATATATATATATATAAGCAACACGAGTCCATGGTTTAAATATCAAAATGTTGATAAATAAAGAAAATGAAAGGAAGGCGCGATGCCAGTCCTTTCCTAGAAGTTTTTTTTACTGCATATGTTCTTGGTTTGTTGATGTGATTGATCCATGGGTGAAAGCCAATGGAAGATGTAGCTGCAGTAGAGAAGTTAGAGATAAATGTAGGCCTACACTTTGCAGTATGATATATTATAGAGATGAGCATTCAGAGGCTTTTGTCGAACAACAACTGCATGTAGACTCGGTTTGAATTGGAACCTATGTGGTTAAAACCAACGTTTTGGCACTGCGACCGGGACTACTGTACAATTTTCACCCAAGTGCACCTCTGAGCTATTCTCAGAAGTAAGTACAGAAGGTTTGATATCCAAACCCATTGTGTCAACCAACCGAACCATGCAGAGCTGTGGCATTTCTGGTTACTGCAAGTGTGGCTTGATGCACTCTTGTTTAACATCTACCGATGTTGGGAATACAAGGATGGCATACTCCAATAGTTCCATACTCTGGAATTGTGCCAAGTCCACAACCCAATAGACATGGTTTTGTAGAACTAACTGATGATCGCTCAACACACACATCTGGCTTCTTTTCTACTCTCTACTAAAGTTAGTACAAAGTTGAGTCATCTATTTTGAAAAAGAGGGAGTATCAGTAACTCGGCTGCTGCATCAACAACGTTTTGGGTCAATAAGTTGTCCGCGTCTATCTTTTCTATTAGTGACACCGCTACTGTATCAGCAACATTTTGGTTGGGCCGATGAGTCCTCCGTCTTGCGTATGTTAGTTTGTCGAAGAGATGCACAGATGCCAGCACAACCCACTGTCAGCATCAATCATTCTCGAACATTGGAGGTGGACGTTTGGTCTATGGCAACATCTACACCTTATATGAAAAAAATTAGTAATTCAATAAAAAGTCAAAAAAAAATCTGAAAATATTTTTGACATAAACTTGACCCTTCATTGTACTCGTGAGAAAAATTCCACAAAAAGAAAATCGCCCTTTGACCTCTTTTCAAAAAAGACAATTTCTTTTGGCCAAAATAATGTGAATAGTGACCTATAATAGCAAATAAATTTGGCCTTTTTCGCTGTGAAGTGAACGTTGGTTTTTTTTCGTGAAAAACTATATACTAATGCAAGAGTAAGTCAAGTTTATTCTAAAAATAGTTCTTACATATTTTGAATTTTTATTTAATTATTAAAAAATATCCCCATATAGGTTTATCTACAACCGGGAACCAAAGTTTATTTCCCTCCAACGTTGTGCTAATTAGTTCCGTAATTTCATCAAATTGTTCTGCTTTAACAGATGTCATGACTGTTAAATTTTTAATACCCGTATCAATATCACTAGATCCACCATAAAGTTAATAATTTTTAACAGAAATTTGCTCATATCTATACCAATATAAAAAGACCCAAAAGGGTAGATCCAAACCATCTCGACCGTCAAATCATATTATCTAGTGGTTCAAATCGCTCCAATGTTGAGCATCAAACACGTTTAACGCTCTAATTACTCATCACTGACATTGATTATAAACACGTTTTGACTCAACGCTATTCCATGAAATCTGCCATGTAATTAATAGCCTACCATTTCCACGGGAAAAGTAATTGATATCTTAGCAAATACCAATGTGCAACAGATATATCTTACCTAATATAACATGCAACTAATATCCTATCTAATATAAACGTGCATTGCACGTACATTATTATACTAGTTTAACAAAAGTAATCCAGACAGTGAAGAGAAAAGTGCACTGTCAAGGAAAAAAAAACGGGAAGCGTGGCCTCCTCCCGGGCTGGGCCCGTCCGGCACGGCCTTTTGCCTCCCTTCCTTACCCACCTACGTGTTTCTTTCTTAAGCCCCAAGAAGAAAAGGAAGAAGAGGCAGACACGCTCACGGCCACCGCGCGGCCGCCGTCGACACATAAAACCCACCCGCCGGACCGACCGACCGCGGCGCACACCACCAAGACGGCAGCGGCGCTCCCCACCTTCCCCAGTCTACTTCCTCGTTTCCGTCCAGGCAAGTAACCTCTCCTCTCTTCTCCGGCTTCGATCCCCGCATGCATCTCTGTTTAGTCGCCGCGGTTGGGCGTCCGGGCGGGCTCTGCAAAAAGCGGGCGTGAATCCCCGGTTGATTTAGGCCTTCGAGTATCTTCGTGGTTATCTCTGCTCATTCGACTAGCGGAGCAAGATTTGCTCCATGGTTTAGGCCTTCAGGCGGGCGGTTTCGGAAAAGAAATTCAGATAGCCGATTTCTCATACTGTAGGAGTAGTTACCATCAAGATCTGGAATTTAATCCGGAGGTTTGACACTCGCACCTTGGTACATGAGATCTTGTTATTATCTCATCTCCCTGTTTACTTACATCCTATTGCTGCACCAAAATGATCAGATAAAATTTGCGGGAAATATTATCAGTTTTTGCTCGTCAGTAAGTTCAGAGGAACACTGCAGTGTTTCAATATCCGCTTGTCCTGTTATCTACTGGATTGTAATAGAAGAACAACATAATTTTTGGTTATTACCGTTGTAATGTACAGATATATTGTTGTGATCAACGGAGACTGAAGTGAATTTTCTCTTTTCCCCGCCCCTCTTCTTTGCAGATCATACCCGAGCTCCTGCTGCTGAAATGGGTAGCACGGAAGCCCCAACGCCCGTGCAGGCGCCTGTGTGCTCCATTGTGAACGAAGGCTCAGCAGCTCCAGCTGCTTGCTCCATTGTGAACGAAGCCCCAGCTCCTGCCACTGACCCAAAGCCGAAGAAGAAGATATGCTGCGCTTGCCCTGACACCAAGAGGCTGAGAGATGAGTGCATCGTCGAATACGGGGAGTCTGCGTGCACCAAGTGGATCGAGGCTCACAAGCAATGCCTCCGTGCCGAGGGCTTCAAGGTCTGATTCTTCTCAAGCTAGTCCCCTGATCATGGATGTTGCAGAAGATGCTATTTGAGATTCAGTTAGAGGAGTTGTCTTGTTTTTCAATTCTGTGCCTGTATGGTTTAATGGTTAGCGAGCTTGATACCTGTTTCCATGGGAAATAAATTACTGATGACTGTGACTTTATGGGTTACTATATGAGAAATTTTCTTGGTGTTCATATTTTTTGCCCATCTCTGCTTTGTTTGGCATGGAAGATACAATATTCTTGATATGGAAATTTCACAGTGAAAACTGACAAGACAACATCAAGAATATAGCCTTCAAGTTTATTTGCTCGTTGCTGCAAATGCCCATGGTTTCCATGGCATAATCACCCTTATTCTCTTCTCATCCTTTTCCTCAGCACCAAATCAATCACTCCTCGCCTATGAACTGGAGTAGTAGTTATTTTCTACTACTTCTGAGCACTCTACATCACTCTCTCCATCCATCTTACAACAGTTTTAAGACTTTTAGCTAGGCATCACGGTGCAGAGCTTGAGGATGACCCTGTAGGTGCCGCCGGAGATCATGGAGTGCGTCCACCAGTAGGTCACCGTGCCGATGTTGTCGTGGTAGTTGTCGGTCACCGTCTTCCCCACCTGAGTAGTACATCATCACAATCCAGAGAGACATAAAAGTTGTCATGAGAATACGATCCATCCACTGTGGAATGCTGCAGCAGAGCTTTTGAGTGTGGTGCTCACAAGGATTCCCTCCAGGTTGAAGAAGGGATTCGGTGAACCTTGTTGTACTCGACGATCTTCCTTGCCAACTGGGGCACGTAGTGGCCTGGAGATAAAAAGGAAGTGAATGGAAGTTACTTGCCAGGTGACACTGATAATACTTCCTGTCATTGTGCTACTGTGACGGTAATCATAGATTTTCTTCTTCTGGCGCTCTGCTCTGAAAGCCAGAACAATGGAAGGAAAGCTACCATACTGGGTTCCCAATGCTACACACGCTTTCTCCGGCAATGTAGAAGCCCCGGTGCCGGTCCTGTGGGAACCGTGACATCCAGCTGGTCAAGAACTGCAGCGAGTCTTGAGCTGCATCACATCCAGAGGCACATAAAAAATATTAGATTTCAACAATCAAAATCTTACATGACCCAAACTTGTTATATGATGGAGGATTACCGGTCCTCTCGTCGCCGGAGGTCTTGAGATCGGAGGAGGTGTTGAAGTAGGAGAAGCCCACTCCAGCCGGCGGCGACTCAAGGAAGAGAAGGTTTGCCTCTGCATGCAACAACAAAATTCAGTCAGTCACTTGTGCTGAAAAATACTTCTGTATAGGAAAAAAATAACAGCAGCAGTGGTAACTGGTAACTGAGGCTGGTGGCCTGCTCACCTCTGTTCCAACTTGTTGAGGTAGAGCCCCATCCCGTTGGGCTTGATCCGGAACGGCCCGATCTCGTTGGACGCAAATAAAATAAAATAAACTGTACTATGTTTGCACTCCCATTTGAAGATGCATTCGTCTTCTGCTGCATGGAAGTTGATGATGCAGCAAATGAAATGTGCACATCATCCAAGCAAAACCATACCAATGTAGGAGTAGTTCACAGAGCATGAAGGCAAAAGATATACCAACTTTTATGGTGACGTAGAGTCAATGCTGCGTTTGCCGCTGCGGAGAGCCGCCGTCAGGCCTGATTTTGTGTCCTGAAAGCAATAGATATTTCACAACTTTCTTTGCGAAAGCATGCAGAGAAGATATAAATAAACAGGAAAACACTAGCTTGTACTTTGGCTTTATAGTTTGTATAAATATAAGTCCTTAGTCCAACTACTGATCATGATCCAACTTCTACTGAATTTTCCTCACAATTATTCAAAACTCGCAATAAGCTACTGTATTTCATATAACTCAGTATCTTCTTTGCCAAATAATCACATGCAGAGAAGATAGTACTTTGCCTGAAAATCACGATCACAACTTCTACTCTACCCCAGAATAATTCTGTATCTTCTTACACTAGCAGTAGCAGATTTACAACCATGGATGGATCAAGTGTTCAGCATGAAGGCTGTGAACTTGATCAGCCATTGATCAAGTATTCAGTATGGAGTGCAAATGCTTTCTGCCTTTCCAGATCAATTTTAAACACACTATTGTTGATCCACTGCTCAATTTCACAGGACGAGTAAAGAAGTGAATGATTTCACTGATCCACACTGTTGCTTTCTTTTGTTTTGCCTGTCAGTGCTGAATTTTCACAGGACGAGTAATTTTGTTATTGAATTTTGGCACTGGTCTGCACCAAACTCTGGTAGATACTGGTCTGGAGTTGCCGAACATTTTTGTTACTGAACTTTGACATTGGTCTGGTAGATACTGTAATGTGTTAATCTATTAATCTGAATTTTGTTACTGATGATGACAGAAAATTTGTGCACCGTATTTCGTTAATCTGGACAGCTCAGTAGTTATTGGATTCAGTTAACCAAAGTTTAGTTCTTGTTGGCGCAAGTGCAAAAGTTACTGTCAAGATGCAAGCATTTTTCTTATTGGTGCAAAAATTACTGTCAAGATGCATATCCTGTTGCTCCTCGGAATGAGCTGCTCTGTTCTCAACTCAACTCATTTTCACAAGCATGCAGAGAAGATATAAATAAACAGGAAAACAGGAGTAGTTTGTATAGATAGAAGTCCTGAGTCCAACTTGTACTGAATTTTCCTCACAATTATTCAAAACTCACAGTAAGCTACTGTATTTCATATAAATCACTATCTTCTTTGCCAAATAATCACATGCAGAGAAGATGGCACCTTGCCAGAAAATCGCAATGATAACCTCTACTCCACCCCAGAATAATTCTGTATCTTCATACACTACTCTAGCAGTAGCAGATTTACAACCATGGATGGATCAAGTGTTCCCTACGAAGGCTGTGAACTTGACCAACCATTGATCAAGTGTTCAGTATGGAGTACAAATGCTTTCTGCCTCTCCGGATCAATTTTAAACACACTATTGTTGATCCTAGCGGCCATGGAGGTGGGCCGGGTCATGTGGCGAGTAGTTAGCTTGTGAGATTATGGGTGGAGTTCGGGTTATGTAACTATTGTAACCGCCAACGTGGAGGTGCTTCTTTCCCCCATTCTCCTCTTTAATGTATAGTACACACAGTCGTGCGTATTCGAGAATAAAAATTTGTTGATCCACTGCTCAATTTCACAGGAGTAAAGAAGTGAATGATTTCACTGATCCACACTATTGCTTTCTTTTGTTTTGCCTGTCACTGCTGATCCACACTGTTGTTTCTGCCTTTTCTTTGTTTCTTGCTCAATTGAAACTAATTTCACATCAATGGTCCCGCGAGCTGCGCCCGGAAGTGCGCGGGGAAGGTTGAGGCCCGACGGCGGCCGCGCTTGGGAAAGCTGCCGATGGTGACGACGGGAAGGAGGAAGGTGGAGACGGGGTGGTTAGTACCAGAATTAATTCTATGAGGGGGACGATTGGTTTCAGTCAGACGGTTGCGTACGTATCCGTATGCGTGTGGGGGTCGGGTCTGTAACCGATTCGGGCAGGCAATGTAACCCAAAACCAATCGAAAAAGCCTCCAGATCCGATTCCATTCAGGAGACCCCCCTTGCTTATGTTGGGAAACCGGGGCCACCATGATGGTGGCGGCGCGCCTCGTACGGGGTAGCCCCTCCCGTTTCCCCACTTTACGTTAAGTTTTACTTATCGCACCATCTAAATTCCCTATATAAAGTAACGGCGAGACATCATCAGAATACTCGATCATTGATTAATAAAGCTGGTCTCCTCATATCTCTCTCGTCATTTACTTTCGCATGACGACTACTTGCTTACGACGTCATCCCCGCTCCGCAACCTTGGACCGGACTCACGGCAGGAGTTGCGGAACACGTTATCAAGACAATTCGCTCCATCAACTCTCCGTCAAGCTCGCTTAAGCCTCGTGATCACGCAGTTTTCGTCGATCCCGCGGAGGTATAAGATCCGATTCCCACTCTTTGCAAAAATGGATTCCTCTCGTTACTACGATTCCGTTTTTGCGATTAGTTTATTTTTCGGATAAACTTACCTATGATGTGGATTTCTCTCCCAAAAACTAAGCGGACGAATACGTCGCCGACCAATGTCGATGTTTTTGGATCACGAGAGACTTGTTGACTCCACTATACGGGAGTCGGTACAGATCGTGATCCAGATGATCACGCACCGCCAAGAACGCATCCGGCTGTGCCACGCTACCGCCAATGTTCCCGATGAACACGACGATGTTTTGAGATCCCGACGCCGTCGCCGTCCCCAAGCAAAGATGGCCATACCGTGCCGATGCGTTCGTGCGCCCGCTGGCCCTGCTGGTCCGGCCGCCACCTCCGCGGCGCTGCGGAGGTAGCCGCGCTTTACCGGCCGGCCGCTTGGCACTTATCGCCGCCGCCGCTGCGGGTCAGCAGCTCGCCGCCGCTGCGCATCGACGCGCGCGCTGCGGGTCAGTGGCTGCTACGTCACCGTGCCGTATGGTTGCGTTTTTGCCGCTGCTACCGAATCAAGGCTGCGGGTTGCAGCTGCGGGTTGCGCTACGCCGCCGCGCCATGGTTGCAGGTTTGCCAAGGCCATTGCCGCTGCGGGCTTGCAGTCCGTGCCGCACGCCGCTTCGCCGGGCCGCTGTACACACTGCGGCAAGACGGGTTCGTTGAGGTTGCCGCCGCCGGGCGCTTAGGAAACCCTAGCGACTCGAAATGGGCGAAAGGTGCCGCTGGCCGGGTGATGTGGACCGGCCCCCTTTTTTCCTTTCCTCTAAAAAACAAGCGGGGAGGAGGTGGGGCTGGCCATTCGGGCCGACGGCCCATTTTCGCCTGGCGCCTTTGGACCAGGCCACAGAGCACACGCACGCGCGATTCTTTGCATTTTAGCCCCCGTAGTTTCCAGATTTTACGCGAATCTTTATTCATGCTGTAATATTTCGCGTAGAAGCCCTCGAACTGCCTCTGTTTTCGCTGAAAACACGATTTGGGCTTAAAAATGCCTCGAATTCACTTTTTGGGCTATTTTTCACGCATTTAAATGCGCTTAACATGCTATATTATGTAAACATGTTTTATTGTATGATTTTACTGCTGTAGATTAATTGTTTAGCACTCTTAATCATTTAGTAAGTCATATAATAGCATGTTTTAAATATTGGAACGTCTTTTTATTGAATAAGTTTATCAACATCGCTTTGTGCAAAAGATTACCTGCTGTAATCTCATGATTTTTGCATAAATCGCAGATGGCGGAATTGTCCACAAGGAGTTTCTTGAGTTGGCCTGCATGGGCTGAACTACTGTCATGGTCCTCGGATGCGAGATTTTTCTCGAGGCGTAACCCTCCCGAGGGCGATCGGTAAGGGGCCCGGTGGCCGCCATCGATCCCAAGTTCGAAGCCGAGAATGCGCAGCTCTGCACTTTCTCCGTCATCACCGTCACCTACTCGAAAGATGAGTATATGGTCGAAGCAGTGCTTCGCCTTTGGACCACTCTTAAGCGGCGGTTTGAGCGGGTGAAGTACATCAGAAGCCACGTGCGGAGGCAGAGTGGATCCGTCGAGGTTTGCGGACTTCAAGACGGTTGGGGAGTACAATTCGGCTCTGCACCGGATTTGTACGACTCTTGATTGTGTGGTCTTGAGATTACCGACTCCCGGAAGATTGAGAAAACCCTATCAACTTTCCACCCTGACGCGGTCCAGTCCTCACGGAACTACTGCCAGGGGAACTACACGAGGTATTCAGAGTTGATTGACGTCCTCCAGGTGGCGGAGGCGCAGGATGAGGTTCTTAAAAAGAACTTTGTCGCGCAACCACTTGGGGGGAGTTCTCGCCAGGAGGTGAACGCTCTCAAAGTCCGCAAGCCTCAACAGAAGAAGAGGGCCGCAAGGGCAAGAAGAAGGGCCCTCACCCTCCCGCCCGGCTAATGAGAACAAGCCGGGCAAGGGAGACAATGACCTCGGGACTGCTTCCGTTGTGGCTCGGTGGAGCATTTCTCCCGCCATGTCGCGCACCACCGGAGGTCGTTGAAGCATACAAGGCTCGGAAGGCGCGTGAGACGACCTCGCCTTGGTTCAGGAGGGAGCACCACCGGCGCCCAAAGGCGGCAGCCGTGATGATCGCTACTCCCTGTTGCGCCCATAGAGGCGACCCCGTGGTGCCCATCGCGGCAGCCTTGGCGGTCTCTACCGACGCCCACGCCGCCATGGAGGTTGACCACATGAGTCGCCTCGGCGGGCGCCGCCACTAGACATTGATGCTGCCTCCAAGATGATTTCTAAGGAGGACCAGCTCACTAGTATGGAGATTGCGGCTGAAGTGAATGGCTTCTTCACCGAGTCCACTTAGCATACCTCTTTGGTTGTCATGATTCCGTGATTTGATACAATAAAATTGAATAAATTCGATTTGGTTGTAAGCTCTATGAGAGCATAAACTTATTCTTTACTTTGGCGATTGGATGACATTTATTCATTTATTCCATTATTTATACATGATAGCATGTTATGTTCTGAGATGTGTGCATTTATTTTTAATGTATTTTCTTCCTCATTACATTAATTAGATGTCATAATTTAGAACGCGTGTGGCGCCCGAATGGAGGAAACGTGCCTTGGCGATAGCGCCACCACTCATACCATTTTACGAGAAACTAAGTACTTTGAGTCCATTAAAAAATCTCCGGGAAGTATTATGACAATCGCCGGCTGCGGTTCTCACATAGTTGGCTCCGGACGAGCCACTATTATACTCCCCATGGGAACAACTTTGATCATTAATGATGCATTGTTATATTATACCAGGAGTCGACTCGTACTCTTTTGAGCTTTAGAGACATCCGCGCTAATGGTTTCCATGGTGAGACCGATGATGAACACGGCAAGGAGTGCCTACTCATCACAAAGCGGGATGCCGGTGGTAAACATGTTATCGAAAGGCTTCCTTCGTTTGACACAGGGCTATACTACACTAAGATCGTAGCACCGCCCGTGTACACTACCCTCAAGACCGTCTTTAGAAGCTACGAACTCTTACGCCTGCAGCACGATAGGTTAGGCCACCCCGGACTTAAGATGATGAGAAATATAATTAACAACTCGCATGGCCATAATGTTAACGTGAAGAACTTCCCGAATCCCGATGATTTCGTGTGCTCCGCATGAGCTAAGGGGAAGTTAGTCATTAGGCCATCGCCCCTCAAGGTGAGGGATGAAATCCCCGCATTCTTGGAACGTATCCAAGGGGACATATGCGGTCCAATTCAGCCCCTCACGGGGCCGTTTCGGTACTTCATGGTGCTCATTGATGCTTCCTCTAAATGGTCCAATGTTTGCCTGCTGTCAACACGGAACCATGCCTTTGCAAAATTAATCTCACAGATCATACAAATGAGGAATGATTTCCCGGATTATCGTATAAAGTCTATTCGAATGGACAACGCCGGAGAATTTACTTCAAAGGCGTTCCATGATTATTGCACGACAATGGGAATCAAAGTTGAGCACTCGGTACCACATGTTCATACACAAAATGGACTTGCCGAGGCATTGATTAAAAGAATTAAATTCATTGCCCGACCGCTCCTTCAGGGTTGTAATTTACCAACTACATGTTGGGGCCACGCGGTGTTACACGCGGCTAATCTCATCAACTTTCGACCGTCGGCCTACAACATCCACTCTCTTGTTCAGCTTGCGCAAGGGTCGGCACCAGAAATTTCCCACCTTCGTGGGTTCGGTTGCGGTATATGTACCAATACCACCCCTCGGCGATCGGCGATGGGCCCGCTCCGTAAGTCGGGGATATACGTTGGTTATGAGACTGTGGTCCATAATCAGTATCTGGACCCCATGACGGTGTTGTCACCGCGACTCGTTTTGTTGATTGCATTTTGACGAGGATCTTTTCCCGACTTTAGGGGAGAGAATCAACCCCTTGATGCTAAAAGTCGAGAAATCACGTGGCAAGCCACGGGGATCCACGCTCATGACCCGCGCACTGCTGAGACTGAGAGAGAAGTCCAAAAGATAATAGATTTGCAGTCATTAGCAAATCAACTGCCTAACCACTTTAGTGACTTAAAGACTGTGACAAAATCGCATGTGCACGCGCGCAATGCACCGGAAAGGGTTGAAATACCGAAGAAAAATGATGGTATACCCGCTCCGCCCAAAGGCCTAAAACGACGAGAAATCCGCTTCTCAAATCCCAAGTACTTGGGGACGCCTGACGAAAAAGGATAAGAGAGATTTATCGCAGCCTGTCGCCAAAGTACCCCAAATTGAAACGGGGAGCCAGTCGAGACCTGGCACAAGTACGGAAAATTCAGTGCACGAAATTCCGGACTTAAACTTTCCCATAGGGGAAACACCCAGCGGAGATGTGAGCGCACACATCGGCGCGGGAAATCTAAAGGACCTTGCTCCCATAATGGGAAATTTGGTAGAGCAAGTGTTTGCGCCGGATGCGCTCCATGACGAAATGGCCATAAATTATATTTATACAGGGGAGTCCCTGAACCGAGCAACGGTATTGTCGACATTAACTTTGCTACAAAAATTGCCTCAGTCATAGATCTTGACCCTGAGCCTAACACGCTCGCTGATTGCAAGAAAAGGTCGGATTGGAAAGATTGGCAACAGGCAATTACTGCCGAATTATTATCTCTCAACGAAAGGAAGGTGTTCAGACCAGTTTGTCGAACTCCTCCCCACATTCGCTGTTGGCCATAGGTGGGTTTTTGTTCGAAGAGAGATGAAAATAATAAGGTAGTACGGCATAAAGCAAGGCTCGTCGCTCAAGGGTTCACTCAACGACCAGTGTGTCGATTTTGAGGAGACTTATTCCCGGTCATGGATGGAGTTACCTTTAGATACTTGATCTCGATGGCAGTAAACATGGGCTTGAAAATGAAACTAATGGATGTTGTCACTTTGCTTACTGTATGGTAACTTGGATTCGAACATATACATGAAGGTTCGGAAAGGTATCCTGTTCCGAACCATGATAGAGCAAACAGGGGTCTATGATGTTCAACTTCAAAAGGCCTTTACGGACTCGCATACTGGTAGAATGTGGTACAATCGCTAAGCGATTTCCTTCATGAGAAGGGCTACACGAGCAATAAAGATTGCCCATGTGTTTTCATCTGGCGATCCCAAGATGGATTCAGTATAATCTCGTGTACGTGGACGATTTAAACATAATCGGTACACCGAGGATATTGAGGAAGCGAGTTCCTACCTGATGTCGGAATTCGAGATGAAGGATTTGGGTAAAACCAAGTTCTGTCTAGGTCTGCAACTTGAACATTCCCCTGATGGGATTCTAGTGCACCAGTCGGCCTACACCCAGAAGGTGTTGGAAAGGTTTGGATTTGATAAGGCATATCCTTCTAAGTGAAGGAAATATGCCCTAGAGGCAATAATAAAGTTATTATTTATTTCCTTATATCATGATAAATGTTTATTATTCATGCTAGAATTGTATTAACCGGAAACATAATACATGTGTGAATACATAGACAAGCAGTGTCACTAGTATGCCTCTACTTTACTAGCTCGTTAAATCAAAGATGGTTATGTTTCCTAACCATAGACATGAGTTGTCATTTGATTAACGGGATCACATCATTAGGAGAATGATGTGATTGACATGACCCATTCCG
The DNA here is from genome assembly GCA_021605145.1 of Aegilops bicornis. Lineage (NCBI taxonomy): Eukaryota > Viridiplantae > Streptophyta > Magnoliopsida > Poales > Poaceae > Aegilops > Aegilops bicornis. The sequence continues at coordinate 644,407,058 of CM038674.1, forward strand.
TTAGCTTAGCACTTGATCGTTTAGTATGTTGCTTATGCTTTCTTCATGACTTATACAAAGTTCCTGCAACTATGAGATTATACAACTCCCGTTTACCGGAGGAACATTTTGTGTGCTACCAAACGTCACAACGTAATTGGGTGATTATAAAGGTGCTCTACAGATGTCTCCAAAAGTATATGTTGAGTTGGCATGAATCAAGATTAGGTTTTGTCACTCCGATTGCTCGGAGAGGTATCTCTGGGCCTTCTCGGTAATACACATCACATAAGCCTTGCAAGCATTGCAACTAATGAGTTAGTTGTAAGATGATGTATTACGGAACGAGTAAAGAGACTTGCCAAGAACGAGATTGAACTAGGTATTGGATACCGACGATCGAATCTCGGGCAAGTAACATACCGATGACAAAGGGAACAACGTATGTTGTTATGCGGTCTCGACCGATAAAGATCTTCGTAGAAAATGTAGGAACCAATATGGGCATCCAGGTCCCGCTTATTGGTTATTGACCGGAGATGTGTCTCGGTCATGTCTACATTGTTCTCGAACCGTAGGGTCCGCGACGCTTAAGGTTTCGATGGCGGTTATATTATGAGTTTGTGTATTTTGATGTACCGAAGGAGTTCGAGTCCCGGATGTGATCATGGACATGACGAGGAGTCTCGAAATGATTGAGACATAAAGATTGATATATTGGACGGCTATATTCGGACACCGGAAAGGTTCCGGAAGTTTCCGGAGAAAGACGGAGTGCCGGAGGGGTTACCGGAACCCCCCGGGGAAGTAATGGGCCTTATTGGGCCAAGAGGGGAGAGAGCGGGCTGCGCCAGGAGGTGGCGCCCCCCCCCCCCCATGGGGAGTCCGAATTGGACAAGGAAGGGGGGCGCGGCCCCCTTCCTCTCCTCTCCTCTCTTTCCTTCCCCTTCCTCCTTCCTAGTTGGACTAGGAAAGGGAGTCCTACTCCCACTAGGAGGAGGACTCCCCCCTCCTGGCGCACCTCCTAGGGCGGCCGGCCCTCCCCTTGCTCCTTTATATACGGGGCAGGGGGCACCCTAGAACACACAAGTTGATCCTTGAGATCGTTCCTTAGCTGTGTGCGGTGCCCCTTCCACCATATTCCACCTCGGTCAAATCGTGGCAGTACTTAGGCGAAGCCTGCGTTGGTAGAACATCAAGATCGCCACCACACCGTTGTCTTGTGGAACTCTCTCTCCCGGAGCTTTGCTGGATCGGAGCCGAGGAGCGCCACCGAACTGTGACGTGTGCCAAGAACTCAGAGGTGCCGGAGTAACGGTGCTTGGATCGGTTGGATCGCGAGGAGAACGTCGACTACTTCCTCTACGTTGTGATTGCTTCCGCTTCGGTCTCACGAGTGCGTAGACAACACTCTCCCCTCTCGTTGCTATGCATCACCATGATCTTGCGTGTGCGTAGGGAAATTTTTGAAATTACTACGTTCCCCAACAAAGTGGCATCCGAGCCTAGGTTTTATGGTTTGATGTTTTGCACGAGTAGAACACAAGTGAGTTGTGGGCGTACTGAGTCATACCGCCTACCAGCATGTCATACTTTGGTTCAGCGGTATTGTGAGATGAAGCGGCCCGGACCGACATTACGCCAGACGCTTACGCGAGACTGGTTTCACCGTTACGAGCACTCGTGCTTAAAGGTGGCTGGCGGGTGTCTGTCTCTCTCACTTTAGTTGAACCGAGTGTGGCTACGCCCGATCCTTGAGAAGGTTAAAACGGAGTCTACTTGACGAAGTATCGTTGTGGTTTTGATGCGTAGGTGAGATTGGTTCTTGCTTAAGCCCGTAGAAGCCACGTAAAATTTGCAACAACAAAGTAGAGGACGTCTAACTTGTTTTTGCAGGGCATGTTGTGATGTGATATGGTCAAGACGTGATGCTATTTTTATTGTATGAGATGATCATGTTTTGTAACCGAGTTATCGCAACTGGCGGGAGCCATATGGTTGTCGCTTTATTGTATGAAATGCAACGCCTGTAATTGCTTTACTTTATCACTAAGCGGTAGCGATAGTCGTAGAAGCAATAGATGGCGTGACGACAACGATGCTACGATGGAGATCAAGGTGTCGCGCGGTGGCGATGGTGATCACGACGGTGCTTGAGATGGAGATCACAAGCACAAGATGATGATGGCCATATCATATCACTTATATTGATTGCATGTGATGTTTATCCTTTATGCATCTTATCTTGCTTTGATTGACGGTAGCATTATAAGATGATCTCTCACTAAAAATTATCAAGAAGTGTTCTCCCTGAGTATGCACCGTTGCTAAAAGTTCGTAGTACCCAGACACCGCGTGATGATCGGGTGTGATAAGTTCTACGTCCATCTACAACGGGTGCAAACCAGTTTTGCACACGCAGAATACTCAGGTTAAACTTGACGAGCCTAGCATATGCAGATATGGCCTCGGAACACGGAGACCGAAAGGTCGATCGTGAATCATATAGTAGATATGATCAACATAGTGATGTTCACCATTGAAAACGACTCCATCTCACGTGATGATCGGTTATGGTTTAGTTGATTTGGATCACGTAATCACTTAGATGACTAGAGAGATATCTGTCTAAGTGGGAGTTATTTAATATGATTAATTAAAACTTAAATTTATCATGAACTTAGTAGCTGATAGTATTTTGCTTGTCTATGTTTACTGTAGATAGATGACTCGTGCTGTTGTTCCGTTGAATTTTAATGCGTTCCTTGAGAAAGCAAAGTTGAAAGATGATGGTAGCAATTACACGGACTGGGTCCGTAACTTGAGGATTATCCTCATTGCTGCATGAAGAATTACGCCCCGGAAGCACCGGCCGGGTGCGAACTGCCGCAGAGCAACGCCGAAGTTGTGAACGTCTGGCAGAGCAAAGTGATGACTACTCTATAGTTCAGTGTGCCATGCTTTACGGCTTAGAACCGGGTCTTCAACGACGTTTTGAACGTCATGGAGCATATGAGATGTTCCAAGAGTTGAAGTTAATATTTCAAGCAAATGCCGGATTGAGAGATATGAAGTCTCCAATAAGTTCTATAGCTGCAAGATGGAGGAGAATAGTTACAAGTGAGCACATACTCAAAATGTCCGGGTATAATAATCACTTAATTCAGCTGGGAGTTAATCTTCCGGATGATAGTGTCATTGATGTAATTCTCCAATCATCGCCACCAAGCTACAAGAGCTTCGTGATGAACTATAATATGCAAGGGATGACTAAGACAATTCTGAGCTCTTCGCAATGCTAAAAGCATGGAGGTAGAAATCAAGAAAAAGCATCAAGTGTTGATGGTCAACAAGACCACTAGTTTCAAGAAAAGGGCAAAGGGAAGAAGAAGGGAAACTTCAAAAGGAACAGCAAGAAAGTTGCTGCTCAAGAGAAGAAACCCAAGTCTGGACCTAAGCTTGAAACTGAGTGTTTTTACTGCAAGCAATCGACACCTTTGGAAGCGGAACTGCCCCAAGTATTTGGCGGATAAGAAGGATGGCAAGGTGAACAAAGGTATATGTGATATACATGTTATTGATGTGTACCTTACTAGAGCTCAGAGTAGCACTGGTATTTGATATCGGTTCTGTTGCTAATATTTGCAACTCGAAGCAGGGACTACGGAATAGACGAGCACCGCAAAGGACGAGGTGACGATGCGCGTGGGAAACGGTTCCAAAGTCAATGTGATCGCGGTCGGCACGCTACCTCTACATCTACCTTCGGGATTAGTTTTAGACCTAAATAATTGTTATTTGGTGCCGCGTTGAGCATGAACATTATATCTGGATCTTGTTTGATGCGAGACGGTTATTCATTTAAATCAGAGAATAATGGTTGTTCTATTTATATGAGTAATATCTTTTATGGTCATGCACCGTTGAAGAATGGTCTATTCTTGTTGAATCTCGATAGTAGTGATACACATATTCATAATGTCGAAGCCAAAAGATGCAGAGTTGATAATGATAGTGCAACTTATTTGTGGCAATCGCCGTTTAGGTCATATCGGTGTAAACGCATGAAGAAACTCCATACAGATGGACTTTTGGAATCACTTGATTATGAATCACTTGGTACTTGGCGAACCGTGCCTCATGGGCAAGATGACTAAAACACCGTTCTCCGGTTGTATGGAGAGAGCATCGATTTATTGGAAATCATACATACAGATGTATGTGGTCCGATGAATGTTGAAGCTCGTGGCGGATATCGTTATTTTCTCACCTTCACAGATGATTTAAGCAGATACGGGTATATCTACTTGATGAAACATAAATCTGAAACATTTGAAAAGTTCAAAGAATTTCAGAGTGAAGTTGAAAATCATCGTAACAAGAAAATAAAGTTTCTACGATCTGATCGTGGAGGAGAATATTTGAGTTACGAAGTTTGGTCTACATTTGAAGCAATGCGGAATAGTTTACGCAACTCACGCCACCGGGAACACCACAGCGTAATGGTGTGTCCGAACGTCAGAATCGTACTTTACTAGATATGGTGCGATCTATGATGTCTATTTCCAATTTACCGCTATCGCTTTTGGGGTTATGCTTTAGAGACGGCCGCATTCACGTTAAATAGGACACCGTCAAAATCCGTTGAGACGACACCTTATGAACTATGGTTTAGCAAGAAACCAAAGTTGTCGTTTCTGAAAGTTTGGGGTTGCGATGCTTACGTGAAAAAACTTCAACCTGATAAGCTTGAACCCAAATCGGAAAAATGTGTCTTCATAGCATACCCAAAGGAGACAATTGGGTATACCTTCTATCACAGATCCGAAGGCAAGACATTCGTTGCTAAGAATGGATCCTTTCTAGAGAAGGAGTTTCTCTCGAAAGAAGTGAGTGGGAGGAAAGTGGAACTTGATGAGGTAATAGTACCAGCTCCCTTATTGGAAAGTAGTTCATCACGTAAATCGGTTTCGTGACACCTACACCGATTAGCGAGGAAGATAATGATAATGATCATGAAACTTCAGATCAAGTTATCACCGAATCAGTAGATCAACCAGAATAAAATCCGCACTGAGTGGTACGGTAATCCTATTACGGAAGTCATGATACTAGATCATGGTGAACCTACGAACTATGAAGAAGCGATGGTGAGCCCAGATTCCACAAAATGGCTTGAAGCCATGAAATCGAGATGGGATCCATGTATGAGAACAAAGTATGGACTTTGGTTGACTTGCCCGATGATCGGCAAGCCATTGAAAATAAATGGATCTTTAAGAAGAAGACCGACGCTGATGGTAATATAACTATCTATAAAGCTCGACTTGTTGCGAAAGGTTTTCGACAAGTTCAAGGGGTTGACTACGATGAGACTTTCTCACCCGTAGCGATGCTTAAGTCTGTCCGAATCATGTTAGCAATTGCCGCATTTTATGATTATGAAATTTGGCAAATGGATGTAAAAACTGCATTCTTGAATGGATTTCTAGAAGAAGAGTTGTATATGATGCAACCAGAAGGTTTTGTTGATCCAAAAGGCGCTAACAAAGTGTGCAAGCTCCAGCGATCAATTTATGGTGCAGTGCAAGCCTCTCGGAGTTGGAATAAACGCTTTGATAGTGTGATCAAAGCAAATGGTTTTATCTGAGACTTTTGGAGAAGCTTTGTATTTACAAGAAAGTGAGTGGGAGCTCTGTAGCATTTCTAATATTATATGTGGACGATATATTGTTAATTGGAAATGATATAGAATTTCTGGATAGCATAAAAGGATACTTGAATAAAAGTTTTTCAATGAAAGACCTCGGTGAAGCTGCTTACATATTGGGCATCAAGATCTATAGAGATAGATCAAGACGCTTAATTGGACTTTCACAAAGCACATACCTTGATAAAGTTTTGAAAAAGTTCAAAATGGATCAGGCAAAGAAAGGAATTTTACCTGTGTTACAAGGTATGAAATTGAGTCAGACTCAATGCCCGACCACAGCAGAAGATAGAGAGAAAATGAAAAATGTTCCCTATGCTTCAGCCATAGGCTCTATCATGTATGCAATGCTGTGTACTGCACTGACGTATGCTTAGCAATAAGCTTGGCAGGAAGGTACCAAAGTAATCCAGGAGTGGATCATCGGACAGCGGTCAAGAACATCCCGAAATACGAAAAGGACTAAGGATATGTTTCTCGTATATGGAGGTGACAAAGAGCTAATCGTAAATGGTTACGTCGATGCAAGCTTTGACACTGATCCGGACGATTCTAAATCGCAAACCGTATACGTATTTTTATTAAACGGTGGAGCTGTCAGTTGGTGCAGTTCTAAACAAAGCGTCGTGGCGGGATCTACATGTGAAGCGGAGTATATAGCTGCTTCGGAAGCAGCAAATGAAGGAGTGCGGATGAAAGAGTTAATTTCCGATCTAGGTGTCATACCTAGTGCATCGGGACCAATGAAGATCTTCGTGACAATACTGGTGCAATTGCCTTGGCAAAGGAATCCAGATTTCACAAGAGGACCAAGCATATCAAGAGACGCTTCAATTCCATTCGGGACCAAGTCCAAGTGGGAGACATAGAGATTTGCAAGATACATACGGATCTGAATGTTGCAGACCCATTGACTAAGCCTCTTCCACGAGCAAAAAATGATCAGCACCAAGACTCCATGGGTGTTAGAATCATTCTTGTATAAACTAGATTATTGACTCTAGTGCAAGTGGGAGACTGAAGGAAATATGCCCTAGAGGCAATAATAAAGTTATTATTTATTTCCTTATATCATGATAAATGTTTATTATTCATGCTAGAATTGTATTAACCGGAAACATAATACATGTGTGAATACATAGACAAACAGAGTGTCACTAGTATGCCTCTACTTTACTAGCTCGTTAAATCAAAGATGGTTATGTTTCCTAACCATAGACATGAGTTGTCATTTGATTAACGGGATCACATCATTAGGAGAATGATGTGATTGACATGACCCATTCCGTTAGCTTAGCACTTGATCGCTTTAGTATGTTGCTTATGCTTTCTTCATGACTTATACAAAGTTCCTGCAACTATGAGATTATACAACTCCTGCCACCGGAGGAACATTTTGTGTGCTACCAAACGTCACAACGAATCGGGTGATTATAAAGGTGCTCTACAGATGTCTCCAAAAGTATATGTTGAGTTGGCATGAATCAAGATTAGGTTTTGTCACTCCGATTGTGGGAGAGGTATCTCTGGCCTTCTCGGTAATACACATCACATAAGCCTTGCAAGCATTGCAACTAATGAGTTAGTTGTGAGATGATGTATTACGGAACGAGTAAAGAGACTTGCCAAGAACGAGATTGAACTAGGTATTGGATACCAACGATCGAATCTCGGGCAAGTAACATACCGATGACAAAGGGAACAACGTATGTTGTTATGCGGTCCGACCGATAAAGATCTTCAGAGAAAAGTAGGAACCAATATGGGCATCCAGGTCCCGCTTATTGGTTATTGACCGAGATGTGTCTCTGTCATTTCTACTTTTTTCTCGAAAATTAGGGTCCGCAATCTTAAGGTTTCTATGAAGGTTATATTTTTAGTTTGTGTATTTTGATGTACCGAAGGAGTTCGTAGTCCCGGATGTGTTCATTGACTTGACGAGGAGTCTCGAAATGATCGAGACATAAAGATTGATATATTGGACGGCTATATTCGGACACCGGAAAGGTTCCGGAGAAAGACGGAGTGCCGGAGGGGTTACCGGAACCCCCCGGGGAAGTAATGGGCCTTATTGGGCCAAGAGGGGAGAGAGAGGGCTGCGCCAGGAGGTGGCGCCCCCCCCCATGGGGAGTCCGAATTGGACAAGGAGGGGGGGCGCGGCCCCCCTTTCCCTCTCCCTCTCCCTCTCTTTCCTTCCCCCTTCCTCCTTCCTAGTTGGACTAGGAAAGGGGAGTCCTACTCCCACTAGGAGGAGGACTCCCTCCCTTGGCGCACCTCATAGGGCCGGCCGGCCCTCCCCTTGCTCCTTTATATACGGGGCAGGGGGGCACCCTAGAACACACAAGTTGATCCTTGAGATCGTTCCTTAGCCGTGTGCGGTGCCCCTTCCACCATATTCCACCTCGGTCAAATCGTAGCAGTGCTTAGGCGAAGCCTGCGTTGGTAGAACATCAAGATCGTCACCACACCGTCGTCCGACGGAACTCTCTCTCCGGAGCTTTGCTTTGGATCGGAGCCCGAGGAGCGCCACCGAACTGTACGTGTGCCAAGAACTCGGAGGTGCCGGAGTAACGGTGCTTGGATCGGTTGGATCGCGAGGAGAACGTCGACTACTTCCTCTACGTTGTGATTGCTTCCGCTTCGGTCTACGAGGGTACGTAGACAACACTCTCCCCTCTCGTTGCTATGCATCACCATGATCTTGCGTGTGCGTAGGAAATTTTTTGAAATTACTACGTTCCCCAACACTAAGACCCCGATGGTCGGGAGGTCTTTACAGCCAGACCAGGACCTGTTCAGGCCAAAGGAAGAGGGGGAGGAAACTCTGGGACCAGAGGTTCCTTACCTGAGTGCAGTTGGAGCACTCATGTATCTCGCAAACTGTACACGGCCAGACATTGCGTTAAATGCTGCCGGTTTGCTTGCGAGGTACAGTTCTGAACCTACCAAAAGACATTGGAAAGGTGTCAAGGACGTCTTCCGTTACCTGCAAGGGACCAAAGATCTTGGCCTGTTTTATAAAAGGAACCAAGACCTATCTATTGTAGGCTATGCCGATGCTGGGTACCTATCGGACCCGCATGATTGCAAATCGCAGACTGGATATGTTTTCCTTTGTGGTGGAACTGCGTTTTCCTGGAAATCGTCTAAGCAAACACTTGTGTCGACTTCCACGAACCACTCGGAAATCATGGCACTATTCGAAGCGTCAAAAGAGTGTGTATCGCTTCGGCGGATGATCGGCCACATTCAGCAGACATGTGGACTGAACACCGTACAAACCCCTACCATTATCTATGAAGATAATGCTGCTTGTGTTGCACAAGTCCAGATGGGTTATGTGAAGAGTAACCTCACTAAGCATATTAGTCCCAAGTTCTTCTATGCACATGAGCTGCAGCAGTTGAATGAGGTGAAAGTTTTGCATACTAAGTCTTGTGACAATCTTGCTGATATGTTCACTAAATCATTACCGGCATCAACCTTAGAGAGGTGTGTGCGTGGAATCGGTATGATGAGACTTAGAGAGATGCAAGGTTCAGGGGGAGAAACTTCACAAACTCGTCGCTAAAATCTCAATCCCGATGATCGAGTACTCAACTTGATGGTTGAGTGGATTGTACTCTTTTTCCCTTAAGTGAGTTTTCCTGATGTTTCTCACACGAGGTTTTTGACGAGACAATTCATGCAATACAACAACGTATACTATGTGCTCTTTCTCCATATTTTTCCCACTGGGTTTTTCGGAGTTTTGAGGCATGGATATACGGATAATTAACCCAGGGGGAGTGTTGGGAAACCGGGGCCACCACGATGGTGGTGGCGCGCCTCGTGCGTATCGCATGGGGTAGCCCCTCCCGTTTCCCCCACTTTACGTTAAGTGGGTACTTATCCCTAGACCACCTAGTCCCTATATAAAGCAACGAGGAGACATCATTGTAACACTTGATCATTGATTAATAAAACTGGTCTCCTTATATCTCTCTGTGTCATTTACTTTCGCGTGTACGACTACTTCGTCTACGACGCTCGCTCCCGCTCCGCAACCTTGGACCGGACTCGCCGGCAGGAATTGCGGAACAGCTTATACTAGCACTTATAAGTAGGAATCAAACTGATCCCAAACAAACAAACCCTCTCACCTGCCCGCCGCCCCGCCGCCGGCTTTTTGTCTACTCGATCAACGGAAGGAAACGCATCCATCGAGCGCGGAGTAAGATCGACAGATCAGCAGGCGAATCGACGAACACGCAGATGAAGAGCTCGGCGCTGATGAGTCCGGGTGAAATCGAAGAGGAGATGGCGTACGAGGCAGAGACATTCGCTTCACATGTTAGTGTTTGGGAATCCGCCTGGAGCAAAACCTGCGGCTACTTCACGGACACCAGTGAGTAACACACCAATCCACCGATCAATTTTGTTTAATTATAATCGGTTTTGCTGATCGCCTGGTGCTTGAAAACTCTTCGCTTGGTTCCAAATTACGACAAGAGCACTGCCTTGACCCTAGGGATGATAATGGGACAATTCCATATGGGGATCCGTAGAACATTTTCGCTCCAATCTATCCCCCCATCATCCCATAAACATATATTCCCTCCGTCCCATGTCAAAAACGCTTTTACATTATGAGACAGAGAGAGTACTATATAATATGGTGGACCAAAATAATCAACATATATACGCTTTGAATCAAACATGTCATTGTCTTTTTCATGCTACTACTGAACTTTGTTCCCTTTACTCCAAACTTCGGGCGGCGGGGAATGGATTCTTGTTTATTTTGCTGGTTATCGAGTGGTAGTTCATGTTCATGTCAGCTCATGGCCGTTAATTAGAACATTCTAACACGTGGTTAACCTTTTTTACAGCGTCGCTGCGTTCCATGCAATTTACGCACTATGTACCTGGACGCATCTCAGACAATCGTGCTGGGTCTACTCCGGAAACCTTGCAGGTTTTCTCCATCAAACTCGCTGAAATAGCTGGGGGTCTCGCCTGGCCATTGTCCGTGTATGGTATGATTGCTGTTCGGGACATCACGGATCATAACCGTAACCTTCTCTTCTCTTGCGATAGGAGCGAAGCCCAAGAACTCAAGCAAGATGTGCGTACCATCTTAGTTTTTTCTTCCTTTTATTTTGGAGATATTTGTTGGTTAATGGGGTTTTCTATGATGTTTGCAGGATTCTTTTTTGCGCTTAATTGGGCCATTACGTACAATTGTGTTAACGGACATAGTTGACATTGAAATCCAACTGAAAGTGAAAGGTCCAACAATGTCTCAAGATAAAGCATTGATCAGCTATGTCGCCAATTATAGTGGAGGAGGTCTTCGCGTATCGACCCTTTGCATTGATAATTGTTTGTGTACACTGGAGTTATGCTTGCAGCGTGTCAAACGAACAGTCCAGGCTACCATCTTGAGTGTCAAAGTTGTCAAGTATGGTTCATGGCCGTTTGAATATGGTGGCCGAGTTGCTTGCTCCTCAGCTTCACGGGAAACGGTGGTCACTGATAGTGGAGTCACTTGTGCTATTAATCCCTCATCTAGCCAAATTGTAATGCTTGAATCAAAAGATGGAGCAATGCTGAAAGGTCTTAATGGTCACATATACCTGCCGAGGCAAGTTGTCTCTGTAGAAATTGAAGGAGTGTTGGACATTGCCATAGAAGCCTACACAAAATCTGGTGATATCGGTGCACAGGGTCGTATTTGTTTCGCGCCCCAGGTTTGCAACATAAGCCAGGATAAATTTGCCATTGCTGATGTTGAGGTGATGATTACGATTGCTTGGTCCCTTGTCCCTACAAGCAAAAGGGAAATTGTGGCACAACGACAGTTTGTCTAAAACTGATAGCTAGGAGGTTGTGGCGTGGAACACTGAAAAGACAAGGCAACACCAACCAAACCTTTGCGCATGTTAGAGTATATATACTGTGTATATACCGTACAACGCATGTATATGGTCAACCGTTGTATGTGTGAGTGCGTGTGATCGTGGCACACGATCTGTGTGTAGTGGCGCATGATCCCCTCGGCCGATGCCCCATGTAACTTGTATATTAACCCCAGCCGATGAGCTAATGGATGTGCGTTGATTCCATATTCCTCCCTCCTCAAACATGGTATCAGATACCCTGACCAGATCAATTCCTTTGCTTCGGTCGCCGATCCTTCTTCCGCTGCTATGGGCGACGCCCCTGACTCCTCACCCCTCCTGTGAACGACGGCTCTACCCCCCTGCTGCCGCTCCGCCACCGCTGCCTGCTCTCCTGCCCACTGGCCCGGCCGCTGTCGCGCCACTAACTTTCGGCATTTTAACGGCCCTTGCTACATTTGAGCCCATTTCTAGTCCGAAGTGACTTTTGACCTCTTAACAGCCCGGGGTCTTCGTGGAAAATTTTCAGCCAACCGGACAATCGGCATGTTAAAGGCCCGTGGAATAATTGGCCCCATTTATGGCCTGAATTTGCATCCGGCTTGCTAACAACCTATTATGTAATTGGGCCAACCAAGGCCCGAAATATATTTTGGCCTGTTAACGGTCCGTCATGTAATTGGGCCCATCATAGCACTAGTAGAAAAGGGGCCAATGGTCCAGGCCGATCTAGCCCATTAGTCCCGGTTCAACCCAGAACAGGGACTAATGGGGGCATTGGACCTGGTTCGTGAGCCCCGGGGGCCGGCCGGGCCACGTGGGCCATTGGTCCCGGTTGGTGGGACGAACCGGGACCAATGGCCCTCGCTCTTGGCCCACCACCATTTGTCCCGGTTGGTGGCTTGAACCGGGACCAAAGGCTGCCCATTAGTCCCGGTTCATGCCACCAACCGGGACTAAAGGGTTGGTCCTTGTTGCGGCCAGAGTTTAGTCCCACCTCGCCAACCGAAGGGGAATCAGATCGGTTTATAAGCCCCTCCCTCTGCCATGTTGAGCTCCTCTCAAAATGAAAATAGATGCCCTTATAGAGGGAATTTAACCTAAATTCATACTGAATTTCTCTGAAGTTAGTAGAAATTTATTATGAATTTATGTTGAATTTTCTCTATAAGCGCATCTATGCTCATTTCTGAATAGTTTTTTATATAGTTTTTTTCTTTTCTGCTATATTTATTTTTTTCTTTTTATTTCTGTGTTGTAGTAAGTCATTAAAAATAAGCATCTATGCTCACTTTTTAGTAAAGTTAATCACAACTATTTTTTCTTCTATTTATTTCTGAATTGTAATAAGTCATTAAAAATAAGCATCTATGCTCATTTTTAGTAAAGTTAATCACAACTATTTTTTCTTCTATTTATTTCTGAATAGTTTTTATATAGTTTTTTTCTTTTCTGCTATATTTATTTTTTATTTTTATTTTTGAGTTGTAATAAGTCATTAAAAATAAGCATCTATGCTCATTTTTAGTAAAGTTAATCACAACTATTTTTTCGTCTATTTATTTCTGAGTAGTTTTTTATCTAGTTTTTTCTTTTCTGCTATATTTATTTTTTTCTATTTATTTCTGAGTTGTAATAAGTCATTAAAAATAAAAAAGATTTTAGTAAAGTTAATCACAACTATTTTTTCTTCTATTTATTTCTGAGTAGTTTTTTATATAGTTTTTTCGGCACCTTCCCACCATGCGATAATTTACCGTATGCTAATGGGACGAACCACGTTGACTAGATACCACGTGGTAAATCACTCAGGCCAAGTCCTTCATGGCTAGTTCTTCATGGCTAGATACTTCACGAGCCCGAAGTAACTGCTCGGAATTGGCTCCGCCGGCCACAGCCGGACAACCAAGTCCTTCATGGCTAGTTCGGAGGCCTATTTATTTCTGAATAGTTTTTTTATAGTTTTTTTCTTTTCTGCTATATTTATTTTTTTCTATTTATTTCTGTGTGGTAATAAGTCATTAAAAATAAAAAAGAGGCGCAATGCTAGTTAATTCGCTTCAAGCCGTTCGGAATAGTGTAAACTGCACTGCACATAGCTCAGTGCAGTCTACCCTATTCCTCAAGGCTTGAAGCGAACCAACGCTTGCAGTGAGCATTGAGCCTCTTCTTCATCGCCTCTGCACTCAGGGCTTATAAACAGCTGAAAGTGCCTCTCGCTGGCGAGGTGGGACTAAAAAACAGCTGCATAAAATAAATAAGTAAAGAAAAAAAGTGCCTCCCATCGGGCCCCCACGGCCCGGATACGACTAGAAACCCACCATGGGCCAGGATTCAGCCCGCAGTGGCCCAAGAGACCATCGTGCAAAGCAGTAGTAAGTAGGCCCGTAAGCCTGCGGTGAGAGGAGCTCGAGAGGGAGGCGGTGGGGCTTATAAACCATGCGCGCCTCTCGGCTAGCGAGGTGGGACTAAACTTTCGTGCCGCACCGTGCGGCCTGCAGCCATTGGTCTCGGTTCGTGGCTCCAACCGGGACCAATGCCCACCCTTTAGTCCCGGTTGGTGGCACCAACCGGGACACTTCTCTCTATTAGCTAGCTAACAACAACCTAATAATAACCCCCAAAACCCCTAAAGCAGCCACTTTTCTAAAAACAAAACATGGACTTTTGGTCCCGGTTGGTGCCACCAACCGGGACCAAAGACCCCCCTGACTGGGCTCGGCGGACCGGCCATGTGGAGGCACATCTGTCCCGGTTCGTGTTTGAACCGGGACTAATGGGTGGAGGTATTTGTAACGACCCATTAGTCCCGGTTCATGAACCGGGACTAAAGGCCCTTACGAACCAGGACTAATAGGTGTTTTTCTACTAGTGTAGGCTAAGGTATATTACGACCTACTGTCGGCTGGTGAATTCTTCGGCACAATTCAGGCCAAATATACTTTTTCAGCCTGTTAAAAACCCATGGTATTTTCTGGCCCAATCAAGGCCCGCGGTTTACTCGGCCTGTTAAAGGGCCGAAACAACTTGGGCCTAACTTTGCGTTTAGGCCCGCTAATGGCCCGCAATGATTGTGGGCCCATGTGAGGACCAGGGGCCTATGCAGTCCATGATGGGCCCGATACTCATTTCGGCCCATATATAGTGAGTTGCGAGCCGCCCTCCTGCTGCCACTGACTCGAAGCAGAAGAACATATGTTGCGCTTGCTCCGACACCAAGAAGCTCAGAGATGAGTGCATCATCGAGTACGGGGAGTCTGCGTGGACCTAGTGGATCGAGGCTCACAAGCGATGCCTTCGTGCTGAGGGGATCAAGGTCTGATTCTTCTGCAGTCCCGTGAGGATGCTGCATTTGATTTCATGAATGTTGCAGAACATGTTATTTGAGATTCAATTACATGAGTTGTCTTGTTTTTCAATACTATTGCTATATGGTTTAATGGTTAGCGAGCTTGATACCTGTTTCCATGGGAAATAAATTACTGATGACCGTGATTTTATGGGTTATATGAGAAGTTTTCTTGGTGGTCATATTGTTTCCCATCTCTGTTTTGTTTGGCATGGAAGATACAATATTCCTGATGTGGAAATTTGATAGTGATAACTGATAACACAGCATCAAGAATAGAGTTGTCATATTTATTTGCTCATTGTTGCAATGCCCATGGTTTCCATGGCATAATGACCCTTATTCTCTTCTCATCCTTTTCCCCAGCACCAAATCGATCACTCGTCACCTATGAACTACTAGTTATTTTCTACTACTTGCAGGCACTCTACATCACTGTCTCCATCCATCTTACACAGATTTCAGACCTTTATCTAGGCATCACGCTGCACGACATCAATTCATGGCAGGCATGAACCTTCAGCATTTGGGCAATGGCTTCCCAGCCAGGAATGACACGAACATCCTGAACGGCCTCCTTGGCTTGAATAATGGCACCTCATGCCCTGCGCCTCTCACCAACTCAAATGTCAACCCTTCATACACCTCAGACCATCCTCCTACCTGCAAATGCAAAGATGTTACAGTGTCACTGCAATATTATTGTTGCATAAAGTCATGTGAATATTACATAACTGGTACTTAGAAACCTGCAAGGATGGGACCGACAGCATCTTGCTGGGAATTAAAGTGCTTGTGGCATGCACCTGGGAATCATTTATGTAGATACTACGTTTCCGAGTTCATGCGCCACTCGACCTCTGAGCAAGGCTTGTCTGAACAACAATTTAAAGTACGTAAACAATATTCACAATTTTATTTTATTACCATCAATTGGGTTGAGTTTCATTCACACACACACACACACACACACACACACACACACACACACACACACACACATATATATATATATATATATATATATATATATATATATATATATATATATATACCCCTTCTTTAGATTAGATCTGGCGGAAGCGGGACGAACTCCTACCAAAATGATCGCATACGAGCAATTCAAGAGGAATTGGCGGAATTCTTTATTGACCACGTCATACCTAAAGACGGAGAATACCATCGGGAATTGCAATGCAATTTTGGTAGATGATGTTAGAGATCCTAAGAGATGTTATATTGTATATATGCATTAACGAGTACTATATGCGAAAACTTGTTGTTCGACCAACAAGCAAGGTGTAAGGGCATATTTATCCCGTAAGTGTTTTGGTGATTGATGACGATACTTTTGTGGACTAATCGTATGCTTTGAGTTTCTCAGATGGTTCATCACTAGGCACGAGACGATTCGGTGCCCCTCGGAGACTATTAAAGACGGTGTCGTCCTACGTTTCTTTTTGGTGGATTTGAGTCGTAGGAGAGTCGTACTATTAAGAGGGGGTTCGGGTCGGAAAGGTTTGGGCGGAATCAACACGTACACTTGTCCCTCCTTTCCCTGCATTTTGGAGCTTCCCTTCGTTATCTTGGTTGTGCGGAAATCTGACGACTACTGCTGTACTTGCGATAGTACCGCAAGTACACGCGGTAGTACCGCTGGGTGTCACGGTAGTACCGCTCCTCTGGAGCGGTAGTACCGCGGCTCCCAGGCCTTGTGCCGCTCCGGTGCGGTAGTAGGGGCGGATGTAATTTTTTACATCCGCGCCCCCCACGGTAGTACCGCTCGTCCAGCGCGGTAGTACCGCGCGGGCCCACGGTAGTACTGCTCCCTAGGAGCCGTAGTACCGTGGCCCTCCTACCTAGTACCGCAGTGTCACGGTAGTAGGCGCGGATGTAATTTTTTACATCCGCTACCGCAACGGTAGTACCGCCTCGCGAGCGGTAGTACCGTCGGATTTTGTACCGCCTCGGGTTCAGCGGAAGTTGGCACGGATGTAATTTATTTCATCCGCGCCTTCCCAGCCGTGACTCTCCTGCCTTGCGGTAGTACCGCAAGGAGGAGCGATAATCTGGCATAGCGGTAATCTTGCCCCTAGTCAGGCAAGTTCCGGCCTGTGCTGCTGCCGCGGTAGTACCGTCGTCCGCCACGGTAGTACCGCGCAGCCTCACGGTAGTACCGCGCCCCTGGAGCGGTAGTACCGTGCGTTGCGGGCTGAACATGTGGAGGGCGCGGTACTACCGTGCGTTGCGGGCTGAACATGTGGATAACGGTTGGATTTTTCCCACGACAATATAAGGGGCGTCTTCTACCTCTAGTTGACCACCTCTTCCATCTCTAAGCTCCATTGTTGCTCCAAGCTCCATTTTGGCCCGATCTCTCTCCCTAGCCAATCAAACTTGTTGTTTTGCTCGGAATTGGGTGACAAGGGCCCGATCTACACTTCCACCACAAGATATTTGATTCCCCCCACTTATCCCTTGCGGATCTTGTTACTCTTGGGTGCTTGAGCACCCTAGACAGTTGAGGTCACCCCGAAGCCATACTCCATTGTGGTGAAGCTTCGTGGTGTTGTTGGGAGCCTCCAATTGTTGTGGAGATTGCCCCAACCTTGTTTGTAAAGGTCCGGTCGCCGCCTTCAAGGGCACCAATAGTGGAATCATGACATCTCGCATTGTGTGAGGGCGTGAGGAGAATACGGTGGCCCTAGTGGCTTCTTGGGGAGCATTGTGCCTCCACACCGCTCTAACGGAGACGTACTTCCCCTCAAAAGGAAGGAACTTCGGTAACACATCCTCGTCTCCATCGGCTCCACTCTTGGTTATCCTATCCCTTTACTTGTGCAAGCTTATTTGTGTCTCTATCTTTGCTTGCTCGTGTGCTTGTGTTGTTTGCATCATATAGGTTGTCCACCTAGTTGCATATCTAGACAACTTACTTTGATGCAAAGTTTAATTTGGTAAAGAAAAGCTTAAAATTGTTAGTTGCCTATTCACCCCCTCTAGTCAACCATATCGATCCTTTCATTTGGTATCGAGCCTCGTCTCTTTATTAAGGACTTTGCCGTCAAGAGTATGGTTGACACCAACGACGGTAAAAGCGGAGGAACACTCCGGTGTGAATCCCATCTCGTCTTCGGCCGAAGGGGGAACCTCGGTCTCTCGTGAGGAATTCAATGTGGCTTTAGACACATTGAAAACCTCCATGACGGCCGAGGTTAAAAGCATGTTTACCGAATTCCTAGAAGGACTTAAACTATCTACCTCGCCGATGAAAGTGGGTGATCCCACTAACAAGGTGACGGATGCTACCTCCGACAAGGGGGAAGCTAACAATGAAAAGAGTCCTTCTACTAGTGGTAGAAATGGCACCGGCATCTTTGCCCATGTGGAACCTCTAGTTTATGGAGGGCCGATTCCTTCAACTCATTTGAATCATGCCGGTCCTCCTCCTAAATATGAAAAGCATGAAGATTTTGATTCTTGGGTTTATCGCTTCAAGCGTCATTTAAAGCATGTGAATACTAAACTTTGGAGAATCATTGAAGAAGGTTTCTATCCTCATGACCCAAGCAACTTCACCCCTCGAGAAGCCGTGGACAATCAATTCAATGAGAGTGCTCTATTCATCATCCAAGATGCTATCCTTCCGAAGATCTTCCTCATCTTCGACCTCATGTCATGGCTAAAGATGCATGGAAATGTGTCGAGGGTCTCTATCGAGGAAGTGCTAGCATTCAACGCTCCAACTATGAAGTGGTGCAAGATGAAGCCGATGAGTTTGCAATGAAAGAAGATGAAGAACCTCGTGAGCTCTTTCCAAGAGTGACCAAACTTCATGGTCGCTCTCCGAGATCATGGAAGCAAGGACACGGATGACAATTGGATCAAGTGCAAGTTCCTCAAGGCCATGATGCCATACAACAAGGCCATGTCCTCCGTTATCCGTCAAAGACCGGACTTCCACTCCATGACCTCAAGTGAAGTGTTGGATGAATTCGTTGCAATGAGCATCTTGGATAAGACCGCCGACAATGCGGTGCTCCATTCTCAAAGGGCAAAGAAGCCCAACCTTGCGTTGAATGCCAAGGTTATTGTGGAAGAAGAGGAGGAAGTGGAAGATGAGGAGAGCAACCCCGAAGACACCAAGTTTGATTACCATGAGCACATGGCCCTTGCTTCAAGACAACTTTGGAGCAATAAGAACTCAAGACCTAACTTCAACAAGAACAACTCAAGTGGCGTCAAGGGCAAGCAACGAGTTAGAACTTGTTTCAACTGTGGTAATGTGAGCCATTTCGTTGCGGATTGTCCTTACGAGAAGCGGGAAGACCATGGTGGCTAGTTCATCCGAAAAGACAAAGCCAAGTCCTTCCCCAACAAGAACAACTTCACCAAGAAGACTCCCACTCGTGGGTTGGTGGTTCAAGAAGAATAACAAGAGGATGACGATGATGATGAAAAAGAAGAAGCAATGTCCATGTCATCCGATGCCATTGCTACTACTCCCCGGTGTACATCTTTGATGCACCCAACGAAAACATCACCGCCAAATGCCTCATGGCTAAAGCTTCAAACAAGGTAACCCCCAACATTAAAACCACCATCATTACTAATTCCTCCAAGGAGGATTGCATTGATGAACATGATGGGTGTAATGAAGAAGTGAATGAGTTTGAGTCTTTTATGAGTAAGCTCAAGGGCAAGTCCAAGAAGCATTTTGTTGCTCTGTTGGAACAACTTGGTGAGGCCAATGACATGATCGATACTCACAAAGAAACCATCTCTAAGATGGAAGGTCATAGTCGTGACTATGCCGATGAGATATCGGACCTCTCTAATGCCCTTGAGGAAGAGCGTGTTCATCATTTGACTCTTGAGGAGTACACAACGATGACCATGCTAAGTTAAAGAAAGATCTCGATCATGCTCTTGTCGTGTCTCGTGTGCTAACTTCCGAGAAGGCTAAACTTGGGGTTGATCATCCTAGACTCAAAGAGGAGTTTGAGATACTTGACAAGGCTCACAAGGTCTTGAAGGGTGCTCACGCTAACCTCAAAGAGTCTCATGCTCAACTCCAAGTTAAGCTAACCAAGGAAAAGGCCACCTTTCCTCATATGGTATTAATTGATAATGCATGTGCTACTAACCCGTGTTGTGAGCATGTGCATCTTGTGGAGGAGAATGCCAAGTTGAAAGATCAACTTGAGAAAGGCCTTGTGTCATGCTTTCAAGGTGAGAAGAACCTCAATGACCTTTTGAGCAATCAAAAGGGAGTTGTGGCCAAGGAAGGAATTGGGTTTGCACCAAAGTCCAAGAGCAAGAAGAAGAAGAACGACAAGACCAAACGTCCTCCTCCTCTCAAGCAAACATTTGTGAAAGAGGGAGAGGGTGCCCCTAAGGAGAAGAAAGAAAAAGTGAAGGGAGTTGATATCCAAAAGGGCAAAAGCATGTCCTCAAACAAAGCCGGCGACTTTAACCCGTCATATGTGTTGTGCCGTGCTAGTGATGGACATGTTTATGCTAAATTTGTTGGTTCTCCTTATGAGTACATTGAATGGTCTATTTGGGTTCCCAAGACCCTTGTTACTAACATCAAAGGACCCATTACCAAATGGGTACCTAAAACCAAGCATTGATCTCTTGTAGGTGTTTGCTTCTGGTGGGGGATCATGGTTGCTCGATAGTGGAGCAACAAATTATAAGACCGGGAGCAAGGACTTGGTGGTGGACGTGCAAGAGATTCCATCTATGCCCACCAATGTCGAGTGGGGTGATGCATCACATTCTAAGGTATTGGGTCTCGACAAGGTTGTCATTTCTCATTATCTTACGATCGAGAAAGTCATGCTTGTTGAGTCCCTTGCATACAATTTGCTTTCCGTTCGTCAACTTGCAATCATGGGTTTTGCTACCTTCTTTGACATTGATACTGTGGCCCTCTTGTGGAGCAAGACTCTTAAAGTAGCCTTTGTTGGGCATGTCGAGAACGGTCTCTATGTGATTAACTTTTCGGAGCGACCCACTAAGACCGCGACATGCCTAATGGCTAAAGTTGACGTGGGATGGCTTTGGCATCGCCGTTTAGCCCACGTCAATATGAGATCTTTGCAAAGTCTTCTCAAGGGGGACCATGTCCGTGGACTAACAAATGTTAGTTTTGCCAAAGACCATGCTGGCAGTGCTTGTATTGAAGGAAAGCTTCATGAGAAGGCTCACCCTCCCACGACCATCATATACTCAAAGAGACCCTTGGAGCTCCTTCACATGGATCTCTTTGGGCCACCATCATTTGATAGTCTTGGAGGTAGAAAGTATTGCTTGGTGATTGTGGATGACTATTCAAGATACACTTGGGTATACTTCTTCAAGAGGAAGAGTGAGACTCAACAAACCGTCATCGACTTTGCAAATGAAGCTCAACGTCAACATAATGCAAAGATCTTGACTATAAGAAGTGACAACGGCACCGAGTTCAAGAACTACACCTTGGATGAGTTTCTTAGTGATGAGGGATCAAGCATCAATATTCTGCACCATATACCCCTCAACAAAATGGTGTTGCGGAGAGGAAGAACCGGACGTTGATGGATGCGGCAAGGACCATGATGGCGGAGTTCAAGTCTCCATACAACTTTTGGGCGAAGCCATCAACACCGCATGTCATGCATCCAATCGGCTCTATCTCCGCAAAGGCTTGAACAAGACTCCTTATGAGATACTCACGGCAACAAGCCCGACCTCAAGTACTTCCGGTGTTCGGGTGTAAGTGTTTCATTCTCAAGAAAGGTGTTCGTTTGTCTAAATTTGAAGCTAGAGCTCATGAGGGCATATTTGTTGGTTATGCTACAAACTCTCATGCTTACCGTGTCCTCAATAAATCCACGGGACTTATTGAGGAGATGTGTAACGTGGAGTTTGATGAGAATAACGGCTCCCAAGTGGAGCAAAGTGGCACTTGTGATGTAGGTGATGAAATTCCTCCTCAAGCCATAAGAAGAATGGGTGTTGGTTTTATCCTACCGTTGAGGAACCCCTTGTGGCGAAGGAGAAGGACAATGCTCCACTCAAGTGGAGCCATCACCAACCCAAGGCCCACACGCTCAAGAACAAAGTGAAGGCCCTCAACCTCATGAACAAGACCAAGGGCAAGATCCTGCTCAAGACGATGATGACACTACAAATGATGCCCAAGGTCAAGTTCTCTCCCCCGAGCATGCTCAAGATGAAGATCATGCTCAAGACGGCGCTCAAGATGATCAAGTGACCCCTCCTCATCTCACCTCCGAGGAGGAATTAGAGCGTCGTGCCGCCAAGATTGCTTCCAAACTCGCCACCAAAGGCCATCTCATGGAGAATTTGGTTGGAAGCCTAAGAAAAGGGGTAAGCACTCGTAGACAATTGGCAAACTATTGTGAACATCACGCGTTTGTCTCTTGTGTTGAACCCCAAAAGGTCTATGAGGCGCTCGAAGACTCGGATTGGCTCAATGCCATGCATGAAGAACTCAACAACTTCGAGTACAACAAGGTGTGGAGATTGGTGCCAAGGCCATCGGGGAACCACAACGTCATTGGAACCAAGTGGATCTTCAAGAACAAGCAAGATGCTCATGGGAACATCATTCGCAACAAGGCAAGATTGGTAGCACAAGGCTACTCCCAAGTCGAGGGTATCGACTACTGTGAAACCTTTGCTCCCGTTGCTCGTCTTGAATCCATTCGTTTGTTGATTGCTTATGCTTCCCATCACAACTTTAAGTTGTAACAAATGGATGTGAAAAGTGATTTTCTTAATGGTGCTATTAATGAGTTGGTCTATGTCAAGCAACCCCCCGGGTTCGAGGACCCCTACTTCCCGGATCATGTGTATCAACTCGATAAGGCACTCTATGGCCTTAAACAAGCCCCACGTGCGTGGTATGACCACCTTACCGAGTTGTTACAAGATCGTGGATTTGAAGTGGGGCAAATCGATCCCCTCCTTTTACTAAGAAGGTCAATGGGGAGTTGTTTGTATGCCAACTATATGTTGATGATATTATCTTTGGTTCTCCTAACAAAGCTTTCAATGAGGAATTTGCCGCTCTCATGACCTCCAAGTTCAAGATGTCTTCGATGGGAGAGTTGAAGTTCTTCCTTGGTTTCGATATCAAACAAATAAGAGAAGGAACCTTCATCAACCAAGCCAAATACACTCAAGACATGCTCAAAAGATTCAAGCTAAGTGATGTCAAGCCGGCTACTACACCAATGCCTACCAAGTGCCAACTTGACATTGATACCAATGGTAAAGCGGTGGATCAAAAGGTATATCGCTCCATGATAGGCTCCTTGCTTTACCTTTGTGCATCTAGACCGGATATCATGTTGAGTGTGGGAATGTGTGCACGGTTTCAAGCCGCACCGAAGGAAAGCCACTATGTGGCGGTCAAGCGAATCTTTCGATATTTGGCTCATACCCCAAACTTTGGCTTATGATACCCAAGAGGAGCAAACTTCAAGCTTGAAGGATTTACGGATTCCGATTGGGCGGGAGACAAAGTGGATAGGAAGTCCACTTCCGGAGGGTGCCAATTTCTTGGTTGCTCCTTGGTAAGTTGGTCTTCCAAGAAGCAAAGTTGTGTGTCTCTCTCATTCCCACGAAGTGGAATATGTGGCGGCCGGTAGTTGTTGTGCTCAACTCCTATGGATGAGGCAAACTTTAAAGGAGTACGGTGTCATTTGTGACAAAGTTCCTCTTTGGTGTGATAATGAAAGTGCCATCAAGATTTCTCTTAACACAGTGCAACACTTCAAGACGAAGCACATTGAGATTCGGTATCACTTCATCGGGGATCACATTAGGCGAGGGAGATCGAGCTCAAGTATGTCAACACTCAGGATAACCTTGCAGATATATTCATGAAGCCCTTAGATGAAGCAAGATTTCGTGAGTTAAGGCATGAGCTAAATATCATCGATTTGAGCAATGTGACTTGAACCCGTGCACTCCCCACCACACTCAACTTGTTGTCTAGTTTAGGTGTAGGCATGGACATAGGGGGAGTGTTGTTCTCTCAATGAACTCTCCCTCCCCTCATTATGCATAAATCGATCACCTCTTTCACATTAGCCATTTTTAATGGTACTTGTGTTCCAAAGACGAGTTTTGGTCATGGGCCCAAGGATAATTCTTCGCGGTGCCATACCATCCAACTCAAACATAGGTGGCTTTGGCCACCGCCCTCTCTCCTTGAGAGGCCTTGTCGCTTGGTGGTTTCTTGTTGTCTTTTGCCTCTGGTTTGTGCTTGATCTTGTGGTTTCTTGTGTGTGAAAAGTTTCCTTGCAAAGGCCTTCTTCTCGTATTGAAACTTGCGGTAACTTGAGTTCACGGTACTACCGCGGCCAGCTGCGGTACTACCGCAGCCTTCCACGGTACTACCGCTTGCGGGAGCACGGTACTACCGTTACCACACGGCAGTAATTTTTTTTACTGCTGCCTGGTTGAGCGATACTACCGCCTCGGTGCGGTATTTTCCTACCAGCGGTACTATCATGATGATACGCTGTACTACCCGCCCGGTTCGAGGGCGTGGGGATATGGACGGGCAGGGGAGTTCTAACTCCCATACCCATTCATGATCCTCTCTCCACGCCGCCTCCTTCTCTCCCTTGCTCAAGAACGGAACCGGCGTTCATCGCCGGATCTCCTCCACCGGCTGCTCTCCCGTGATTCCGACTGGTGGGATCATTCCCCACCACGTGCTCTTGCTATGGACCCAGGTTTTTCCCCAACTCCCTCTTCGTGTTGATGGTGTTTGGTGTTTCTAGGTTTTGGGTGAGGCTTGTGTGTTCTTGAGATTGATAGGCTTAATCTCTGCAAGAATAGGATGAAGGAGCGTGGTATTGCATAGGATTTATACTTGTATTGTTGTCATGCGCTAGATCTGATCACCGTAGCACCGCCGTTGTTTCGTGGTTCTTTTCAGATTCAAACCGCCAGTTGGATCTGCTGCGACGGTACTACCTCCGTATGGCGCGGTACTACCGCTTGCATGGTACTACCGCCCTTCGGGTGCGGTACTACCGCGCTCTGTGCGGCACTAAATTTTTACTTCCGCTCCAACCACGGTACTACTGTGACCTCGCACGGTACTACCGCGTTTGGAGCGGTACTAATGCTTTAGTGCCGCAGCAAAGTGGCGATACTACCGTGGCTCACACCTATCGCATGCCAACTTTCTCAGATGTCTCCTATGTGTTTCTTGTGCTTTATCGTGGCCTTTGCATTGATCTTCTTCGCGTCTTTGGTGCTTTGAGTGTGTGTCTCGGTGGTGGCTCTCGCCGTCCAATCCCGGTCGTGACACCGGCTCCAAGCGTCAAGCAACCTGTGAAGCACTAGAGGGCTCCTCTGCCCCCAAGCGCCATGTCAAGACTACTGCTAGCAAGTTCAAGGAGCCTGCCAAGGGCATGGATGAGATGCCCCAATCTGACTATGTCCGTCTCAGGCAAATTGACCCGTACGTGACCCCTCGTTCCTCTGTCAGGGGTTGTGAGATGTTTTGGAACAAGCATCAAACCAACGTCTATCTGGATGTCATCAAGAACAAGCAGAATACCTATGTGGATGTGAAATGGATTGACATGCATCACTTGAGGAAGGACAAGTTCCGTGCCTACTTTGGAGAGGCTCACGGACTTGGTGGAGCAGTTTGGCATTGAGCATGTGATATCCTTTCACCTTGACTATGATCCCGAGCTTATCTGCCAGTTCTTTGCTTGATTTACTTTCACCTGATGAGGAGAGGAGGATGACTGGATGACCAATGGCCGTAAGTCGATCGCTACTGGAAGGAGTTCATGGATTTGCTCCAAGTACCCGATGACGGGCTCGACACTCCCGTGGGTGTTCGCCCCCATGCCAACTCTGACTCTGCCAACAAGGACAGGCTTGCACCGTACTATGTTGAGAAGACGCTTCCAAGTGGCAAGATAGGGTTGGTGCTCAACTCTTTTCCGGATATCATGTACCGCATCTTCCGCAACTCCTTGTTCCTCGCATTGGTGACAAGGACAAGGTCCATGCCTATATGGTGGATATGATGCTCATCTGTGAGGAGGCTCGTTTGTCTCAGACTCAGCCACTTGATGTCTCACACATCATGTGGTGTGAGCTTCGGTTATGCGGTGTTCAACCGCAAAGTGCCTATCTACGGGCCCTATCTCTGTTTCTGGCGATCTCGAGGACACAGGAGAAGATGTTCCTGGTGAGGAGTTCCTTGCCTCGACTGGATTCGCCATGACCCCATCTGTCTGCGTGTCAAACCCAACTGGGCCAACACTACTACTCGTCTTTGAGGCATCCGCTGCTAGGGCTGCTGTTGGTGAGGAGGATCTTTGGCGCCGAGAATGTTCTTTGAGGGCCATGCTGCTAGGCCGTCCCAGAGCTCCTCTATGCCGTCATGGGCCAAGAAGTGAAGGACAAGATGAAGACTCTTTCTGCATGCAAGCCAAGGGGCGACAGACTCACGTGACATCCAAGGAGAGTCGTCAGGGACAGGGAAGATCTTGGAGCTCTATGGTGAGGATGTGTCTCATGGTCTCGAGGAGCGCATCACTCCAGAGGCCGAGTGGATGGAGAAGCAAGGCTACAGGTGGACTAATTCGAGGAGGACGCCGAGGAGTCCATCCCTGCCGAGGAGTCGATGGAGAGGGTTGGGACGAGTTCCTGCTGCTTGAGCCACCGCTTGTGTGTAGGTGTCCTCTCCGCCTTTTGGCGTCTCGATGCCAAAGGGGAGAGAGCGAGATTCTTGAGTCTTGTGTCGTGTTCGTGTTTGGTGTGTTTATTGCGTTCTCGGTTGAACCTCGTTTGAACCTCGTTTTAGTTGCTTTTCCTTCATATGGTGTAAGACATATGCACTCTATCTATCTTAGCAAGCTTGTGTTATATTGTGCTATATGTTGCTTAGATGTTATTCTTCGGGCCTTTGTCTCTAAAATATAGGGGGAGTGGTGATCCTAGTACGTGTGCTATGCAGTCCAAAGCATTCATTCAGAGTGCACACATCTAGGGGGAGACCGTCTATATTTTGTAGATGATGTGTTTGCCCTTGCTCTATATTATCGTATCTTTGTGAAAATACCGTTTTTTCATAATTAAAACATAAAGGGGGAGATTCTAAGGGCATATTTATCCCGTAAGTGTTTTGGTGATTGATGGCGATACTTTTGCGGACTAATCGTATGCTTTGAGTTTCTCAGATGGTTCATCACTAGGCACGAGACGATTCGGTGCCCCTCGGAGACTATTGAAGACGGTGTCGTCCTACGTTTCTTTTTGGTGGATTTGAGTCGGAGGAGAGCCGTACTATTAAGAGGGGGTCCGCGTCGGAAAGGTTTGGGCGGAATTAACACGTACACTTGTCCCTCCTTTCCCTGCATTTTGGAGCTTCCCTTCGTTATCTTGGTTGTGCGGAAATCTGACGACTACTGCTGTACTTGCGGTAGTACCGCTAGTACACACGGTAGTACCGCTGGGTGTCACGGTAGTACCGCTCCTCTGGAGCGGTAGTACCGCGGCTCCCACGCCTTGTGCCGCTCCGGTGCGGTAGTAGGGGCGGATGTCATTTTTTACATCCACGCCCCCCACGGTAGTACCGCTTCGTCGGCGCGGGTAGTACCGCGGCGGCCCATGGTAGTATCTGCTCCCTAGGAGCCGTAGTACCGCGGGCCCTCCTACCTACTACCGCAGTGTCACGGTAGTAGGCGCGGATGTAATTTTTTACATCCGCGCCCGCAACGGTAGTACCGCTCCTCGCGAGCGGTAGTACCGCGTCGGATTTTTGTACCACCTCGGGTTCAGCGAAAGTAGGCACGGATGTAATTTATTTCATCCGCGCCCTTCCCAGGTCATGACTCTCCTGCCTTGCGGTAGTACCGCAAGGGGGAGCGGTAGTACGGCGCAAGCGGTAGTACTGCCCCCTAGTCAGGCAAGTTCCGGCCTGTCTTTGCCTTGTAGTACCATGGTCCGCCACGGTAGTACCACGCAGCCTCAGCGGTAATCTGCGCCCGAGGCGGTAGTACCCGTGCGTCATGAGCTGAACATGTGGATAACGGTTGGATTTGGCCCACGATTATATAAGGAGCGTCTTCTACCTCTAGTTGACCACCTCTTCCATCTCTAAGCTCCATTGTTGCTCCAAGCTCCATTTTGGCCCGATCTCTCTCCCTAGCCAATCAAACTTGTTGATTTGCTCGGGATTGGGTGACAAGGGCCCGATCTACACTTCCACCACAAGATATTTGATTCCCCCCACTTATCCCTTGCGGATCTTGTTACTCTTGGGTGTTTGAGCACACTAGCCGGTTGAGGTCACCTCGAAGCCATACTCCATTGTGGTGAAGCTTCATGGTGTTGTTGGGAGCCTCCAATTGTTGTGGAGATTGCCCCAACCTTGTTTGTAAAGGTTCGGTCGCCACCTTCAAGGGCACCAATAGTGGAATCACGTCATCTCGCATTTTGTGAGGGCGTGAGGAGAATACGGTGGCCCTAGTGGCTTCTCGGGGAGCATTGTGCCTCCACACCGCTCTAACGGAGACGTACTTCCCCTCAAAAGGAAGGAACTTCAGTAACACATCCTCGTCTCCATCGGCTCCACTCTTGGTTATCCTATCCCTTTACTTGTGCAAGCTTATTTGTGTCTCTATCTTTGCTTGCTCGTGTGCTTGTGTTGTTTGCATCATATAGGTTGTCCACCTAGTTGCATATCTAGACAAGCTACTTTGATGCAAAGTTTAATTTGGTAAAGAAAAGCTTAAAAATTGTTAGTTGCCTATTCACCCCCCCTCTAGTCAACCATATCGATCCTTTCATTTGGTGTCAGAGCCTCGTCTCTTTATTAAGGACTTTGCCGTCCGAAGAGTATGGTTGACACCAACGACGGTGCGGAGGAACACTCCGGTGTGAATCCCATCTCGTCTTCGGCGAAGGGGAACCTCGGTCTCGTGAGGAATTCAATGTGGCTTTAGACACATTGAAAACCTCCATGACGGCCGAGGTTAAAAGCATGTTTACCGAATTCCTAGAAGGACTTAAACTATCTACCTCGCCGATGAAAGTGGGTGATCCCACTAACAAGGTGACGGATGCTACCTCCGACAAGGGGCAAGCTAACAATGAAAAGAGTCCTTCTACTAGTGGTAGAAATGGCACCGGCATCTTTGCCCATTTGGAACCTCCAGTTTATGGAGGGCCGATTCCTTCAACTCATTTGAATCATGCCGGTCCTCCTCCTAAATATGAAAAGCATGAAGATTTTGATTCTTGGGTTTATCGCTGGCGTCATTTAAAGCATGTGAATACTAACCTTTGGAGAATCATTGAAGAAGGTTTCTATCCTCATGACCCAAGCAACTTCACCCCTCGAGAAGCCATGGACAATCAATTCAATGAGAGTGCTCTATTCATCATCCAAGATGCTATCCTTCCCGAAGATCTTCCTCATCTTCGACCTCATGTCATGGCTAAAGATGCATGGAAATGTGTCGAGGGTCTCTATCGAGGAAGTGCTAGCATTCAACGCTCCAACTATGAAGTGGTGCAAGATGAAGCCGATGAATTTGCAATGAAAGAAGATGAAGAACCTCATGAGCTCTTTCGAAGAGTGACCAAACTCGCGGTCGCTCTCCGAGATCATGGAAGCAAGGACACGGATGACAATTGGATCAAGTGCAAGTTCCCCAAGGCCATGATGCCATACAACAAGGCCATGTCCTCCGTTATCCGTCAAAGACCGGACTTCCACTCCATGACCTCAAGTGAAGTGTTGGATGAATTCGTTGCAATGAGCATCTTGGACAAGACCGCCGACAATGCGGTGCTCCATTCTCAAAGGGCAAAGAAGCCCAACCTTGCGTTGAAGGCCAATGTTATTGTGGAAGAAGAGGAGGAAGTGGAAGATGAGGAGAGCAACCCCGAAGACACCAAGTTTGATTACCATGAGCACATGGCCCTTGCTTCAAGACAATTTTGGAGCAATAAGAACTCAAGACCTAACTTCAACAAGAACAACTCAAGTGGCGTCAAGGGCAAGCAACGAGTTAGAACTTGTTTCAACTGTGGCAATGTGAGCCATTTCGTTGCGGATTGTCCTTACGAGAAGCGGGAAGACCATGGTGGCTAGTTCATCCGAAAAGACAAAGCCAAGTCCTTCCCCAACAAGAACAACTTCACCAAGAAGACTCCCACTCGTGGGTTGGTGGTTCAAGAAGAATACCAAGAGGATGACGATGATGATGAAAAAGAAGAAGCAATGTCCATGGCATCCGTTGCCATTGCTACTACTCCCCGGGTGTCTGTCTTTGATGCACCCAACGAAAACATCACCGCCAAATGCCTCATGGCTAAATCTTCAAACAAGGTAACCCCCAACATTAAAACCACCATCATTACTAATTCCTCCAAGGAGGATTGCATTGATGAACATGATGGGTGTAATGAAGAAGTGAATGAGTTTGAGTCTTTTATGAGTAAGCTCAAGGGCAAGTCCAAGAAGCATTTTGTTGCTCTCTTGGAACAACTTGGTGAGGCCAATGACATGATTGATACTCACGAAGAAACCATCTCTAAGATGGAAGGTCATAGTCGTGACTATGACGATGAGATATCGGACCTCTCTAATGCCCTTGAGGAAGAGGGTGTTCATCATTTGACTCCTGAGGAGCACACAACGATGACCATGCTAAGTTAAAGAAAGATCTTGATCATGCTCTTGTCGTTTCTCGTGTGCCAACTTCCGAGAAGGCTAAACTTGGGGTTGATCATGCTAGACTCAAAGAGGAGTTTGAGATACTTGACAAGCCTCACAAGGTCTTGAAGGGTGCTCACGCTAACCTCAAAGAGTCTCATGCTCAACTCCAAGTTAAGCTAACCAAGGAAAAGGCCACCTTTCCTCATATGGTATTAATTGATAATGCATGTGCTACTAACCCGTGTTGTGAGCATGTGCATCTTGTGGAGGAGAATGACAAGTTGAAAGATCAACTTGAGAAAGGCCTTGTGTCATGCATTCAAGGTGAGAAGAACCTCAATGACCTTTTGAGCAATCAAAAGGAAGTTGTGGCCAAGGAAGGAATTGGGTTTGCACCAAAGTCCAAGAGCAAGAAGAAGAAGAACGACAAGACCAAACGTCCTCCTCCTCTCAAGCAAACGTTTGTGAAAGAGGGAGAGGGTGCCCCTAAGGAGAAGAAAGAAAAAGTGAAGTGAGTTGATATCCAAAAGGGCAAAAGCATGTCCTCAAACAAAGCCGGCGACTTTAACCCGTCATATGTGTTGTGCCGTGCTAGTGATGGACATGTTTATGCTAAATTTGTTGGTTCTCCTTATGAGTACATTGAATGGTCTATTTGGGTTCCCAAGACCCTTGTTACTAACATCAAAGGACCCATTACTAAATGGGTACTTAAAACCAAGCATTGATCTCTTGTAGGTGTTTGCTTCTGGTGGGGGATCATGGTTGCTCGATAGTGGAGCAACAAATCATATGACCGGGAGCAAGGACTTGGTGGTGGACGTGCAAGAGATTCCATCTATGCCCACCAATGTCGAGTGGGGTGATGCATCACATTCTAAGGTATTGGGTCTCGGCAAGGTTGTCATTTCTCATTATCTTACGATCGAGAAAGTCATGCTTGTTGAGTCCCTTGCATACAATTTGCTTTCCGTTCGTCAACTTGCAATCATGGGTTTTGCTACCTTCTTTGACATTGATACCGTGGCCCTCTTGTGGAGCAAGACTCTTAAAGTAGCCTTTGTTGGGCATGTCGAGAACGGTCTCTATGTGATTAACTTTTGGAGCGACCCACTAAGACCGCGACATGCCTAATGGCTAAAGTTGACGTGGGATGGCTTTGGCATCGCCGTTTAGCCCACGTCAATATGAGATCTTTGCAAAGTCTTCTCAAGGGGACCATGTCCGTGGACTAACAAATGTTAGTTTTGCCAAAGACCGTGCTTGCAGTGCTTGTATTGAAGGAAAACTTCATGAGAAGGCTCACCCTCCCACGACCATCATATACTCAAAGAGACCCTTGGAGCTCCTTCACATGGATCTCTTTGGGCCACCATCATTTGATAGTCTTGGAGGTAGAAAGTATTGCTTGGTGATTTTGGATGACTATTCAAGATACACTTGGGTATACTTCTTCAAGAGGAAGAGTGAGACTCAACAAACCGTCATCGACTTTGCAAATGAAGCTCAACGTCAACGTAATGCAAAGATCTTGACTATAAGAAGTGACAACGGCACCGAGTTCAAGAACTACACCTTGGATGAGTTTCTTAGTGATGAGGATCAAGCATCAATATTCTGCACCATATACCCCTCAACAAAATGGTGTTGCGGAGAGGAAGAACCGGACGTTGATGGATGCGGCAAGGACCATGATGGCGGAGTTCAAGTCTCCATACTACTTTTGGGCCGAAGCCATCAACACCGCATGTCATGCATCCAATCGGCTCTATCTCCGCAAAGGCTTGAACAAGACTCCTTATGAGATACTCACCAGCAACAAGCCCAACCTCAAGTACTTAGGGTGTTCGGGTGTAAGTGTTTCATTCTCAAGAAAGGTGTTCGTTTGTCTAAATTTGAAGCTAGAGCTCATGAGGGCATATTTGTTGGTTATGCTACAAACTCTCATGCTTACCGTGTCCTCAATAAATCCACGGGACTTATTGAGGAGACGTGTAACGTGGAGTTTGATGAGAATAACGGCTCCCAAGTGGAGCAAAGTGGCACTTGTGATGCAGGTGATGAAATTCCTCCTCAAGCCATAAGAAGAATGGGTGTTGGTTTTATCCTACCCGTTGAGGAACCCCTTGTGGCGAAGGAGAAGGACAATGCTCCACTCAAGTGGAGCCATCACCAACCCAAGGCCCACACGCTTAGAAGAACAAAGTGAAGGCCCTCAACCTCATGAACAAGACCAAGGGCAAGATCATGCTCAAGACGATGATGACACTCCAAATGATGCCCAAGGTCAAGTTCTCTCCCGAGCATGCTCAAGATGAAGATCATGCTCAAGACGGCGCTCAAGATGATCAAGTGACCCTCCTCATCTCACCTCCGAGGAGGAATTAGAGCGTCGTGCCGCCAAGATTGCTTCCAAACTCGCCACCAAAGGCCATCTCATGGAGAATGTGGTTGGAAGCCTAAGAAAAGGGTAAGCACTCGTAGACAATTGGCAAACTATTGTGAACATCACGCGTTTGTCTCTTGTGT
Organism: Aegilops bicornis; assembly: GCA_021605145.1. Classification (NCBI taxonomy): domain Eukaryota; kingdom Viridiplantae; phylum Streptophyta; class Magnoliopsida; order Poales; family Poaceae; genus Aegilops; species Aegilops bicornis. The sequence goes on from CM038674.1 coordinate 644,440,234, forward strand.
TGAACCCCAAAAGGTCTATGAGGCGCTCGAAGACTCGGATTGGCTCAATGCCATGCATGAAGAACTCAACAACCCGAGTACAACAAGGTGTGGAGATTGGTGCCAAGGCCATTGGGGAACCACAACGTCATTGGAACCAAGTGGATCTTCAAGAACAAGCAAGATGCTCATGGGAACATCATTACGCAACAAGGCAAGATTGGTAGCACAAGGCTACTCCCACCGAGGGTATCGACTACGGTGAAACCTTTGCTCCGTTGCTCGTCTTGAATCCATTCGTTTGTTGATTGCTTATGCTTCCCATCACAACTTTAAGTTGTAACAAATGGATGTGAAAAGTGCTTTTCTTAATGGTCCTATTAATGAGTTGGTCTATGTCAAGCAACCCCCCGGGTTCGAGGACCCCTACTTCCCGGATCATGTGTATCAACTCGATAAGGCACTCTATGGCCTTAAACAAGCCCCACGTGCGTGGTATGACCACCTTACCGAGTTGTTACAAGATCGTGGATTTGAAGTGGGGCAAATCGATCCCACTCCTTTTACTAAGAAGGTCAATGGGGAGTTGTTTGTATGCCAACTATATGTTGATGATATTATCTTTGGTTCTCCTAACAAAGCTTTCAATGAGGAATTTGCCGCTCTCATGACCTCCAAGTTCAAGATGTCTTCGATGGGAGAGTTGAAGTTCTTCCTTGGTTTCGATATCAAACAAAGAAGAGAAGGAACCTTCATCAACCAAGCCAAATACACTCAAGACATGCTCAAAAGATTCAAGCTAAGTGATGTCAAGCGGCTACTACACCAATGGCTACCAAGTGCCAACTTGACATTGATCCCAATGGTAAAGCGGTGGATCAAAAGGTATATCGCTCCATGATTGGCTCCTTGCTTTACCTTTGTGCATCTAGACCGGATATCATGTTGAGTGTGGGAATGTGTGCACGGTTTCAAGCCGCACGAAGGAAAGCCACTATATGGCGGTCAAGCGAATCTTCGATATTTGGCTCATACCCCAAACTTTGGCTTATGGTACCCAAGAGGAGCAAACTTCAAGCTTGAAGGATTTACGGATTCCGATTGGGCGGGAGACAAAGTGGATAGGAAGTCCACTTAGGAGGGTGCCAATTTCTTGGTTGCTCCTTGGTAAGTTGGTCTTCCAAGAAGCAAAGTTGTGTGTCTCTCTCATCCACCGAAGCGGAATATGTGGCGGCCGGTAGTTGTTGTGCTCAACTCCTATGGATGAGGCAAACTTTAAAGGAGTACGGTGTCATTTGTGACAAAGTTCCTCTTTGGTGTGATAATGAAAGTGCCATCAAGATTTCTCTTAACCTGGTGCAACACTTCAAGACGAAGCACATTGAGATTCGGTATCACTTCATCAGGGATCACATTAGGCGAGGGGAGATCGAGCTCAAGTATGTCAACACTCAGGATAACCTTGCAGATATATTCATGAAGCCCTTAGATGAAGCAAGATTTCGTGAGTTAAGGCATGAGCTAAATATCATCGATTTGAGCAATGTGACTTGAACCGTGCACTCCCACCACACTCAACTTGTTGTCTAGTTTAGGTGTAGGCATGGACATAGGGGGAGTGTTGTTCTCTCAATGAACTCTCCCTCCCCTCATTATGCATAAATCGATCACCTCTTTCACATTAGCCATTTTTAATGGTACTTGTGTTCCAAAGACGAGTTTTGGTCATGGGCCCAAGGATAATTCTTCGCGGTGCCATACCATCCAACTCAAACATAGGTGGCTTCGGCCACCGCCCTCTCTCCTTGGGAGGCCTTGTCGCTTGGTGGTTTCTTGTTGTCTTTTGCCTCTGGTTTGTGCTTGATCTTGTGGTTTCTTGTGTGTGAAAAGTTTCCTTGCAAAGGCCTTCTTCTCGTATTGAAACTTGCGGTAACTTGAGTTCACGGTACTACCACGGCCAGCTGTGGTACTACCGCAGCCTTCCGCGGTACTACCGCCCTTCGGGATCTCCTCCACCGGCTGCCCTCCCGTGATTCCGACTGGTGGGATCGTTCCCCACCACGTGCTCTTGCTATGGACCCAGGTTTTTCCCAACTCCCTCTCCATGTTGATGGTGTTTGGTGTTTCTAGGTTTTGGGGGAGGCTTGTGTGTTCTTGAGATTGATAGGCTTAATCTCTGCAAGAATAGGATGAAGGAGCATGGTATTGCATAGGATTTATACTTGTATTGTTGCCATGCGCTAGATCTGATCACCGTAGCACCGCCGTTGTTTCGCGGTTCTTTTCAGATTCAAACCGCTTGATTGGATCTGCTGCGACCTTGATACTACCGCCCGTATGGCGGTACTACCGCTTGCGGGACTACCGCCCTTCGGGTGCGGTACTACCGCGCTTCTGCGGCACTAAATTTTACTTCCGCTCCAACCACGGTACTCTGTGACCTCGCCGCGGTACTACCGCGTTTGAGCGGTACTCTCTTTAGTGCATGACGGCAGTGGCAGTACTACCGTGGCTCACACCTATCGCATGCCAACTTTCTCGTATGTCTCCTATGTGTTTCTTGTGCTTTATCGTGGCCTTTGCATTGATCTTCTTCGCGTCTTTGGTGCTTTGAGTGTGTGTCTCAGGTGGTGGCTCTCGCCGGTCCAATCCCAGTCGTGACACTGGCTCCAAGCGTCTGCGCAAGAACCTGTGTGAAGCACCGGAGGGCTCCTCTGCCCTCAAGCGCCATGTCAAGACTATCGCTAGCAAGTTCAAGGAGCACGCCAAGGGCATGGATGAGATGCCCCAATCGACCACGTCCGTCTCGTGCAAATTGACTCGTCACGTGACCCCTCGTTCCTCTGTCGGGGGTTGTGAGCTGTTTTGGAACAAGCATCAAACCAACGTCTATCTGGATGTCATCAAGAACAAGCGAGAATACCTATGTGGATGTGAAATGGATTGACATGCATCACTTGAGGAAGGACAAGTTCCGTGCCTACTTTGGAGAGGCTCTGGACTTGGTGGAGCAGTTTGGCATTGAGCATGTGATATCCTTTCACCTTGACTATGATCCTGAGCTTATCTGTCAGTTCTTTGCTTCAGTTTACTTTCACCCTGATGAGGAGAGGAGGATGACCTGGATGACCAAAGGAGTTCATGGATTTGCTCCAAGTTCACGATGATGGGCTCGACACTCCCGTGGGTGTTCGCCCCATGCCAACTCGACTACGCCAACAAGGACAGGCTTGCACCGTACTATGTTGAGAAGACGCTTCAAGTGGCAAGATAGGGTTGGTGCTCAACTCTTTTACGGATATCATGTACCGCATCTTCCGCAACTCCTTGTTCCCTCGCATTGGTGACAAGGACAAGGTCCATGCCTATATGGTGGATATGATGCTCATCTGAGGAGGCTCGTTTGTCTCAGACTCAGCCACTTGATGTCTCACACATCATGTGGTGTGAGCTTCGGTTTGCGTGTTCAACCGCCAAAGTGCCTATCTCACGGGCCCTATCTGCTTCTGGCTGATCTCGAGGACACAGGGAGAAGATGTTCCACAGGTGAGGAGTTCCTTGCCCTCGATTTGGATTCGCCATGACCCCATCTGTCTGCGTGTCAAACCCAACTGGGCCAACACTACTACTCGTCTTTGAGGCATCTGCTGCTAGGGCTGCTGTTGGTGAGGAGGATCTTTGGCGCCGAGAATGTTCTGAGGGCCATGCTGCTAGGCCGTCCCAGAGCTTCTCTATGCCGTCATGGGCCAAGAAGTGAAGGACAAGATGAAGACTCTTTTATGCATGCAAGCCAAGGGGCAGTACAGGACTCACGTGACATCCAAGGAGAGTCGTCGCAGGGACAGGAAGATCTTGGAGCTCTATGGTGAGGATGTGTGCATGGTCTGCGAGGAGCGCATCACTCCAGAGGCCGAGTGGATGGAGAAGCAAGGCTACAGGTGGACTAATTCTGAGGAGGATGTCGAGGAGTCCATCCCTGCTGCTGAGGAGTCTCATGGAGAGGGTTGGGACGAGTTCCCTGCTGCTTGAGCCACCGCTTGTGTGTAGGTGTCCTCTCTGCCTTTTTGGCGTCTCAATGCCAAAGGGGGAGAGAGCGTAGGGATTTGCGAGTCTTGTGTCGTGTTCGTGTTTGGTGTGTTTATTGCGTTCTCGGTTGAACCTCGTTTGAACCTCGTTTTAGTTGCTTTTCCTTCATATGGTGTAAGACATATGCACTCTATCTATCTTAGCAAGCTTGTGTTATATTGTGCTATATGTTGCTTAGATGTTATTCTTGGGCCTTTGTCTCTAAAATATAGGGGAGTGGTGATCCTAATACGTGTGCTATGCAGTCCAAAGCATTCATTCAGAGTGCACACATCTAGGGGAGCCGTCTATATTTTGGAGAGGAGGGGTTTGCCCTTGCTCTATATTATCGTATCTTTGTGCAAATCCCGTATTGTCATCAATCCACCAAAAAGGGGGAGATTCTAAGGGCATATTTATCCCGTAAGTGTTTTGGTGATTGATGGCGATACTTTTGCGGACTAATTGTATGCTTTGAGTTTCTCAGATGGTTCATCACTAGGCACGAGACGATTCGGTGCCCCTCGGAGACTATTGAAGACGGTGTCGTCCTACGTTTCTTTTTGGTGGATTTGAGTTGTAGGAGAGCCGTACTATTAAGAGGGGGTCCGCGTCGGAAAGGTTTGGGCGGAATTAACACGTACACTTGTCCCTCCTTTCCCTGCATTTTGGAGCTTCCCTTTGTTATCTTGGTTGTAAGGAAATCTGACGACTACTGCTGTACTTGCGGTAGTACCGCAAGTACACACGGTAGTACCGCTGGGTGTCACGGTAGTACCGCTCCTCTGGAGCGGTAGTACCGCGGCTCCCACGCCTTGTGCCGCCCGGTGCGGTAGTAGGGTGGATGTAATTTTTACATCCACGCCCCACGGTAGTACCGCTCGTCCAGCGGTAGTAATCGCTGGGCCCACGGTAGTAATCTGCTCCCTAGGAGCCGTAGTACCGCGGGCCGCCCTACCTAGTACCGCAGTGTCATGGTAGTAGGCGCGGATGTAATTTTTTACATCCGCGCCCGCAGGGTAGTACCGCGCCCCGCGAGCGGTAGTACCGCGTCGGACTTTTGTACCACCTCAGTTTCAGCGGAAGTAGGCACGGATGTAATTTATTTCATCCGCGCCCTTCCCAGGCCGTGACTCTCCTGCCTTGCGGTAGTACCGCAAGGGGGAGCGGTAGTACGGCGCAAGCGGTAGTACTGCCCCCTAGTCAGGCAAGTTCCGGCCTGTGCTGCTGCCGCGGTAGTACCGTGGTCCGCCACGGTAGTACCGCGCGCAACCTCAAGGGTAATCTGCGCCCGAGCGGTAGTACCGTGCGTCGTCATGAGCTGAACATGTGGATAACGGCTGGATTTTTCCCACGACTATATAAGGGGCGTCTTCTACCTCTAGTTGACCACCTCTTCCATCTCTAAGCTCCATTGTTGCTCCAAGCTCCATTTTGGCCCGATCTCTCTCCCTCGCCAATCAAACTTGTTGATTTGCTCGGGATTGGGTGACAAGGGCCTGATCTACACTTCCAACACAAGATATTTGATTCCCCCCACTTATCCCTTGCGGATCTTGTTACTCTTGGGTGTTTGAGCACCCTAGCAGTTGAGGTCACCTCGAAGCCATACTCCATTGTGTGAAGCTTCGTGGTGTTGTTGGGAGCCTCAATTGTTGTGGAGATTGCCCCAACCTTGTTTGTAAAGGTTCGGTCGCCGCCTTCAAGGGCACCAATAGTGGACTCACGACATCTCGCATTGTGTGAGGGCGTGAGGAGAATACGGTGGCCCTAGTGGCTTCTTGGGGAGCATTGTGCCTCCACACCGCTCTAACGGAGACGTACTTGTTGGGGAACGTAGCAGAAATTCAAAATTTTCCTACGTGTCACCAAGATCTATCTATGGAGAAACTAGCAACGAGGGGAAGATGAGTGCATCTACATACCCTTGTAGATCGCTAAGCGGAAGCGTTCATGAGAACGGGGTTGAAGGAGTCGTACTCGTCGTGATCCAAATCACCAGAGATCCTAGTGCCGAACGGACGGCACCTCCGCGTTCAACACACGTACAGCCCGGTGACGTCTCCCACGCCTTGATCCAGCAAGGAGAGAGGGATAGGTTGAGGAAGACTCCATCCAGCAGCAGCACAACGGTGTGGTGGTGGTGGAGGAGGGTGGCAATCATGCAGGGCTTCGCCAAGCACCGCGGGAGAGGAGAAGGGAGAGAGGTAGGGCTGCACCAAGAGGGAGAAGTTCTCGTGTGTTAGGCAGCCCCAAAACCTCCACTATATATAGGGGAAAGGGAGGGAGGCGCCTAGGGTTTCCCCTAGGGGCGGCGGCCAGGCAGATGGGATCTCCCCTTGGGTGACTTGGCCCCCAAGCCGGGAGGTGGGAACCCTAGATGGGGCGCCCCAGCCCCTGGTCACGTGGGAATAGGTGAGGGGCGCACAGCCCCTTAGTGGGCTGGTTTGCCCCTTCCCTTGGCCCATGAAGCCCCCCAACACTTGTCGGGGCTCCAAACACCTTTCGGTCATCTTGGTCATCACCCGGTACCTCCGGAACACTTCCGGACTCCAAAACCCTTCGTCCAATATATCAATCTTTACCTCCGGACCATTTCGGAACTCCTCGTGACGTCCGGGATCTCATCCGGGACTCCGAATAACATTCGGTAACCACGTATATCTATTCCCTATAACCCTAGCGTCACCGAACCTTAAGTGTGTAGACCCTACGGGTTCGGGAACCATGCAGACAAGACCGAGACGTTCTCTGGTCAATAACCAACAGCGGGATCTGGATACCCATGTTGGCTCCCACATGTTCCACGATGATCTCATCGGATGAACCACGATGTCGAGGATTCAATCAATCCCGTATTCAATTCCCTTTGTCTAGCGGTATTGTACTTGCCGAGATTCGATCGTCGGTATCCCGTACCTTGTTCAATCTCGTTACCGGCAAGTCTCTTTACTCGTTCCGTAACACATCATCCCGTGATCAACCCCTTGGTCACATTGTGCACATTATGATGATGTCCTACCGAGTGGGCCCAGAGATACCTCTCTGTTTACGGAGCGACAAATCCGGTCTCGATTCGTGCCAACCCAACAGACACTTTCGGAGATACCTGTAGTGCACCTTTATAGTCACCCAGTTACGTTGTGACGTTTGGTACACCCAAAGCATTCCTACGGTATCCGGGAGTTACACAATCTCATGGTCTAAGGAAAAGATACTTGACATTAGAAAAGCTTTAGCATACGAACTACGATCTTTGTGCTAGGCTTAGGATTGGGTCTTGTCCATCACATCATTCTTCTAATGATGTGATCCTGTTATCAACGACATCCAATGTCCATGGTCAGGAAACCGTAACCATCTGTTGATCAACGAGCTAGTCAACTAGAGGCTTACTAGGGACATGGTGTTGTCTATGTATCCACACATGTATCTGAGTTTCCTATCAATACAATTATAGCATGGATAATAAACGATTATCATGAATAAGGAAATATAATAATAACTAATTTATTATTGCCTCTAGGGCATATTTCCAACAGTCTCCCACTTGCACTAGAGTCAATAATCTAGTTCACATCGCCATGTGATCAACACTGATAGGTCACATCGCCATGTGACCAACATCCAAAGAGTCTACTAGTGTCTTAAACTAGTTCACATCACCATGTGATTAAGTCTCCCTGAGTTCTAGGGTTTGATCATGTTTTGCTTGTAAGAGAAGTTTTAGTCAACGGTCTGCAGTATTCAGATCCGTATGTACTTCGCAATTCTCTATGTCATATTGTAAATGCTGCTTCCACGTTCCACTTGAAGCTATTCCAAATGGTTGCTCCACTATACGTATCCGGTTTGCTACTCGAGTCATTCGGATAGGTGTTAAAGCTTGCATCGACGTAACCCTTTACGCCGAACTCTTTATCACCTCCATAATCGAGAAATATTTCCTTATTCTTCTAAGGATAATTTTGACCGCTGTCCAATGATCCGTTCTGGATCATTCTTGTACCCTATAGTGACTCATGGCAAGGCACACTTCGGTGCGGTACACGGCATAGCATAATATAGAGCCTACGTCTGAGCGTGAGGGGACGGCCTTAAATCCTTTGTCTCTCTTCTGCCGTGGTCGAGCTTTTAACTCTTAACTTCATACCTTACAACTCAGGCAAGAACTCCTTCTTTGGTGATCCATCTTGAACACCTTCAAGATCATGTCAAGGTATGTGCTCATTTGAAAGTATCATTTAGCGTTTTGGATCTATCCTCATAGATCTTGATGCTCAATGTTTAAGCAGCTTATTCCAGGTTTTCTATTGAAAACACTTTTCAAATAACCCTATATGCTTTCCGGAAATTCTACATCATTTACGATCAACAATATGTCAACAACATATACTCATCAGAAATTCTATAGTGCTCCCACTCAGTTCTTTGGAAATACAAGTTTCTCGTAAACTTTGTATAAACCCAAAATCTTTGATCATCTCATCAAAGCGTATATTCCATCTCCGAGATGCTTACTCCAGTCCTTAGAAGGGTTCTTTGGAGCTTTGCATACTTGTTAGCGTCTTTCAGGATTGACAAAACTTTCTGGTTGTATCACATACAACCTTTCCTCAAGGATATCGTCGAGGAAACAATGTTTTGACATCCTATCTGCAAGATTTCATAAATGCAGCTAATGCTAGCATGATTCCGACGGACTTATGCATCGCTACGGGTGAGAAAATCTCACCGTAGTCAACTCCTTGAACTTGTGAAAAACTCTTCGCCACAAGACGAGCTTCATAGGCGGTAACATTACCGTCCACGTCCGTCTTTTTCTTAAAGATCCATTTATCTCAATGGCTTGCCTATCATCGGGCAAGTCCACCAAAGTCCATGCTTTGTTCTGATACATGGATCCTATCTCGGATTTCATGGCTTCTAACCATTTGTCGGAATTCGGGCCCACCATCGCTTCTCCATAGCTCGTAGGTTCATTGTTGTCTAGCAACATGACCTTCAAGACATGATTACTGTACCACTCTGAAGTAGTACGCATCCTTGTCACCCTACGAGTGCAGTAGTGACTTGATCCAAACTTCATGATCACTATCATAAGCTTCTACTTCAATTGGTGTAGGCGCCATAGGAACAACTTCCGTGCCTGCTGCACACTAGTTGAAGTGATGGTTCAATAACCTCATCAAGTCTCCACCATCCTCCCACTCAATTCTTTCGAGACGAACTTTTCCTCGAGAAAGGACCCGATTCAAGAAACAATCCCTATTGCTTCCGGATCTGAATTAGGAGGTATACCCAACTATTTTGGGTGTCCTATGAAGATGCATTTTGTCCGCTTTGGGTTTGAGCTTATCAACCTGAAACTTTTCCACATAAGCGTCGCAGCCCCAAACTTTTAAGAAACGACAACTTAGGTTTCTCCAAACGGTGTCGTCTCAACGGAATTACGTGGTGCCCCATTAAAGTGAGTGCGGTTGTCTCTAATGCCTAACCCATGAGCGATAGTGGTAATTCGATAAGAGATATCATGGTACGCACCATATCCAATAGAGTGCAACTATGATGTTCGGACACACCATCACACTATGGTGTTCCAGGCGGTATTAATTGTGAAACAATTTGCACAATGTCTTAATTGTGTGACAAAACTCGTAACTCAGATATTCATCTCTATGATCATATCATAGACATTCTATCCTCTTGTCACGAAGATCTTAAACTTCACTCCGAAATTACTTGAACCATTCAATAATTCAGACTTGTGTTTCATCAAGGAAATATACTCAACATCTACTCGAATCATCGTGAAGTAAGAACATAACGATGTTCCTTTGCATGCCTCGGCACTCATTGGACTGCACATATCAAAATGTGTTACTTCCAACAAGTTGCTATCTTGTTCCATTTTACTGAAACCGAGGCTTTTAGGTCATCTTGCCCATGTAGTATGTTTTGCATATCTCAAGTGATTCAAAATCAAGTGAGTCCAAACGATCCATCTGCATGGAGTTTCTTCATGCGTATACACCAATAGACATGGTTAGCATGTCTCAAACTTTTCAAAACGAGTGAGTCCAAAGATCCATCAACATGGAGCTTCTTCATGCGTTTACACCAATATGACTTACATGGCGGTGCCACAAGTAAGTGGTACTATCATTACTATCTTATATCTTTTGGCATGGAAATGTGTATCACTACGATCGAGATTCAATAAACCATTCAATAATTTTAGGTTTAACTCCAATGTCGATGGTAGAGGGAGCGTGCAATGCTTGATCACATCAACCTTGGAAACACTTCCAACACGTATCGCAGCTCACCTTTAGCTAGTCTCCGTTTATTCCGTAGCTTTTGTTTCGAGTTACTAACACTTAGCAACCGAACCGGTATCTAATACCCTGGTGCTACTAGGAGTACTAGTAAAGTACACATTAACATAATGCATATCCAATATACTTCTATCGACCTTGCCAGCCTTCTCATCTACCAAGTATCTAGGGTAAATCTGCTCCAATGGTTGTTCCCCTTATTACGAAGCACTTAGTCTCGGGTTTGGGTTCAACCTTGGGTTTCTTCACTAGAGCAGCAAGCTGTTTTGCCGTTTCATGAAGTATCCCTTGTTGCCCTTGCCCTTCTTGAAACTAGTGGTTTTACCAACCATCAACAATTGATGCTCCTACTTGACTTCTACTTTCGCGATGTCAAACATCGCGAACACTTCAAGGATCATCATATCTATCCACGATATGTTATAGTTCATCACGAAGCTCTAGTAGCTTGGTGGCAATGTCTTTGGAGAAACATCACTATCTCATCCGGAAGATCAACTCCCACTCGATTCAAGTGATTGTTGTACTCAGACAATCTGAGCACAAGCTCAACGATTGAGCTTTTCTCCCTTAGTTTGTAGGCTAAGAAAATCGCCGGAGGTCTCATACCTCTTGGCGTGGGCACGAGCCTGAAATCCTAATTTCAGCCCTCGAAACATCTCATATGTTCGCGACATTTCGAAAACGTCTTTCGTGCCTCAACTCTAAACCGTTTAAGCGAACTATCACGTAGTTATCAAAACGTGTATGTCCGATGTTCGCAACATCCACAAACGTCGTTTGGGGTTCAGCACACTGAGCGGTGCATTAAGGACATAAGCTTTCTATTGTCCGCATAATCGCTACTGTAAACTTTCAACTATATTTTCTCTAGGAACATATCTAAACAGTGGAACTAAAGCGCGAGCTTACGACATAATTTGCAAAAGGTCTTTTGACTATGTTCAAGATAATTAAGTTCATCTTATAAACTCCCACTTAGATAGACATCCCTCTGGTCATCTAAGTGATTACATGATCCGAGTCAACTAGGCCGTGTCCGATCATCACGTGAGACGGACTAGTCATCATCGGTGAACATCTTCATGTTGATCGTATCTACTATACGACTCATGCTCGACCTTTCGGTCTCAGTGTTCCGAGGCCATGTCTGTACATGCTAGGCTCGTCAAGTTAACCCTAAGTGTTTCGCTTGTGTAAATTTGTCTTACACCCGTTGTATGTGAACGTAAGAATCCATCACACCAGATCATCACGTGGTGCTTAGAAGCGACGAACTTTAGCAACGGTGCACAGTTAGGGGAGAACACTTCTTGAAATTGTTGTAAGGGATCATCTTATTTACTACCGTCGTTCTAAGTAAACAAGATGCATAAACATGATAAACATCACATGCAATCAAATAGTGACATGATATGGCCAATATCATTTTGCTCCTTTGATCTTCATCTTTGGGGCTCCGTGATCATCATCGTCACCGGCATGACACCATGATCTCCATCATCGTGTCTCCATGAAGTTGTCTCGCCAACTATTACTTCTACTACTATGGCTACCGATTAGCAATAAAGTAAAGTAATTACATGGCGTTGTTTAATGACACGCAGGTCATACAATAAATAAAGACAACTCCTATGGCTCCTGCCGGTTGTCATACTCATCGACATGCAAGTCGTGATTCCTATTACAAGAACATGATCAATCTCATACATCACATATCATTCATCACATTCTTCTTGGCCATATCACATCACATAGCATACCCTGCAAAAACAAGTTAGACGTCCTCTAATTGTTGTTTGCATGTTTTACGTGGCTGCTATGGGTTTCTAGAAAGAATGTTTCTTACCTACATAAAACCACAACGTGATATGCCAATTGCTATTTACCCTTCATAAGGACCCTTTTCATCGAATCCGTTCCGACTAAAGTGGGAGAGACTGGCACCCGCTAGCCACCTTATGCAGCAAGTGCATGTCACTCGGTGGAACCTGTCTCACGTAAGTGTACGTGTAAGGTCGGTCCGGGCCGCTTCATCCCACAATACCGTCGAAACAAGATTGGACTAGTAACGGTAAGCATATTGAACAAAATCAACGCCCACAACTACTTTGTGTTCTACTCGTGCAAAGAATCTACGCAATAGACCTAGCTCATGATGCCACTGTTGGGGAACGTAGCAGAAATTCAAAATTTTCCTACGTGTCACCAAGATCTATCTATGGAGAAACTAGCAACGAGGGGAAGATGAGTGCATCTACATACCCTTGTAGATTGCTAAGCGGAAGCGTTCATGGGAACGGGGTTGAATGAGTCGTACTCGTCGTGATCCAAATCGCCAGAGATCCTAGTGCCGAACGGACGGCGCCTCCGCGTTCAACACACGTACAGCCCGGTGACGTCTCCCACGCCTTGATCCAGCAAGGAGAGAGGGAGAGGTTGAGGAAGACTCCATCCAGCAGCAGCACAACGGCGTGGTGGTGGTGGAGGAGGGTGGCAATCCTGCAGGCTTCGCCAAGCACCATGAGAGAGGAGAAGGGAGAGAGGTAGGGCTGCACCAAGAGGGAGAAGTTCTCGTGTGTTAGGCAGCCCCAAAACCTCCACTATATATAGGGGAAAGGGAGGGAGGCGCCTAGGGTTTCCCCTAGGGGCGGCGGCAGTGGCAGATGGGATCTCCCCTTGGGTGACTTGGCCCCCAAGCCGGGAGGTGGGAACCCTAGATGGGGCGCCCCAAACCCCTGGTCACGTGGGAATAGGTGAGGCGCGACAGCCCCTTAGTGGGCTGGTTTGCCCCCTTCCTTGGCCCATGAAGCCCCCAACACTTGTCGGGCTCCGAAACACCTTTCGGTCATCTTGGTCATCACCCGGTACCTCCGGAACACTTCCGGACTCCAAAACCCTTCGTCCAATATATCAATCTTTACCTCCGGACCATTCCGAACTCCTGTGACGTCCGGGATCTCATCCGGACTCAATAACATTCGGTAACCACGTATATCTATTCCTATAACCCTAGCGCCACCGAACCTTAAGTGTGTAGACCCTACGGGTTCGGGAACCATGCTGAACATGGTGAGACGTTCTCTGGTTAATAACCAACAGCGGGATCTGGATACCCATGTTGGCTCCCACATGTTCCACGATGATCTCATCGGATGAACCACGATGTCGAGGCTTCAATCAATCCCGTATTCAATTCCCTTTGTCTAGCGGTATTGTACTTGCCCGAGATTCGATCGTCGATATCCCGATACCTTGTTCAATCTCGTTACCGGCAAGTCTCTTTACTCGTTCCGTAACACATATTCCCGTGATCAACCCCTTGGTCACATTGTGCACATTATGATGATGTCCTACCGAGTGGGCCCAGAGATACCTCTCCGTTTACACGGAGTGACAAAACCCAGTCTCGATTCGTGCCAACCCAACAGACACTTTCGGAGATACCTGTAGTGCACCTTTATAGCCACCCAGTTACGTTGTGACGTTTGGTACACCCAAAGCATTCCTACGGTATCCGGTAGTTACACAATCTAATGGTCTAAGGAAAAGATACTTGACATTAGAAAAGCTTTAGCATACGAACTACGATCTTTGTGCTAGGCTTAGGATTGGGTCTTGTCCATCACATCATTCTTCTAATGATGTGATCCCGTTATCAACGACATCCAATGTCCATGGTCAGGAAATCGTAACCATCATTGATCAACGAGCTAGTCAACTAGAGGCTTACTAGGGACATGGTGTTGTCTATGTATCCACACATGTATCTGAGTTTCCTATCAATACAATTATAGCATGGATAATAAACGATTATCATGAACAAGGAAATATAATAATAACTAATTTATTATTGCCTCTAGGGCATATTTCCAACAGTACTTCCCCTCAAAAGGAAGGAACTTCGGTAACACATCCTCGTCTCCATCGGCTCCACTCTTGGTTATCCTATCCCTTTACTTGTGCAAGCTTATTTGTGTCTCTATCTTTGCTTGCTCGTGTGCTTGTGTTGTTTGCATCATATAGGTTGTCCACCTAGTTGCATATCTAGACAAGTTACTTTGATTCAAAGTTTAATTTGGTAAAGAAAAGCTTAAAAATTGTTAGTTGCCTATTCACCCCCCCCTCTAGTCAACCATATCGATCCTTTCACACGGAGAAAGAGAGGTCACTTCTCTCTATATATTGATCATGACAATTTGTGTAATTTATATTTCCTTCATTGCTTCCTAGCTAGTGTCGAGTTCTCTCTATATGTAGTAGCTAGCATCGACCAAGCACGGAGAAAAAGAGGTCACTTCTCTCTATATGTAGTAGCTAGCTAACACAATATGAAACCCCTAAACCCCTCCTTAGAAAAAACCCAGCGCCTGGCAGCTGCTGACGCGTGGCTTCCTTTTAGTCCCAGTTTGTGTTACTAACCGGGACTAAAGGTCCTCCTGCCTGGGCGCCCCACAGCGACAACGTGGAGCCTCTTTAGTCCCGGTTCGTAACACGACCAGGACTAAAAGTGGTGGGCATTAGTCCCGATCGTTCTGTCCCGATTTCAAAACCGGAACTAAAGGTCCTCTGGAACCGGGATTGATGCCTTGTTTTCTACTAGTGTGATTATCCCAGGCTATATAATTTGTGCTTTGACCATAATATCACTGTAGTGTTGGAAATATTCCCTAGAGGCAATAATAAAAGGATTATTATTATATTTCCTTGTTCATGATAACTGTCTTTTATTCATGCTATAATTGTATTATCCGAAAATCGTAATACACGTGTGAATACATAGACCACAACATGTCCCTAGTGAGCCTCTAGTTGACTAGCTCATTGATCAACAGATAGTCATGGTTTCCTGACTATGGACATTGGATGTCATTGATTACGAGATCACATCATTAGGAGAATGATGTGATGGACAAGACCCAATCCTAAGCATAGCACAAGATCGTGTAGTTCGTTTGCTAGAGCTTTTCCAATGTCAAGTATCTTTTCCTTAGACCATGAGATCGTGTAACTCCCGGATATCGTAGGAGTGCTTTGGGTGTACCAAACGTCACAACGTAACTGGGTGACTATAAAGGTATACTACGGGTATCTCCGAAAGTGTCTCATTGGGTTGACACGGATCGAGATCGGATTTGTCACTCCGTATGACGGAGAGGTATCTCTGGGCCCACTTGGTAATGCATCATCATAATGAGCTCAAAGTGACCAAGTGTTTGGTCACGGGATCATGCATTACGATGCGAGTAAAGTGACTTATCGTAACGAGATTGAACGAGGTATTGGGATACCGACGATCGAATCTCGGGCAAGTAACGTATCGATTGACAAAGGGAATTGTATACGGGATTGCTTGAATCACTACTAGGAAAAGGGCTATAGATGGAATTAACACTAATGACGCACCAGACATGTGGTGCGCCATTACTATATACTAATGGCGCATCATGTGTTGGTACGCCATTAGTGTCCAAATACTAATGGCGCACCAGACATGTGGTGCGCCATTAGTAAATTTTTTTTAAATTTTTTGTCAAAACTACTAATGGCGCACCGTGGTAGTGGTGCGCCATTACTAGTTGAATTAGTAATGGCGCACCATGCCACGGTGCGCCATTAGTAACTTGGCCACCACTTCCACCGAATGCACCCCAGCGTGGATCGCCTTTTCAGTTTAAAAAATAAAAGAAAATGATGAAAATGTCAAAAAATAAAAGAAAATAAGTTTCCCATGTGATATGTGGTCTAGTTGTTGGGAAAATTTGCAAATATGAATTTCGACTTTATTTGCAAAATCTCTCGAGAATTTGTAAAAATGGGCATAACTTTTGCATACTAACTCGGATGAAAAAGTTTTGTATATGAAAAATCATCTACTCGAAAAGTTACACCCCGTTAAACATTTTCAAAATCCTCAAAAACCTAACAGAAAAAAAGATACGGGGCTTTTAAGATCTGGAGAGGCAAAAAAATTCAAAAAAATTCAAACTCACTAATGGCGCACCTGCCCATGGTGCGCCATTAGTATCTTCCCGCCTTCAAAATTTAAAATAAGTCAAAAAATAAAAAAAAGTTACTAATGGCGCACCTGCCCATGGTGCGCCATTAGTATCTTCCCGCCTTCAAAATTCAAAATAAGTCAAAAATAAAAAAGTTACTAATGGCGACCGGCCCATGGTGCGCCATTAGTATCTTCCGCCTTCAAAATTCAAAATAAGTCAAAAAATAAAAAAAGTTACTAATGGCGACCGGCCCATGGTGCGCCATTAGTATGTCATATATGGCTGGGCGCGCCTCCACTCCACCTCTCCTCCACTCCATCTCCTCCTCTCCTCTCCTCCACTCCATCTCCTCCTCTCCTCTCCTCCACTCCTTCTCCTCCTCTCCGGCGACCTCCTTCTCCTCTCCGGCGACCTCCTCCTCCTCTCCGGCGACCTCCTCCTCCTCTCTGGTGACCTCCTCCTCTCCGGGAACCTCCTCCTCCCTCCTCTCCTCCCCTCCCCTCCCCTCACGGTTTCTCCTCCCTCCTCTCCGGTGAGCTCCTCCTCCCTCCTCTCCTCCCATTCCCTCATGGTTTCTCCTTCCTCCTCTCCGATGCTTGGTGAACTCCTCTCCGGCGACCTCCTCCTCCTCTCCGGCGATGTAGGCGAGCGCCTCTCCGGTGACCTCCTCCTCCTCCTCTCCGGTGAACTCCTCTCCGGCAAAAGAACACGGCAAAAGAACGTACAAGATCCAAAAACAGGAACAAAATTTGAAATAATATCATGCCAAAAAACGAGCAAAAAAAACTAGCAAAAAATGCGCAAAAAAATCATGATCCAGATCCAAATTCAAAATTCAAAAATAGCAATGGCGCACGGTGGGGGTTAGACGATGCGCCACTACTATTTTCCCGCCTTCAAAATTCAAAAATACTAATGGCGCACCGTTGCCTATACTAATGGCGCACCAGTGGCCTATACTAATGGCGCACTGTGGCCTATACTAATGGCGCACCAGTGGTGCGCCATTAGTATACCAGATACTAATGGCGCATCAATGGTGCGCCATTAGTAAAAATTACTAATGGCGTGCTAGTAATGGCGCACCAGTGATGCGCCATTAGTAGGCAAAACTGGTGCGCCATTAGTAGGCCTTTTCCTAGTAGTGAATCCTCGACATCGTGGTTCATCCGATGAGATCATCGAGGAGCATGTGGGAGCCAACATGGGTATCTAGATCCCGCTGTTGGTCATTGGCTGGAGAGTCGTCTCGGTCATGTCTACGTGTCTCCCGAACCCGTAGGGTCTACACACTTAAGGTTCGATGACGCTAGGGTTATAGAGATATGAGTATGCAGTAACCCGAAAGTTGTTCGGAGTCCCGGATGAGATCCCGGACGTCACGAGGAGTTCCGGAATGGTCTGGAGGTAAAGAATTATATATGGGAAGTCGAGTTTCGGCCATCGGAAAGGTTTGGGGTCACGGTATTGTACTGTGACCACAGAAAGGGTCCCAGGTCCACCGGGTGGGCCACCTATCCCGGAGGGCCCCATGGGCTGAAGTGGGAGGAACCAGCCTGGTGGGCTGGTGCGCCTCCTTGGGGCCCCCTGCGCCTAGGGTTGGGAACCTTGGGAGGCGCCTCCACTGCCTTGGGGGCACTCCACCTCGCCGCCGCCCCTTGGGAGATCCCATCTCTAGGGCCGGCGCCCCCCCTTGGGGGCCTATATAAAGAGGGGGGAAGGGAGGGCAGCCGCACCCATGCCCCTGGCGCCTCCCTCTCCCACTCCAACACCTCCTCCTCCTCCGTAGGGCTTGGCGAAGCCCTGCTGGGATCCCTGCTGCCTCCACCACCACGCCGTCGTGCTGCTGGATCTCCATCAACCTCTCCTTCCCCCTTGCTGGATCAAGAAGGATGAGACGTCTTCCCAACCGTACGTGTGTTGAACGCGGAGGTGCCGTTCGTTCGGCACTTGGTCATCGGTGATTTGGATCACGGCAGTACGACTCCCTCAACCCCGTTCTCTTGAACGCTTCCGCTCGCGATCTACAAAGGTATGTAGATGCACTCCTATCACTCGTTGCTAGATGAACTCATAGATAGATCTTGATGAAACCGTAGGAAATTTTTTATTTTTCTGCAACATTCCCCAACATGTAGCTGAAGCTATAGAGAAAGGATGGAGTGGCTTTAGATTCAGAAGGACTCTTCGTGGCGAAATTTTGGAATTATGGGAAAGTATGATAAAAAGATGTGAAGCTATAGAAATGAGTGAGGAGGGAGATAAGGTCGAATGGACTCTAACTGCTAATAACCTTTTCCCACTAAATCTCTATACAGGAAATTGATTGCTGAGGATTGCAATTATCCACAATTTTTTTTGTAGAAAGTCAAAATACCAGCCAAAATAAAGTTTTTCTTTGGTTGATTAATAAAAAAAGCATACTGACTAAAGATTCTTTGGCCAAAAGAGGATGGAAAGGATCAAAACTTTGTGTGCTGTGTGGAAAGGAAGAAACTATAGATCACTTGTTCTACACTTGTGGGGCTGCCTCCCTGATGTGGAACCTAATAAAATGTGCATTTGATTTGAGAACAACTCCAGTTAATGTAGAGGAGTGTTTTGGGAGTTGGATTAAAACTTTTATCAAGAATGAAAGAAAGTTAGTATTGGTGGGATTATCAGCTCTGTTGTGGTCGATTTGGAAATGTAGAAATGCTATCATCTTTGATGGGAAAAATTATACTAATTCCTATTGTCTTGATTTGAATGATGACACACTGGATTATGGCTTGGTCTATCTTGCAGAAAAAGGACCAAAACACAAAAGGGACTGGAGCTGGGGACAAAACTGCTCAAACGGGTAGCAAATGAAGTATACAAGGCGGTGCAGGGGTGGAGATTCAAACGTGCCTAGACTGGATTGAGGCGTCTGCTCTTCATTCCCTGGATCATTTTCCTTTTACCCTTTTTGATGTTTCAGTTCGTGTCTGTAATGTTTACCAGTTATTTGTTTCTGTATGGTGACCTTGGTTGTTCGCTCTCTCTGCCTCTGGTGGGGATGAGAGCTAGTCTGGCTGTTGGATTAGTTGACGCTTTTGCTTGGTGTCAGGGGCCTCGTCCCTTGTCCCCAGTTTCTAGGTCTGGTGTCTAGTTTACAGGCTGGTGCTCTGAACTTGGTTATGTGGTCAAAAACTAGATTATGTAGCTCCGCTTTTGTTTTCTCTTAATGGAAATCGGAGGGGGAAACCCATCTTTGATAAAAAAAAAACTAGTGTCGATCCACTGCTCAATTTCGCGAGAGGAGTAAAGAAGTGAATGATTTCGCCGATCCACGCTATTGCTTTCTTTTGTTTTGCCTTTCACTGCTGATCCACACTGTTGTTTCTGCCTTTCTCTATTTCTTGCTCAATTGAAAGTAATTTCACATCAGTTTCACAGGAGGAGTGCCAACAGAGGCAATGGTCCTGCGAGCTGCGCCCGGAAGCGCGCGGGGAAGGTTGAGGCCCGACGGCGGCTGCGCTTGGGAAAGCTGCCGATGGTGACGACGGCAAGGAGGACGGTGGAGACGGGGTGATTAGTACGAGAGTTAATTCTACGAGGGGTTTTTTGAAAAAAATAGATTGATTGAACTACGGCCCGACATGAATTTCGGGACGATTGGTGTCAGCCAGACGGTTGGTTTTGGTTTCGTATACGTATACGTATGCGTGTGGGGGTTGGGTCCGTAATCGATTCGGCCAGACAGACGATGTTACCCAAAACCAATCGAAAAGGCCTCCAGATCCGATTCTGGAGGCCCCTTGCCTATAGCAGCACCTATAAGTAGGAATCAAATTGATCCCAAGCAAACCCTCTCACCCGCCGCCGGCCTTCTTTTGTCGATTTGATCGACTGATCGACGGGAGGAGAAGCACAGCCCCTTGGCATCACGGAGTACGATGAAGACCTCGGCGCCGATGAGTCCGGCTGAAATCGACAAGGCGATGGCTTACGAGGCGAGGAAATTCGCGTCGCACGTTCGCGTTTGGGAATCCGCGTGGGGCGAAACATGCGGCTTCTTCACGGACAGCACTGAGTAACCAACCCAATATCAGTTTTATTTAATTATTAATCGGTTCTGCTATTGGGCGCTTGAAATTCTCTTTAGCGTCGCTTGCTTGAATCCAAATCAGTTAGAGCACCAACGTAGTCGGAGGTGTAGGTGGGGGTGCGGAGTAGTAGCCGGTCGGTGCTGCGTTCCACGACCCAGGGTCGCCGACCCAAATCGAGGGTCGGGGTCGATGGCTGGCTGGGATGCGACCCACGTTGGTGCTCCTGGTCGTATCATCACCGTATCCGTCAGATGAGCTCGATCTCTTTCCACGTTGCCTCATTGGTCACCACGTCTCCTGGAAGAGGCGGTGATGTGTTAGGGGATTGATGATGCGTATGAGCAAAGCGACTTGCCATGGAAAGGCACCGGAGTAGTGGCGGCGGCTGCGGCGGCGGCGTTGTCCGGTGTGCAACAGGGGAGCAGCCGTGTGAGGGGAACTGCACGATCAGTTAGGTCACGCAATGACTAATGGGCCTAAGGGCCTTCCTTTTATTTATTCATTTAGAGATAGGCATATTTTTGTATTTAAAATAATCAAGTATCACCACTGATAGAGTAGTTGGTGCCATCAATCCAGTCGACCCGGGATCACGTCCCACCACCCAAAATGTTGACCCGAAAATCTGGCAACTATAGTACGGCCGTGTGAGAAAAAAAAATCTGGTGCTAGGAGAGGCTTAGCAGCCCGGACCAGGTGGTTAAACTGACTGCGCGCGGGTTTGGGGTTGAAGATGAACAATAGTAGACAGATGGAGATTGAGGATGACTCTCAACCGTCGGATTTCAATTGTATGCCCACCTCCCAAAAAAAATTACTGATAGTTTTTTTTTTGCGACAACTAGTACGAAACCGGGGAGTACTAATTAATTAGTACAGTTCATATAAATCAGACCTTCGTTGTATTCAAAAGTCTAGGATTTACACTTTGTCCAAACTTCGGGCGGCTGTGAATGGATTCTTGTTTATTTTGCTGGTCATCGAGTGGTAAGCTCATGCTTGTTTATTAGAACATTCTAACGCTTGCTTAACCTTTTTACAGCGGCGCTGAGTTCCATGCAGTTTACACACTATATATCTGGACACATCTCAAACAATCATGATGGGTCCAGTCCGGAAACCTTGCAGGTCTTCTCCATCAAACTCACTGAAATAGCTGCTGGTCTCGCCTGGCCATTGGCTGTGTATGGTGTGATTGCTGTTCGAGACATAGCAGATCATAACCGTAACCTTCTCTTCTGTTGTTATAGGAGCCAGGCCCAAGAACTCAATCAGGATGTACGTACTTTCTTAATTTTCTCTTCATTTTATTTTAATGATCTTGGTTGCATGCACCCCCTGTTGTTGGTTAATGGGGTGATCGATGATGTTTGCAGGATTCATTTTTGCGCTTAATTGGGCCATCACGTGCAATTGTGTTAACAGACATAGTTGACATTGAAATCCAACTGAAAGTGAAAGGTCCAACAAAGTCTCAAGATAAAGCGTTGATCAGCCATGTCTGCAATTATGGTGGAGAAGGTCTTGATGTATCTACCCTTTGCATTGATAATTGTTTATGTACGCTGGAGTTATGCTTGCAGCGAGTCAAACGAACGGTCCAGGCTACCATCTTGAGTGCCCAAGTTGTCAAGTGTGGTTCATGGCCTTTTGAATATGGTGGCCGAGTTGCTTGCTCCCCAACATCAGGGGAAACGGTGGTCACTGATAGTGGAGTCACTCATGCTATCAATCCCTCATCTAGCCAAATTGTACTGCTTGAATCAAAAGGTGAAGCAATGCTGAAAGGTCGTCATGGTAGTAACATATATCTGTCGAGGCAAGTTGTTTCTGTAGAAACTGAAGGACAGCTGGACGTTGCCATAGAAGCCTACTCAAAATCTGGTGATGTCACTGCACGAGGTCATGTCTATTTTGTGCCCCAATTTTGCAACATAAGCCAGGAAAAATGTGCCATTGCTGACGTTGAGGTGGTGATTACTGTTGCTTGGTCCCTTGTCGCTACAAGCAAAAGGGAAATTGTGGCAGAACGACCGTGTTTCTAAAGCTGATAGCAAGGAGGGTGTGGCGTGGAACACTCAAAAGACAAGGCAATAGCCAACACCAACCAAACCTTTGCGCATGTTAGAGTATACTGTGTATATAACCTACAACAAATGTATATGGTCAACCGCTGGAAGTGTGAGTGCGTGTGATCGTGGCACACGATCTGTGTGTAGTGGCGCATGATCCCCTCGGCTGAGGCCCTCTGTAACCTGTATATTAACCCCAGCCGATGAGCTAATGGATATGCATTGATTCCCATACTTCATTCCTCCTCAAACATTGTATCAAGATACCCCCGACCAGATCAATCCCTTTGCTCCGGTCGCCGATCCTGCTGCCGCTGCTATGGGCGACGCCCCTGACTCCTCTGGCTACCCTGTGAATGATGGCTTTGGCCCCCTGGCTGCCACTCCGCCACCGCCGCCTGCCCTCCTTCCCGCTGGCCCGGCAGCCGTCGCGCAACTTTCGGCCTTTTAACAGCCCTTGCTATATTTCGGCCCATTTCGTTTTAACAGCCCTTGCTATATTTGGGCCTATTTCGTTTGAAGTGACTTTTGACCTCTTAACGCCCCATGGTCTTCATGGACAAATTTCAGCCCAACCTGATTATCGGCATGTTAAAAGCCCGTGGAATAATTGGGCCCATTTATGGCCTGAATTTGCATCTAGCCTGCTAACAGCATATTATGTAATTGGGCCAACCAAGGCCTGAGATATATTTTGGCCTATCAACGGCCCGTCATGTAATTGGGCCAATCATGGACCGAGATATATTTCGGCCTACTGTCGGCCCGTGAATTATTCAGGCCCAATATCCTTTTTTCAGCATGTTAGAAGCAATGGAATTTTCTGGCCCAATTAAGGCCCGTGGTTTACTCAGCCTGTTAAAGGGTCGAAACAACTTGGGGCCCACTTTACGT
Organism: Aegilops bicornis; assembly: GCA_021605145.1. NCBI lineage: Eukaryota > Viridiplantae > Streptophyta > Magnoliopsida > Poales > Poaceae > Aegilops > Aegilops bicornis. The sequence continues at coordinate 644,463,657 of CM038674.1, forward strand.
TTAGGGGGTCTAATGACCCGCAATGATTATGGGCCCATGTGAGAACCAGGGGCCCATGCAGTCCATGACGGGCCTGATACTCGTTTCGGCCCATATATAGCGAGTTGCGAGCCACCTGTGCTGCTGCCATTGACTTGAAGCCGAAGAAAAAGATATGTTGCGCTTGCTCCAACACCAAGAGGCTCAGAGATGAGTACATCGTCGAGTACAGGGAGTCTGCGAGCTCACAAGCGATACCTCCGTGCGGAGGGGTTCAAGTTCTGATTCTTCTCTAGTCCCCTGAGGATGTTGCATTTGGTTTCATGGATGTTGCAAAACATGCTATTTGAGATTCTGTTAGAGGCGTCGTCTTGTTTTTCAATGTTGTTCCTGTATGGTTTAATGGTTAGCGAGCTTGATACCTGTTTCCATGGGAAATAAATTTCTGATGACTGTGACTTTATGGCTTATATGAGAAATTTTCTTAGTGTTCATATTTTTGCCCATCTCTGCTTTATCTGGCATGGAAGATACAATATTCTTGATATGGAAATTTCACAGAGACCGATAAGACAACATCAGGAATAGAGCCTTCAAGTTTATTTGCTCGTTGCTGCAAATGCCCATGGTTTCCATGGCATAATCACCCTTATTCTCCTCTCATCCTTTTCCCCAGACCAAATCAATCACTCGTCACCAATGAACTAGTGCTAACTATTTTCTACTACTTGCAGGCACTCTACATCACTCTCTCCATCCATCTTACACAGTTTTCAGACCTTTAGCTAGGCATCACGCTGCACATCATCAGTTCATGGCAGGCACGAACCTTGAGGATTTGAGCAATGGCTTCCCTGCCAGGAATGACACGAACATCCTGAAGGCCCTCCTTGGCTGGAAGAATGGCACCTCATGCCCTGCACCTCTCACCGACGCAAATGTCAGCCCTTCATACACCTCAGACCACCCTCCTACCTGTAAATGCAAAGAGGTTACACTTTCACTTCAACAGTATTATTGCGTAAACTCCAATTGCATAACAGCAATGGCATGATGAGTATACCTGACCGGCTGAGTACCATGGGTACCAGCGGATCTTAGTCTTCAGGCCAAGGTGGCTGAGAGAAAACCTCGTGGCAGTCACCGGGACAACCGAATCCGTGTCGCCGCTGCATTCACCATTCAAAATAGGTTACATCCACTGAAACAATTTGTACTGCGGTGAAGGAAAACTTTGCCTGTTTCAGACTCTTCAGCTTACCTGAACACCCATATCCTGATCCCAGCCTTAATCAGCATCCTGTACGTCGGCAGCATCGACAACTCGGAGTCGTTCCATGTCTTGATGAGCACATCACTGTCAATGTCAAAACATCCCCTGCTTGTTAATCTGCAATCAAGGACCCAGCCATAACAAGAACAGAGAGGAAAAGTATGTCTGAAACTGAACCTGCAGGCAGTCCACCTAACATGCTGATCCTGGTGGTGTTGGCGTGCATGGCCCTCTGCACGTCGAGCCTGTTGTAGTACTTCTCGGCGTAGGTCTCCGTGCAGGGGTCGTAGCTGTTGGACCTCCGGCGGATGAGGGTGTCCTTGAACCTCAGCACTACTCTTCTCTCCTCTGCTCTAGATAAGCCGCAAGGAAGCTTACTACGGTACAGTGAGTGTGAGCGTGACAGTGACAGTGACAGTGCTGTCCACCATTCTATACTCTACTTTCTCTACACTAGTATTCGTGAAAATTCATATTTTTACATTTTAAATTTTCTAAAAAAGAAGACAGACATACATACACAAAGGCATAATGCGCAAGCGTGTAAGTTTTCACTACGAAATACGCTGAATTGAGGGCTATACAAAAAAATCAATCAATTCTGGGGCTTTTTTTAACACATGCTACTATTCATCGTCCCAGACCATGAATTTGTCTTTTTTTTTGTAAAGGTCGCATTTTATCCTAAAATTTTGCACACATACACCTCCCATCCTTGTTTAATTATACATTTTTTGAAACAGAAAATTTAAATTACAAAATTTCCAAAATCCCGGCCTCGATGGAGGCCGGGATCCAAAACGCTCCAAGAGCATCATCCGCTCCCTAGTAAAGATTTCAGATCATTGAGAATGCTTCCTTTCGCAGAGCTCCAATACCCAACCTGAATATATAGGCCTCATTTGCCAACGAGACATCTCTCCAAGATCGAGGCGGCGTGTGGGAGACCAATAAGGGTGAAATATGGGTCACCCAGGAATGCTAGTGTGTTCAAGCGGGTATGGTGTGACCGTGACTAGGGCTGGACACGAGCCGAGCCGAGCCGAGTTCAGCCCGAGCCTGCCTTTGGCTCGCCTAAAGCGAGCCAAGCTCGGCTCGGCTCGTTGGTTGAACGAGCCTGGTTTTGGAGGCTCGGCTCGTTTTCTCCCCGGCTCGGTCCAGCCCGAGCAGCTCGTTTGTGCACTGCTAATGAGTATGCAAGCCTCTGCAGTGTGTGCTTGCGTGCGTAGGGGCGGCAGACGCTTGGCGAGGCACCATAGGAGGGACTAACTGCAGCATCGGCGCGTCCGCCGTCGGTCCCAAGAGCGAGCCGTCCAGTGTCCGGCGCGGCGAGGACGACGGCGGCATCTGGCGCGGCAAGCAGGACGACGGCAAGCAGAAGCATTCATGCATTCATACATCCATGATCCATCCATCCAGCCCTACATCCATCCATGCATCCATCGCGTGCGTGCGCAGCCATGCAAAGGGAGCGTGTGTATCGTCTGCCGTCCGTGCGGCTGTGCATGCAGGGGAGCGCGCTTCAGTGCCGAGCGTGTGTGCGCCGAGCTACTGCCAGGTTTGGGAAGGAATGAGAGTAGGAGAGAGTACCTGCTCGTCACGTTCAGCGAGAAAAGGGAGGCGCGCCTGCCTGCAGTCGGGGTGGTGAGGAAAGGGCGCGTCGGCGTCGGTCCAGTTTTGCGGCGCGGCGAGGTGAGGGATGAGGGGGCGTCGAACAGAGAAAGGGAGGGGCTCGTGCCCTAATGCGAGGATGGCCGATGGGAACTGGGCTGGGCCTCGAGCGAGTCACCGAGTTGGACCGGGCGAAACTCGGCTCGGCTCGGTTGCGAATCGGGCCTCTTTTTTCAACTGGGCTCGCTCGTTTATTGTATCGGGCCGAGCTGTAACGGGCCGAGCTGGAGCGAGCTTCGGGCCGAGCCGAAAAGCTCGCTCGGACGTCCAGTCCTAACCGTGACAGCATCCCTACGATGGACTTTGTGTTCTCAGGTCGCGCCATTGCGACGACATTCGCTTCGGCGTTGACGCGGAGCATGCATGGGAGGTTGTTCAGGAGCAGGCGCCGATGGTTTTCTCGGTCGGCGGCAACTGGAGGATGGTGGATTTGTGGTTGATGGTTGGCGGGTCATGTTTCCTCCTCCGAGATCAGATATGCAGTTCAATGGCGCATCCTAGGTGCTATATCGACTAGATTCTTTCAACGATAGTGCCTTCGCCTTTGGCAAGCTACTTTGAAGATTTGAAAAATTGAAAATTAGTGACGTAACAGCGCCAAGCTCGCGTGAAAAGGTGATCTGTTTTTTTTTTTCGATGGCTGCTATGGTGGTGTCGAAGGCAGGTGACGGAAGTTGGCTGCAGGTTCATGGGCTTCTTTGGTCTTAATTGTAACTTTTTTCGTTGGAGTCGTTTGGGCTGAAGCTCAAGTTCGGTTGTCTTTACGGCTTTGCTGGGCCAGGGTCTACGTGACTCATATTTTATTCGTCATTATATTATAAACGAGAGCGCGTATTATCTTTGCAAAAAAAGAAGGAAAAACAGAATTTATAAGCTGCAATGGCCATGCCATCTGACGGTTGTCTGCAATTTTTAAGGTAGGTAGGTGATACATACAACCAACTATTAGTAGATGACTTTTTGCCAAATCAAACGTGAACAAGACGTATCATGTACATGCGATCTTTCTGGTTATGACTGATGGACCGTTGTAATGTTCAAAGAAAATGACAGATAGCCAGCAAGGCGGTGCTTTGCTTCACCAAGTGAATCACCCTGCAAGGTTGAATGAATGGATTCAATTCAAACTTGCATTGTGAGGTGTACAAAACTCAAACACAATCAACACTTTACTAAACCATCAAACATTTCCTTTGCGTTCACTCATCTTCTTAGCAAGGAGGAGGGAATAATTTATTAGATACGGTTTTTAAATCAATACACTAGCGCTTACAATAAGAATCCATCAGCTCTTCATGCCGGATTGTTCTCCAGACGAGGAACCACACCTCCATGCCATCCTATAGCAGAAGGGATCCGGTAGGTAAGACCTTAAGCAGATACGCTAGAGTAAATCAATGCAAGATTGAAGAGGCCTACTTGTCCTTTCACCATTAATTTCATGGGGACGGTGGCGCCCTTTGCGGTAGGAAGTTGCTTGTCCTCCCCTCCCTCTTTCGGTCCGCCCTTGCCCTTTATGAGGACGTTGCACCTCACGCTAGCCTTGTCGTCTTCATTCGAGCCTTTAGATGACACATCCAAGCCTCTCTCTTCCTTGTCACTAGAGAGGAGGAACAAGAGTCAGCCGATCGGGTTGGGCTCCTTGGTAGGGGACCGAGTGATCTTATAGGTGGTGCCTCGAGGGCGAAATAACTAAAAGGTACAGGGCTTGTTTGGATGGCGCTTGGCGGGGCACGCCAAAATATTGGCGGGGAAATTTGCCGCCGCGGACTCGCTAATGCGTGAGCGTGAAAACTGATAAGTGATGGCAAAATATTGGCGGAAAAGTCGACCGCCGCGGACTCGCTAACGCGCGAGCGTGAAAACTGAAAACTGAAGGTATGGCCGAAAAGTGGGCTGCCATCGATAACACAAGCGTGGGCTGTTGGCCAACGCCAAAAAATTGGTTAGACGCGTAGCTCAGGGTTGCCGTCCAAACAACCCATAGATGTATATTTGTGGTCGATGTTCAGTCGACTGCCATGTCAGCTGACGAATCAGGCTTACAAATCGGGTGCATCACAAATTATAGAATAAAATGATGTAAAAATACACTTGTTGAAGGAAAATAAAGTGATCAATTTTCTTTTTGAAAGTAGGACACCTTGCATATGCTTTTGAACACTCACGCGGTACAAAATGTGGGTGCTTTACTCTAAACAATGGTGAAAAGCAAGTGTGATTGATTGAGTCTCTTTCTTTTTGAGGTTGGAGAGCAGGCGAAGGCACCCCAACCCAACCCTCTTTGTTTTTGTTCTTGGGTTTGGGTTTGTGTGCATGCGTGCTCTCGCGTGGACGGTGTCTTTCGTGTTCCCCTACCCTACCCTGCCAACGTTGGACCAAAGCAGTCAGACCCACAAGACAAGAGACGACCGGACCGACACCACCAGACCAAACATTCATTCATTCATTCATCGAAGAAAAGATCCGACTTTTCTCCTCTCCTCTCCCTTCTCGCCTCCGTCCAACTGCGTAGCGAATCCATGGCCGGCCACGCCAAGCTGTCACGACCGAAGTGAGTGTAGTTATCTCTTCAGTTAGCTGTAGTTGTTAGGTTCAGTAGAAGAATGGCTGAGATCGTGCCTCACTTTAAAATGTTCATCGCTAGCCGTTAGATCGTAACTGTTCCATTTCATGTCGTTACTGTTACTTTTCAGGCTGTTGCCGGGAGCGCCTTCCACCTATAAAGGTAGCCGGGTTGTGGTTGTCCTGGTCATCGAATCTTCTATTGAATTGCTGCAATGGCTAAACAATACTTATAGTTAATACAAGCATCTCAGATCTGGGCGAACTTTCCCCATTTCTTCTCTCAAAACCCTAGTTCTTGCTCAGCAAACATAGCGGGTCCTGACAAATTGGTATCAGTAGCCAGCGATTCCTTGGCGGAGGCGCTTTCTGGTGGGCAGAAATTTTTTCCTCCTCCAAGTATTCCCACCCAATTCCCACCCTCTTCTCTGGCATCGATGGCAGCGTGGTGGCGGTGATCGACGGCAGCATTGGCAGCGGTGAATTATTCGGGTATAGATCAGTCGAGCCGGAGCGGTTGGTTGAGCTCACTGCTCAATCTGTAAAATTCCGCGTCTGAGCACTGATCCGTGTACCTTGGGGGCGTGGATCGAGGTGGCGGCAGGATTTGAAGTGGAGAAAGGTTGCGGGGACACCCGTGGTAAAATCCCTTATTTCTTCTTCAGATCGAGGTGATGGGGCGTGCTAAGACGATCAACGAGGCAGATCTGCAAGATATGTTGTCCCTAAGAGATGATGTGGGAATTATGCAGAAGGACCAGGCCCAGATGCAGGCTGATATGGCAAAACTACATGATGATGTGCACTCTATCAGTTCCAAGCAAGGGGAAATTGCGACACAGGTGGGCAGCGTAGAGCAAGTTGTTCTGGATCTAGGCAAACAACTCTCCACAATCAACTCAGTGTTACAAGCCTTGGTGAAAGCTCCAACACAAGGAAATACTACTGATGTACCTTCCAGCTCTCAACAGAGACCTAGATCACCAACAGTGTCGCAAGAGCAGTTGCAAAACCAAGCATTCAGAACAGAGCAACTGAGGAAGCAGCTGGAAGCAGAGAAAGAGAAAACAAGACAAGTGGAAGAGCTGCAACTCCACAATCTACCTCCAGTCAGAATTAACAAACCAACAGTTCCTCCTGGTTATGCACAACAGGGCAGAATAGAGCAGGCAAGCCCTCTTGGTACTCCAGTCACTGCTAGACAACATCCTTATACTCCTGCCTTCCAGCAGTACAACTAACAAAACAGAGATCAGTAGTTGTGGCAAAGATATGCAAAAACATATGAACAGGATATGCAGTGTGAGTTCATGAAGTCTATAACAAAAGGACCTAAAATGAATTTTCCTAGGTTTGAGGGAGAAGATCCAGCGGGGTGGATTAGGCAGTGCAACAAGTACTTTCAAATGTCAGGTGCACCAGAAGAGTATAAAGTGAAGCAGATGTGTGGCTTAGAAGATCAGGCTTATTGAAGAAAAAAGTGTCATGGAAAGAATTCTGCACTGAGGTTACTAAAAGATTTTCTACACAAGGTTCCTATGACTTAACTGAAAAATTCAGTTCAGTTAAGCAGTCAAACAACACTGTATGTGAATATACAAAAATATTTGAAGATTTCATGGCTGATGTCCAAGAAGAAAATCCAGAATTAGGAGAATCTTGGTTTGTAAGATGTTATGTCAATGGATTGAGAGAAGGAATAAAATTCCAAATCAGACCCTTGAGAACTCAAACACTTACATATGCATATTGGTTAGCTAAGGATGGGGAACCTTGTCACCCACCTGTGGTTGTTACTGCAAAAAGGACAACTATTCCTTACAACAACTATTATCAGAAAAGCAATGCAACTTATCCTCACAAAGTGAATGTTGCTCCTGTTATGCAACAACAAATCCTTGTCAGACACACTGAACTTCCTGTCAGTACTGCTCAGAAAATTAGGAAAGTGGGGGAATGCTGGAGATGTGGTGACAGATGGGTACATGGTCATAAATGTAAATTACTACCTAATGTCCAGGCTATGCAGCAGGAACAAGAAGAGCCAGTCAATTATGATGTTGAGGACCAACTGTTAGAAGAGCAGACAGAGCAAGTAGCTGAAGGTGATCAAGCTATGTTCATATCTGCTTTTGCAATGGGACAATACTTGCAGTTCCAACACCTACAATGATTATTCATATCAATGGGAAAAGAGCAGTTGCACTGTTGGATTCAGGTAGCACCACATCTTTCATAAATCAAGATTTTGCAGTTAAAGCAAACTGCAACTTGTTACCTGTCAAACCTAGAAGAATTGCAGTATCTGGAGGAGGCATACTGACATCTACTTGTGACACTCCAAAAATTTTAATTTTTGTTTTCAAGAAAAACTTTGTTTGTTTTGAAGGAGGCCATTTAAATCCTTCCAAAAACCCCTCTCTCTCAAAATTTTCCCCATGGAAAGGATTTTATTTTGTATCTTCTTCAACCTTGGTGTTTGGTTATTAAAAACCTTCCTTCTGATTTTTACCACCTCAAATAAACTATTGGATTTTTTTTTAAAAAGAAACCCTATGGGTTTTGGGGCCACTCTTTTGTTTTGAAACCACCCATTGTTTAACCATGCCTCATGTGGTACTTTTTTCCAAAACCCCTCACTCCACTTTGGGGCAACCCAAAATTTCTATTCCAACAAGTTCAACCCATTTTTGAATTTTATTCCATTTAATTTTTCCCCAAAAACAATTCTGTCCATTATTTTAAGCCTAGATGATTTACAAAGGAAGTACCTGATTTCCTTTGAGTTTTGATCTCAAACCAACTCCTATGGATAGTCCCTAGAACCCCCAACCTAGATCCATCAAGATCCACTCTTCCTCTTTTCAAAATTTTCAAGTTTCAACCACTGCAAGTTTGGACCAGATTCATCATTTTTGGTGAAATTCATATTTTCCTTTCTCTAAAAATTCCACCAAAAATCAGGCAGCCCCCAGGTGCTTTGAGAGACCACCACACCAAAGATCAGCCCTAGATAATTCTTTTCTCTTGCCTGAATCATTTCATCAAACACTTGGCCGACACTGTTTCTTTGCATATCCAGTAAATTCAGAGTTTAGTCAGTGTCGTTTTTCGTCAGTGACTTGTCATCGATCACCAGTGCACACCCTGGCGCGTTGCGCACGGCCTCTCCTCCTTAACCAGAGCACCACACGCTCTCTTGACGGCGCAGTGTGTCGGTGGCGGCGAGCCTCGCCGCCGCCACGGCTTCAGCATAGCATACCACCGTGGCCAACGGGAGTTAGCGCCAGCTCTCCACGCCGTCCGGCGCCGCCCAACGCACCCCAGGCCAACGCGTGGCCTCCTGCGTGCCAGCGCGCGCCGCAGCACCGTCGCCGTGGCCCGGCAAGCACAGGGCGCGCCCTCTGCCACCGACGGGCCCGCGCAGCTCCGTTCTATCGAAACCACCCAAGCGCGCCTAATCCAACCTAGGTTAGCATCTAAATGGAACCCGTGGACCTCCACGTTGATGCCCAACCCCCTAAACTACCCTACCAAACACTGCGCCGCCGTAACCATCGCCGGAGATCCCCGTTCACGGCCACCGCCTCGGATCGCCTATAAAATGAGGTCCCAAGCTCGTTCTCGAGCATGCACCACCACTACACCTCACCAGAACCCCGCCAAGCCACCAGGAGGACCTCGAGGAGGTCTCCTCCCCCGACTCCAGCCGCCCCGATCCGCCTCGGCCACCAGCTCGATCCACTCCGGTGAGGCCATCCCCGCCTCCCAAATCACGTCAGTAGCCTTCTCTTACACCCAGTGCTCTAAACCAAGCTTCAATTTAACCTCCGCAGCCCTACCCGACGAGATCCAACTTCACCCGAGCCGCCGTCCGCCGGAGTAAGGGTTGCCGTCGACGTGGTGCTCGCCGACGACCACCTCCACCACCCACAGACGCGGAAGGGCACGCTGATCACGTAGGTACCCTCCGATCCTCCTAACTTGCCGTGGATCGCCGGCCACCACCACAGCCTCTCGGCGCCGACGCTCTGCTTCTCTCCCCGTTTGAAAATTCAAACCTGACGGGTGGGACCCCTCGTCAGTCTTTTCTTTTTTTTGAACCGTTTTCTGAAAACGCATTCGGGCAGAATACGTCTCCCTTTGCAGTTGACGGGTTTTTAGCCGAAGCGTTTTTTGTGTTTATAAGCTGGCCCCTGGAAACTTTCTGTTTCATTACAGATAAGTCCCTGGACTAAAACCTTTATAACTTTTAAACACAAAATGATTTTTGATTGATTCTTTTTCTGTCATCTTTATTTTTCTGTCTAGTTTTTTTGTCATATTTATTTGAAAAATATTTGGAACACTTTTTTGTGCACTCACGGTATTTATGTTAGTACGTATTTTCTTACACCGTAGATACCGGAGGAGGTGACGGAACCGCGAGCTTCACCAAGCTAGACTCCGACTACTCCGAACCAGGCAAGCATGTTTGAACTTTTGATATGATGAGTGTTCGTTGCATGTTTGCATTAAGTAGTTTCATGGCATGTTTATGAGCATTTCGATAAGTGTTATATTACATGCAAAGTTGAGGCAAGTGAGCTTTGAAATTCCATATGTTGTTGGATATGAGTTTGCATGGCCATGTGATGGCATGAGAGTGGGTAAGATGGCAGTGTTGTAGCATGCCAGTCTTATGCCATACTATTCTGACTCCAGTGTCGTCATGAATCAAGTTACATTTCCATCCGTTTTCCCTTCCTGTACTACCACATGTTTTCCGCAAGGGGATATGGCTTAGTAAGTTGCAAACCTCTTTCCTGGTACACACCAAATAGAGAGGCCGTTGTCGGTGTCAAAACCGGTGGATCTCGGGTAGGGGGTCCTGAACTGTGCGTCTAGGCGGATGGTAACAGGAGACAAGGGACACGATGTTTTTACCCAGGTTCGGGCCCTCTCGATGGAGGTAATACCCTACTCCTGCTTGATTAATATTGATGATATGGGTAGTACAAGAGTAGGTCTACCACGAGATCAGAGAGGCTAAACCCTAGAAGCTAGCCTATGGTATGATTGTTGTTCGTACTACGGACTAAAACCCTTCGGTTTATATAGACACCGAATAGGGTTAGGGTTACATAGAGTCGTTTACAATGGTAGCAGATCTACATATCCGTATCGCCAAGCTTGCCTTCCACGCCAAGGAAAGTCCTATCCGGACACGGGACGAAGTCTACAATCTTAGTTCGGCCAAAGATCATAGTTCGGCTATCCGGAAACCCCCTAGTCCAGGACTCCCTCAGTAGCCCCTGAACCAGGCTTCAATGACGACGAGTCCGGCGCGCATATTGTCTTCGGCATTGCAAGGCGGGGTCCTCCTCCGAATACTTCATAGAAGGTTTTGAACACAAGGATAGTGTCCGGCTCGCAAAACAAGTTCCACATACCACCGTAGAGAATAACTTTTGCATAGATCTGCTAGCGTATTCCGTGGCGTGACATCACACCACGGCCAGGCCTTTATTCGAATCGTTTTCTTGTCCCACCTCGGTAGCGTTTAGCGAGGCGGTTTCCTTGGCACGTCTTATCAAAGAGTAGATCGTGCCCCCTTATTCCGGGATTCTCATCAATACGGACATGGGTATCCCAACCGCGCCATTGATTGTGGCGCTTGGGAGATAAGCGAGTTTTATCAGGCTGGTGGGGGACGCATAGACTCGTCCGTCCATATAAGGGGATAAGGATCCACCCTTTTCACCTACGCCTTCCTCCTCCCTTGCTCATCCATTTCCGCGCACTCTGAGCTCCAACGCCCAAGTCCGCACATCCTTCCACAACCATCTCCAGCCATGTCCGGAGCGGGAGGCACGTGAATGGTCTCCTCCGTCACGGAGGGCCAAGTAAAAAAGCTGCGGAAGGCCGGATACTTGTCCGGCGACGTCGCACATCGGCTGCCCGACGAAGGGCAGCTCATCCCCACCCCTGTGCCCCATGAGAGGGTGGTGTTCCTCCCCACTTCCTCCATGGACTAGGGTTTCCACTTCACCCATTTGTCCGGGGCTCATGTTCTACTACGGCCTAGATTTCCACGATCTGGCCCCAATTTCATCCTCAACATCTCGGCGTTTATAAATGGGTATGCGAGGCCTTCCTCTGCATCCAACCCCACTTGGCTTATGGCTGAAGATCTTCAATGTCAAGCCGAAGGTAGTGGGCGGCCGCCAAGCAGAGTCGAGGCGCCATGGTTGGCAAGATGGTCAATGTCCTATGGCCCGAGGCTCCTTTGTGGAGACCATAAAGGGGTGGCAATCGGGGTGGTTCTACATCACCGAGCCGCAACTCTCAATGGGCGGCGGCCTGAATTCGGTCGCTTCCCCACACGGCTCACATCATGGAAAGAGACGGGCGGGGCGTGGGGGATTCAGATGAGCTGTCCGGACTCCAAACTTGCGTCCGAAACCTGGTGGACAAGAATCTCAGGCTTGTCAACGTAATCCAGGTGATGCTCATCCGCCGGATTCTCCCATGCCAACAACGGGCCTTCAAATTGTGGGAGTTTGATCCAGCACAGCACCAAACCTTGAGCCGGCTCTTCGACACTATGTACGAAGATGCCTGGAAGGTGCTGTTCAAGGGCGCCGAAGCTCCCGCATCCGCTACCGAAGATCGTGGATTCAGCTCGCAGCGTTAAGCCAGCGAGGTAAGTTATTTTACCCTTTATGGGACTCTTTTTTCAGAGTTTGACTCTATGCGGGATCTAAAACTCCCTCACCTTTGACAGGACTGGCGACGTCCGGACAGATCAACTGTCCGGCTCCCTTGCCAGAAGACCCAGCGGACGCCCGATTGGCGGGGCTGCTGGTTCCAGCACCTCACGTGGTGCCGGAAAAGAAGGCCAAGAAGAAGGCCACGGGAACTCGAAGGAGTTCCGGCGCCAAAATCTTTGTCAGACGATGACGCCGAGGCGGACTCCTCCCGTGAAGACGAGGAGGAGGAAAAAGAGGCCTCTCCCCCAGCGGGGGGAGAGAAGAAAAGAAAGGCCGCCCCAGCTAGGGAGGCCGGAGGGTTCAAGAAAGGAAGAACCCTTCCTCCGGACGTCTCCACCAATGCCAACGACGGCGAGGAGGAGTGGCCCTCGAGGGCCAAGCCCCTAGCGAGATCGTAAGTGTCCGGATACCCATACCTTCAGCGGTTCTGAAGTCCGGCAAGCGGCCCCTTCGTAGGAAGGGTAACACGCCGGTGTCCTCCGTCCAACTGGAGGCACTGGATAGCTTACTGGAGGCGCTTAACAGCACCTCCATCGAGGAGGAGCACCGCACTGTTATGAGTGTGGTGATCCAGAAAGTTCGATCCGCCAAGAGCGGGCCGACTGGCTTAATACCGACCTTCTAACGGGCTTTGAGGTAAGTTTAGAATATGTACAAATATTACCGCATAGACAGTAGCCCACGATGCTTAGTTCGGTGTTCGGAAAGAAAAGACGGACTAAGGATCTAAAAAGATATCTGTGAGGAGTCTAACATAAGTATGTCAATATGGGAATGCAGGCTGCCTGGCGACCTCTGCCAAGACCGACTGCGGAGGTCAATGCATTGAAGGAGAGCCTCGAGCGGTCCGAGAACGAGCTCGGCCAAGCCAAGAAGCAGCTCGAGGACAAAGAAGGAAGTAATACCTTATGGAATTTAAAAAATGTGGTTGCAAAAGATAACAGGAATAACATGGGTACTGTAGGGGCCACGAGCGAGGTGGCGACCCTGAAGGAGGCGGTGTCCGTGGCCAAAAACAAAGCGGCCGTGGAGCACACCGAGCGAGAGAAGGGGGAGGCGCAGCTGGCGGAGGTACGGCAAGAGCTCCAGGCTCTCGTGGAAAAACACGAGGGTTTGGAGCGTGACTCGAAGACCCGAGAGTCCGAGCTTGCCTCAGCTCTTGAGAGTGCCAAAGCTGCTAAGGCCGAGGCCCAAAAAGCCCTCCAGGAGATTGAGGCAATAAAGAAGATCGTGGCGGGTAAGGCATTCTTTATGCAGAGCAAGAATGTAAAAGTCAATTATCTAGTACTTACCCGAATCCGGAGCTCTCCAGGAGCATTCGCAGATCTGCATGAGTGTTTCGATGCCGCCACTTTCTACCGAAATGAAGAAGGGAGCTCGATGGAAAAGGTGTTTTGGTCTCGATATCGAGGCCGAAAACCAGTGCCCTTGAGCGACCAACTGAAGCAATTGGTCGAGCTCCACAAGGTCGCCGAACAGGCCATGAAGGGCCTTATAGCTCGGTTGTGGCCAAATGAGGCCATGCACAGGAGCTACTTGAACAAGTCTTGGCGGCTGGTGGATGCCTGTCCATGGATCGAAGTCATCAAGTGCTCCGTCTGTATTGAAGGTGCCCGTCGGGCCCTTGCCCAAGCTAAAGTGCACTGGGGCAAGCTGGATGCGGAGAAGCTTGTGACGGACGGGCCACCGAAGGGCAAGGAGCATCGCAAGCCCGAAATGTATTATGAGGGCGTCCTGAAGGGTGCCTTGTATATAGCGGGTGAGTGCTCCAAAGATATATTTTTGAATAGACTCGCATTTGTTATCCTGTACGCTGAAAACTTGTTCATATGCGCTAAGCAACGCTTGTGAATTTAAAATATTACCTTCTGTGCGGCCGTTTATCAAATTTGAGAGATGGCAAGTCGTTGGCTTCATCCCCCATGCCATGAGTGTTGTGGTGTTCGGGATAAACTTGAGGGCTCTTGTTCCCATTCTTGGGTCCTTCGAGGGAGGCGCTCAACGCAACGAACAAGGCAACCGGACTTATAGTGCTTGAACACTCTCACTTAGCCATAGAATTCTATAATTTTAAATTTCGTGAAGCCCCTAGTATTCGGAAGATCGAGTTCGGGCGCTATCCACGCCTTTGGCGGACAATGCCGACTCCTCGCTCTAAGCGGCATAAGTCTTTAGGGACCCAAAAACCTCTCGAACAGCGATGGCTCTCGCCCTATCATGACGGTCAGTTTTAGCTTTCTCCTTTGAGGTGCTCAACCCAGCTCAACCGGGCACAATCACGGTGGTTCTCCAGCGCTACCTTAGCCGATATAACGGAACGTAAGGTACCAAAACATGGGAGCCGGGCAAACCCAACTATTGACCCAAGACATGATTCGGAGCCGATGCATATAATGCTATAAGTACGGGTGCCGTACTTGTGAAAGTGTTCGGACTTATCACACCATACTTATGGGGTACTTAAGCCCCTGGTGTATTGGCCGTACCAAAGTGTATGGGTGCAACATGTCATGAAATGAACATATATATAGATAAAGAAAGGAGTGCAATAATAGGCAAAAGCTATGTATTGTTTATTCGAAAAGGTACTGCAGTGGAAGCGAGCGATACAAATAGTGCGATAAGCAAGGGATGGGACTATTTAACATGTCCCCCTCGAGGGGTAAGCTGCGGGATGGTATGTAAAACATGTATAATGCTCGTAGTAGAGACCACTGGACACTCGGCGTAGCTTTACGCTTCCTGGCTGTTGCATCGTGAGTTCGGCAATTCTAGTGCGGACGGGACTTCTGGAGAACGGAGTCACGAAAGTAAGAAAAAAGAAGAAAGAAAAAAATGACACAATCGGGGCCCACAGTGCGGTTGAGCCGCGTGCAGGCGTGCCGTGGTCGTGCCCTCCCCTTATGCCGATGGTATCTCCGGGCGTAGTTATGTACGTGTAATCTTGGCCCTTGATTCGCGAGGGCTGGGGTTGGGGCGGATTGCTCTGGCGATGCTCGGATCGTGCCAGGCGGTCTTGTTGTAGGTTACTCCGGGCGCGCTTGACGGTGGCCGGACGTTTAATAGCCGGGCTCGAGAATTGCTTTGAGAGGCTGCTTTGCACTTCCTCCGCGAGGGCCGCAGTGTGCTCCTCCATTCGAAGAGAGCATTCGGTGTTTCCATTGACCGTGATTACTCCTCGAGGGCCTGGAATCTTGAGGTTGAGGTATGTGTAGTGCGGCACCGCATTGAACTTTGCAAATGCGGTTCGTCCAAGCAGTGCGTGATAGCCGCTGCAGAACGGGACTATGTCGAAGATTAACTCTTCGCTTCAGAAGTTATCCGGGGCTCCGGAGACCGCTTCGAGGGTAACCGAGCCTGTACAATTGGCCTCTACACCTGGTATGACGCCTTTAAAGGTCGTCTTTGTGGGTTTAATCCTTGAGGGTCTATGCCCATTTTGCGCACTGTATCCTGATAAAGCAGGTTCAGGCTGCTACCGCCATCCATCAGGACTCTAGTGAGGTGAAATCCGTCGATGATTGGGTCAAGAACCAATGCGGAGAATCTGCCGTGACGGATGCTAGTGGGGTGGTCCCTTCGATCAAAGGTGATCGGGCAGGAGGACCATGGGTCGAACTTCGGGGCGACTAGCTCCATCGCATATACGTCCCTTAGTGCACGCTTCCACTCCCTTTTGGGTATGTGGGTTGCGTATATCATGTTCACCGTCCGCACTTGTGTGGGAAAGCCCTTCTGTCCTCTATTGTTCGGCGGCCGGGGCTCTTCCTCGTCATCGCTATGCAGCCCCTTGTCGTTGTTTTCGGCGCTTAGCTTGCCTGCTTGCTTGAACATCCAACAATCCCTGTTGGTGTGGTTGGCTTGTTTTTCGGGGGTGCGATGTATCTGGCACAAGCGATCGAGTATTCGGTCCAAGTTGGACGAGCCCTTGGTATTTCTTTTGAATGGCTTCTTCCGCTGACCGGGTTTAGAGCCTTTGAATCTGGCATTTACTGTCGTATCTTCAGCATTATCACCGTTAATGCGGCGTCTATGCTTGTTGCGACGCGACCTGCCATTGCTGTCCTTGGTATCCGAACTACCAGGGTGTTTGGCCAAGTTGTTGCTTCGAGCTAGCCAGCTGTCCTCTCCAGCATAAAGCGGGTCATGAGTGTGGTGAGGGCTGCATGGATTTCGGCTTTTCCTGTCCTAGGTGCCGGGCTAGCCACTCGTCGCAGATGTTGTGTTTGAAGGCTGCTAGCGCCTCTGCATCCGGACAGTCGACTATCTGATTTTTCTTTGTTAGGAACCGCGTCCAGAATTGTCTGGCTGATTCTTCTGGCTGCTGAATTATATGGCTAAGGTCATCGCCGTCTGGTGGTCGCACGTATGTGCCCTGGAAGTTATCAAGGAATGCGGCTTCCAGGTCCTCCCAACAACCGATTGACTCTGCTGGCAAGCTGTTGAGCCAATGCCGAGCTGGTTCTTTAAGCTTGAGTGGGAGGTATTTGATGGCATGTAGATCATCACCGCGGGCCATGTGGATATGGAGGAGATAGTCCTCGATCCAGACCGCAGGATCTGTGGTACCATCGTATGATTCGATGTTTACAGGTTTGAAGCCCTCGGGGATTTGATGATCCATTACTTCATCTGTGAAGCATAGTGGGTGTCTTGGCGCCTGCAGATTGGGCTATATCACGGCGTAGCTCATATGAGCTTTGTCTCTTGTGTTCGGCCCGGCGGGTTCTTTGTATCCGGCGTGACGGTAATCATCCCGAGTCGTTGGGCGCCCACGCGATCTGTAGATCGATCTTGTATGCTTTGCCTTATCCTCCAATATATCTCGCAAGTCCGGCGCGTTTTCCCGTGCCTTGGTACTTTTTGAGTGGCGTCGGGGCGTGGCTTGAGCGGAGGGCCGAGAGGCTTCTCTATCACGGCCACGGGGTGGCCGGTCTGCCATGTCGTGCGCTGGTGACGTGGGTGCTTCCTCCTCTGATCGAGGCAACGGCCTGCGTTTGGGGTAGCTTTTGGAGGGGCGTTCGAGTTCATACTCTTCGGCTGCAAGGACTTTAGTCCATCTGTCAGCTAGCAGGTCTTGGTCAGCTCTAAGTTGTTGCTGCTTTTTCTTGAGGCTGCTTGTCGTGGCAATGAGCCTGCGTATAAAACGCTCTTGTTCGACGGGGTCCTCTGGCACGACGAATTCATCGTCGTCGAGGCTTGCCTCGTCTTCGTAGGGGGGCGCATAATTATCGTCCTCTACCTCTCTTTATGCCGCACTGTCGTGCGGACTTGCTTCTCCCTCCTCCTGTGCTGAGTCCTGCTGGAGGGGGTCATCTTCGGCACTATCCGGGATATTATTGTCTCCCGTGCCGGAATCGCCGTTTTTACTGTGGCGGGATTTAGAGCGGCGCCGTTGACGTCGGCGCTTGGGTTGTTTCTTGGAGGGGTCATCCTCCGTCGTTCCATCTTTTGGGATGTCCACCATGTATATGTCATATGACGAGGTGGCCTTCTAGTGCCCCGTGGGCGCTGGCTCTTGATCGTCTCCGGCACCATCGTCCATACCGTCGATGTCTTCAGAGTCAAAGTCGAGCATGTCGGTTAAATCATCGACAGTGGCTACAAAGTGGGTGGTGGGTGGGCGTTGAATTTCTTTGTCGTCCGAATCCCAACCTTCCGGACCATAGTTCGGCCAGGGCTCCCCTGACAAAGAGAGAGACTTTAATGAGTTCAGGATATCGCCAAAGGGCGAGTGCTGAAAGATGTCCGCGGCGGTGAACTCCATAAGTGGCGCCTAGTCGGATTCGACTGGCAGGGGCGCGGGGGGTTTGGAGTCCGGAAAGGAGTCCGGCACCTGGGAGTCACGAGCTTTGCAAAGGACAGGGATGGTGTTCGGCTCAATCGCCGTAGAGATTTCAGCCCCCGAGGCGGTGTCCAACCAACCGTCCTCGATCGGCGAAACCGGCTCCAGATTAAGGGTCGGAGCGAATCGTGCGGCCTCGTGGCAATCGCTCGGCAGCGAGCTAGATCATACCCATCGAGACAGGCGGCACGCTCGGTACGTGGCTCGAATCCGTCGAAGATCAAGTCTCGGCGGACATCGGCCGTATAGTTCAAGCTTTCCAAATCTGACCTGATGGCGGGGGCGTAGCTTCGATCTGCTCCGGATGGCCTAGCGAATTGGCTCGCGGTAAAAGCCGCCGAATCGAAGATCTGTCCGGGAGAAAAGTTTCACCTGGACTGCATCGTTGCTGATGATTGAAGGAGCCATCGGGCCTATAGGTGACGACACGGAGGAACTCTCAATGAAAGCACCAATGTCGGTGTCAAAACCGGCGGATCTCGGGTAGGGGGTCCCGAACTGTGCGTCTAGGCGGATGGTAACAGGAGACAAGGGACACGATGTTTTACCCAGGTTCGTGCCCTCTCGATGGAGGTAATACCCTACTCCTACTTGATTAATATTGATGATATGGGTACTACAAGAGTAGATCTAACACGAGATCGTAGAGGCTAAACCCTAGAAGCTAGCCTATGGTATGATTGTTGTTCGTCCCTACGGACTAAAACCCTTCGGTTTATATAGACACCGAATAGGGTTAGGGTTACATAGAGTCGGTTACAATGGTAGCAGATCTACATATCCGTATCGCCAAGCTTGCCTTCCACGCCAAGGAAAGTCCTATCCGGACACGGGACAAAGTCTTCAATTTTGTATCTTCATAGTCTAGGAGTCCGGCCAAAGATCATAGTTCGGCTATCCGGACACCCCCTAGTCCAGGACGCCCTCAGCCGTGATGAGGGTTCCATGGCCCTGGATTAAAGCCAGTCATCCGGTCAGGGGGCATGGGTGTTTCCGGTTGGGACCGAGAGGGGGGCACCCCTTAGAGCGCGCGTATATAAATTTGATCCCATGCTATTCGAGGTTGTGATCTCCCCGTCTCAAAGTTTTTCTTGAACATTGTCTAGGGTGATTCCTGGCATCGTGATGTGGGATGGGTGTGTACTGGTTAGATGTGTTTCTACCGAAATACCATAAACGGAACTAGTCCTTCGTGACTACGGAAATCCGTTGGCTGTGGGTAATTAGTACAAACTCTGCAGAGTCAAAATCATTCGAATAATCTTATCCATGTCCAAGTACTGTGTTCAACTTATCCTTGTCAGTGTCAGTCTCAGTGACAAAACTCCGGTGAACCATATGAGTGTTAAGTCCGGCTAAATGATTATTCCTGTGGATGGACTAACCCTTTTATTATTGTGTGTTGATTATTCCCTGTGAGGGTTACATCTTCGTGAATTTATCGGATATGAATAATGAAATATAAGCCCTTTCTGCGATGTCGCTCAGACGTCCGATTATGGCACGCTTGTTATTTACTTTCAATATAAGCCCTTTATGTGATGTCGCTCAGACGTCCGACTGTGGCACGCTTGTTATTTACTTTCAATATAAGCCCTTTCTGCGATGTCGCTCAGACGTCCGACTGTGGCACGCTTGTTATTTACTTTCAATATAAACCCTTTCTGCGATGTCGCTTAGACGTCCGACTGTGGCACGCTTGTTATTTATTTTCAATATAAGCCCTTTATGTGACGTCGCTCAGATGTCCGACTGTCGCACTCTTGTTATTTGCTTTCAATATAAGCCCTTTATGTGGTGTCGCTTAGACGCCCGACTGCGGCATGATAATTTATTTGTTTACCCTTCGAGGAGTCGCTCCAGACACCCGATCGGTTCTCAGTTATTTTGTTGGGATTTCGGGAGGACTACCGCCTGACTTCGTTTTTACTTATCATGTCGTGCAAATATTTATTATTTGAGTGTGCATTGCTATTTGTTCATGACGCATTCATGCTTGCATTTGTTATATCTTATGTCCGAACTGTCTTGCGAGTACTTTCAAAGTACTCACCTGGCTTGTTGATTTGGTCAGATGTTGTGAAAGGCGATCTCATGGATGAAGAGTTCGATAAGCGAGTCCGACGCCTAGAGGAGTCCCAGTCAGTCCCGTGCGATCTTGGATTTGGTCACTGTATTATATCCGCTTCCGCTACCCAAATAAATGCATCGAGCCTCACCTCAACGCTCGATGAGCTGCCAGATTAGGAGTCATGTCAACCACTCCACTGTAACATATCCACCACCGCCTTTTTCTCGAATCAGTAGCATGCCACCATACCCTTGTGTCATAACCGCCCTTATGTATAATATTGGCGTGTTTGTAATAAAATTGTTGAGAAACCTCAGCTCAACCCTGTAATATATTTAATGCTACTGGCCTTCTGTATCAAGTATTTGTCCACCAGTAAGGATAATTCTTCCTATACTAGAATCAAAAGATCGATTTCTCAATAAGTATTTTATTGAAAAACCGGTCATGACAAACTTGGTACCAGAGCCAGGCTGACTGTAGGAAGCCACTAGGTGCGATCGCTAATCGGATATTAGCACAATAGTGTTAACTTATATTTTTGCAAATGTAGTCATTTTCCGACAACAAGATAAATTTTTGATCTGACCATTCAGAATTTTTGCATACTTTTGTTGTTGGCCGGAATCGTCTGTGAGTCACAGGTGTTTGCCAACGTGCCTGAGGGGTTCGTCAAGCTCCTCTCCTTCATCATCAAGATCGCGATGGGGCCATCAGTGCGCCCAGTATTCACACTCTACAAGCACAAGATCAACGACAGTCTGTCCATGCACCAGGCCGCGGTGCAATTCAAGGGAGGGCGTGTTGAGTTACGTCGCTTCCGCTTCTTGGGGAGAGCCATGCCTACGGAGAGGCATGCTATGCAGATGGCTGCCCGTGAGGCGATAGCTCGTCTCCTAGATGTTCTTCCTTCGATGAAGACTCGTCGCTACCGCTACCTTCCATGCCACGTGCCATACACCTGTCACTATGCATTCGCTTGTCCCAGAGGAGAGCGAGATGAGGCTATTGAGATGCTTGTTGAATACCTCCAGGCTCTGGAGGCAGCCTTCGACAACCTTGTGGATGACCTTGTGGCTGCCCGCATAGACTCAGTCCATGGCTGTGCCGCCAACAGGAGGGAGCTCCTGCACACCGCACCACCACTGACTTTCGTCTCGTTCTCGGCATCTTATTCACCTACCATTCTCGCCACCGCTCGTCGCCTGCCTACCACTAAGGAGTTCAACCAAGTCATTGCGCCCACTTCAGTCCGTACTGAACCACCTATTGCGCCCACTCCAGTCCGTGTTGCTCCGCCTATGGCGCCCGCTCCATCGACTCAGCGCAGCACTTCACGTCTGGAGCCTATTAACGAGGAGGAGGTTGAGTCCCCAGCCTCACTGCGCCTCACCCTCGGCAGGCCAAGGGAGATCCTTACCATCTACGATCGATGCACGCTTAGCTGCCATGCGATGTACCGGATTGTATGATATGTTTATATGTACATAGGTTGTGAGAAGTAGCTTGTTTGCGCATCATGTAGGAACTGGGAGAAGTGCACTAGCCTAAATAACATGTCAGGAATGTGTACGCATATCCTGAGTGGTGTATTGTATAATTACTGCTTGCGTGTAAGATATGTACTGAGCAGTCCTTCTCCATGCGCAATCGATGAGTCTCTTGAAAAATCTTGGAGCATTTAAAATTTCCCGTCTTTATAAATTTATTGATTTTTGCGACTCAATTTCTTTTCTTATGAGTTTTACAAAATATATCCCCAGAGTGAAAAATGTCTCGTCCTTGGACGCGCTCCATGCCAAATCCGCCAGAGGAAAATTATGGCACCCAAACAAGCAACAATTTCACACAGGGGCAGTCAAGTCAACAGGGCAGTGAAACAACATTTTCCCAAGTATGCCGCCTTTATGAACAGAGTCAGCAACAACATCAGGAAATGATGAACCAAGTCATCAATATGGGAAATCACCATGGACCGTATCAGCAGCAATCCAAATTGTCTGAGCTACAGAAGACGCGTCCCCCAACATTTTCTCATACTGACAAACCTCTTGAGGCCGATGATTGGCTTCGGGACATGGAAAGAAAATTAATTATTGCACAGTTTTCAGGCCATGAGAAAGTACTATATGCACCGCACTATCTCACTGGAGCAGCTGCATCATGGTGGGAAAATTTCCTACACATGCACCCCAACAAAAATGATATAACCTGGGAGGAGTTCAAAGAAGGTTTTCGTGGGGCACACATTCCTAAAAGTGTTATGAAGATCAAGAAAAGGGAGTTTGATGACCTCAAGTAGAGGACCATGGCGGTGACGGGATACAACAGTCAGTTTACTCTATTGTCTTGCTACGCCAACGAAGAGCGTATGACTGAAAGCAAGAAGATGGAAAAAATTCCCGGATGGTTTGCCACCCGCGCTTAAATGCCAGCTGGTCGTGCACACCTTCGCAGATTTCAAAACACTGGTGGATAAGGCTATTACCCTGGAAAATGAGCGACGCAGCTTGGAAGATTTCCACAAGCGCAAAAGGGACCAGACTACTCTTGCTCGCAACCACCGAAGCAAGACGGATTTTCAGAAAGGTGGGACACACAAACCCACGACAAATGTTTCACGCCCTATCAAGAATTTCCATGCAAGGGACAAGGAGTTCACATATCGCCCAGGCGTTACTTGCTACGCTTGTGGAGAAGAAGGACACTATGCCAAGCAGTGCCCCAAGCCAAGGAACTCGACCCCAAAGCCGAACAACGGTGGCAATAATTCAGCGCCCAAGCGAAACAACTTCAACCCCAATAACAACCACATGAAGGGTCACTTGAACCACGTGACCAGGGAGGAAGCACATAATACCCCGGATATCGTACTCGGTACGTTCCTTGTCAACACAATACCTGCCATGATTTTGTTTGATTCTGGAGCTTCTCACTCGCTCATTTCGAAGAGATTTGCTTTGCAAAATGATTTTTCGATGCTTCCCTTGGAAAAATCCATGATCATCAAGTGCCTTGGGATTAACCAAGTTACTCAGAGTTACTGCCAAGGTGTGGTTATTGAGTTTGAAGGATTGAAGTTTCACGCCAACCTTATTGTATTGGAAAATAAAGGACTAGATGTCATCCTAGGGATGGATTGGTTAACCACCAACAAAGGATTTATTGACTGCTTCAACCGGACCGTAATTCTCATCCACCATCACGGGAAAACAATAAAAGTTTCAGCCCAAGAGAGACAAATATCTCGACAACCGAGGTTGAACAAGGTGGACGTTTCCGAGTTAAGCAAAGTTCCAGTAGTGTGTATTTCCAGACGTATTTCCCGAAAAACTACTAGGCATGCCACCAGACCGAGAGATAGAATTCAGCATTGAACTAGCACCCGGAACCACCCCCATTTAAAAGAAACCATATAGAATGGAACCATCTGAGTTGGTAGAATTGAAGAAGCAAATAAAAGAATTACTGGACAAAGGATATATACGAGCCAGCTCCTCACCTTGGGGTTCACCAATTTTATTTGCCAAGAAAAATGATGGGACACTGAGATTGTGTATAGACTATCGAGTACTTAACATGGTCACAATCAAGAACAAGTACCCGATGCCACGGATAAATGATTTATTTGATCAGCTCTCTCAGGCCAAAGTTTTCTCAAAAATTGACTTAAGGTCGGGATACCATCAATTAAAGGTATGAACAGAAGATATCCCCAAGACAGCCTTCACCTCCAGATATTGACTGTATGAGTTCACAGTAATGCCGTTTGGACTAACAAACGCCCCCGCATATTTTGTTCACCTCATGAACAAAGTATTTATGAAGTTTATGGACAAGTTTGTTGTGGTATTCATCTACGATATTCTCATATACTCCAAGACACCAGAAGAGCACACTGAACATCTCAGAATTGTACTAGGGGAACTAAGGAAACATCAATTGTATGCCAAGTTCAGCAAATGTGAATTTTGGCTAAGACAGGTGGGTTTTCTGGGCCACGCATCTTGACCAGGAAAGGTATTGCCGTAGACCCGAAAAGGTCAAGGCCGTGCTTGGCTGAAACCACCAGCCAGTAGCAGACGTCTGAAGTTTCTTGGGAATGGCAGGATACTACCGGAGATTTATTGAAGGATTCTCCACCATAGCAAAGCCAATGACGCAGTTACTCAAGAAGGATAAGAAGTTTGAATGGACTGAAGCTTGTGAGAAAAGTTTCCAAGAACTAAAAAGGAAATTAACGACAGCACCAGTATTAATTGTGCCAGACATATACAAGAGTTTTGAGGTGTATTGTGATGCACCCCGGAAGGGCCTCAGATGCGTATTAATGCAAGAAGGCAAGGTAGTCGCGTATGTTTCCAGGCAACTTCGCAAGCATGAAGAAAATTATCCTACTCATGACCTGGAGTTGGCAGTGGTCATTCATGCACTCAAGGAATGGAGACACTTTTTACTTGGAAAACGTTGTGAAATATACAGACCATAAAAGCCTCAAGTATATTTTCACACAACCAGAACTCAATTTACGGCAACGACGCTGGTTGGAATTAGTGAAGGATTATGATGTTGGTATCCACTAGCATCCAGGAAAAGCAAATGTAGTGGCAGATGCTCTTAGTCGGAACCCCAGCTAGGACGACGACAACCTATCAAGTCTGAGACCTAAATTTCGGCAGGAGTTTACTAAACTCAACTTAATAATGGTCACCGAAGGCAGTGTGTCAAATTTAGAAATATAGCCTACCCTGATAGAAAAGATTAAGGAGGCTCAACATGGACACCCCAGCATTGAAGGCATAAAAAGGAAAGTGAGTTTGGGCAAGGCCTCATAATTCATCATAGACGAGCAGGGAATATTGTGGTACGTAGATAGGCTTTGTGTACCAAATATCGAGGACCTTAAACAGAAAATTCTAGCTGAAGGCCACACCGCTCCGTATTCAATCCATCCTGGAGGGACAAAAATGTACAAGGACCTTCAGGAAAATTTTTGGTGGCACGGTATGAAAAGGGACATAGCCACGTTCATAGCATGTTGTGATTCATGTCAACGTATCAAGGCCGTGCACCAGAAACCGGCCGGACTATTACAGCCAAACAAGATACCCGAGTGGAAGTGGGATGAAATTGGAATGGATTTTATTGTTGGACTACCTCGGTCACGATACGGGAACGATGCCATATGGGTCATCACAGATAGGCTGACTAAGGTGGCACACTTCATCCCCGTGAAGACAACCCACACCACTCAGAAGCTTGCCAGGCTTTATCTTTCCCGTATCATCTGCTTGCATGGAGTTCCAAAGACTATAATATCGGACAGAGGCACTCAATTCGTCTCCCAATTTTGGGATCAATTACAACAAGCTCTGGGAACTCAACTGGCATTTAGTACCGCATACCACCCCGGTCGATGGACAAACTGAACGCGTAAACCAAATTCTAGAAGACATGCTGAGAGCATGTGTCCTCACCTATGGAACCAGTTGGGAAGAAAGCTTGCCATACGCAGAGTTCGCATATAACAACAGTTACCAAGCCAGCCTGCAAATGGCACCATTTGAAGCTCTGTACGGATGGAGATGTCGTACACCGCTAAATTGGTCAGAAACCGGAGACAGCCATATCTTCGGCCCAGACATGCTCAAGGAGGCTGAGGAAAAAGTTAAGATGATTAGGGATCGACTCAAGACAACTCAAAGTCGACAGAAGAGTTATTACGATCGAAAGCATCGGGGAGTCAATTTTGAGCCCGGTGAGTTTGTGTACCTACGAGTATCTCCTATGAGGGGCCTGCAACGATTCAAGGTTAAGGGAAAGCTAGCACCAAGATTCATCGGACCCTTCTGTATAGTGGCACGAAGAGGCACGGTAGCCTACCAGCTAGACTTACCCGAAGAATTATCCGATGTCCACGACGTGTTCCACGTCTCGCAGTTGAGAAAGTGCGTGAGCAACCCAGAGAAGCAAGTATCCCATGAAGACATTGACGTGCAACCAGACCTCACATACCGGGAACGTCCAACAAAAATATTAGAGGAGTCTGAAAGGAGGACCCGTCAGAAAACAATCAAGTTTTTCAGAGTTCAGTGGAGCAATCACACCGAGAATGAAGCAACTTGGGAAAGAGAGGATTTTCTTCGGACAGAGTACCCACACCTATTTGAGGATCAGCTGAAATCTCGGGGACAAGATTTTCCTAAGGGGGTAGGTGTTGTGACACTCCAAAAAATTTAATTTTTGTTTTCAACAAAAACTTTGTTTGTTTTGAAGGAGGCCATTTAAATCCTTCCAAAAACCCCTCTCTCTCAAAATTTTCCCCATGGCAAGGATTTTATTTTGTATCTTCTTCAACCTTGGTGTTTGGTTATTAAAAACCTTCCTTCTGATTTTTACCACCTCAAATAAATTATTGGTAAAACCACCCATTGTTTTACCATGCCTCATGTGGTAATTTCTTCCAAAACCCCTCACTCCACTTTGGGGCAACCCAAACTTTCTATTCCAACAAGTTCAACCCATTTTTGAATTTTATTCCATTTAATTTTCCCCCCAAAACAATTATGTCCATTATTTTAAGCCTAGATGATTTACAAAGGAAGTACCTGATTTCCTTTGAGTTTTGATCTCAAACCAACTCCTCTGGATAGTCCCTAGCAAGTTTAGATCCATCAAGATCCACTCTTCCTCTTTTCAAAATTTTCAAGTTTCAACCATTGCAAGTTTGGACCAGATTCATCATTTTTGGTGAAATTCATATTTTTCTTTCTCCAAAAATTCCACCAAAAATCAGGCAGCCCCCAGGTGCTTTGAGAACCACCACACCAAAGATCAGCCCCAGATAAATTTTTCTCTTGCCTGAATCATTTCATCAAACACTTGGCCGACACTGTTTCTGTGCATATTCAGTAAATTCAGAGTTTACTCAGTGTCGTTTTTCGTCAGTGACTTGTCATCGATCATGAGTGCACACCCTGGCGCGTTGCGCACGGCCTCTCCTCCTTAACCAGAGCACCGCACGCTCTCCTGGACGGGCGCAGGTGTCGGTGGCGGCGAGCCTCGCCGACGCCGGCAGCTTCTAAAGTGGCAGAGCCACCCGTGTCGGCCAACGGGAGCTAGCGCCAGCTCTCGATGCCGTCTGGCGCCGCCCAACGCACCCAAGGCCTCTACGTGGCCTCCTGCGTGCCAGCACACGCCGCAGCACCGTCGCCGTGGCCGGGAAAGCACATGGCGCGCCCTCTGCCGCCGACGGGCCCGCGCAGCTCCGTTCTGTCGAAACCACCCAAGCGCGCCTAATCCAACCTAGGTTAGCGTCTAAATGGAACCCGTGGACCTCCACGTTGATGCCCAACCCCCTAAACTACCCGACCAAACACTGCGCCACCGTAACCATCGCCGGAGATCCCCGTTCACGACCACCGCCTCGGATCGCCTATAAAATGAGGTCCCGATCTCGTTCTCGAGCACGCACCACCACTATACCTCACCAGAACCCCGCCAAGCCACCAGGAGGACCTCGAGGAGGTCTCCTCCCCCGACTCCGGCCGCCCCGATCGGCCTCGGCCACCAGCTCGATCCACTCCGGTGAGGCCATCCCCGCCTCCCAAACCACGTCAGTAGCCTTCTCTTACACCCAGTGCTCTAACCCAAGCTTCAATTTAACCTCCCCAGCCCTACCCGGCGAGATCCAACTTCACCCGAGCCGCCGTCCACCAGAGTAAGGGCCGTCGTCGACGTGGTGCTCGCCGGCGACCACCTCCACCACCCACAGACGCGGAAGGGCACGCTGATCACGTAGGTACCCTCCGATCCTCCTAACTCACCGTGGATCGCCGCCGGCGACCACCGCTGCTCTCAGGCGCCGACGCGCTCTGCTTCTCTCCCCGTTTGAAAATTCAAACCTGACGGGTGGGACCCCTCGTCAGTCTTTTCTTTTTTTGAACCGTTTTCAAAACGCCTTGGGCGAAATACGTCTCCCTTTGCAGTTGACGGGTTTTTAGCCGAAGCGTTTTTTCTTTTTATAAGCTGGCCCCTGGAAACTTTCTGTTTCATTACAGATAAGTCCCTGGACTAAAACCTTTATAACTTTTAAACACAAAATGATTTTTGATTGATTCTTTTTCTGTCATCTTTATTTTTCTGTCATCTTTATTTTTATGTCTAGTTTTTTTGTCATATTTATTTGAAAAATATTTGGAACACTTTTTGTGCACTCATGGTATTTAAGTTAGTACGTATTTTCTTATCTTTGTAGATCTGGGAGGAGGTGGCCGGAACCATGAACTTCACCAAGCTAGACTCCGACTACTCCGAACCGAGGCAAGCATGTTTGAACTTTTGATATGATGAGTGTTCGTTGCATGTTTGCATTAAGTAGTTTCATGGCATGTTTATGAGCATTTCGATAAGTGTTATATTACATGCAAAGTTGAGGCAAGTGAGCTTCGAAATTCCATATGTTGTTGTATATGAGTTTGCATGGCCATGTGATGGCATGAAAGTGGGTAAGATGGCAGTGTAGCATGCCAGTCTTATGCCAGACTATTCTGACTCCAGTGTCATCATGAATCAAGTCACGTTTCCATCCGTTTTCCTTCCTGTACTACCACATGTTTTCCGCAATGGGATATGGCTTAGTAAGTTGCAAACCTCTTTCCTGGTACACACCAAATAGAGAGGCCGTGATGAGGGTTCCATGGCCCTGGATTAAAGCCGATCATCCGTCAGGGGGCATGGGTGTTTCCGGTTGGGACCGAGAGGGGGGCACCCCTTAGAGCGCGCGTATATAATTTTGATCCCATGCTATTCAAGGTTGTGATCTCCCCGTCTCAAAGTTTTTCTTGAACGTTGTCTAGGGTGATTCCTGGCATCGTGAGGTGGGATGGATGTGTACTGGTTAGATGTGTTTCTACCGAAATATCGTAAACGGAACTAGTCCTTCGTGACTACGGAAATCCGTTGGCTGTGGGTAATTAGTACAAACTCTGCAGAGTCAAAATCATTCAAATTATCTTATCCATGTCCAAGTACGGTGTTCAACTTATCCTTGTCAGTGTCAGTCTAAGTGACAAAACTCCGTGAACCATATGAGTGTGAAGTCCGGCTAAATGATTATTCCTGTGGATGGACTAACCCTTTTATTATTGTGTGTTGATTATTCTCTGTGAGGGTTACATCTTCGTGAATTTATCGGATATGAATAATGAAATATAAGCCCTTTCTGTGATGTCGCTCAGACGTCCGATTGTGGCACGCTTGTTATTTACTTTCAATGTAAGCCCTTTCTGCGATGTCGCTCAGACGTCCGACTTTGGCACGCTTGTTATTTACTTTCAATATAAGCCCTTTCTGCGATGTCGCTCAGACGTCCGATCGCGGGCACGCTTGTTATTTACTTTCAATATAAGCCCTTTACTGCGATGTCGCTCAGACGTCCGTATGTACGCTTGTTATTTATTTTCAATATAAGCCCTTTATGTGACGTCGCTCAGACGTCCGACTGTGGCACACTTGTTATTTGCTTTCAATATAAGCCCTTTATGTGGTGTCGCTTAGAAGCCCGACTGCGGCATGATAATTTATTTGTTTACCCTTCGAGGCATCGCTCCAGACACCCGATCGGTTCTCAGTTATTTTGTTGGGATTTCGGGAGGACTTACGCCTGACTTCCTTTTTACTTATCATGTCGTGCAAATATTTATAATTTGAGTGTGCATTGCTATTTGTTCATGACGCATTCATGCTTGCATTTGTTATATCTTATGTCCGAACTGTCTTGCGAGTACTTTCAAAGTACTCACCTGGCTTGTTGATTTGGTCAGATGTTGACGAAGGCGATCTCATGGATGAAGAGTTCGATAGCGAGTCCGACGCCTAGAGGAGTCCCAGTCAGTCCCGTGCGATCTTGGATTTGGTCACTGTATTATATCGGCTTCCGCTACCCAAATAAATGCATCGAGCCTCACCTCAACGCTCGATGAGCTGCCAGATTAGGAGTCATGTCAACCACTCCACTGTAACATATCCACCACTGCCTTTTTCTCGAATCAGTAGCATGCCACCACACCCTTGTGTCATAACCATACGATGTATAATATTGGCGTGTTTGTAATAAAATTGTTGAGCAACCTCGGCACAACCACATAATATATTTAATGCTACTGGCCTTCTGTATCAAGTATTTGTCCACCAGTAAGGATAATTCTTCCTATACTGGAATCAAAAGATCGATTTCTCAATAAGTATTTTATTGAAAAACCGGTCGTGACACTACTGCAGTTGTCCCTAACTGCCAGTTTCGGATCTCTAAAATGACACTTTCCCACAATTTTAGAACTCTGGCACTACCAAGTCATGATGCAATTCTGGGATATGATTGGTTTACTGCTGTGAGCCCTGTTTCTTTTGATATTCCTGCACAACAATTCAATTTCACACATGGAGGAAAGCAGACTGTATCTACAGCAGTGTTCACTACTTCAGCTAGTGTGAAGGAAGTGCCTATTAAGAAAGTAAAGAAACTGTTGGACAAGGGACCTGAAGTTTTCTTGTGTCAAATCCACAATATACTCATGGATGCACCAGAGGATTTTAAAACTCCCCCACAAATACTGAAATTACTGCTGGAGTATGCTGACCTATTTGAGGAACCTAAAACACTACCTCCTCATAGGGCCTTGGACCACAAAATCCCTCTGGTGGATGGTGCTACTCGACCACAAGTCAGATCTTACAGGGTGCCTCAAAATCAGGAAAAGGAAATGGAGGCGCAGATCAAAAGGTTGTTGGCTGCACGTCTCATCAGACACAGTCGAAGTCCCTTTGCAGCTCCTGCGTTATTAGTAAAAAAAGAAAGATGGATCAATGAGGCTGTGCACAGACTTCAGAAAACTGAATTCCCTTACAATTAAGAACAAATTTCCTATACTTGTTATAGAGGACCTTTTGGATGAATTGCATGGGGCAAATTATTTCACCAAATTGGATTTGAGATCTGGCTATCACCAAATCAGAATGTCACCTGAGGATATACACAAGACAGCTTTCATAACATTCCTGGGACATTTTGAATTTCTGGTAATGCCCTTTGGTCTGTCTAATGCTCCTGGCACATTCCAAGAATTAATGAACACCATATTTGCACCTTATTTGAGGAAATTTGTGTTGGTATTCTTTGATGATATATTAATCTTCAGCAAAACCCTCAAAGAACGCTTGGAACATATAAAGTTGGTGTTGGAACTTTCAAGAGAACATCAACTATATGCCAAAATGTCCAAGTGTGTTTTTGCAGCTCCACAAGTGGAATATCTAGGGCATGTGATTTCTGCAAAAGGAGTGGCCACAGACCCACAAAAGATCTCTGCCATAGCTGAGTGGCCTGTCCCTGAGAATATCACTAAACTCAGAAGTTTCCTGGGTTTGGCTGGATATTACACAAGATTTATAAAAGGGTATGGTGTAATTCATAGGCCTTTACATGATTTGCTCAAAAAGGGAAATTTTCATTGGTTTCCTGAACATACACAAGCTTTCCAACAACTGAAACAAGCTTTTACATCTGCTCCTGTTTTGGCCCTGCCAAAATTTTCTCAACAATTTATTTTGGAAACTGATGCTTCAGGGAAGGGAATTGGAGCTGTTTTAATGCATCAACGCAGACCAATATCTTATTACAGTTCATCTTTATGCCCTAGAAATGCTGCTATGTCTACATATGAAAAAGAGGCCCTAGCAATACTTGAAGCACTGAAAAGGTGGAGGCACTATTTGTTAGGGAAAGAGTTGATCATTAAAACGGACCAACAATCCCTAAAGTTTATCACTGATCAGAAAATCACTTAAGGGGTTCAACACAAACTCATGATGAAGTTGTTGGAATTCAACTTTACTATTCAGTACAAAAAGGGCATTCAAAACAAAGTTGTTGATGCACTGTCAAGAGTTCTTCCTAAATGCATGGCTATCTCTGCATCTACTCCTACATGGGCAGGAGATCTAGTGGAAAGTTATCAGCAAGATCCTAATAGCTTGCAGCTACTGGAGAAACTCCTCCTTCAAGGGGGTAACAAGTTGCCAGATTACTCTCTAGCAGCTGGAATTATAAGATACAAGGGAAAAATTTATGTGGGCAACTCCCCTGAATTACAGTATAAATTGCTTGCAGCCTTACACAATTCTCCTGTGGGTGGTCACTCTGGGAGAAGAGCAACTTATCACAGAGTAAAAAGCATTTTCTACTGGCCTGGTCTGAAGGCAACTGTAGAAGCTTTCATTGCTGCTTGCCATGTATGCCAGAGAGCTAAGCATGAGAATTGTTTGCAATCTGGACTGCTAGAACCTCTACCTATTGCTAACATGGCCTGGCAGCACATCTCAATGGATTTTATTGAGGGATTACCCAAATTACAAGGAAAGGATGTGATCATGGTAGTAGTGGATAGGTTTACCAAATACTCTCACTTCATACCACTGTCTCATCCTTATTCAGTACTCAGTGTGGCTCAATCATTTGTGGATAATATAATTAGATTGCATGGTCCTCCAAAACTCATCATATCTTACAAAGATCGAATTTTCACTAGCCAACTCTGGAAAGATATCTTCTTTGCACTTAAAGTGGACCTCAGATACAATACTGCTTATCACCCTCAAACTGATGGCCAGACTGAGCGTGTTAACTAGTGCTTGGAGACTTATCTGAGATGCATGACTACATCTGCTCCCACTAAGTGGTTATCATGGCTTTCATTGGCAGAATTCTGGTATAATTCAACTTATCACACTGCAATCAAAATGTCCCCATTTCAGGCCCTGTATGGATTCCCCCCTCCCCTCATATCAGAACTGGCAATACCTGGACCTGAGGATGAAGAAGCACAGGACTTCCTAACTGCCAAACAACAGATTTTACAGCAACTAAAAGATAATCCGGTCATGGCACAAAACAGGATGAAGAAATATGAAGATACTAGAAGAATTGAAAGAAGTTTTCAGGTGGGAGACCCAGTTTACTTAAAAATGGCTCCATACAGATTAGCAGCATTTGGATTCAGGGGTGCTTTGAAGCTACAAAACAGATAGTATGGTCCATTTTGGGTTATTCAGAAAGTGGGCAATGCAACTTACAAATTGCAGCTACCTAGTGGGGTGCAAGTCTACCCAGTGTTTCATGTGAGCCAGTTAAAGAAGCACATTGGGGACAAGTCGATACCTGACCCTAATCTTCCAGTCGTCAACCAGGATGGAACAATCAAAGTCGGACCGGAGGAAGTTCTAGAGGTCCGACAAGTTCCTCGACATAACATGCCGGTCGTGCAGTGGCTTATTAGATGGATAAACTTGTTGTCAACGGATGCAACTTGGGAAGACGCAGATTTTATCAAGTACACATTTCCGGAGTTCTTCAGTAACACTATGCGAGCGTGGCGAGAAGCAGCAACTACGTCGTGAGGACATGTCGAAACTCAAGGAGGGAGCAATGTCAGGACCGAAGCGAGTGCAGTTATCTCTCCAGTTAGCTGTAGCTGATAGGTTAAGTAGAAGAATGGCTGAGATCGCGCCTCACTTTAAAATCTTCATCGCTAGCCGTTAGATCGTAACTGTTCCGTTTCATGCCGTTACTGTTACTTTTCAGGCTGTTGCCGGGAGCACCTTCCACCTATAAAGATAGCCGGGTTGTGGCTGTCTTGGTCATCGAATCTTCTATTGAATTGCTTGATCAATTGTGAGTATAGTGGGGTTCTTACGCCCATAACCACGGATGTCATGTTCTCCACAGGGACTAGGCGACAGCAACATTGCTCGGCTAAAGCTAGGTGACAAAATTTAGATGATGAATGCAAGGAAATATAAACCTAAACTAACCAAAGTTGACGACAAAGAAAATAAAAATAAGCAAGGGGAGGTTCAGATTATCTTCACTATCTTTTTGGTATTTTTATTATGCTTGAGGAATTAAAATACACAAAGAGAAGATGCAAGACATGAACACATATAACCATCTAACATGTAAGAAGATGGAAGAAACTAAATTATGGGTCAACATGGAGATGTTTCATATCACAAACATATATATCACAGGTACCAAGCTAACTCAGGGACTAAGAATTAAAGATGTTCAAACTACTCACTTGATAGAGAGCACAAACAGCACAAAAATAGACAAGTAAGCTAGGTTCTTACAAATCACTAGTTGATAAACATAGCACATATATTGAACAGTACTACTAGACAAATCTGAACAACACATGCCATACAAGTCTCAATTCTAAACATTAGAAAATACTGAACATTATACTACTCAAGATTACAGAAATTTGAGAGAGAGCGAGAAACAACAGCAGCAAGTTGGGGAAGTTGAGCGGAGGAGGAGCAGTGAAGGGGTTCAGAGAGAGAGAGAGAGAGAGAGAGAGAGAGAGAGAGAGAGAGAGAGAGAGAGAGAGAGAGAGAGAGAGAGAGCAGGGGCGCATTGGAAGGAGCAGCAGCATGTTGCGTAGAAGAAGGAGCAGTGACAATCTACAGGTTTGGGTTTAGAATAGTAGCAGCAAGAGAGAGAGGCAGTAGGGAAGAGGAGTAACAGCAAGTTCGTTGGGGGAAGTGGAGCAGCAGCAGGTTCGTTAGGAGAAGCGACAGCAGCGGATTTAGGAGAGAAGGGAAGCAACAACAAGTTGGAGAAGAGGAGAGCAGCAGCAGTTCGGTTCAGGGAAGAAGAGCAGCAGCTGCTTGGATTGGAGCAGCATAAGTTTTAAGCAGAGGAGCAGCAGCTGTGTTGAGAGGAGGAGCAGCAAAGGTGTGGGGAAAGAAGAGCAGCAGCAGGCGAAGGACGAAGGACGACAGCATGGGTCCTCTCGCGTGGAGGTCCAGCCAGGCCGTCTGGTGGGTCACGCGATGTGGCGTTGGTGATGGTGGATGGATGGGGCAGTGAAGGTGGACGCGTGGTGGTGTTCAGTGGTGCGGTGGTGATGTTGGCGCGGTGAAGCGGGGAGTGGTGGTAATGGATGGCGGCGGGGGCTGGTTGGCGCGCCGCCACATTGGCCTGGCTGCGGCGGCGGCCGGAGATGGAAGAAGAGGTGGTGAGGAGAGAGGAGATGGAGATGCCAGGCCCGAAGGGGATCGAAGGAGATGGCTAGGGATTTGACCCCTCTCGATCAGATCTGCATTCTTCTTGTTTAGCCCTCCTTGTTTTCTTCTTTCTTCCCAAGTTGGTCCCCTTCTTGTTCAGCTAGCCCCCTGGAGGTTAATTCTTCTTCACACTCGAGTCCCTCCGCAAAATGCAGCAACCACAACCTCTTAGACACTCCAATATAGAAGGATTTGGGCCTTTTAAGCCCTTTTACGCAAAAAGATGGAGTAGTGTTGTAAATGTGACATAATATGAGTATTTGAATATCTTTTGAGTAAATAATGTGAAAATATGATTACAATTTGATGCAAAAAGGCTAAAAATATTATATGAGGAAATGCTCTATCATTGATGCAATGGCTAAACAATACTTATAGTTAACAAAAGCCTCTCAGATCTGGGCGAACTTTCCCCATTTCTTCTCTCAAAACCCTAGTTCTTGCTGAGCAAACATAGCGGGTCCTGACACAAGCTCCTGTACATTGTGGTGGTGGACGAGAGTGGCGCCTCATCCTTCCGCTACATGCGCTCCCTCCTCCACAGCACACTCCAGCTCATGGGATGCAAGCCAAGGCACGCATTTGAGGTCTCTCCTCCCCTCTTGGATTCGATCCCTCTGATTCCATTCCGCCCCCTCTGTTTCTGATTTCGATTTCGATTTGGATTCGCTCTAAAATCTAAAGATTAGCTGACGGGTGTTCGATGTGGTCCGTGGTGACCCAGCGGAGATGGAGATGCTCATGGCCATGTCCGGCTCTGGCGGCCAAGGCCCTGGCAAAGGGGTGCAGCGGTACGAGCTGCCGGACGCGCCCACTAGCCCCAGGTAGTTCCAGTTCGAGCTCTACAAGCGTCGGACGACGGTGCTCATCCCCAGGGACCTGTTCCTGCAGCTGGTGTGCCAGGCCCTGGCCCTCTACAAGTACCTCGCCCCATACTAGAGGAACCACCTCACCCTAGCCTGCAGGTCTGCCAAGCTCCCCCATTCACTAGTACCAATCTCATACTTACATGAGGAGGAATGTTTTTCCAATCTTCTCTTTTAACAAACATTTCATGAGGGAGGATCAATTTGGTCTGGACACTTTGAGAAAAACAACACACACATGAGCTCATCATCTAGAGTAGAGTAGAGTAGAATAGTAATCTACTACCTGTTCCATGCTTACATACATTATTATCAACACACACTGATTCTCTATGTATGTATATATTACCAAGTGGCAAATTAGTTGTTGCCATCTGATATGATCACATCTCATCTATCTGTCAGGAGCTAAAACAAGATTGAATTTCCCTTGTTTACAATGCAACTATGTATGTAAATCATATTGAATTCCCACCACACATGTCACTCATGGCAGGGCAGGGCAGGGTAACCAACTTTCAGAGGAATCTAATAATATTATTCCTTTCTAATCTCTTCCCTCCCTAGAATTCGTAAAAGAAAGGAGTCTGTCACGGTTCTTTTATGCGGAACTAGTGGTTGCGGCAAATCCACTCTTTCTACTTTGCTGGTACACACACACACATCCCTTTTTAACTTTCTTAGGGTTTATGAATAGTTTAGAGTTTCTTTATTGATCTGGATAGCATCATCTTGTACTAGTATTTAGGCTATCAATAACTCGATTGCTTTTCAGTTAGCTGCTATGTTGCAAATTTGTCCTACAAGCAAGCAAGCAGAAACGCTAAACTATTTCTTCAGAAACAGAGCATCATGCCCTGTGCACGCAACTTTATTTTCTCTCGTTTCAAAATTATAAGCATTATATTCCAATGTATGCATCTGTTCAACAGGGGAGTAGGTTAGGGATCACCACTGTAGTTTCCACAGATTCCATTCGCCACATGATGCGGAGCTTTGTTGACGAGAAGGAAAACCCCCTTCTCTGGGCATCCACTTATCATGCAGGTGAATGCCTCGACCCGGTGGTTGTTTCTGAAGAAAAAGCCAGGTGGAAAGCCAAGAAACGCTCAGGCGTCTCAAGCAACTTAGGTATGATTATGAGGGCGGTGGAGACAAGGTTGAGGGAAAACCAATTGGGAAGAAACAAATGGCTATAGAAGGTTATAAGGCCAACTCCACCGCGCGACCCCAAACGGACGTCCGTTTTGTCTGGATACTGCCCGTTTAGGTAGGGTAATGGGGGCGTGTCCGGGCGTGTCCTCGCATGCGGTGGCCGTGCGCCTCGCGCGCGGCCGCATCCGTTTGCCCCATCCTGTTCGCGTCTATTGTTAAAAAAGGAACAACTTTCAAATGCCAAGCCCTAGTTCATCAGGCCAGCGGCCCAGTTCATCACGCCGGCAACAGAGCCAGTGGCCTACACGTCCATCGCCGGCATCAGCCAGTGGCCGGCAACACAGCCGGCCTCCAAAATGAATAGTTTTCCTCGCCGGCAACACAGCCAGCGGCCGGCAACACAGCCGGCCACCAAAATGAATGTTTTTCTCCGGCAACACAGCCAGCGGCCCAGCGGGCGGGCGGCACCCATGCCAGCCTCCAAAAAAGAACGGCCACGGCCGATCGGACGGCCTAGTTCAGGACTTTGGCGTCGAGCATCTCCTTCTGCCTGGCCTCGAACCAGGCCCTCGTCTTCTCGCTTATCTTCAACAAGTCCACGCTCATGATCGCAAGGGCCACCTCCTTCGCTTTGGTGGCGGCATTGGTGGCCTCGATG
This sequence comes from Aegilops bicornis, assembly GCA_021605145.1. Lineage (NCBI taxonomy): Eukaryota > Viridiplantae > Streptophyta > Magnoliopsida > Poales > Poaceae > Aegilops > Aegilops bicornis. The sequence goes on from CM038674.1 coordinate 644,501,618, forward strand.
TCGAGCTGCCTCTGCCTGGCCTTGACGTTGTCGGCCTCGATGTCGAGCTGCCTTTGTCGGGCCGCCTCCTCCATGTCGAGCTGCCTTTGTCGGGCCGCCTCCTCCATGTCGATCTTCCTCCTCTTGGCCGTCTCCTCCATCTCAAGCTTCTTTCTTTGAAGGTCTAGGTATTGCTTCATTTGCTCATCCTTGCTTTTCCTCTTCTTCTCGTCCTTCACATCCTTTTGAGACATCATGCCATGCAAATTATCATGCAATGCCATGGATGAGGCATCACGTATGTCGTCAACCTTGGAGTTGGTCCTGCCCCTTGGCCTCTTCAACGCCTTGCCATCTCCACCTCCGGCGAACTTGGTTGTCTTCAAGCCTCTCTTCCTTTGAAGTTCATGGTATTGGTCCTTGAACTTAGGGCAATTGTTGATGATCGTCCAACAATGCGTAAGAGTGAACGACTTGTCATTGTGCCGGGCCTTGAATGCCTCCAAAGATTGAAATGCCTACGCCACATGATCAACAACAAGTGAACATGCAAACATATACACGGCTGAAGTCTCATGGCCGTAGCAAGGAAAGGACTAGGAAGAGGAGCGCATACCATGTCCCCAACGCCGAGACCACTCACGGGCCGTGCTTCAACACTCTCAAATGCGGCTTGCTACTTGTTGCACTCTTGTTGGATGAACAACCACCTCTTTTGAATCGAGCCGATGTCACGGTTGCTTGTAAATTGGTAGGGCTCAAACATCTTCCTTTCATGGAATGTTTTGTGGACTCTCGTCCAAAAAACAATGCCTTTTTGTTGCACGCCGGTCCTCGGATCTTGGCTAATCTCCATCCAAGCTTGGCAAATAAACTTATACTCATCTTGTGTATATGAACCCATGCGAATGCTCTTCCTCTTCTTTTGTGCTTCTGCTCTTTGGGTGAGTTCGTCGATGAACAATGGCTCGCCACTAATATCAACGTCATTGCCTTCTTCTTCATCACCATCACCTTTGACATAGATGTCATCGTCTTCATGCCACGAGTCACCATGGTCGTAGTTAGTAGGGTCGTCGGCCTCTGAAGGAAATATGCCCTAGAGGCAATAATAAAGTTATTATTTATTTCCTTATTTCATGATAAATGTTTATTATTCATGCTAGAACTGTATTAACCGGAAACATGATACATGTGTGAATACATAGACAAACATATAGTCACTAGTATGCCTCTACTTGACTAGCTCATTAATCAAAGATGGTTATGTTTCCTAACCATAGACATGTGTTGTTATTTGATTAATGAGATCACATCATTAGGAGAATGATGTGATTGACATGACCCATTCCGTTAGCCTAGCACTTGATCGTTTAGTATATTGCTATTGCTTTCTTCATGACTTATACATGTATTACGGTAACTATGAGATTATGCAACTCCGTTTACGGAGGAACACTTTGGGTACTACCAAAGCGTCACAACGTGAATCGGGTGATTATAAAGGAGTACTACAGGTGTCTCCAAAGGTACATGTTGGGTTGGCGTATTTGAGATTAGGTTTTGTCACTCCGATTGTCGGAGAGGTATCTCTCGGCCTTCTCGGTAATACACATCATATAAGCCTTGCAAGCATTGCAACTAATAAGTTAGTTGCGAGATGATGTATTACTGAACGAGTAAAGAGACTTGCCGGTAACGAGATTGAACTAGGTATTGGATACCGACGATCGAATCTCGGGCAAGTAACATACCGATGACAAAGGGAACAACGTATGTCGTTATGCGGTTTGACCGATAAAGATCTTCGTAGAATATGTAGGAACCAATATGGGCATCCAGGTTCCGCTATTGGTTATTGAACAAGAATAGTTCTCGGTCATGTCTACATAGTTCTCGAACCCGTAGGGTCCTTGCAACAAGGTTTTGATGACGGTTATATTATGAGTTTACATGTTTTGATGTACCGAAGGAGTTCGGAGTCCCGGATGAGATCGGGGACATGACGAGGAGTCTCGAAATGGTCGAGACGTAAAGATTCATATATTGGATGATATGTTTAGGCTAAGAGGTCAAGCCCATGAGGCTTTAGGTCGGTGCAAAAGGAGTTTTATGAGGCCGGGGCCAAACGCCGGAGACCTGGCGTCGGCCTGGGCCAGATGCCGAGGCCCATGGCGTCTGGGCCAGACGCCAAGGATTGTGGCGTTTGGTCCTGGAGTCCGAGTGGGACTCTTGCCTTTTGGGCAAAACCGACTTTGAGGAGGCTTTTGCTCCAAGTTTCGACCCCGGGGCTCCACATATAAATAGAGGGGCAGGGCTAGCACCAAAGATACAACAATTGATCCCTTGGATCTCTTAGCCGTGTGCGGTGCCCCCTCCACCATATTCCACCTCGGTCATATCGTCGCGGAGTTTAGGCGAAGCCTCGCTACCGATAGAGCATCATCATCGTCCTGCGCCCGTCATCTTGTGGAACTCATCCCGACACTTTGCCGGATCGGAGTCCGAGGATCGTCATCGAGCTGAGCGTGTGCCGAACTTCGGAGGTGCCGTGCGTTCGGTGCTTGGATCGGTCGGATCGTGAAGGCGACGACTACATCAACAGCGTTGTCATAACGCTTACGCTTACGATCTCACGAGTGCGTGGACAATACTCTCCCTCGGCGTTGCTATGCATCACCATGATCTTGCGTGTTCGTAGGAATTTTTTGAAATTACTACGTTCCCCAACGATGGCATCCGAGCCTGGTTTTATGCGTTGATATTATATGCACGAGTAGAACACAAGTGAGTTGTGGGCGATACAAGTCATCTTGCTTACCGGCATGTCATACTTTGGTTCGGCGGTATTGTGAGATGAAGCGGCCGGACCGACATTACGCGTGACGCTTACGCGAGACTGGTTTCACCGCTGCGAGCACTCGTTGCTTAAAGGTATTTGGCGGGTGTCTGTCTCTCTCACTTTAGTTGAACAGAGTGTGGCTACGCCCGGTCCTTGCAAAGGTTAAAACAGCACCAACTTGACAAACTATCGTTGTGGTTTTGATGCGTAGGTAAGAACGGTTCTTGCTCAGCCCGTAGCAGCCACGTAAAACTTGCAACAACAAAGTAGAGGACGTCTAACTTGTTTTTGCAGGGCATGTTGTGATGTGATATGGTCAAGACGTGATGCTATATTTTATTGTATGAGATGATCATGTTTTGTAACCAAGTTATCGACAACTGGCAGGAGCCATATGGTTGTCGCTTTATTGTATGAAATGCAAAAGCCATGTAATTGCTTTACTTTATCACTAAGCGGTAGCGATAGTCGTAGAAGCAATTGTTGGCGAGACGACAACGATGCTACGATGGAGATCAAGGTGTCACACCGGTGACGATGGTGATCACGACGGTGCTTCGGAGATGGAGATCACAAGCACAAGATGATGATGGCCATATCATATCACTTATATTGATTGCATGTGATGTTTATCCTTTATGCATCTTATCTTGCTTTGGTTGACGGTACCATTTTAAGATGATCTCTCACTAAAAATTATCAAGACGTGTTCTCCCTGAGTATGCACCGTTGCCAAAGTTTGTCGTGCCCAGACACCACATGATGATCGGGTGTGATAAGCTCTACGTCCATCTACAACGGGTGCAAGCTAGTTTTGCACACGCAGAATACTCAGGTTAAACTTGACGAGCCTAGCATATGCAGATATGGCCTCGGAACACTGAGACCGAAAGGTCGAGCGTGAATCATATAGTAGATATGATCAACATAGTGATGTTCACCATTGAAAACTACTCCATCTCACGTGATGATCGGTTATGGTTTAGTTGATTTGGATCACGTAATCACTTAGATGACTAGAGAGATGTCTATCTAAGTGGGAGTTCTTGAATAATATGATTAATTGAACTTTAATTTATCATGAACTTAGTCCTGGTAGTATTTTGCAAATTATGTTGTAGATCAATAGCTCGTTGTTGCTTCCCTATGTTTGTTGCTTTCATATGTTTATTTTAATATGTTCCTAGAGAAAACTATGTTGAAAGATGTTAGTAGCAATGATGCGGATTGGATCCGTGATCTGAGGTTTATCCTCATTGCTGCACAGAAGAATTATGTCCTTGATGCACCGCTAGGTGACAGACCTATTGCAGGAGCAGATGCAGACGTTATGAACGTTTGGCTGGCTCAATATGATGACTACTTGATAGTTTAGTGCACCATGCTTAACAGCTTAGAATCGGGACTTCAAAAGACGTTTTGAACGTCATGGACCATATGAGATGTTCCAGGAATTGAAGTTAATATTTCAAGCAAATACCCGAGTTAAGAGATATGTAGTCTCCAACAAGTTCTATAGCTAAAAGATGGAGGAGAATCGCTCAACTAGTGAGCATGTGCTCAGATTATGCAGGTACTTCAATCGCTTGAATCAAGTGGGAGTTAATCTTCCAGATAAGATAGTGATTGACAGAATTCTCTAGTCACCATCACTAAGTTGCTAGAACTTCGTGATGAACTATAGTATGCAAGGGATGACGAAAAGATTCCCGAGCTCTTCGTGATGTTGAAATCGATGAAGGTAGAAATCAAGAAAGAGCATCAAGTGTTGATGATTGACAAGACCACTAGTTTCAAGAAAAGGGCAAAGGGAAAGAAAGGGAAACTTCAAGTCGAATGGCAAACAAGTTGTCACTCCCGCGAAGAAGCCCAAAGCTGGACCAAAGCCTGAAACTAAGTGCTTCTACTTCAAAGGAAATGGTCACTGGAAGCGGAAATGCCCTGAATATTTGGTGGATAAGAAGGATGGCAAAGTGAAAAAGAGTATATTTGATATATAGGTTATTGATGTGTGCCTTACTAGTTTTTATAGTAGCCCCTAAATATTTGATACTCGTTCGGTTGCTAAGATTAGTAACTCGAAACAGGAGTTACAGAATAAACAGAGACTAGTTGAAGGGGAAGTGACGATGAGTGTTGGAAGTAGTTCCAAGATTGATATGATCATCATCACACACTCCCTATACTTTCGGGATTAGTGTTAAATCTAAATAAATGTTATTTGGCTTTTGCGTTGAGCATGAATATGATTTGATCATGTTTATTGCAATACGATTATTCATTTAAAGTCAGAGAATAATTGTTGTTCTGTTTACATGAATAAAACCTTCAATGGTCATACACCCAATGAAAATAGTTTATTGGATCTCGATCGTGGTGATACACATATTCATAATATTGATGCCAAAAGATGCAAAGTTAATAATGATAGTGCAACTTATTTGTGGCACTGCCATTTAGGTCATATTGGTGTAAAGCGCATGAAGAAACTCCATACTGATGGGCTTTTGGAATCACTTGATTATGAATCACTTGGTACTTGCGAACTGTGCCTCATGGGCAAGATGACTAAAACACCGTTCTCGGAACTATGGAGCGAGCAACTGATTTGTTGGAAATCATACATACCGATGTTTGTGGTCCAATGAATGTTGAGGCTCATGGCGGTATCGTTATTTTCTCACCTTCACAGATGATTTGAGCAGATATGGGTATATCTACTTGATGAAACATAAGTCTGAAACATTTGAAAAGTTCAAAGAATTTCAGAGTGAAGTGGAAAATCATCATAACAAGAAAAATATAGTTTCTACGATCTGATCGTGGAGATGAATATTTGAGTTACGAAGTTTGGTCTTCATTTGAAACAATGTGAAATAGTTTCGCAACTCACGCCATATGGAACACCACAGCATAATGGTGTGTCCGAAAGTCGAATAACCGCACTTTATTGGATATGGTGCGATCTATGATGTCTCTTATCGGTTTACCACTATTGTTTTGGGGTTATGCATTAGAGACAGCTGCATTCACGTTTAATAGGGCACCATCTAAATCCGTTGAGACGACACCGTATGAACTATGGTTTAACAATAAACCTAAGTTGTCGTTTCTTAAAGTTTGGAGTTGTGATGCTTATGTGAAAAAGTTTTCACCTGATAAGCTCGAACCCAAATCGGAGAAGTGCGTCTTCATAGAATACCCAAAGGTAACTATTGGGTACACCTTCTATCACAGATCCGGAGGCAAGTTATTGGTTGCTAAGATGGATCCTTCCTAGAGAAGAAGTTTTCTCTCGAAAGAAGTGAGTGGGAGGAAAGTAGAACTTGATGAGGTAATTGTACCTTCTCCCTTATTGGAAAGTAGTTCATCACAGAAATCAGTTCCAGTGATTCCTACACCAATTAGTGAGGAAGTTAATGATGATGATCATGAAACTTCAGATCAAGTTGCTACCAAACCTCGTAGGTCTTCCAGAGTAAGATCCGCACCAGAGTGGTACGGTAATCATGTTCAGGAAGTCATGTTACTAGACCATGATGAACCTACGGACTATGAGGAAGCGATGATGAGCCCAGATTCCGCGAAATGGCTTGAGGCCATGAAATCTGAGATAGGATCCATGTATGAGAACAAAGTATGGACCTTGATTGACTTGCTCGATGATCACCAAGCCATGTTAAATAAATGGATCTTCAAGAGGAAGACAGACACTGATAGTGGTGTTACTATCTACAAAGCTTGACTTGTCGCAAAAAAGGTTTTCGACAAGTTCAAGGTGTTGACTACAATGAGATTTTCTCAACTGTAGCGATGCTTAAGTCTGTCCGAATCATGTTAGCAATAGCCACATTTATGAAATCGGGCAAATGGATGTCAAAACTACATTCTTTAATGGATTTATTAAAGAAGAGTTGTATATGATGCAACCAGAAGGTTTTGTCAATCCTAAAGGAGCTAACAAAATGTGCAAGCTTCAGCGATCCATCTATGGACTGGTGCAAGCATCTCGGAGTTGGAATAAACGCTTTGATAATGTGATCAAAGCATATGGTTTTGTACAGACTTTTGGAGAAGCCTGTATTTACAATAAAGTGAGTGGGAGCACTACCACCTTTCTGATAAATATATGTGAGTAACATATTGTTGATCAGAAATGATGTAGAATTTTTCTAGAAAGCATAAAGAGTATTTGAAAGGAGTTCTTTAAAAGAAAGACCTCAGTAAAGCTACTTACATATTGAGCATCAAGATCTATTGAGATAGATCAAGACGCTTGATAAGTTTTTTCAATAAGTACATACCTTCAAAATGGAACAGTCAAAGAAAAGTTCTTGCCTGTGCTGCAAAGGTGTGAAATTGAGTAAGACTCAAATCCCGACCACGGCAGAAAATAGAAAAGAGAATGAAAGTCATTCCCTATGCCTCGATCATAGGTTCTATAAAGTATGCTATGCTATGTACTGCGGACCTATTGTATACCTTGCTCTGAATTTGGCAAGGGAGTACAATAGTGGTCTAGGAGTAGATCCTTTGGACATTGGTCAAGAACATCCTTAGTGAGGACTAAGGAAATATTTCTCGATTATGGAGGTGATAAAAGAGTCCGTCGTAAAAAGTTACATCGATGCAAGCTTTTTACACTGGTCCAGATGACTCTAAGTCTCAATCTGGATACATATTGAAAGTGGGAGCAATTAGCTAGAGTAGCTCCATGCAGAGCATTGTAGACATAGACTATTTGCAAAATACATACGGTTCTGAATGTGACAGACCCGTTGACTAAGCTTCTCTCACGAGCAAAACATGATCATACCTTAGTACTCTTGGGTGTTAATCACATAGCGATGTGAACTAGATTATTGACTCTAGTAAACCCTTTAGGTGTTGGTCACATGACGATGTGAACTATGGGTGTTAATCACATACAGATGTGAATATAAGTGTTGAATCACATGATGATGTGAACTAGATTATTGACTCTAGTGCTGGGAGACTGAAGGAAATATGCCCTAGAGGCAATAATAAAGTTATTATTTATTTCCTTATTTCATGATAAATGTTTATTATTCATGCTAGAATTGTATTAACCGGAAACATGATACATGTGTGAATACATAGACAAACATATAGTCACTAGTATGCTTCTACTTGACTAGCTCATTAATCAAAGATGGTTATGTTTCCTAACCATAGACATGTGTTGTTATTTGATTAATGAGATCACATCATTAGGAGAATGATGTGATTGACATGACCCATTCCATTAGCCTATCACTTGATCGTTTAGTATATTGCTATTGCTTTCTTCATGACTTATACATGTTCTGGTAACTATGAGATTATGCAACTCCCGTTTACCGGAGGAACACTTTGGGTACTACCAAGCGTCACAACGAATCGGGTGATTATAAAGGAGTACTACAGGTGTCTCCAAAGGTACATGTTGGGTTGGCGTATTTCGAGATTAGGTTTTGTCACTCCGATTGTCGGAGAGGTATCTCTGGGCCTTCTCGGTAATACACATCATATAAGCCTTGCAAGCATTGCAACTAATAAGTTAGTTGCGAGATGATGTATTACGGAACGAGTAAAGAGACTTGCCGGTAACGAGATTGAACTAGGTATTGGACACCGACGATTGAATCTCGGCAAGTAACATACCGATGACAAAGGGAACAACGTATGTCGTTATGCGGTTTGACCGATAAAGATCTTCGTAGAATATGTAGGAACCAATATGGGCATTCATATATTGGATGATATGTTTAGGCTAAGAGGTCAAGCCCATGAGGCTTTAGGTCGGTGCAAAAGGAGTTTTGCGGAGGCCAGGGGGCCAAACGCCGGAGACCCTGGCGTCTGGCCCTGGGCCAGACGCCGAGGCCCATGGCGTCTGGGCCAGACGCCAAGGTTTGTAGCGTTTGGTCCTGGAGTCCGAGTGGGAATCTTGCCTTTCGGGCAAAACCGACTTTGAGGAGGCTTTTGCTCCAAGTTTCGACGGGGCTCAACATATAAATAGAGGGGCAAGGCTAGCACCAAAGATACAACAATTGATCCCTTGGATCTCTTAACCGTGTGCGGTGCCCCCCTCCACCATATTCCACCTCGGTCATATCGTCGCGGAGTTTAGGCGACGCCCTGCGCCGGTAGAGCATCATGATCGTCCACCACGCCGTCGTCTTGTGGAACTCATCCCGACACTTTGCTGGATCGGAGTCCGGGATCGTCATCGAGCTGAATGTGTGCTGAACTTCCGGAGGTGCCGTGCGTTCGGTGCTTGGATCGGTCGGATCGTGAAGACGTACGACTACATCAACCGCGTTGTCATAACGCTTCCGCTTACGGTCTACGAGGGTACGTGGACAATACTCTACCCTCGCGTTGCTATGCATCACCATGATCTTGCGTGTGCGTAGGAAATTTTTTGAAATTACTACGTTCCCCAACAGCCTCTTCATCGGGGACGTACTCGGCGCGGCCATCCTGACTTTGGGTCTCGTCGGGGTCGTACGCATGGCCACGCCCACCCTCGAAGATCACGTCCTCCATGTACTGGTTGTAGAAGGGGTCGTCGACCGTTGGCGTTGGTGGTGGCATTCCGTCAAACAAGACGCGGGGGGCCGGAATGGTGCCCGTGAATGTTGCCCGTGCTTGCTTTCTTTGCATCTCGACAGCCGGCCGGCCGCCGCTGTTTGACCCAGGCGTGACGTTGAGGTCGATGACGGTCGCGGGGCGCGTGTGGACGGCGCGAACAAGCCCACGTCCGGCGACCCCTAGAAACGGGTCTCGCCGACGTGCCTTGGCGGAGGAAAGCCAGGCGAGTCCTTGGCGCCTTGGCCGCCTTCTTCTTCACCTTTCCGGGTGGGTCGATGGCCAGGCCGCCAGAATCCGGCTGGGCGTCGGCCATGGACGGGGGAGAGGGGGCGGCGGGAAGGACATGGGAGGGTTTGGGGAAATGGCGCCAAATGGGGCGTGGAGGGGAGGGGTGAATTCTCCCGCCGACAGGAGGGTCAGGGGAGGACAAGCGCGCGTGTCCCACCTGTCCGCACGCTGTCCGTTTCACCCCAAAATCGGCGCAAACTTGGGCCGGGATGGGTCAAAAGCAGATATAAAGCGGACAAAAGTCCGTTTGCGCCCGCGCGCTGGGTCCTCTAGTTTATCTGTTTTACCCCAAACGGATGGGGGCAGACAGGATAGGGTCGCGCGGTGGAGTTGGCCTAAGGCATGATACGTCTCCAACGTATCTACTTTTCCAAACACTTTTGCCCTTGTTTTGGACTCTAACTTGCATGATTTGAATTAAACTAACCCGGACTGACGCTGTTTTCAGCAGAACTACCATGATGTTGTTTTATGTGTAGAAAAGAAAAGTTCTCGGAATGACACGGAAATCAACGGAGGCACTTTTGGAATTTATAAAAATACTGGTGAAAGAAATACATCGGGGGCCGGGGCTGTCCACGAGACAGGCGCCCCCCAGAGGCGCCCCCCTATCTCGTAGGCCCCCTGGACCTCCTCCGACCTCAACTCCAACTCCATATATTCTGTCTCGGGGAGAAAAAAATCAGAGAGAAAGTTTCATCGCGTTTCACGACACGGAGCCGCCACCAAGCCCTAATCTCTCTCGGGAGGGATGATCTGGAGTCCGTTCGGGGCTCCGGAGAGGGGGATTCATCGCCGTCCTCATCATCAACCATCCTCCATCACCAATTTCATGATGCTCACCGCCGTGCGTGAGTAATCCCATCGTAGGCTTGCTGGACGGTGATGGGTTGGTTGAGATTCACCATGTAGTCAAATTAGTTTTGTTAGGATTTGATCCCTAGTATCCACTATGTTCTGAGATTGATGTTGCTATGACTTTGCTATGCTTAATGCTTGTCACTAGGGCCCGAGTGCCATGATTTCAGATCTGAACCTATTTTTTTCATGAATATATGCGTGTTCTTGATCCTATCTTGCAAGTCTATAGTCACCTATTATGTGTTATGATCCGACAACCCCGAAGTGACAATAATCGGGATACTTCTCGGTGATGACCGTAGTTTGAGGAGTTCATGTATTCACTATGTGTTAATGCTTTGTCCGGTTCTCTATTAAAAGGAGGCCTTAATATCCCTTAGTTTCCGTAAGGACCCCGCTGCCACGGGAGGGTAGGACAAAAGATGTCATGCAAGTTCTTTTCCATAAGCACGTATGACTATTTACGGAATACATGCCTACATTACATTGATGAATTGGAGCTAGTTCTATATCACCCTATGTTATAACTATTGCATGAGGAATCGCATCTGGCATAATTATCCATCACTAATCCGGTGCCTACGAGCTTTTCATATATTGTTCTTCACTTATTTACTTTTCCGTTGCTACTGTTACAACTACTACAAAAACCCAAAAACATTTATCTTTACTTTTGCTACCGTTACCTTTATTATCATACCACTTTTGCTACTAAACACTTTGCTGCAGATACTAAGTTATCCAGGTGTGGTTGAATTGACAACTCAACTGCTAATACTGAAGAATATTCTTTGGCTCCCCTTGTGTCGAATCAATAAATTTGGGTTGAATACTCTACCCTCGAAAACTGTTGCGATCCCCTATACTTGTGGGTTATCAAGACCTTTTTCTGGCACCGTTGCCGGGGAGCATAGCTCTATTCTCTGAGTCCCTTGGGATTTATATCTGTTGATCACTATGAAGAGCTTGAAATACGCTAAGACAACAATTTATCCCTCAACTACGAGGGGAGGTAAGGAACTGCCATCTAGCTCTGCACTAGATTCTCTTTCCGTTATTAATAAGCTTGCGACACCTAAACCTGCTACTGCTATGAATTCTGATATTGTCACATGTTATCGATGATGCCACTTCTGCTATGCAAGATGAAACTACTTCTGTGCGTGATACTACTTTGCCGTTAGGTGAATTTCTAGATGAACAACTTGCTAGAGTTAGAGGGGATGAAATTACTGAAGATCCTATTACTGACGATAGTGATGATGAAGGTTCCCCTAATGATTATGTTTTACCTGTTGTTCCTAAGGGTTATGTTATGCATGAAAAAGCTGCTCGGAAATCCTTGCACGCAATGATAGGAATGATCTTAAGAAATTATTAGCTAAATGGAAGCAGCAGTCTCTTAATGCTAGAATGAAACCCGATAATCGCTTTTGCTACTTCACCTATTTGCGTTCTTGATAAGGATTATGAATTCTCTGTTGATCCAGATATTATTACTTTAGTTGAATCTGATCCTTTTTACGGCCTTGAATCTGAAACTGTTGTGGCACATCTTACCAAGTTGAATGATATAGCCACCCTATTTACTCATGATGAGAAGTCTCGCTATTTATAAATCCTTAAGATATTTCCGTTCTCATTAAAGGGTGATGCTAAGACTTGGTATAATTCTCTTGCTCCTGGTTGTGTGCGTAGTCCCCAGGATATGATTTATTACTTCTCTGCTAAATATTTCCCTTCTCATAAGAAACAAGCTGCCTTATGGAAATATATAATTTTGTGCAAACCAAAGAAGAGAGTCTCCCACAGGGCTTGTGGGAGGCTTCTCCGTTACTTAATGCTTTGCCTGATCATCCTCTTAAGAAAAATGAAATACTTGATATCTTTTATAATGGACTAACGATGCTTCCAAGGATCACTTGGATAGTTGTGCTGGTTGTGTTTTCAGGGAAAGAGCAGATGACGAAGCTGAAATATTATTGAATAATATGTTGACTAATGAAAATAATTGGTCTCTTCTGAGCCAGTTCACGAAGTAATTCCTGAACCAATTGAGCCAACTCTGAGTCTATTCCTAAACCACTCCGAAGAAGAGAGGTGTTTTATTTCTCGATCTTGAAGATATGCAAGAGGCAAAGAAATCAATGAAAGAAAAAGGTATTAAAGCTGAAGATGTTAAGAATTTACCTCCTATTGAAGAAATACATGGTCTTAATTTACGCTTTGAAGAACCACATTGTCTTGATAACCCGACACAGGTAGTAAAGGTTAAATTCTCTCTATAGATACGATAAAGTTGAAATACCCTCTACTAAATTTCATAGCCCATGCTTAGATGAATTTGATGACTTTATGGCTAGGCAAGAAAGTTTTAATGCTTATGTTGGTAGAGAGTTAAAGAATAATGCTTTCAAATAGGACGCCAGAGGTGATAATCTGGCTAGAGTTAAAGATGAACTTCACCGCGTTAGCAAATATGCTTCTATGGTTGCTACTCAAGATGAGCAAGTACTTAAAGCTCAAAATGATTTGCTTGATGAATTAAATAATAAAAATGACTTTGCTGTTAGAGTGGCTACTAGAACTGGTAGAATGACTCAGGAACCTTTGTATCCTGAAGGCCACCCTAAGAGAATCGAGCAAGATTCTCAGAGAAATAATTTAGAGGCACCTAGTTCTTCTAAAAAGAAGAAGAAGAAAAACGATAAAACTTTGCATGCTTCTAGTGAACCTACTGTAGACACACCTGAGAATCCCAATAATATTTCTATTTACGATCTTTGAAACTCAATCAGTGATGAACATGAACCTAGTGATAATGCTAATGATAATGTTCATGTTGATGCTCAACCTAGCAATGATAATGATGTAGAGATTGAACCTGCTTTGTTGATCTTGATAACCCACAATCAAAGAATCAACGTTATGATAAGAGAGATTTTGTTGCTAGGAAGCACGGTAAAGAAAGAGAACCATGGGTTCGAAACCCATGCCCTTTCCTCCTAAACCATCCAAATCAAAGGATGATGAGGATTTTGAGCTTTGATGAAATGATTAGACATATTTTCTTACGTATGCGCTTAACTGATATGCTTAAAGTAAATCCTTATGCTAAGTATATGAAGGATATCATCACAAATAAAAGAAAGATACCGGAAGCTAAAATTTCCACCATGCTTGCTAATTACACCTTTAAAGGTGGAGTACCAAAGAAACTTGGAGATCCGGGTGTTCCAACTATACCATGCTCTATTAAAAGAAATTATGTTAGAACTGCTTTATGTCATCTTGGAGCAGGTGTTAGTGTTATGCCTCTCTCTTTATATCGTAGTCTTGAATTGAATAAGTTGACACCTACTGAAATAACTTTGCAAATGGCTGATAAATCAACTGCTATACCTGTCGGTATTTGTGAGGATGTGCCTGTTGTAGTGGCAAATGTCACTATCTTAACGGACTTTGTTATTCTTGATATTCCTGAGGATGATAGTATGTCTATTATCCTTGGTAGACCTTTTCTTAATACTGCAGGGGCTATTATTGATTGCAACAAAGAGCATATGGTACAATTTCCGAGGAAACAATCTCAAGTTCATAGCATCAATTCAATTGGAAAAGTTCCAACTATCATTTTTGGAGGTTTTGAATTTCCTCTCCCTACTGTCAAGAAAAAGTATGATATTCTTATTGTTGGGGATTTTTATATCCCCGTTGAGGTAACTTAGTGTTATTCGAAATTTCTCCGGTTACGTGTTATTCGGAATGAGTTTGTTAACAAGACTTGATCAACCTTGTTAGTGGGTTCATTTTGATGATCACGAGATGGATGAAACTAGAAGGCACAACCTTCTGTACCCTCTTTTTACTTTCTGTTATTTAGATTAAATAAAGAAAAAATAGTATTATTCGTCTGTTTTCTGAATTATCCATGCATTAAAAAATAGCCCGAAAATAAAAGTGCTCCAAATGCCCTCCAAATCTAGTATGATTTTTTCTGGAATATTTGAGGATTTTAGGCACTGAAAACACTGCAGAAGGGGCAAGCACCAGGCCACGAGAGAGGAGGGCGCGCCCCCTTATAGGGCGCGCCCCCTGTCTCGTGGGCCCCTGGTGGCTCCCCTCCACTTATGCCAGCACCCACACACTTCATCTTCTACCAAAAGAAATCCCCATCCAGATCAAGCACGAGTTCTAGCTCGTTTTGCTGTGATTTTTGATCTCCTTGCTCAAAGCTCCATTCGCAAAACTGCTTTGGGAGATTGTTGCTTGGTATGTGACTCCTCCATTGGTCCAATTAGTTTTTGTTCTAGTGCTTTATTCATTGCAAATGGTTGTTGCATAGGTGACCATGTTCTTGAGCTTGCATGTTAAATTTTTGAGGTCCCAAGCAATTCCAATGCATGATATGGGCTCTAGGCACTTGTAGGAGTAGTTGCTATCAATCTTGTTTAGTTTTATGCACTTTTATTTTGAAGTTACTAGAATTTCAGAAATTTTCAGAAAAAGAAATATGCTTAGAAGAATGTACCAAGGAGGTTCCTCGGCAAAGAAAGGTCCAAGGATTGCTATACGTGAGCAAGATGTTGAATTGCCAAGGGACGCAAATGTACGGGCTTGTGAGTTGGCATCCGATGATTTTATGGTCGAAGCAGCCTTCAAGGAGGAATTTGGCGGTATGTGCGTAACGCCGAGCTGGAGGACTTCTTACAAGATAAGTGTCCGCAGTACTATCAGTTGACTGATTTTTTTGTGCGGAGGTTTAGATATAACTGCCGCTGTAATTCTCCTAGTGTGATGTTTGATATTTATGATACATCTTATACCATGGATTTAGAGGATTTCACAACTTCTTGCAAACTCCATAGTGGGGTAATATTAATGATCCTCCCAAATCTGAATTTAGAGATTTTCTTGCTAGTATTACTGTGGGAGAATCTAGGAATGTAGCACAAGCTACCATAGGGAGCATTCATTTTCCTGCTATACATTACTTTGCTCTCTTTATTGGTAGATGCATTAATGGTAAGGACGAAGTATGTCACATGTGTGCTCCTGACCTTTCTGTCCTCAAGAGTGCTGTGTCAGGTTATAAAGGTTATAACTTGGGGGCAATAGTTGCACGTAGGTTGCAAATTAATAGTAGAAAGGGAGATTTATTTGGAGGAATTTATGCAACCCGTGTAGCTAACTTTCTTAATATAGCTCCACGAGAGGGGGATATGATTTTACCTCCTGTTTATTTGGATAGAGAAGTATGTTCCAACATCATTTTCTTGAGAGGAATGAAAAATTCCTCCATTATCGACTAATCTATGAAAGACGCAACGTCGTCCCTGTTACTCTTCCTGACCCCTACCTTTTTGATTATCAGGCAAGAGGAAGATACGTTGTCACCAGGGAGGAAGCAACTGAGTATGAGAGAGGAATGGAGGCAGCTCGCCAACAAGCTGCCGCTCAGGAGGCGATCGCCTCCGCATCTCAGTACAACCCCAGCTTCACTTATGGATATCAGCCAGACGGTCCTTGGTACTAGACCAACTTAGGCCAAAAGCCTAAGCTTGGGGGCGTACGTATTTTTCACCGACTTTACATTCACGTTCACACACTAGTCGTCGGTGCTCATACTCTTTCATTGTATTATTCATGTTAGTTTAAATTTCTTTTTCTAGTTTTATTCTTGTGTGTTTGATAAACCTTAAGAAAAAAACCAAAAAAATTAGTTAGTTTAATTTCTATGCTTGTAGTAGAAATTAAAATGAAAACCCAAAAAGATTTCTAGTTCTTCTTCTTACTTGTTTTTTTTTGACTATTTACTGCAAGGCAACAGCCTCACAGTCCTTTATTAAATAAATAAAAGAGTATTAGTTACAACTATACAAATTTACAAGAAAGGAGAGAAGACTTACAAAAGGAACTATGTAAGGTCAGCAATCCAAGAAACAAAACTATCCTTATATTTCCATCTAATCCTGTGAGACAGAAGAGAGATGTCATGTATAAAGTTTCTTCTCCAAGCTCTAAATGATGGCTGCTCATTCCTGAAAATTTTCCCATTCCTTTGTGTCCAAATATTCCAAGTAGCAGAGAAAACCACCTCAGAGAAGAAAGGGTGTCCAAAATCCTTCCTCGCTGCTTGAGCCATATCATATGTGGTTTGGTTTGGTTGCGCAGACCAAGAAATCCCAAGATAGTTCCAAACCCTTTGGCTATAATTGCAAGCAAAGAAAAGGTGAGCCCGATCCTCATGTTGAGCAAGATTGCAAAGCACACAAGTATCATCTGAATGATCCAGTGCCTTCGTTGCATCATATCTCTGGTATTCAAACGATCCATTAACAGAAGCCAACCAAAAACTTTTATCTTTAGCGTGCATGCACTCTTCCAAATCCACTTGAAAATAGGATCTACCACCAGATGTGAGAAGCAAAAATCATAGTATATCTTTGCCATGTAATCACCAGATTTGGAAGGCCACTTCCAAACGTCCTTGATCTCACCATTCAAACTGATCGACGGCAGAAGTGTTTGTAATTGTGTGAGCTCTGAAAAGGCCTCCTGCGATAGAGGCAGATGAAAGTGCTCCAAGATGTCAGACCGCACCAAGAACTCTTTAACTGTGATTGCATTGTCCACAGCAAAGGAGTGGAGCCTTGGGAAAGATTCCTGCAACAAGACAACATGATTTCCCAGCTGCCAACGATCAAGCCAAAATAGAACCGTATCACCAGCATGAACTTGAGGAACCGCTAGGTTGGAGAATTTTGGGAATAACCGCATAATATCACGCCACCAAAATGAACCACATGCCCTGGTGCTTTGGGGTGGTGATGAAGCATAATAGGTGTCCCAGATTAGTGATACCCAAGGCACGTCCACTTTGTTGAAAGACTTGAAAAGATGCTTAATAAGCAAGGCTTCATTTTGGATAGACAAACTGAGAACACCCAAACCTCCAAAATCCTTAGGACGACAGACTAGATCCCAAGCAGCCAAAGATTGGCGTGGGTTATCCGTGTTACCCTCCAGAGGCACTGCCTCATGATCCTCTCAAGCTGCTGAATAATGCCCTTTGGGAGAGATAAAGTGCACAGAAAATAAATTGGCATGGAGCACAACACGGACTGAACAAGTTGCAGTCGGCATCCTTGGTTAAGCAAGCATGAAGAGGCAGATAAACGGTGCTCGATTCGATCCACCAGAGGCATCAGCTCATAGATAACGGCGCTCGATTCTTCTTACTTGTTGGGAGCTTTCCCGTGTAAATAGTTTTATTTTCTTTTCTTTCTTTTAGGGGTCGAGAAGACCATATTGAAAATGCTTAGTGGCTCTTATATGCATGAATGTTTATTTAACTTAGAGCCTATATTACCCTGTCTTCTCTCTTGAGTTGAATGCTTGCAGATTCCAGCTTAGTCCAATGCATGTACACTCTTATTATTATACACATCGTTCGGTCGTGGAGTGAAAGGCAATAATGACGATATATGATGAACTTATTGGGATGAGAAAAGCTGGTATGAACTCGACCTCTTTTGTTTTGTAAATATCATGAGTTCATCGCTCATGAGTCAGCTATTATGAAGTAAACATATTTGCAATGACATTTAGAGATTATAGTTACTTGTGCCATGCTTGATTAGTTATGAGTTATAATGATTTACCTTGCGTGCCAACATGCTATTAGAATGATATTATATGGTATGATGGGATGGTATCCTCCTTTGAATGAATTGAGTGACTAGACTTGGCACATGTTCACACATGTAGTTGAATCAAATCAACATAGCCTTCATGACATTTATGTTCATGGTAGATTATATCCTACTCATGCTTGTACTCGGTGTGAATTAATTTTAATGCATTGTTTACGACTGTTGTCGCTCTCCCAGTTGGTCGCTTCCTAGTCTTTTGCTAGCCTTCACTTGTACTAAGCGGGAATACTGCTTGTGCATCCAAACTCCTTAAACCCCAAAGTTGTTCCATATGAGTCCACTATACCTTCCTATATGCGGTATCTACCCGCCGTTCCAAGTAAATTTGTATGTGCCAAACTCCAAACCTTCAAATGAAATTTTGTTTTGTATACTCGAGCAGCTCATGTACAACTGGGGCTGCCTATATCTTCCATGCTAGGTTGGTTATTCTCAAAAGGAGTGGACTCCGCTCCTCATTCACGAGAAAGGGCCGGTAACCGGGATGCCCAGTCCCATGATCCAAAAGATCAAAACTAAATCAAAATAATTGCAAACAAAACTCCCCCTGGGACCCGTTGAATGTAGGAGGCACTCGTTGTTTCGAGCAAGCCATGGATTGATGCTTGTGGAGGAGGGGGGGTATAAACCTTTACCATTCTGTTTGGGAACTGCCTATAATGCATGTAGTATGGAAGATACAGCCATCTCATAGTTGTTACGTTGACAGCGAAAGTATGCCGCTCAAAATGTTATTCAATCTCTATTTTAAAATCGAGATTTGGCACCTCTACAAATCTCTGCTTCCCTCTACGAAGGGCCTATCTATTTACTTTTATGTCGAGTCATCATCCCTTCTTATTAAAAAGCACCCGCTGGAGAGCACACTGTCATTTGCATTCATTACTATTAGTTTATATTGGGTATGACTTGACTGGATCTCTTTTACCATGACTTACAATGTTTAGTCAGTCCTTGATCTTTAAAGGTGCTCTGCATTTATGTTTTGCGGTCTCAGAAAGGGCTAGCGAGATACCATTTTGTTATAGCATGTTATGATTATTTTGAGAAAGTGTTGTCATCCGAGTTTTATTATTATGGCTCGCTAGCTGATTATGTTATTGATATGAGTAATTGTGAGACCTATGTGTTATTGTGAGTATGGTTAGTTCATAATATTTGCTGAAACTTGAATGATGGCTTTTCATGTTTACAACAACAAGAGCAACAGAGTTTGTAAAAGTTTTTCTTTTTCACTTTCAGTTTATCAACTGAATTGCTTGAGGACAAGCAAAGGTTTAAGCTTGGGGAGTTGATACGTCTCCAACGTATCTACTTTTCCAAACACTTTTGCCCTAGTTTTGGACTCTAACTTGCATGATTTGAATGAAACTAACCCGGACTGACGTTGTTTTTAGCAGAACTACCATGATGTTGTTTTATGTGTAGAAAAGAAAAGTTCTCGGCATGACCTGGAAATCAACGGAGGCACTTTTTGGAATTTATAAAAAATACTGGGCGAAAGAAATACATCAGGGGGCCCAGGGCCTGTCCACGAGACAGGGGGCGCGCCCCTCTCTCGTGGGCCCCCTGGACCTCCTCCGACCTCAACTCCAACTCCATATATTCTGTCTCGGGGAGAAAAAGTTTCATCGCGTTTCACGACATGGAGCCACCGCCAAGCCCTAATCTCTCTCGGGAGGGCTGATCTGGAGTCCGTTCGGGGCTCCGGAGAGGGGAATTCGTCGCCGTCGTCATCATCAACCATCCTCCATCACCAATTTCATGATGCTCACTGCCGTGTGTGAGTAATTCCATCCTAGGCTTGCTGGACGGTGATGGGTTGGATGAGATTCACCATGTAATCAAGTTAGTTTTGTTAGGGTTTGATCCCTAGTATCCACTATGTTCTGAGATTGATGTTGCTATGACTTTGCTATGCTTAATGCTTATCACTAGGATCCGAGTGCCATGATTTCAGATCCGAACCTATTATGTTTTAATGAATATATGTGTGTTGTTGATCCTATCTTGCAAGTCTATAGTCACCTATTATGTGTTATGATCCGACAACCCTGAAGTGACAATAATCGGGATACTTCTCGGTGATGACCGTAGTTTGAGGAGTTCATTTATTCACTATGTTTTAATGCTTTGTTCCGGTTCTCTATTAAAAGGAGGCCTTAATATCCCTTAGTTTCCGTAAGGACCCCGCTGCCACGGGAGGGTAGGACAAAAGATGTCATGCAAGTTCTTTTCCATAAGCACGTATGACTATTTATGGAATACATGCCTACATTACATTGATGAATTGAAGCTAGTTCTATATCACCCTATGTTATAACTATTGCATGAGGAATCGCATCTGGCATAATTATCCATCACTGATCCGGTGCCTACGAGCTTTTCATATATTGTTCTTCGCTTATTTACTTTTCCGTTGCTACTGTTACAACTACTACAAAAATCCAAAAACATTTATCTTTACTTTTGCTACCGTTACCTTTATTATCATACCACTTTTGCTACTAAACACTTTGCTGCAGATACTAAGTTATCCAGGTGTGGTTGAATTGACAACTCAACTGCTAATACTGAAGAATATTCTTTGGCTTCCCTTGTGTCGAATCAATAAATTTGGGTTGAATACTCTACCCTCGAAAACTGTTGCGATCCCCTATACTTGTGGGTTATCAAGGCACAGAGTGAGATGGTCATCGACAGTCTGGATCGGCTTATCACCGCGTGGGAAGATCGCAAAGAATCGGTCGTTGTTGAGGGTGTTCACTTGAGCCTTAATTTTGTGATATGTGCTAGGGAAAACCATAACATTTTTTTTCTTGTGTACATTTTCCTTCTATTCTCGCTCTTTCCAAATATGACGAAAATGCTCTGTTTTCGGTTTCTTTTCTAGTTAAGATGGAACCATAAATTCATGATCCATGTGTTCTGATTCCCCTTGTTATATTTATTTAGTATGAAGTTGTCAAATAATTTCAATATTTCAGATGGGCTTAATGAAGAAACATCCATCAATAATTCCTTTTATGATCTACATATCCAATGAGGGCAAGCACACCGAGAGGTTTGCTGTACGTGCAAAGTATATGACGCTTGACCCAACCAAAAATAAGTATGTCAAATACATCAACAACATTAGAACCATCCAAGAGTACCTCTGTAGTCGAGCTGACAAATACCTAGGTGCTTTACTGGTTTGTGACTAACTTTGTCAAAGGTTGCCACATCTAAGATTAAACAAGTTTGACTAATTTAGGCGAGTGTTTGGTTCAAGCCATATTTTAGGCAAGCCACAGTTGAACCCCACATGGCATACATATAAAAAGTGTGACAAGATTTCTTTAGGCTTGCCAACTTGTGGCTCTCATTTCAATGAACTAAGCTTAGGCAAGGTTGGCAAAAATGTGTGGCAAAATATGGCAATGCTAGGCCTAGAACCAAACAGCCCCAAGATAAACAACACTAATGTTGACCGGAGCGTGGCTTCCATCCATGCCACCGTCTTTAGCTGCCTCCGCAGGCGAGCTACCGGAGAGCAGTTGTATAACGCTGACACAAACACAGCGGCGACTGTAAATGAAGAGTACAAAAACCAATGTGTTGCCAACTCCATGAGTTCCAAGGGGATGTTCAAATTAATCCAACGCCTAGGATCCTCGAGAAAGCTCATGGCCATCGTTGATGTGGATGGGTCCGTTTCAAAGGCTTGGCCGGTTGAGTCAGGTGATGGGGATGGGAAACGTGGTTCCCAAGGTGGCGGAGACCAGAAATATCTAGGAAACCCAACATATGGACCTCTGAATATTGGAAGGGCGGAGTCGGTGAATCTCCAGTTTGGCTCCTTTGGGATAAGTGCATGGCCTACCGACACAGGCTGTACAAGTCAAGCTGGAAGTGTCGACGGCTCGTGGATCAATGGTAACTAGAGTGGGACGCGCGCCTTGCCGCGCCGTTTTTCATTCAGAAGTTAACTCTACACTTTTTGTTTTGGGTGTGGTCTATTAATTATGCATAATTGTCAATTGCCGATCATGTTTAAACATTTCCACAAGAATATATGTGAAGGAAATCCAATATAACTATTGAATGTAAACTTTATCTCAATATGATAGAGCTAAACTCTTGCACATTGCTTACCTAATGGAAAATTGAAAATGGAAGAACATGAATAGTAAATCAACAGTAACAAAAGGACTATGGTAGCTCTATGCATGATTAATACATCTTATCGCGTAATGAAATCCCTGGACGAATCAAGCTGGCTGAGCCATTTGCCATTGGCCTCTTCATGCAATACAAAAGCCGGAGCATTTAAATTTCACACAGTAGCTATTACACCTCTAGCTATATAGCTTAGCTCGTCTTCTTCTTTCAGGCGTGGGCCAGGTGGATCGATGGGTTCTTATCTCATTCATGTGGTGTTTTGATGTAAAGAGAAATTGTATATACATTGTATACCGATCAGGATCAGCAGCTAGCAAGAAATTGAACATAACAGTAGTTTCAAAGGCGTACGTATGTATATGGCAGCAAATGAAACGGAGCTCACAATCCCATTCAGCTCATTTCTATAGAAATCAGTAGTGATCACATACCGAAAAAGTCATTGCCCAAAAGGCGTATCAAGTTCAAAATGCCATTGAATTAAACAGAGGTAAAAAGTTCACTTCCCAACCTTTCCAGGCACACTAGTGGAAAAAAGGCCTTTGGTCGCGGTTCGCAACTGCCATTAGTCGCGGTTGCGCAACCGCGACCAAATAAGCGCGACTAAAGCCCCCACCTTTAGTCGCGGCTGCTTAAGAACCGCGACTAAAGGCCCGTCCACGTGGGCGCCAGGCGGCCGTCGGGGCGGAGGACCTTTAGTCGCGGTTCTTCTGGCCAACCGCGACTAAAAGGCCGCCACAGGTTTAGGGTTTTAGCCACCCCCCTAAACCTGTTTTCTGTTTAATTTGTATTGTTTTATTTCTTTTGTGCTTTATTTTAATTTTGAAGGAGTTTCATATATTCTACGGTACTACATACATGCATATGAATGTACAATCTCAAATAAATTTGAAATTAGAACCAAAAAGAATTCAAGAGGAATATACAATATATATTCAATATCATCGGATGACCATATACAATTTTGAACAAGTTTCCATACATGATTTAATCCATATAAAGTTCTACGTCCTCGTAATAGTGTTCTCCTTTAGGATGGAGGACTTCCCTGCTGAACCATCCAGCTAGTTCCTCTTGAAGTGGTCGGAAGCGAGCTTCTAGACTAAGCATCATCCGGAGGTTATTCCTCTTGAAGTGGTCATAATCACGTGGCAGTCGTGAGACTTCAGGTTTTGGAACTTTTTCTCCGCCATGTTTATTATTCCCTTTATATTGTACGAGAATCCAGACGGAACCTTCATACTGCTCAGGCATTCAAAAAGATGACCTTCTCTTCTTTGGTCGGGGCGTAGCTGCACGACCTTGAAACCATTCGGATGCCGGTCATGAGGGTCTTTCAAACGTTCTTTGGTCTGCCGTGCTTCCTTTGTATCATTTTTCTTCCCATACACGCCCAAGAAGCTTAGGAGGTTCACGCAAATATTCTTCGTAACGTGCATCACGTCGATTGCAGAGCGGACATCTAGGACTTTCCAATATTCTAGCTCCCAGAATATAGATTTCTTCTTCCACATGGCTGCGTGCCCGTCGGCTCCTTCGAACTGATTGTCCGCCAGACCCTTTCCAAAGATGACTTTCAAATCCTTGACCATATCAAATACCTCGACCAAGCGGTCGTTCCGTGAGCTTCGCCGGTGATCTGCCTTGCCGTTGTAATGCTTGCCTTTCTTTCTTCTTTGGATGAATTTTCGGAAGAAATCGACGATGCCCAAGGTACACGTTCTTCTTACAATTTGGCAAATGTACACTTTCGGTCTCATGTAAGCGATGCGTGCATGCATTGTATCCCTTATTTGACAGTCCCGAAAGGTTACTAAGAGCAGGCCAATCGTTGATGGTTACGAAAAGCAACGTCAGAGGTCAAATTCCTCTTGTTTGTGCTCATCCCACACACGGACACCACCCCACAGCTGTAAAAGTTCATCAACTAATGGCCTTAGGTACACATCGATGTCGTTGCCGGGTTGCCGGACCTTGGATGAGCACCGGCATCATAATGAACTTCCGCTTCATGCACAACCAAGGAGGAAGGTTGTAGATGCATAGAGTCACGGGCCAGTGCTATGGCTGGAGCTACGCTTTCGCCAAAAGGATTCATGCCATCCGTACTTAGAGCAAATCTTATGTTCCTTGCGGCTACCTGCAAAATCTTTGAACCATCTGTCGATCTTTCTCCATTGCGTTCCATCTGCGGTGTGTCTCAACTCCCGTCGACTTACGGTCCTCTTTGTGCCATCGCAACAACTTGGCATGCTCTTTGTTCCTGAGCAGACGTTTCAACCGTGGTATTATAGGAGCATACCACATCACCTTGGCGGAACCCTCTTCACGGGTTTCGGCCCTCAACATCGTCACCGGGGTCATCGCCTCACGATCTTATAACGCAATGCGATTGCATACCGGCATTCATTCAAATTCTCGTATTCACCGGTAGAGGATGCGATCGTTGATGCATGCATGTATCTTCGAACCTCTAAACCTAGAGGGCGGACAACCTTCTTTGCTTCAGACGCATCTTGGCGGGCAACTCGTTATCCTTTGGAAACATATTCTTCAACATTTTCAGCAAGTTTTCAAATGCCGAGTCAGCTACACCTGCCTCTGCCTTCCATTTCAGCAAATCCTGCAGTGCAGCCCAGCTTTTTTCAGACCATCATCGCATCCGGGTACAACGCCTTTCCGTGATCCTCTAACATGCGATCCAAATTCTCCCTCTCCTTTTCAGTTCGCAGCGTCTCCGTGCATCAGCAATGGTCCCACCAAGATCATCAACGGATCATCACGTGCCTCTTCTTCACCTTCCCTTCACCTTCAGCAGATCCTCCATGAAAGTATCACCGAAATGAGCAAGATAGCTTTCATCGATGAAATCATCCCTTCTTCATCTTCTTCCATTATAACCCCTCTTTCTCCATGCTTGGTCCAACAATTATAGCTTGGCATGAAACCCTTCAAGCAGATGCATGTGAACAACTCTTGAGGAAGAGTAACCCTTCTCATTCTTACAGATAACACATGGACAGATAACAAAACCCCCGCTTGTTCGCATTAGCCACTACGAGGAAATCTTTCAAACCCGTAGTGAACTCACGGAGAGTCGGTTACCGTACATCCATTGCCGATTCATCTGCATTATTATAATATAAAATATATAATTAACCATCATGCATTTGTTAAACTAACTAGCTACAAACAATATAAATTAAACAATGAACTACACACATGCATATTGACACATCAAAGGTTCATCAAGTTGCTAACCGCGATCGAAGAGTGTGGCTCCAACACTTCATGTCATGTTTGTTTCATGCTCTTGGGGCATTTCATCAAACACCTTATGTGCATAAGAGGAACCAAAAGCAAACCTACACCCACTTGT
This sequence comes from Aegilops bicornis, assembly GCA_021605145.1. Classification (NCBI taxonomy): domain Eukaryota; kingdom Viridiplantae; phylum Streptophyta; class Magnoliopsida; order Poales; family Poaceae; genus Aegilops; species Aegilops bicornis. Next base: position 644,527,440 of record CM038674.1, read on the forward strand.
GAAGAGAATGGCTCCAAATGGCTAAGTGTTGGCTGCTGGATGGGTATATATAGGGGAGGGCTTTAGTTGCGGTTGGCACGGCAAACCGTGACTAAAGGTGCCTGAAAACCTTTAGTCGCGGTTGTCTGGCCAACATGACTAAAGCCCCTCACGATGCACCACCTGGCCACCGAGCGCCACAGGCTCAGCCTTTGGTCGCGGTTCACCTCCAGAACCGCGACTAAAGGTCCCATTAGTCGCGGTTCCTACAGCTTCGCGACTTATGGGGCTGGACGGAAGCCTGTTTTTCCACCAGTGGCATCTCAGATTTACACACAAAATGTACATCATTTTTTCATCACACAAATTAGGAGGCAACAACAATGTGAGACAAGCTAGCTTGCAGGTTTAGGAGGAGCGCGATACTTCATAGACTATACAGCAGATCAGATCATAATTAATGTCCTCTGAATCCAAGCGTATGTATTGCTGCATTTCGTCTTATTGTTTGTACTGTAAGATGTAACACTAACTAACAGAAAGTTCCAACAAGGTCTATGCCTTAAAAAAATAAACAGCAAGATAATGAAGCCAAGTAAGAAACATATATGCTATTGTACGATTTGCCATTCAGCTATCATGAAGCCTGATGCTTACAATTTTTGTTTCACATTACAACATTGTCCTACCTGCTCTTTCCTATAGCTGAAAAGTTAAAAAGGTGAAACTGACTGCATCATTCAAATCAACCATATAAGTGAGGAGGAAATTCGAGGAGTGACACTTTATAGTTATGTATCAGTATGGATAGGAACACACACTAACAGTCTAATCAATTTGTAGAAATCATCTATGGTTATACCAAATGGTCACCTATCCATAAGGATACATGACTATAAATGTCAAAAATGAAGTCCCCTTGCGCGCCTTCATTTCACTTCCATGATTGACAAATAGATGATAAATTTTTCAGATAAATCTATGTGTCCTCTTCAGTATTCACACCAAACTTCAATGACGTTTAGAGTTACACTAGTAGAAAAGGGGGCAAAGGTCCAGGCCGGGTCAGCCCATTAGTCCCGGTTCAGTCCAGAACCGGGACCCATGGGGGCATTGGACCCGGTTAAATGAGCCCCGGGGCCTGCTGGGCCACGTGGGCCATTGGTCCCGGTTCGTCTGGACCTTTGGTCCCGGTTGGTGGGACGAACCGGGACCAATGGGCCTCGCTCACAGCCCACCACCATTGGTCCGGTTGGGGGCTTGTACCGGGACCAAAGGTTGCCCTTTAGTCCCGGTTCGTGCCACCAACCGGGACCAATGAGGTGCCTATATATATACCCCCTCGCGTAAGAGCAGAGCATACTGCTCTGTTTTTTTCTGGCCTACGAGGGGGAGAGAGCTTGGTGCTGCTCTAGCTCACCTCCTATGCACACAAGGTGTTCGATGGAATGTCCGAGCCACACTACTTAAGATTTCTCCTCTCCAAGCTCGACCTCCAAGCTCCATTTTCCTCAATATTTGTCTAGGTTTAGCGGTCCGTCATGCCCCGTCCCCGTCTTCACCGACGTCGATCACCCGCGCCGATCTCATCGCCGGCACCACTGTGGTGAGCCTCTTGTTCTTATCTTCTTTCTAAAAGGAAAAATATTCTTACTTGTATGTTTAGATAGATACTTGTATTATTTTCTTACTTTTATTATTGCATCTTATATAGTGCGATGGTTTTGGTATCCGCCCCCGTCGGCCCTCGTCCTGTCTATGATTCGGATGTGGTATATATTATCTTTATAATTATTGGTTCATTTATTGTTTATGAAAATTATGCCGACCAACGTGACATAGATTTGATTTATCTAGGAGGTTTGTGAACCGGAAATTCCAACCGACCCTATTGTCGAGAGGTTAAATTTAGTTGAAGAAGAAAACAATTTCTTGAAGGAAATATTAAAAAAAATTGTGGAGAAGATGATATTGGAGTTGCATGTTGCGGATGTCGTCGATGATCACAAGATCAAGATGGATGCAATGCGCTTGAAGATTAGAAAGATTAGAAAATATGACATTCATACCGAGGCTTGGCATCATTATGTCGTTGGATCAATTGTTACCTTGGTTGCGATTATGATCGCATTTGTTTTCGCATTGAAATGTTTTACATAGTTTCAATGTATGGTTTAATTAATTAGATGCTCTGGAGAGCTATATATTGTTAGATGAGAACTATGTATGTACTTTGGTTTTAATGTGATGATGAACTTCTATTAATTTGGTCACTTATTTATCTATTCATGATGTTCTGTAATGGTTTTTGACACACTTAATTATATATAATGTAGGCAGATGAACCGGCAATGGATGTACGGTGACAGACACACCTCCGAGTACATTAAGGGCGTGCATGAGTTTCTCGAAGCGGCTGAGGCAAACAAGCAGAATGGTTTTATGTGTTGTCCATGCATAAAATGTGTGAATACGATGTCTTACTCTAACCGGAAAATCCTTCACACCCACCTGCTTTACAAGGGTTTCATGCCACACTATAATGTTTGGACGAGGCACGGAGAAATAGGGGTTATGATGGAAGACGGCGAAGAAGAAGAGTACGATGACAACTATGTGCCCCCTGAATACGGTGATGCTGCGACGGGGGGAGCTGGTGAAGATCAAGAGGAACCAGACGATGTGCCCAATGATGCTTCAACGGGTGAAGCTGCTGAAGATCAAGAGGAACCAGACGATGTGCCCGATGATGATGATCTCCGCCGGGTCATTGTCGATGCAAGGACGCAATGCGAAAGTCAAAAGGAGAAGCTGAAGTTCGATCGCATGTTAGAGGATCACAAAAAAGGGTTGTACCGCAATTCCGAAGATGGCAACACAAAGCTCGGTACCGTACTGGAATTGCTGCAGTGGAAGGCAGAGAATGTTGTGCCTGACAAAGGATTTGAGAAGCTACTGAAAATATTGAAGAAGAAGCTTCCAAAGGATAACGAATTGCCCGACAGTACATACGCAGCAAAGAAGGTCGTATGCCCTCTAGGATTGGAGGTGTAGAAGATACATGCATGCCCTAATGACTGCATCCTCTACCGCGGTGCGTACAAGGATCTGAACGCATGCCCGGTATGCGCGTATGCTATGTATAAGATCGCAGAGATGACCTCGGTGATGTTGACGGCGAGCCCCGGAAGAGGGTTCTGCGAAGGTGATGTGGTATGCTCCTATAATACCACGGTTGAAACGTCTGTTCGTAAAGCAGAGAGCATGCCAAGTTGATGCGATGGCACAGTGAGGACCGTAAGAAAGACGGAAGTTGAGAGCACCTGACGGGTCGTGATGGAGAAAAATCGAGAGAAAGTACTGGGATGAGTTTGCAAGGGACCCAAGGAATGTATGGTTTGCTTTAAACGCGGATGGCATTAATCCTTTCGGGGAGCAGAGCAGCAATCACGGCACCTGGCCCGTGACTCTATGTATGTATAACCTTCCTCCTTGGATGTGCATGAAGCGGAAGTTCATAATGATGCCAGTTCTCATCCAAGGCCCTAAGCAACCCGACAACGACATTGATGTGTACCTAAGGCATTAGTTGAAGAACTTTTACAGCTGTGGAATGAAAACGGTGTACGTACGTGGGATGAGCACAAACAGGAGGAATTTGACCTAAAGGCGTTCTTTGTTCACGACCATCAACGATTGGCCCGCTCTCGGTAACCTTTCGTGACGTAAAAACAAGGGATACCACGCATGCACGCACTGTTTACTTGACACCGATAGTATATACCTGGGAAGCTGCAGGAAGAATGTGTACCTGGGCCATCATCGATTTCTTCCGACCAACCATCAATGTCGAAAGAAAGGCAAGCATTTCAAAGGCGAGGCAGATCACCGGAAGAAGCCCTCCATGCGTACCATTGATCACGTACTTGCTATGGTCAATGATTTACACGTAATCTTTGGAAAGGGTCCCGGCGCACTAGATGTTCCGAATGACGCTGAGGGACACGCACCCATGTGGAAGAAGAAATCTATATTTTGGGACCTACCCTACTGGAAAGACCTAGAGGTTCGCTCTTCAATCGATGTGATGCACGTGACGAAGAACCTTTGCGTGAACCTGCTAGGCTTCTTGGGCGTGTATGGAAAGATAAAAGATACACCTGAGGCACGGGAGGAACTGCAACGTTTGCACGAAAAAGACGGCGTGCCTCCGAAGCAGTATGATGGTCCTGCCAGCTACGCTCTTACGAAAGAAGAGAAAGAAATATTCTTTGAATGCACTTTCGATATGAAGGTCCGGCGGCTTCTCGTTGAATATAAAGGGAATAATAAATATGCGGAGAAAAAGTTCCAGAACCTAAAGTCTCATGACTGCCACGTGATTATGACGCAACTGCTTCCGGTTGCATTGAGGGGGCTTCTACCGGAAAACGTCCGATTAGCCATTGTGAAGCTATGTGCATTCCTGAATGCAATCTCTCAGAAGGTGATCGATCCAGAAATCATACCAAGGCTAAGGAGTGATGTGGCGTAATGTCTTGTCAGTTTCAAGCTGGTGTTCCCACCATCCTTCTTCAATATCATGACGCACTTCCTAGTTCATCTAGTCGACGAGATTGTCATTCTGGGCCCGTATTTCTACACAATATGTTCCCCTTTGAGAGGTTCATGGTAGTCCTAAAGAAATATGTCCGTAATTGCACTAGGCCAGAAGGAAGCATCTCCATGGGCCATCAAACAGAGGATGTCATTGGGTTTTGTGTTGACTTCATTCTTGGCCTTAAGAAGATAGGTCTCCCTAAATCGCGGTATGAGGGGAGAATGACTGGAAAAGGCACGCTTGGAAAGGACTCAATAATATGCAGGGACGGATATTCTTAGTCTCAAGCACACTACAGAGTTCTACAGAACTCTACCTTGGTGACCCCGTATGTCGATGAACACAAGAGCGATCTGCGCTCCAAACACCGGAGGCGGTCTGACGATCGGATTACATGTGAACACATCAGGACTGTCAGCAGTTGGTTGGAAACACGTCTCAGAGGTGACAACACTGTTTGTGATGAGTTGTACTTGATGTCCAGGGGACCATCTTTGAATGTATTGATTTACAAAGGATACAAGATAAATGGGAATACATTTTACACGATTGACCAGGATCAAAAGAGCACCAACCAAAACAGTGGTGTCCGCTTTGATGCAACAACCGAGAGGGGAAAGGACACATATTATGGTTACATAGTGGTCATATGGGAACTTGACTACGGACATGATTTTAAGGTCCCTTTGTTTAAGTGCAAATGGGTCAATCTGTCAGGAGGTGGGGTACAGGTAGACCCATAGTACGGAATGACAACCGTGGATCTGCAAAATCTTGGGTACACTGATGAACCGTTCATCTTAGCCAATGATGTGGCACAGGTTATCTATGTGAAGGACATGTCTACCAGACCGAGAAAAAGAAAAGATAAGGAAGCGAATACATCATACGATGAGCCAAAGCGCCACATAGTTCTTTCAGGAAAAAGGGACATCTTGGGAGTGGAAGGCAAGATGTATATGTCTCAAGATTATGAAAAGTTTCATGAAATTCCTCCTTCAAAGTCAAGGCTGACCCAAGCATCCTGATAAATGATGAAGATTATCCATGGTTACGGCGCAATAAGCAAATGACACAAGCGAAGAAAAAGTGAAGACTTTCTCCCGCAGCTATTATGATGATACCATGCCAACTTTGTAGCAGACGAGTATGATACCATTGTCCGTTTTGTACATGCACATGCTATGTGGGTGAAATTATGATACCATGCCAACTTTCAACTTTTTCAGAGTTCATTTGAAATGCTTTAATGTCTTATGGTTCGGCCCTCGTAATACCATTAATCCCGGTTCGCTCCTTGTCAACTATGTTCTCACCAAGAATGCTCTCAAGAGGGCAGCCACGTAGGCCATTGGTCCCGGTTCGTCTAGACCTTTTGGTCCCGGTTCCACGCACGAACCGGGACCAATGCACCTCGCCCCTGGCCCATGACCATTAGTCCCGGTTTGTGCCACAAACCGGGACTAAAGGGTTGGTCGTCGTTGCGCTCAGAGTTTAATCCCACCTCACCAACCGAAGGGCGCTCACACCGGTTTATAACCCCGCCCGTCCCTCTCTGCCTTGTTGAGCTCCTCTCAAAGTGAAAATAGATGCCCCTATACAGGGAATTTGACCTAAATTCATAGTGAATTTCTCTGAAATTCATAGAAATTTATTATGAATTTAGGTTGAATTTTCTCCATAGGCGCATCTATGTTCATTTTTTTAGTAAAGCTAATCACAAACTTGTGATTCACACAAATTTCAAAGAATCCAAATTTTAACTATTCAAATTTGAAACTAATGGCACTAACAGAAAGTTTATAATTTTTCTAAAACTAATGGCACTAACAGAAAGTTTATAATTTTGCTGACCTAAAAGCAAAAAGAATTAAAAATATAGCAAAAAACAAAAGAAAATAAATAATGCAGAAAACAAAACAAAAAAACTGGAAACAAAATAAAAATAGCAAGAATAAGTATTTTGTTGTAAGTAGAAACAAAATAAAATAAATAAAGCAAGAAAGAAAACAAAAAAACAAAAAAATGCTTTCAAATTTGGAAACTAATGGCACTAACAGAAAGTTTATAATTTTTCTAAAAGTAAAAGAAAAAATAATTAAAAATAAAGCGAAAACAAAAGCAAATAAATAATGCAGAAAACAAAACAAAAAACTAGAAAAAAAATAAAAATAGCAACAATAAGTATTTTCTTATAAGTAGAAACAAAATAAGATAAATAAAGCAAGAAAAAAAAGTGTTTTCAAATTTGAAAACTAATGGCACCAACAGAAAGTTTATAATTTTTCTAAAACTAAAGCAAAATGAATTAAAAAATAATGCAAAAAACAAAAGAAAATAAATAATGCAGAAAACAAAACCAAAAATCTGGAAATAAAATAAAAATAGCAACAGTAAGTAAAGAAAACAAAAAAATAAAAAAGTGCCTCCTACTGGGCCCCCACGGCCTGAATACGACTAGAAACCCTACCATGGGCCAGATTCAGGCCCTTGAGGAGGCCTAGTAGGCCCACATGCAGATAAGTGACTTTAGGCCCGTAAGCCTGCATTTGAGAGGAGCTCGAAGTGGTCAGCGCAGCAGCGCTTATAAACCACTGTCGAGCCCTCTCGGCTAGCAAGGTGGGACGAAACATCCCACCGCACCGCGCCAGTTCCAGCACAAGGCCTTTGGTCCCGGTTGGTGCCACCAACCGGGACTAGAGGGGTGCATTCGTACTGGTTCGTGGCACAAACCGGGACCAATGCCCCCCTTTAGTCCCGGTTGGTGCCGCCAACCGGGACCAAAGGTCGCCGCTTCTCGCCCTTTGGGCTGTCGAAAAGAGGCCTTTGGTCCCGGTTGGTGGCACCAACCGGGACTAAAGGGTGCATTAGTCCTGGTTGGTTTCACGAACCAGGACTAATGCTCTTGCTATATATACAACACTTGTCAAAAATTTCATTCAGTTCCTCATTCTCCCTGCCGCCGATGCCGCCCTCTGCCCCGACGCCCTACTCCTCGTCATCGTCGCCCGCGCACGTCGTCGCAGCCCCCGTCGTCGCCCGCGCGCCGCCAAGCCGCCGTCGCCGCGCCGCCGCCCGACATCACCGCGCCCGCGCCGCCCAACGCCGTCGCCAGCGCGCTGCTCGACGTCGTCGCCGCCCGTCGTCGCCCGCGCCTTGTCCCGTCGTCGCCGCCAAGTCGCCGCGCCCAGCGTCGCCCCGAGCCCGCCGTCCTCGTCGCCGGACTCCAGCCATCGCTGCCGCCCTCGAAATGAGGCCCCCCTTTCCCATGGTCGGCGCCTTGCTCTGCCTGCTCCATGGTCGCCACGCCCGACACATTGAAGAGCAGAAGGAGAGAAGGAGAGGAGAGGAGAAGCAGAGAAGAGCAGAAGGAGAGGAGAGGCAAAATTTCAGAATTTTTGGAGTGGTTTAGAATATGTTTTCAGAAAGTAATTTGAATATGATTCAAATATCATTTGAATGAAATTTTTAAAAAATGAACTATGGATCAGAAGGTTTTTGGTGAAATGGAGTATGGGTACTGTCATGAAGTTAGAGTAATTTTTCTGGCTGTAAAAGAGTTAGGAAAATTTAGAATATGCTAAATATGTCAAAAATGTTTTTTGTTCAGAGAAAGTTTTTTGTTCATATATAGAAAGTTTTTATATATGACTATGGATATATGAGCAATGATGATCCATGGATGTATGCATTGATATATATGAGAAATGATGTTCATAGAATATTTACCAAGTATGTATGTATTTTTTTCATATATGTATTTTTTTCATAGCATTTTTTCCATTTATATATGTATGTGGCTATAGATGGATATATATGAGAAATGATGATCCATGGATGATGCATTTTTTTTCCAATCCATAGATGGATGTATGTATGTATAGATGTATGTATGTGGATACATGAGGGGGGTCGATATACCCCCTCTCCGATAGTATTTCCTTCTTCATATGTTGAGTTAGTTGATTTAGGTTAGTGCATTTTAGGTTAGTTGATTTATAGTGCATTTTAGGTTAGTTGCTGTTAGTGCATTTTAGGTTAGTAAATTTTAGGTTAGTCTATTTCTTCTTCTTCGAGCATTTTTGTGCATTTTAGGTTAGTAAATTTTTTCTGTTGTAATTTAGTTTGATGAATGTTTTCTGTTAAAACTAGTATTAAGTTTGTTCGACGAATGTTTCATGGGAGGGAGGAGTAAAACTCATCGACATGAGGGGAGGAGTCCCCTCCAGTTCCTAACTCTCTCGGAATTCAACATGAGGGGGGGGTCGATACCCTCCCGGATAATCTTCGACATGAGGGGGTCGATATACCTCCCCGATAACATTTTTTCCATGTATAAGCAACACTTGGGAAATATGTCAAAATGTTTTTGTTCATAGAAAGTTTTTGTTCATATATAGGAAGTTTTTATATATGACAATGGATATATATGCATTATGTCGTGTCGAGATAAACTCCCGATAACTTCAACACGTGGGGGGTCGGTATACCTCCCAATAACTTCAACACGAGGGGTCGATATACCCTTCCGATAACTTCAACATGTGGAAATTCGATATACCCCCTCCCCGTTACTATTATTTTCCCATGTACGTATGTCGTCGTTGTCGATATAAACCCCTCCCGATAACATCAACACATGGGGGGGAGGGTCGATATACCCCCTCCCCGATAATATTATTTTCCCATGTACGTATGTCGTCGTTATCGATATAAACCCCTCCTGATAACTTCAACACGTGGGGTGGGGGTCGATATACCCCCTCCCGATAACTTCAACACGTGGGGGGGGGGTCGATATATCCCCTCCCCGATAACATTATTTTCCCGTGTATGTATCTCGTTGTTGTCGATATTACCCCCTTGAAGCATTGTTGAGGCCACTCCAAACCCTAGAGAAGCAGCATCAAGGCCACTAATTAATATGCTTCCTTACTCTGATTAGCTAGCTAGTTCTACGTTTGCCACTAACTAATATATCCATCTGTCATGTTTGAATAATAATTGCCATATTGTAAATATTTGTAGAAACTATGGACACCCCCCGAGATGAAGCACAAGAAGCGTTGTTGGGGGGCATAATTGCACAAGGAAGTGATGCCGTCTGCTCATTGTTTTCAACGACACCGATGGTCTGGAAGGAGAGGGTGAAGAAGCAGCTGGCTATGATTATGATGGCTATGATGACCCAATGCCGGCACAAGAAGGAGACCGTGAGGACGGCTCCGGTGACCCAATGACGGTGCAAGAAGGAGACCGTGATGATGGCTCTGGTGACCGAACCGAGTCCGGCCAGGTATATATATTAGTTAAGCCTGTGCTGATTAGCTAATTGATGCATTCATTGTTGTGGTATGTACACATATTAATTAACTCTCATCTTTGTTCTTTTTTCCAGCCCTCCGGACCGAGCACAACTTCGGTAAATAGACGAGGCCCGAAGAAAAAGTTGAGCTCGGATGAAAGGTTTGAGATCATAGCAATCGCGCGCGACGGCAACCGATTGAACCCATCCGGACAAAGAATGCATTTGTTGCTTTCGGTCACGGGGTTACGGTTAGGGACAAGATCCCGATCAGCATCCACCAATGGTATAAGCCTAAGAACAAAGACCCTGAGGTGTCTTATGTCAATGATATGCAGAAAAATGATCTTTGGACTGAGCTGAAGTTAAATTTCACCCTACCGCCAGAGGATGATCCGGAGAAGCCAGTTAAAGAGCAATTAATCAAGTCTTTTGCTCTTAAGAAGATGGAAGACCTATTCAGGAGGTGGAAGAAAGACCTGAATAGGTTTGTCGACAAAAAAGAGACACCAGAATTCAAGGGAAAATATGAGAAGATCAGAGATCACTGGCCCGCATTTGTGGCCCACAAGACATCGGAAAAGAGTAAGAAGATGTCGGCAACAAACAAGCAAAATGCTGCGAAGAAGAAGCTTCACCATCGCATGGGGTCAGGTGGCTACCTCAAAGCCCGGCCTAAGTGGGCCAAGGCTGAGAATGATCTGGTTGATAAAGGGATTGAACCAGAGACAATGAACTGGCGGACCGTTGCGGACTTGGTTCTTCCGGCTCAAGGGACCTTGGACCTCAGTATCGAGGAAGTGCATTTGGACGGACGAGCAATTGGAAATACCACCAAGAGGCTTCAAAGACTATATCGATGCAAAGACCTGACAAGGGACGTTCGTTCGCAGAGAGAACGATGAGCTCACAATGGCCCTCGGAATCTCGAGCACCCTGGACGGACACGAAGCACGCCAGGCTCCGTTCCATGGAATGCTGGTTTTCCGGACGCAGGCGGTTACAAATGCCAGGAGAGGAGGAAAAAGTGCAGCAGACCCAACTGGAGGCGCTGCACGCAAGGGTACAAGCGATAGAGGAACGAGAAGCAAATCGCAGCAAACGAACTGCCAAAGCTTCCCCTAAAGCTACCCCGCCATCTTAGCGGAGAAGCAGCGTGGCTTCCACCGAGCTGCTTCAGCCGGAGCATGTCTTGACGGCTCCTGCCAGCTATCCCGTGGATGCTATCACGGAGTCTCAAAATTGCTACATTATGACGCAATGGATGAATTTGAAGGTCAAGGCGGCTGTTGGCTCTGTTTATCCTACTGAACCCGGCGCAACTTTTCACTGCCGGCCAATTCTAGAAGGATATACTAGGGTGATGGTGGATGAAATAACGGAGGGATTTGAGGACCTCCAGCTTGACCACCCTACTGGTGAAGGGGAGACTAGGCTGGGTTCAGCTCTGAAGACTCCATGCCTATGGCGGAAGGAGCTCATCAACCTTCCGAACTGGACGCCTCTGCCTCCTCCTCCTCCTCCGGCGAGTCAGGGCACTCCGCCTCCTCCACCGCCCCCTCCTCCAGCGAGTGATGATCAGGGCACTCGGCCTCCTTCTCCGGCGCGTGGCGTTATCCTTTGGAAGCTTCTTCTTCATTATTTTCAGTAGCTTCTCAAATCCTTTATCAGGCACAGCATTCTCTGCCTTCCACTGCAGCAATTCCAGTACGGTACCGAGCTTTGTGTTGCCATCTTCGCAATTGGGGTACAACCCTTTTTGTGATCCTCTAACATGCGATTTAACTTCAGCTTCTCCTTTTGACTTTCGCATTGCGTCCTTGCATCGACAATGACCCGGCGGAGATCATCATCATCGTGCACATCGTCTGGTTCCTCTTGATCTTCAGCAGCTTCGCCCATTGCAGCACCATCGTGCACATCGTCTGTTTCCTCTTGATGTTCAGTAGCATCACCATATTCAGGGGGCACATAGTTGTCATCGTACTCTTCTTCTTCGCCGTCTTCCATCATAACCCCTATTTCTCCGTGCCTCGTCCAAACATTATAGTGTGGCATGAAACCCTTGTAATGTAGGTGGGTGTGAAGGATTTTCTGGTCAGAGTAAGACTTCGTATTCCCACATATAGGGCATGGACAACACATAAAACCATTCTGCTTGTTTGCCTCAGCCACTTCGAGAAAATCATGCACGCCCTTAGTGTACTCGGAGGTTGTGCATCACCCGTACATCCATTGCCGGTTCATCTGCGTGCATTATATATAATTAAGTGTGTCAAAAATCATTACAGAACATCATGAATAGATAATTAAGTGACCAAATTAATAGAAGTTCATCATCACATAAAAAATAAAGTACATACATAGTTCTCATCTAACAACATAAAACTCTGCAGAGCATCTAAATTAATTAAACCATACATTGAAACTATGTAAAACATTTCAATGCGAAAACAAATGCGATCATAATCGCAACCAAGGTTACAACTGATCCAACGGCATAATGATACCAAGCCTCGGTATGAATGGCATATTTTCTAATCTTTCTAATCTTCAAGCGCATTGCATCCATCTTGATCTTGTGATCATCGACGACATCCGCAACATGCAACTCCAATATCATCTTCTCCTCCTCAAGTTTTTTTTATTTTTTCCTTCAAGAAATTGTTTTCTTCGTCAACTAAATTTAACCTCTCGACAATAGGGTCGGTTGGTATTTCCGGTTCAACAACCTCCTAGATAAATAAAATCTATGTCACGTTGGTCGGCATAATTTTCATAAACAATAAATGAACCAATAGTTATGAAAAGATAATATATACCAGATCCGAATCATAGATGTGACGAGGGCCGATGGGGGCGGATACCAAAACCATCGCACTATATAAGATGCAATAATAAAAGTAAGAAAATAATACAAGTATCTATCTAACATACAAGTAAGAATATTTTTCCTTTCGTAAAGAAGATAAGAACAAGAGGCTCACCACGGTGGTGCCGGGCGATGGGATCGGCGCGGGTGATCGGATTTACGATGAAGACGGGGACGGGGCGTGACGGACCACTAAACCTAGATAAATATTGAGGAAAATGGAGCTTGGCGGTCGAGCTTGGAGAGGAGAAACCTTAAGTAGTGTGGCTCGGGCATTCCATCGAACACCTCGTGTGCATAGGAGGTGAGCTAGAGCACCACCAAGCCCTCTCCCCCTCGGCCAGAAAAAAGATAGCAGTGTGCTCTGCTCTTGCGCGAGGGGCTATATATAGGCACCACCATTAGCCCCGGTTGGTGGCATGAACCAGGACTAAAGGGAAGCCTTTGGTCCCGGTTCAAGCCACCAACCGGGACCAATAGTGGTGGGCCAGGAGCCAGGCCCATTGGTCCCGGTTCGTCCCACCAACCGGGACCAAAAGGTCCGGACGAACCGGGACTAATGGCCCACGTGGCCCGGCCGGCCCCTTGGCTCACGAACCGGGGCAAATAGCTCCATTAGTCCCGGTTCTGGATTGAACCGGGACTAATGGGCTGAACTGGCCTGGGCCATTGCCCCCTTTTCTACTAGTGACCGTCACAGGCTCACAACCGACATCCAATCTCACGATTCAGCTGGAGCTCTCAATTCGTGGGAGCTTAGTAACTCTAGAGATGAAGGGAGTAGCAGCAGCCATGTTGCATCTTCATCCAGCGGCTCCCCTAAGAAGGTGTCACATCCCTAGTTCTGGTATGCTTTAGGCTAGCTAGTCATGTGTTGCATCATGTTTAAATTGCTTTTAAATTTGAAATGGGGATTGATCCAAACCCTAGCACAAACGAATCCAACTAGGTTCAAATAAAAATCATTTTCAATGAACCCAAAATGCCTTTGGAAAAGTTCATCATTTTGAATTGGTGTAGAACCTCTGCCAAAGGTGATGATATATTTCTAGGTCATTCCTGGATTATTGAATTAATCTGTAAATATTCGCATTTGGATATTAAGATACTATAAATATTTTTGAATTTCCAAATAATTCTGAAAGTACTTGAGGGCTGTTGGAAGTAATTTCACAAGTGCCCACAATTATTTTCAGCATTTTATCAAATGGTTTAGTATTTTTACTAAATCAAAACATACAAGGAAAATAGAAAACAAAAACAGAAAGAAAATAGAGGGCACTGTACCTGGCTTACCTGTCCAGCCCAGCTGGCCCAGCCCAACCGCGCACCATCCTCAACCTCCTGCTAGTAGGCAGGAGGGCATGTGGTCTACGCGTGCGCCCACACGCCTGCCCAGCTCCACCCTGCCTGCCTCCTCCCTGACTCGTCCAAGGCCGCCACGACACCCCTGGACCCCCCGGGCCTCCTCCTCGAGCTCTCCCCCTCTGTCTCTCTCTCTCCCTTGCTCCCTGCCGCATCTCTGGCGTGCCCGTCGCCGCCGTTCGCTGCCATCGTGCCCAGAGCCACCCCCTCACCCTTCCGCCGTGCCCAAAGGCTCTGCCTCGTCGCCCTCGACCTCTCCACCGAGCCACGCTTCGCCGGAGGCCCTGCATCACCGCCATATGGTCGTCTTCAACCTCGGTACCCGTTAGACGCCGTTCGTCGATTCACCTCGCTCCGGTCGCCCCCGAGCCCACTGATCTGCGCATCGACCGTAGTGAGCTCCATTGTTGTTTCCCCTACTCCCCTGGTCGCGCTCATCCGCCATCTGACCTCGCCGTCCTGCCTGCAAGCTCCGGCCGTCGCGTTTGACGTCGCCATCGTTATGGTGCAGCAACGTCACGTCTGCGCACGTGGTCGAGCTCCTGCTGCCCGTAGCTACCTCATGTGCTCTCCGTTCGCTCCAACGCGAGCTGCAGCCCCGCGCCCACGCTATCCCGAACTCCGGCCGCCGCTGAAATCGACGTTGCGCTCGACTCAGGCCACCTCTCACCCTCCTGATGCCACCAATGGATGCGCGCGAGCGCCAGCAACCCGTAGCCGCAAACCGCTCGTCGATCCATGCCCTATAGCGCGAACCCGAAGCCCTCCGCCGTGCTGCATGCTCGCCGGCGACCAACCCCGGCGGCAGCCGATGTGGCACATGAAGGAAATATGCCCTAGAGGCAATAATAAAGTTATTATTTATTTCCTCATATCATGATAGATGTTTATTATTCATGCTAGAATTGTATTAACTGGAAACATGATACATGTGTGAATACATAGACAAACATATAGTCACTAGTATGCCTCTACTTGACTAGCTCATTAATCAAAGATGGTTATGTTTCCTAACCATAGACATGTGTTGTCATTTGATTAATGGGATCACATCATTAGGAGAATGATGTGATTGACATGACCCATTCCGTTAGCTTAGCACTTGATCGTTTAGTATGTTGCTATTGCTTTCTTAATGACTTATACATGTTCCTGTAACTATGAGATTATGCAACTCCCGTTTACCGGAGGAACACTTTGGGTGCTACCAAACGTCACAACGTATCTCGGTGATCATAAAGGAGTACTACAGGTGTCTCCAAAGGTACATGTTTGGTTGGCGATTTCGAGATTAGGATTTGTCACTCCGATTGCTCGGAGAGGTATCGGGGCCCTCTCGGTAATGCACATCACTATAAGCCTTGCAAGCAATGTAGCTAATGAGTTAGTTATGGAATGATGCATTACGTAACGAGTAAAGAGACTTGCCGGTAACGAGATTGAACTAGGTATTGGATACCGACGATCGAATCTCGGGCAAGTAACATACTGATGACAACAGGAACAACGTATGTTGTTATGCGGTTTGACCGATAAAGATCTTCGTAGAATATGTAGGAGCCAATATGAGGATCCAGGTTCCGCTATTGGTTATTGACCAAGAATAGTTCTAGGTCATGTCTACATAGTTCTCGAACCCGTAGGGTCCGCACGCTTAAGGTTTCGGCGATGCTTATATTATGAGTTTATGAGTTTTGATGTACCGAAGGAGTTCGGAGTCCCGGATGAGATCGGGGACATGACGAGGAGTCTCGAAGTGGTCGAGACGTAAAGATCGATATATTGGACAACTATATTCGGAGTTCGGAAAGGTTCCGAGTGATTCAGGTATTTTTCGGAGTACCGGGGAGTTACGGGAATACGGGGAAGAGTATTGGGCCTTAATGGGCCTTAGTGGGAAGGAGCCAGGAGGTGGCGCGCGCCCTCCCAAGCCTAGTCCGAATTGGACAAGGGGTTTGGGGCGCGCCCCTGTCCCTTCCTTCTCCACTTCCTCCTTTCCCCTTCTCCTAGTTGGACTAGGAAAGAAGGAGTCCTACTCCCGGTGGGAGTAGGACTCCCCTTGGCGCGCCCTCCTCCTAGGGCCGGCCTCCTCCTCCCTTGCTCCTTTATATACGGGGGCAGAGGGGCACCCTAGAACACACAAGTTGATCTATGTGATCGTTCCTTAGCCGTGTGCGGTGCCCCCCTCCACCATATTCCACCTCAGCCATATCATCATAGAGTTTAGGCAAAGCCCTGCGTCGGTAGAACATCATCATCGTCACCACGCTGTCGTGCTGACGGAACTCATCCCCGACACTTTGCTGGATCGGAGTCCGGGGATCGTCATCGAGCCGAACGTGTGCTGAACTCGGAGGTGCCGTACGTTCGGTACTTGGATCGGTCGGATCGTGAAGATGTACGACTACATCAACCGCGTTGTCATAACGCTTCGCTTCACGGTCTCACGAGGGTACGTGGACAATACTCTCCTCTCGTTGCTATGCATCACCATGATCCTTGCGCAGCGTAGGGAATTTTTTGAAATTACTACGTTCCCCAACAGTGGTATCAGAGCCAGGTTTTATGCGTTGATGTTATTTGCACGAGTAGAACACAAGTGATTTGTGGGCGATACAAGTCATACTGCTTACCAGCATGTCATACTTTGGCTCAGCGGTATTGTGAGATGAAGCGGTCCGGACCGACATTACGCGTACGCTTACGCGAGACTGGTTTCACCGTTGCGAGCACTCGTGCTTAAAGGTAACTCGCGGGTGTCTGTCTCTCTCACTTTAGCTGAACCGAGTGTGGCTACGCCCGGTCCTTGCGAAGGTTAAAACATCACTAACTTGACGAACTATCGTTGTGGTTTTAATGCGTAGGTAAGAACGGTTCTTGCTCAGCCCGTAGCAGCCACGTAAAATATGCAACAACAAAGTAGAGGACGTCTAACTTGTTTTTCAGGGCATGTTGTGATGTGATATGGTCAAGACGTGATGCTATATTTTTTTGTATGAGATGATCATGTTTTGTAACCGAAGTTATCGGCAATGGCAGGAGCCATATGGTTGTCGCTTTATTGTATGAAATGCAACGCCTCTGTAATTGCTTTACTTTATCACTAAGCGGTAGCGATAGTCGAGAAGCAATAGATGGCGTAACGACAACGATGCTACGATGGAGATCAAGGTGTTGCGCCGGTGACGATGGTGATCACGACGGTGCTTCGGAGATGGAGATCACAAGCACAAGATGATGATGGTCATATCATATCACTTATATTGATTGCATGTGATGTTTATCCTTTATGCATCTTATCTTGCTTTGATTGGCGGTAGCATTTTAAGATGATCTCTCACTAAAATTATCAAGAAGTGTTCTCCCTGAGTATGCACCGTTGCGAAAGTTCTTCGTGCTGAGACACCACGTGATGATCGGGTGTGATAGGCTCTACGTTCAAATACAACGGGTGCAAAATAGTTGCACACGCGGAATACTCGGGTTAAACTTGACGAGCCTAGCATATACAGATATGGCCTCGGAACACGGAGACCGAAAGGTCGGCGTGAATCATATAGTAGATATGATCAACATATTGATGTTCACCGTTGAAACTACTCCATCTCACGTGATGATCGGACATGGTTTAGTTGACATGGATCACGTGATCACTTAGAGGATTAGAGGGATGTCTATCTAAGTAGGAGTTCTTAAGTAATGTGATTAATTGAACTTAAATTTATCATGAACTTAGTCCTGGTAGTATTTTGCAAATTATGTTGTAGATCAATAGCTCGCGTTGTTGCTTTCATATGTTTATTTTGATATGTTCCTAGAGAAAAATTACGTTGAAAAATGTTATTAGCAATGATGCGGATTGGATCCGTGATCTGAGGTTTATCCTCATTGCTGCACAGAAGAATTATGTCCTTGATGCACCGCTAGGTGACAGACCTATTGCAGGAACAGATGCAGACGTTATGAACGTTTGGCTAGGTCAATATGATGACTACTTGATAGTTTAGTGCACCATGCTTAACTGCTTAGAACGGGACTTCAAAGACGTTTTGAACGTCATGGACCATATGAGATGTTCCACGAATTGAAGTTAATATTTCAAGAAAATACCGAGTTGAGAGATATGAAGTCTCCAACAAGTTCTATAGCTAAAAGATGGAGGAGAATTGCTCAACTAGTGAGCATTACATTCAGATTGTCTGGGTACTTCAATCGCTTGAATCAAGTGGGAGTTAATCTTCCAGATAAGATAGTGATTGACAGAATTCTCTAGTCACCATCACTAAGTTACTAGAACTTCGTGATGAACTATACTATGCAAGGGATAATGAAAACGATTCTCGAGCTCTTCGTGATGTTGAAATCAATGAAGGTAGAAATCAAGAAAGAGCATCAAGTGTTGATGATTGACAAGAACACTAGTTTCAAGAAAAGGGCAAAGGGAAAGAAAGGGAACTTCAAGTAGAATGACAAGCAAGTTGTCACTCCCGCGAAGAAGCCTAAAGCTGGACCAAAGCCTGAAACTGAGTGCTTACACTGCAAAGGAAATGATCACTGGAAGCATAAATACCCTGAATATTTGGTGGATAAGAAGGATGGCAAAGTCAACAAGGGTATATTTGATATACAGGTTATTGATGTGTGCCTTACTAGTGTTTATAGTAGCCCTGAGTATTTGATACTTGTTCAGTTGGTAAGATTAGTAACTCGAAATAGGAGTTACAGAATAAACATAAACTAGTTGAAGGGGAAGTGACGATGAGTGTTGGAAGTAGTTCCAAGATTGATATGATCATCATCACACACTCCCTATACTTTCGGGATTAGTGTTAAACCTAAATAAATGTTATTTAGCTTTTATGCGTTGAGCATGAATATGATTTGATCATGTTTATTGCAATACGGTTATTCATTTAAAGTCGAGAATAATTGTTGTTCTGTTTACATGAATAAAACCTTCAATGGTCATACACCCAATGAAAATAGTTTATTGGATCTCGATCGTAGTGATACACATATTCATAATATTGATGCCAAAAGATGCAAAGTTAATAATGATAGTGCAACTTATTTGTGGCAATCGCCGTTTGGGTCATATCGGTGTAAAGCGCATGAAGAAACTCCATAAAGATGGATTTTCGGAATCACTTGGTTATGAAT
This sequence comes from Aegilops bicornis, assembly GCA_021605145.1. Taxonomy (NCBI): domain Eukaryota; kingdom Viridiplantae; phylum Streptophyta; class Magnoliopsida; order Poales; family Poaceae; genus Aegilops; species Aegilops bicornis. The sequence continues at coordinate 644,546,721 of CM038674.1, forward strand.
CATTTGATGCTTGCGAACCGTGCCTTTTGGGAAAGATGACTAAAACTCCGTTCTCCGGAACAATGGAACGAAGCTTGACTTATTGGAAATAATACATACCGATGTATGCGATCCGATGAGTGTTAAGGCTCGCGGCGTGTATCGTTATTTTCTGACCTTCACAGATGATTTGAGCAGATATGGGTATATCTACTTGATGAAACATAAGTCTGAAATAGTTGAAAAGTTCAAAGAATTTCAGCGTGAAGTGGAAAAATTATCGTAACAAGAAAATAAAGTTTCTATGATCTGATCGTGGAGACGAATATTTGAGTTACGAGTTTGGTCTTCATTTGAAACAATGTGAAATAGTTTCGCAACTCACGCCACCTGGAACACCACAATGTGATGGTGTGTCCAAACGTCGTAATCGTACTTTACTAGATATGGTGCAATCTATGATGTCTCTTATCGGTTTACCACTATCCTTTTGGGGTTATGCATTAGAGACAGCTGCATTCACGTTTAATAGGGCACCATCTAAATCCGTTGAGACAACACCGTATGAACTATGGTTTAACAGTAAACCTAAGCTGTCGTTTCTTAAAGTTTGGAATTGTGATGCTTATGTGAGAAAAGTTTTCACCTGATAAGCTCGAACCAAAATCGGAGAAGTGCGTCTTCCTAGAATACCCAAAAGAGACTGTTGGGTACACCTTCTATCACAGATCTGAAGGCAAGATTTTCGTTGCTAAGATGGACCCTTTCTTGAGAAGAAGTTTCTCTCGAAAGAAGTGAGTGGGAGGAAAGTAGAACTTGATGAGATAACTGTATCTGCTCCCTTATTGGAAAGTAGTTCATCACAAGAACCGGTTCCTGTGACAACTACACCAATTAGTGAGGAAGCTAATGATATTGATCATGAAACTTCAGATCAAGTTTCTACTGAACTTCGTAGGTCAACCAGAGTAAGATCCGCACCAGAGTGGTACGGTAATCCTATTCTGGAAGTCATGTTACTTGACCATGGCGAACCTACGAACTATGGGGAAGCGATGATGAGCCCAGATTCCGCAAAATGGCTAGAAGCCATGAAATCTGAGATGGGATCCATGTATGAGAACAAAGTATGGACTTTGGTTGACTTGCCCGATGATCGGCAAGCCATTGAGAATAAATGGATCTTTAAGAAGAAGACTGACGCTGATGGTAATATAACAGTCTATAAAACTCGACTTGTTGCGAAAGGTTTTCGACAAGTTCAAGGGGTTGACTACGATGAGACTTTCTCACCCGTAGCGATGCTTATGTCTGTCCCAATCATGTTAGCAATTGCTGCATTTTATGATTATGAAATTTGGCAAATGGATGTCAAAACTGCATTCTTGAATGGATTTCTAGAAGAAGAGTTGTATATGATGCAACCAGAAGGTTTTGTTGATCCAAAACGGGCTAACAAAGTGTGCAAGCTCCAACGATCAATTTATGGTCTGGTGCAAGCCTCACGGAGTTGGAATAAACGCTTTGATAGTGTGATCAAAGCATATGGTTTTATCTGGACTTTTGGAGAAGCCTGTATTTACAAGAAAGTGAGTGGGAGCACTACTGACATTCTGATAAGTATATGTGAATGACATATTGTTGATCGGAAATAATGTAGAATTATTCTGCAAAGCATAAAGGAGTATTTGAAAGGAGTTTTTCAAAGAAGGACCTCGGTGAAGCTGCTTACATATTGAGCATCAAGATCTATTGAGATAGATCAACACGCTTGATAAGTTTTTCAATAAGTACATACCTTGTCAAGATTTTGAAATAGTTCAAAATGGAACAGTCAAAGAAAGAGTTCTTGCCTGTGTTGCAAAGGTGTGAAATTGAGTAAAGTCTCAACTCCCGACCACATCAGAAAATAGAAAAGAGAATGAAAGTCATTCCCTATACTTCGGTCATAGGTTCTATAAAGTATACTATGCTATGTACCAGACCTATTGTATACCTTGCTCTGAATTTGGCAAGGGAGTACAATAGTGATCTAGGAGTAGATCACTGGACATTGGTCAAGAACATCCTTAGTCAGGACTAAGGAAATATTTCTCGATCATGGAGGTGATAAAAGAGCCTGTCGTAAAGTTACATCGATGCAAGCTTTTTACACCGATCCAGATGACTCTAAGTCTCAATCTGGATACATATTGAAAGTGGGAGCAATTAGCTAGAGTAGCTCCGCAAGAGCATTGTAGACATAGAATATTTGCAAAATACATACGGCTCTGAATGTGACAGACCGTTGACTATACTTCTCTCACGAGCAAAACATGATCATACCTTAGTACTCTTTGGTTGTTAATCACATAACGATGTGAACTAGATTATTGACTCTAGTAACCCTTTGGGTGTTGATCACATGACGATGTGAACTATGGGTATTATCACATACAGATGTGAATATTGGTGTTAAATCACATGGCGATGTGAACTAGATTATTGACTCTAGTGCAAGTGGGATACTGAAGGAAATATGCCCTAGAGGCAATAATAAAGTTATTATTCATTTCCTCATATCATGATAAACATGCTAGAATTGTATTAACCGGAAACATGATACATGTGTGAATACATAGACAAACATGTAGTCACTAGTATGCCTCTACTTGACTAGCTCATTAATCAAAGATGGTTATGTTTCCTAACCATAGACATGTGTTGTCATTTGATTAATGAGATCACATCATTAGGAGAATGATGTGATTGACATGACCCATTCCGTTAGCTTAGCACTTGATCGCTTTAGTATGTTGCTATTGCTTTCTTCATGACTTATACATGTTCCTGTAACTATGAGATTATGCAACTCCGTTTACCGGAGGAACACTTTGGGTGCTACCAAACGTCACAACCTAACTGGGTGATTATAAAGGAGTACTACAGGTGTCTCCAAAGGTACATGTTGGGTTGGCGTATTTCGAGATTAGGTTTTGTCACTCCAATTGTCGGAGAGGTATCTCTGGGCCCTCTCGGTAATGCACATCACTATAAGCCTTGCAAGCAATGTAGCTAATGAGTTAGTTACGGAATGATGCATTACGTAACGAGTAAAGAGACTTGCCGGTGACGAGATTGAACTAGGTATTGGATACCGACGATCGAATCTCGGGCAAGTAACATACCGATGACAAAGGGAACAACGTATGTTGTTATGCGGTTTGACCGATAAAGATCTTCATAGAATATGTAGGAGCCAATATGACCCTCCAGGTTCCGCTATTGGTTATTGACCAAGAATAGTTCTAGGTCATGTCTACATAGTTCTCGAACCCGTAGGGTCCGCACGCTTAAGGTTTCGATGACAGTTATATTATGAGTTTATGAGTTTTGATGTACCGAAGGAGTTCGGAGTCCCTGATGAGATCGGGGACATGACGAGGAGTCTCGAAATGGTTGAGACGTAAAGATTGATATATTGGATGACTATATTCGGAGTTCGGAAAGGTTCCGAGTGATTCGGGTATTTTTCGGAGTACCGGGGAGTTACGGGAATACGGGGAAGAGTATTGGGCCTTAATGGGCCTTAGTGGGAAGGAGCCACGAGGTGGCGCGCGCCCCTCCCAAGCCCAGTCCGAATTGGACAAGGGGTTTGGGGCGCGGCCCCCCTCTCCCTTCCTTCTCCACTTCCCTCCTTTCCCCCTTCTCCTAGTTGGACTAGGAAAGAAGGAGTCCTACTCCCGGTGGGAGTAGGACTCCCCTTGGCGCGCCCTCCTCCTAGGGCCGGCCTCCTCCTCCCTTGCTCCTTTATATACGGGGGCAGGCGGGCACCCTAGAACACACAAGTTGATCTACGTGATCGTTCCCTAGCCGTGTGCGGTGCCCCCCTCCACCATATTCCACCTCGGTCATATCGTCGCAGAGTTTAGGCGAAGCTCGCTACCGGTAGAACATCATCATCGCCACCACGCTGTCGTCTTGACGGAACTCATCCCCGACACTTTGCTGGATCGGAGTCCGGGGATCGTCATCGAGCTGAACGTGTGCTGAACTCGGAGGTGCCGTACGTTCGGTACTTGGATCGGTCGGATCGTGAAGACATACGACTACATCACCATGAGGGTACATGGACAATACTCTCCCCTCTCGTTGCTATGCATCACCATGATGCTTGCATGTGCGTAGGAATTTTTTTGAAATTACTACGTTCCCCAACAGCACCGTCATTAGCACTAATGATGGGGCTAACTAACCTCCTCTGTCACTGAAAAATGGGCCCCACACCCTTATTTAATCACAGGTTTATCTCCCTGCTTAGATTAAGCTAATGCCCGTGGCCCCACCGGTCAGTTTGACTTGGCCACGTCAGCATTGACCGGGTCCCAGATGTCAACCTTTGTAGCTGACTCTGTGTCACTGACCAGTGGGCCCTACTGGTCAGGTTTGACCTGGTCAGCCGCAGTTGACTTGCTAAGCTGTCAGTACCCCGATACTAAGTCACACCGATCTAGCATGTAACACATCATATCACTTTGCAGCCTCACGCACGGTATTCCCACGGGTGCCACCTTACCTGGCCCGGGACCGTTTGCGCCTTTTGGCTCACGTATATGATAGTGTCGCTAGCATCCATATGACGGAGAACCCAGGCTGACATGGCTAGTCGTGAACCCAAAGTGGCACTAACTTACAGGGACAGGCATACATGACCCAGCAACGAATGTGTCGATCAACAGCGAGTGAATCTCAAGTCGTAGCAAGCTACAAGGACTTAAAGGATCACCACGTGACATTTCCCCGAAGGGACAGACACAGGAATGAAGAAGAACACATGCTGGCCAGCCTAAGTGTTCCGAAGCAGTAGCAACTAGGCTAGCAGGACTCCGGTAATCCGGGCTGTAGCAGGCTACCATGGCTCAGTGGAAGCACTAGGAGACATTTCACGGTAAGAGAGGCTACCAAGGATAAACAACTAGATAGTCAAATCCCACTGTAGGACCTTGAAGTATGTCTAGAGGGGGGGGGGGTGATTAGACTACTTGACCAATTAAAAACTTAGCCTTTTCCCAGTTTTACAGTTTGGCAGATTTTAGCTATCTTAGAACAAGTCAAGCAATCATCACACAATTCAAGCAAGCATGCAAAGAGTGTATGAGCAGCGGAAATTAAAGCATGCAACTTGCAAGAAAGTAAAGGGAAGGGTTTGGAGGATTCAAACGCAATTGGAGACACAGATGTTTTTGGCGTGGTTCCGATAGGTGGTGCTATCGTACCTCCACGTTGATGGAGACTTCAACCCACGAAGGGTAACGGTTGCATGAGTCCATGGAGGGCTCCACCCACGAAGGGTCCATGAAGTAGCAACCTTGTCTATCCCACCATGGCCATCGCCCACGAAGGACTTGCCTCACTAGCGGTAGATATTCACGAAGTAGGCGATCTCCTTGCCCTTACAAACTCCTTGGTTCAACTCCACAATCTTGTCGGAGGCTCCCAAGTGACACCTAGCCAATCTAGGAGACACCACTCTCCAAGAAGTAACAAATGGTGTGTTGATGATGAACTCCTTGCTCTCGTGCTTCAAATGATAGTCTCCCCAACACTCAACTCTCTCTCATAGGATTTCGATCTGGTGGAAAGAAGATTTGAGTGGAAAGCAACTTGGGAAGGCTAGAGATCAAGATTCATATGGTAGGAATGGAATATCTTGGTCTCAACACATGAGTAGGTGGTTCTCTCTCAGAAATGGTAAGTTGGAAGTGTAGGTTTGTTCTGATGTGTCTCTCCACGAATGAAGAGGAGGTGGAGGGGTATATATAGCCTCCACACAAAATCTAACCGTTACACACAATTTACCAATCTCGGTGGGACCGAATCAACAATCTCGGTCAGACCGATTTTAGTAAACCTAGTGACCGTTAGGGTTTTTGGTGGGACTGACTTGCATCTCGGTAGGACCGATATGGTTAGGATTAGGGCATAACGTAATCTCGGTGAGACCGATTACACAACCTTGGTGAGACCGATTTTGGTAATTAGCTAATCAGAGAGTTGGTCAGGTAAACTCGGTGGGACCGATTCGCTCTTTCGGTGAGCTAGAAACGTTACGGAAGGGAAACAGAAAGTTTACATTGCAATCTCGGTGGGACCGATCCGCTCTCTCGGTGAGACCGAAAAGTTACGAAAAGGAAACAGAGAGATTACAATCCCATCTCGATGAGACCGAGATCCCTATCGGTAGAACCGATTTGCCTAGGGTTTGTGGCAGTGGCTATGACATTTGGAATCGGTGGCGCCGGATAGGAAGAATCGGTGAGACCGATATTGGCTTTAGGTTTAGGTCATATGTGGATGTGAGAAAGTAGCTGAGGGTTTTGGAGCATATCACTAAGCACATGAAGCAAGAGGCTCATTAAGCAACACCTCATCCCTCCTTGATAGTATTGGCTTTTCCTATAGACTCAATGTGATCTTGAATCACTAAAATATAAAATGAAGAGTCTTGAGCTTTTGAGCTTGAGCCAATCCTTTGTCATTAGCATTTTGAGGGATCCACTTTCATCATCCATGCCATGCCATTCATTGAGCTTTCCTGAAATGTTCATCTTGGAATAGCATTAGCTCAATGAGCTATATGTTATTATGAATTACCAAAACCACCTAGGGATAGTTGCACTCTCCCCCTTTTTGGTAATTGATGACAACATATAGATCAAAGCTTCGACAAATGATAATAAGATTGAAAAACATCGTCGCTTTGAGAAGTATGTGATAAGCAAGAGCTCCCCCTAAATTTGTGCATAGTTTACGATTTGCTTTGGACTGCAAATGCACAAGGAATTAGGCTCATGGGTTACTCTTCCATGTCACATACATCTTGGTGGAGCGCTCAAAATGATAAAGATTGAATACATGCACTCATCACCAAGGAAAGTGAATGATCACATAGGATAGATAAGATAATATCATCAAACATGCATAATTGTAGCTTATGATCAAACACACGATCATCAATGTCTCACAAACATAGTATCTCAAGCAATCAAAAGCAAACAAGTTTAAAAACCACCAAATCAAGAGAGAACAAAAGCAACTCTCTCTCTCTCTCTCTCGAGAAGCCTATGATCTATACATTTTTCTCCACCTTTGGCAACAAGTTACCAAAAAGTTCATAGAAAATGCATAGTGCTAGATCGACTCTCAGGCTTGATCTTCAGGTGGTGGTGTCCGGATAGTGCCGAAGAAGAAAGCTTCAGTTGAAGTAGATGGAGCTGGAGCTGGTGTAGGTGCTGGAGCTGGTGGCACTGAGGCTGTAGCTGGTGCAGATGAAGTGGCTCTGGTGTCAGGAACTGGCACAACAAATGACCTCTGGGCTCTAGGCACTCTGGCAAATGCATTAGTTGTTGTTTTGCCCTTCCTCTCCCGCATGTCATCCCGTAGTTGCTCCACGCCAGATGAATCTCGCCATTACTTTCACATCTAAGTCATAGAACTTTTGTTCCATGATTCTTTCCAAGCTCTCCTGATTTTGAGTGAGGGCGGCCAATCCCTTCTCAATCCTCAGTGTTGATGCTATTAAGTATCCAAGCTGCTCCTGCTTGTTCTTCAAGAAATACTCAGATGCCTCCTCTTGAGTTGGCATCCTCGCAGCCTTCTCCTTCCTTGCCTTCTCCTTCTTCTCTTGTGCTTGAACTGACGATGGATCATTCTCATTCATGACAACCTCATTGTCCTCAAAGTCTGGATAAATTGGAAAATGTTCTTTATCCAATTGATATTTGCATGTGCCCATCTTTGAGTTAATCAATTCCTGGATCTGAGGAGCATATCCAGAACTTCTCTTCTGGTCTGCTGCAGTCCTCTTAATGGTTTCTACCATAAGGCTCATGACTTTGAATTTCTGTGGCACATCAAACAAATGCAACATGTTGATTGCATGCCCTCTAATCATGTTGTGGTCACCAGGCTTAGGCAGTAGAGTATGCCTTAGGATGCAGTTGGTAGTTGGCGGCCCTGACAGAAGGAAGTGGACTGATCCAAACTTATGTGTCTCAATGGTTGTGTCTGGGATCTCCTTGTACATGTGTGCCATGGAATTGTGGTCCATTTTCTTCTTGGCATATACATCCAGGTCATCTTCATTTTCCTTTGGGGCATTTATCAGCTTTGCCCACTCCTCAACAATTGACTGGTACCTTGTACCTTCAGACATCCACACTATCCTGCCATCTGGATAAAAGTGTGCTGTGGAGTAGAACTGCATGATAAGTTCATCGTTCCAGTTGGTGAGCTTTTGCCCAACGAAGTCTGCAACTCCAACAGCAACAAAACTGTCTTGCACTCCAGGATAGTGCTCTTCATTTTCTTTCATGTAGGTCCAGTCGACCCACCTCATATCACACACTATGGGCTTCTTATCCAGCAGAATAGTCTCATAAAAGTCCTGCTATTCCTTGGTGTGGAACCTGTAGTTCACAGCAGTTCTTCTCCTTGTGGCATAAGGATTTGTCATCCTCCATAGCCTCAACCCATTGTCTCTTCTGATCTTCATGTCCTCAGCCACAGGATGGGCATCATTGTGGTCTGGTATCTTGGGCTTGAGCTTCCTCAGAACTTGTCCTTCTTCATCTTCTTCATCAGCAACCTCAGGCACTGGGGCCTTGTTCTTCTCAGTAGCTGGAATACTCCTGGTATTCCTCTTTGGTGCAGACTTGGCCTTGGGGGCAGCTTTGGGTGCTTCCTTGGGCTTAGATGTGGCATCCCCTGATCTTATAGCATCACCCATAAGCTTTGGTCCCTTGGGTGCTGGTACAACAATCTCTTCTTCCTCTTCCATCATGGAAGGCTTCCCAATAACTCTGACTGTGGTCTTCTTGACCCTTTCTTTCCTTTTCTTCCCTTCAGCAGCAGCTGGCTCTTTGGGATCAGGGTTTTCAGGAATTTGAGTTGATGCTCTGACCTTTGGCATAGGTGTCCTCTTGGCAGGAACCTTCCTATTGAGTCCAGGCTTTGTGCTATGTGCTCAGCCATACTCCTTTTTGAGCACTGCCTTCATGGAGGTTGCCTCATCCTCTTCTGCCCTATAATCCTCATCTTCAGAATCTGAGGTTTTCTTCTTCCGTTGGCTTGTGGCAGCTTTAGGAAAATTGCTTGGGGTGCTCCTGCTGCCTTCATCTGAAGAGCCGGAGGGACTAGTGCCCTCACTCATGTTCACCTGCTCCTCTGACCTGTTCTGACTGTCACTCTGGTCTGACATGCTGCAAACACTGACTGCTGACCCTGTGAAGAGTTATAGATGAGGTAGAGTGGATGAGCATCACAAAATGCAGAGATTTTTGCAAAAGAATGACTCAAAAATTCAGTTTTAATTTTCCACAGAAAGCATTTCGGATCAACAGATTTTCAAACTCGGTGATACCGAAGCAGTTTTGGAACCTAAACTGATGAACTCGGTCAGACCGAGTCACAGTTCGGTGGCACCGAGACTGCTAGGGTTTCACAGAGTCCTAAAATTGGTCTCACCGATTAGCAATTCTCGGTCAGACCGAGTCTCACTGGTGCAATGGCATAAGCCAAATCGGTGGTACCGAGTTTTTCAACTCGGTGGGTCCGAGATGGTTTCATGAAACCTAACCCTAAATTTTTCGAATCAAAACTATTCTAAGGATTGCATTGACTGGATAGGAGTGTTTCAATCGTGGCAAGAATCAATAAGAACACAATGTGCTGAGAATCGGACGAGGAAAGCTTGTGATCGAGTCCATACCCTAGTTCGGGCGGAGACTCGCCACGGCGGCAACGGGCGGGTTGATTTCTGTTGACGGAGGCGGAGACCAGCGGCTGTGGAGGCGGTCATGGCGAGGAGACGATCCAGAGACCACGGAGGCAGAGCGAGCTATTGCGCGGGCGAAGAGGTTCGGAGAAATTTCCAAATTTTCGCCCATGACTATATATAGCCCGACCCTGTCGGTGTGACCGAGTGGAACAGCTCGGTGGCACCGAGATGCAAAACTGTCTACAGTCATTGCAACTCGGTGTGACCGAAGAGTTCAAATCGGTTGCACCGAGATTGAAAACCTAGATCGACTTAGTGATCTCGGTAAGACCGAAATGGAGGAATCGGTCAGACCAAGAATCACAAAGAAGTTTTGGAAGTTTAAGTCTATGACGAATCGGGGACTCCGAGTGCTCCTCACACAGAATGGTTCGAATCTGACTTGATCAAAGTTTGTGATGTAGCATGAATAGAGTTTGAGACGAGAAAATCATAGATAGCTAGAGAAGATTCTTAGGCATTGTTGTCCATCCACTTGGCCAAAGAAAAAGAAGCCAATCAATCAAAACAACAAGTGGATGTCCTCGAATGAGTAAAGTATGCAACCAACATGCTCACACAATAAGATGGCAAATGAAATATGTGACAAAGCATGCACAACCAATTCTAGCATCTATCAAACAATTGGCGATGACTAGGTCATCTATATATGAGTATATTGACTTAGGAGTCAAACGATAGACATTTGATCATTGGTCATACTCATCGTTTAAGCTCAAGTGGGGTTACCACTTTTACATAAAGCATTTATGTGTTCACATCATTAGAGTTGCTTTGACTCAATTCTTAGAGTTAAGCTCCCCCTAGATGTGAGATCCCCCTAAGAGGGATGAACTAACCTTGGGTTTTGTCGATGATGACTTCATGTAGGTGTTGAAGATGTGGATGCTCAATGTTGATGTAGATCTTTTTGGAGCAATCCTTTGGAGTGAGTTGTACTTTCAATACCTACATGGGTTAGTCCCACAAGGAACAAACAAGTATATCCATAGATATATAGTGATGCACACACAAAATGATGTCCATGAAATCATTAGGTTACCTTGTCCCTTGCCTTTCCAACATGAGGGTTTGTGACTCCTTGAACTAGTGCAAGATATGGAAGTTGATTGCACTTGTTCTTCCCATAATGATATGAGTGAAATATGTTGGCGGAGTCACCCTCAAGAACTCTCTAGTTCTTCTTCTTCGGGATCCACATCATCTTGATGGGAATCCTTGGAGTTGTAGTTGTACTTGATGAGGTAGAACTTGACGTAATCTTGGGAATCCACTTGACCGAGACCTTAGGTGATTCTTCAAATGCATCAATCTCTTCTTGAAGCTTGTCCTTGCCTTTGTTCTTGTGGTCTTGTGGTGGAAGATCATCTTGTGCTTGTGTTCCCTTGAAGGAAGTAGGATCATACTTCTCTTGTTGAGGAACAAACTTCGTCTTGGGGTATTGATCTTCTTCCCACTCAACTCCATTCGCATTGAACTTTCGTTCAAAACCAACACCTTGATTCTTCCGGTGCCTTCCTTGCTTGCGTACAATTTCCTTGAATTGCTTACTCCCGGCAAGGCTCTTGTATACACCTTTCTCTATAATTCCCTTCAATAAGCTATTTTCTTGCTCAAGTGTAACTTGGCTAATAGAATCATTAGTGGAATCAAGAGAACTACTAGAAGCAACAATATTGGATTAGCATTATTATTGTTACTACTAGAGGAAGAATCTTCCTTGATCTTGTTACTAGACTTGACTTGAGGCATGTAAGTAGATAAGAGTAAACGCTTGGCAATGTAAGAAGAACTTTTCTTACGGAGATCATCATTGATTGCTTTTAATAACTCATGCTCTTGCTCAAGATTGAGCTTTTCAAAGCGTAACTTCTCATGAGCCCTAAAAAGTTCTCGATTATCTTCAAAGATAGTTTCATGAGCTAACTTAAGAGTGTTTAGTTCTTTAGTTAGACGCTCAATTTTCTCCTTATCATTGTCATTCGTTTCAACTTGATTAGCATGATTAATTGACGTTTCATCCTAGTATTCATCACTAGAGTTGTCAACAAGTAAATCCTCATCACCTAGCAAGTCATCATCATCAACATCAAAATCAACATACTCGGGGTGTGTTAACTTAGGACCTTTGGCCATCAAGCATCTTCCAATTCCTTCATTTGGTGATTCAAATATGTCGTAGGAGTTGGTTGACACAAGTGCTAGACCGGCAACACCTTCATCTTGAGTATGTTCAGAGTCGGAGTGATATCTTCTCTCGGAGTGATTGTCGGAGTCAAAGCCGGATACCCATTCACCAACATGAGCTTGATGTCTTCGTTTTGTGTAGCTATTTGATGACTTGTCCTTCCTTTCCGAATCCTTGCTTCTCTGTGAGGGTCTTCGTTCATAACGATCATCTCTACTCCTTCTCTCTCTTGGTAGTGATTCTTCTCTTCTACTTCTTCTTTTTGGAGACTCTTCTCTTCTTTTGTAGGGTGCCGTACACTCATTGGAATAGTGTCCGGGTCTCCCACAATTGTAGCAATTGCGCTCTCGACTAGAATATCTTTTGTCATTGTAGGACCTTGACTTGGAGCTTATTTCTTTGCTTCTATTCTTGTAGAATTTGTTGAAGTTCTTAACCATTAAGCTCAATTCTTCATTGAAGGTGTGTTTATCACTTGATGATGTGGGGGCTTCACTTGAGGCTTTGTAAGCACCACTTGACTTGTTGTGAAGTTCCTTCTTATCCTTAAGTGACATCTCATGAGCAACAATTCTTCCAATGACTTCCGTTGGCTCGAGATCTTTGTAGTTTGGCATCATTTGAATCAATGTGCACATGGTATCATACTTTCCATCCAATGCTCTTAGGATCTTCTTGATGATGAATCTGTCGGTCATCTCTTCACTTCCTAAGCCGGCAATCTCATTTGTGATAAGAGCAAGCCTAGAGTACATTTCAGCGACACCTTCACCATCCTTCATTTTGAACTTGTCAAGCTGACTTTGGAGCACATCCAACTTGGATTCCTTGATGGATTCGGTACATTCATGCATATCAATCAAAGTATCCCAAATTTCCTTTGCATTCTCAAGACAGCTGATTTTGTTGAATTCTTCGGGGCACAATCCGTTGAAGATGATATCACAAGCTTGAGCGTTGTATTGCAACATCTTCAATTCTTCCGCATTAGCTTCACGGTTCGGCTCTCTCCCATCAAAGAATTCACCTTGCAAGCCAATACAAATAATTGCCCAAATGGCGGGGTTATGTCCGAGAATATGCATTTTCATCTTATGCTTCCAACTAGCAAAATTAGTACCATCAAAGTAAGGACCTCTCACGGTGATAATTTCCCTCGCTAGACGCCATACTCTCCTAGGTTGTGAAACCAAGGCTATGACCACCAAAAGCTATGGAAATCAAAGCAAATGGAGACCAAGGTCTGATACCACTTGTAGGACCTTGAAATATGTCTAGAGGGGGGGTGATTAGACTACTTGACCAATTAAAACTTAGCCTTTTCCCAATTTTAGAGTTTGGCAGATTTTAGCTATCTTAGGACAAGTCAAGCAATCATCACACAATTCAAGCAAGCATGCAAAGAGTGTATGAGCAGCGGAATTAAAGCATGCAACTTGCAAGAAAGTAAAGGGAAGGGTTTGGAGGATTCAAACGCAATTGGAGACGCGGATGTTTTTGGCGTGGTTCCGATAGGTGGTGCTATCGTACCTCCACGTTGATGGAGACTTCAACCCACGAAGGGTAGCAGTTGCTTGAGTCCACGGAGGGCTCCAACATCACGCCTAAGATGTGACCCTATCCTAAAGGAACCTCAAGGTCCCACCAAGGATAGAAGCGCATATTGAAGACTCTTTTGCAAGGTGGATATCATTACATCAACATTACATAATAGTGGGGATACATCCAAGACATACAATGTCACATGAATACAACAATACATCAAGTACAAGATCAACATCGGACTATGGATGAAACATAAACAGAAACTCAAACAATATCCACCCTGCTAGCCCAGGCTGCCGACCTGGAACCTATCCCCTGATCGAAGAAGCGGAAGAAGAAATCCAAAACAAGTAAACATCGCTCTCGCGTCATGATCATCGCAAACCTGTACCTGCAACTGGTGGTGTAGTAATCATGAGCCACGAGGACTCAGCAATCCCATTACCATGGGTATCAAGACTAGCAAAGCTTAATGGGTAAGGAAGGGGTAAAGTGGTGAGGTTGCAGCAGCGGCTAAGCAAGATATGGTGGCTAACATACACAAATAAGAGCGACAAGAGAAGCAAACGGAACGGTCGTGAAGCTTGCAATGATCAAGAAGTGATCCTGAACTCCAACTTACGTCAAACATAACCCAAAACCGTGTTCACTTCCCGGACTCTGCCGAAAAGAGACCATCACGGCTACACACGCGGTTGATGCTATTAATTCGTATCTGGTGTCAAGTTATCTACAACCGGACATTAACAAATTCCCATCTGCCACATATACGCGGGCACAGCTCTCGAAAGTTCAAACCCTGCAGGGGTGTCCCAACTTAGCCCATGATAAGCTCTCGCGATCAACGAAGGATATTCCTTCTCCTGGGAAGACCCGATCAGGCTCGGAATCCCGGTTTACAAGACATTTCGACAATGGTAAAACAAGACCAGCAAGACCGCCTGATGTGCCGACAATCCTGATAGGAGCTGCACATATCTCGTTCTCAGGGCAACACCGGATGAGACAGGCTACGAGTAAAACCAGGCCACGAGTTTCCCCGTGGTGGCCCCCAGGCGGCTCAGTTCGAACCAGCACTTAAAGAAGCACTGGCCCGGGGGGACTAAAATAAAGATGACCCTCGGTTTGGTCGACCCAAGGGAAAGGTATAACTGGTGGTGAGGCAAATGGTAAAACCAAGGTTGGGCCTTGCTAGAGGAGTTTTATTCAAAGCGAACTGTCAAGGGGGTCCCATAAATCACCCAAGCGCATTAGGGACACAAAATCCGGGAACATAATACCGATATGATGGAAACTAGGGTGGCAAGAGTGGAACAAAACACCAGGCATAAGGACGAGCCTTCCACCCTTTACCAAGTATATAGATGCATTAATAATATAAGAGATATTGGGATATCCCAACATAAACATAATCCAACATGGAGCAATCTTCATCTTCACCTGCAACTAGCAAAGCTATAAGAGGGGCTGAGCAAAGCGGTAACATAGCCAAACAACGGTTTGCTAGGAAGGGTGACAAAGGTTAGAGGTTCATGGCAATTTGGGATGCTTGATAAGCAAGTGGTAGGTAACGCGGCATAGCGATAGAACGAGGCAACTAGCATAGCAATGATAGTAATGAGACCCAAGGTGACGGTCATCTTGCCTGAAATCCCGCTAGGAAGAAGAACGAGTCCATGAAGAAGATGAAGCCACGAAGATGAACCAAGCGTAGACGAACGAATCCTCACGATCGCAACGAAACAGGAACTATCGAGAAGAAGCACAACCGGAAAGAAGCAAGCAACATGGTAAACAACCATCACATAAACAAGGCATGATGCACAATCAAGCATGATGCATGTCCGGTTTAAATATGCATGGCACTGCAAAGTGCAGCAAACAATAATACAAGTTAAGTGGAGCTCAATATGCAACGAGTTGCATTTTTACAAAACACCACATGCAATTATTTAGTTTGATCTCGTTATAAGCTACTCAACAATATTAAATGTTGTTAAACATGGCAAGAGGTGAGCCATAAGTAAGCTAACTATTTAGGCAAATTTAAATGAGGCCGGAACAACAAACAACAATTCCGGAAAATCCTCATATGCATATTTCAAATTTGGTACTGTTCTGTCCTAAAGCATATTTTATTGTTGTTAAACAGGAAAATAAAGTGCAACATGTTAAACTAGGCATTTTTCCACCACATTTACATATAAAGTTTATTTAAAACCGAGCTACGGTTATTTAGTTACGAAATAAATCATTTTAACATGGCATTTGAGCAAATTTAAACAAACAACATTTTAAACATGGATGAAAGTGGCATATTGTGAAACTAGACCGAATTCTAAGCATTTTACATGTTTAAATCATTTTATTATGATGCACGGTTAATGAGTTTTTATATGCATGAAGAGCAAGCGGTTTTCTGCAATTCTGAAAATCCTGGGATAAATGCTAAAATCGCAGATCTGAAAAAAAATACTACACTGGGCCAAATCTGGTTGGCCCGATGGGGGAAAAAAAACAAGAGGAGGGGCGCTGGAGGGCTGCTCACCCAGGGCCTTGGGCCGGTCGGTGGAGTAGAAGGGCTGGAAGGGGCGCTGGATCGAACGAGAAGGCCAGATCGGGTCAACGCAGCGAGCAGAGGCGCGGGACGAGCCGCTGGTTGACGCGGTCAACGCGAGCACCTGCGCCTGTGGACGAAGAAGGCAGCAGCGGTGCAGCGGCAGGAAACAGGGGCAACGGCGGCGGCTTACGCCGACTCATGTGGCGAGGAAGGTCAGGCGGCGAAGGGCAGCCGCGGATCTGGTCGACGACGGGGTCGAGGAAGGCTTGGGCGACGGCGGTCCCCTGCTGTGGCAAGTCAGAGAGAGCGAGACATGAGAAAGAGCAGGGGAAGACGACCATCAGGAGAAGAAGGGAAACCGGGCGCGAGGAGCTGGCCTGATCCGGCGGCGCTGCTCCGGCGAGGCCGAAGAGGGGACGACGAGGAACGGCGGAACGGATCTGATGGTTGGGCGGCCGGAGGAGGTCGAGGGCGGCTCGACTTGAGGCCATGGCAGCGGCGTCCTGCGTTGAGAGACAGAGAGCGTAGCGTGAGGGAGGGAGAGAGAAACGACAGTGAAGAAGAAGAAAGAGAGAAAGGAAGGAGGCCGAGGAGCTGCGACATGGTCCAGTCGGGTTCCGGCGGCTGGCCACGGTGGCGTTTGGCGACGGGAGGCTCGGGCTCCTGGCGCCTTGGCCGTCAGGGTCCTGCGATAGAGAGAGAGATGTGAGATCAGGAGAAAGAAGGAAGAGAAGGAGGGACCGAGGGAGAGGGCGCGGGGTCGGCCTGGGGCTGCTGCTGCGGCCGGCTCGAGGAGAGCTGCTGGTCTCAGGCGCGTGAGAAGGGAGGAGCTCGTGCGCGAGGGTCCTGGTGACGCGGTCGCCGGCGACGGTGAAGGCGCTGCTCGGGGACAAGGGAAAACGAGGAGGAGAGGAGTCTGGTTGTGGTTGGTGGATCGGGAGGGGATGGATCCCAAAGAAGAGGATCGGTGGTGGCTGGTTGGCTCGGCGCTGAAACCAAGGGAGAGAGTGGCGGCGGCTAGGAGGAATGAGGAGGATGGGACAAGCTGCCTAATTTCTAGGGTTGGGCTGATATTTATATCAGATGAATTTAGATTAGGGGATATCTCGTCCCTATGATTTCGATCGGACGGTTCGATATAAATAGGTTAGGAAGTCCAATAAATAAAACGAAGATGTTTTATAGATATTTGGGGATGATCCGGATTCCTCGGTGATGACTCTCCGGGTCGGCTTCCGGGCAGGTTTCGGACGCGCGTGCGAGGGGGCTGCGAGCTGACAAGAGAGGTTAGGTGGTCACGGTCAAGAGGGAAGCGAAAACCCGATTGGTCTTGGAACGGTCAACGAAAGCAAGGAGGGACGCGTAACTACGAGCGGATGCAAGTTTTATGAAAACATGCAGATGCAAATGCGCATGATGCTATGAGATGAGATGCATGACATGAACAAAATGCAAAACAAAAGACAAAAACCCAACCACGGAGGAAATAATATATCGCATCTCCGGAAAAGGCAAGAGTTGGAGTTACGAATATGGAAAGTTGTATCCGGGGCGTTAGAACACTCCACCACTATGAGAGGATCTCGTCCCGAGATCTAGGATGGCACCGGAGGGAAAAGAAAGAGGAAGAGAAGAGGTAAAACTAAGTTGCTTCTTCGACAAATGAGTGAAACCACAAACCTTGAGAGGTTGAGCAATTTAAAAGAAAGAGTACAACAGAGATGAAAGAGATTGCAAACAATCCGGTAGAAAAGAGGAAGAAGGAGTATTACGAGAACTTGAAGGTTGAAAGACTTGGAAATAAGAGCTTCACAAACGAAAAGAATATGACCACCTCGGTATAATGGGATAGCCAAGGAACAAGAATGACAGAATTTGGACAGCACTCTGGTAGAAAAGAGAAGAAAACTTGACGAGATGAAAAGATATTGACGAGATGATACAACACTCTGGTTAAATGGATAAGCAAGAAAAGAACACGATCCTCACAAAACGAGGTGATGGTTAAAGAGCACAACATCACAATGTCTCTGTAACGAAAGAATAGAAGTTAGACCATTGGGATAAAGGGACGGAGAAGAAAATGACAACTTCTGCCACAAATGAACTTGAAAAGCATCCTTGCAAAGAAGAATTGAACGGATTTGTTGGAAAATCAACAACGAAAAGCACAAGCTTGTTATGGGCTTATGGCAAACATCTCAAAATGATGAGGTGACAACCCGCCATTAATGTAAACAATTGATTGGTTGAGATCAATGAAGATAAGAGAAACTTCTTCACCGAGATGAGAAGGAGAAAATTGGATCATTGATAAGCACCACAAATAGCTACATTCCTTAGGGAAGGCTGTAGGTGAAATATAACTCAATATAACTCCAACAAAAAGATTGATTGGTTGAAAAGATCTCTTGAACGAAGAGAAAAAGATGGATGTAAAATACCTCATTCTTGACAACATATGAATCATGAAACATGAAGGAAATTGTCAAGAGTACCATAACACCACCTCAAAAGATAAGGTAGAAAGAATTGCACTTTGGAATGCAAGACGAAGAATACTTGAACTCATCAAAACAAAACATGTGTTGAACACCATGTTTATTTTAGAGTATAGTTTGGCAGATCATAACTTCTAGAGAAATCTTGAAGAACAACTGAAGAATGAAAAGAATCCTTGACGAACCACCATGTAGAGCCTCCATGAAGAACTCCGGTAATAAAAGTGATGATAAAAAGAAGGAGAAGTTGAAGACACAAGGAGAAACCTTGCAACGATTTAGATGGAGCTTCGCGATTATATAACCGAGAGAACTTGGAACTCCGGAAAAGAAAAGATGAAGCATCTCGAACCGAGAATGTGACATGATGAACAACTCTGGAAAGAAGAAACTAGATCACTTGGATGAAACAATAATAAGAATTACGTTATGTGTATCCTTCACCAATTTAAATTGATGACAAGCAACGGATTTGGCATACTACTTATTCTTCTTGAAGGATTGAAGAGAGAAATAGCGCAACTTGGGAAGGTCTTCCACGATTCACTGGTAGGATTTGGAAAGAGCAAATGAATTGGTATGATAACAACGGAAGTGAAATCTTGAACGAGCCACCATAAGAATTGAAAATGAACGTAGCAAAGGCACAATTCACCGGGAAGAATTGGAAAACGAATGAAGATGCTTGAGAGAATTTAGATACAAGAGAATGAAGAGATCATGAACTGATTAGAGGATATTTGAACGATTCACCGGTAAGCTCTGGAGAACGGTAGCTACACGTTGATAATGAAGAATTATGACATGATGGCCTTCGGAGGAAAGAAATGGAAACAACTCATGAAATGCTCCGGATGGTAAGAAAAGAATTGTCACAATCGAAAACAATTATGAGAGGATGGCATCAAGCTTGAACTATGCATCTTTGGAAGAACAAGTAAGGATTTAAGAGGAACTCTTCTCCGGTCTTCACATGCTGAGAATGACGATGAGAAACACCACCAAATTGTTGAGAAACTCCGGAAGGATTAAAAGAGGAAAGGTTGAGCCAGAGATGAAAAGAATTTGAAAGGGGCCTAGGAGAAGGCATGTGACTGATGAAAATTCATTCTTACGTCAAACTTTGAAATGAATTTGAGAATAGTTCCAGGAAAATTAGAAGAGTCAGGTAAGATCCTGGGAAAAGACCTGTGGGTTAGGGCCCACTTGAAAGAAACATCATTGAAGGATTGCTTGAAATAGAGATTGCACCGGTAGAATTAAATAGCTTGAATGAGAGAAAAGCCTTGAAGTAACTCGAACGGATTAAGAATGGAAACATGATACTTCTGAGATATCTTGAGCACTCCGGATAAGAATAGAGAGAGATGAACAATTAAGAGGTGCACCGACATGAGAAAGCATTAGAAACAAGAAAAGGAATATGATGAATATCGAAAGCTTGAATTGGGTCCACCGGAGAAGAAACAACAAAGAAGGATGATGAACTTGAAACTGTTGAGCATGTTCATGGGAAATCACCGGATAAGAACATTGAAAGAAAAGAATGAAGAGACTTCCCACAAATAAAAGGATACATGATTAAGAAATCTGAGTCATTGAAGAAAAAGGGTGGGAGGGCGGGAAAACAAAGGCAACTTGGGGACGGATGAAAAAAACACCGGTGAGAAAACTTAGAATTGATCTCGCAAATGTTGAAATGATCGGATCCACTTGAAGAGAAGAACGCCGGCTGGGAAAAGAATTAACATGACGACCTCGAAGATCAAGAAGGATTAGTATTCACATAGCAATATGAGAACACCGTTTAGGAAAGGTATGGATTCAACATTTGACTTCGAAGCAACTCGAATAACACAAATAAAACAAAACAAAGGATTTGGCTTGGAGAATAAGCCGGAACAAATACATATGATAGAGATTTACCCAATCTCATATCATGCATCTGTCGGAAAGATATTCTAGGAGCTACTTGAATTCCCACCTATAAACTCCCAAAACTTTACGGTTATGCAATCTGGTGTTGGGGATACAGGGGACACAAAATATATCACCCAAACTAACAATACCTAGATCCAGCTGTATCCATCCGTCAACACATAACCAAGAAAACTCCGGAAATCGTGTACCTCAACCTTCGAAAAGCATCTGTTATACGAGCTATGGCAATACTCCCGAACTCCCCAGTACCGGGTAGCGTCGAGGTTATCTCACCAACAACTGCATAAAAGAGATTTTCTATGTCGGCAAAACTCAGGTATTCCAGAACTGCAACGATAAAATTGTGACGACAACACCTCGGAGCTCAACTCCCCGGGACACTGCCACAACCCCTAAATGTCAGGAGGCACCAAGAACAATGTTTTCGTCACAAGACTATCGGAACGATCCCAAGATACCCGCGTGATCCTAAAAAAATGTTCATGAAATTTGAGGAGAGGAAAGACAAAACATCTACGTCAGGAGGCCTCACCAGAGCGACGAAGGGACTGAGGAGTAAAAAGAATCCTACTCTCCGATATATATAATCCTAAGACTCAAAATAGTTTTCTTCTAGACTCAACAACGGCCAACAAACAAGGGGGCTCCTATGGTCGGTCGAGGCTCTGATACCAACTTGTCACGTCCAAGATGCGACCCTATCCTAAAGGAACTCGAAGGTCCCACCAAGGATAGAAGCGCATCTTGAAGACGCTTTTGCAAGGTGGATATCATTACATCAACATTACATAATAGTGGGGATACATCCAAGACATACAATGTCACATTAATACAACAATACATCAAGTACAAGATCAACATCCGACTACGGACGAAACATAAACAGAAACTCAAACAATATCCACCCTGCTAGCCCAGGCTGCCAACCTGGAACCTATCCCCTGATCGAAGAAGCAGAAGAAGAACTCCAAAACAAGTAAACATCGCTCTCGCGTCATGATCATCGCAAACCTGTACACTCGCAACTGTTGGTGTAGTAACTGTGGAGCCACGAGGACTCAAAGAATCCCATTACCATGGGTATCAAGACTAGCAAAGCTTAATGGGTAAGGAAGGGGTAAAGTGGTGAGGTTGCAGCAGCGGCTAAGCAAGATATGGTGGCTAACATACGCAAATAAGAGCGAGAAGAGAAGCAAACGGAACGGTCGTGAAGCTAGCAATGATCAAGAAGTGATCCTGAACTCCTACTTACGTCAAACATAACCCAAAACCATGTTCACTTCCCGGACTCCGCCGAAAAGAGACCATCACGGCTACACACGCGGTTGATGCGTTACCCTGCAGGGGTGTCCCAACTTAGCCCATGATAAGCTCTCGCGATCAACGAAGGATATTCCTTCTCCCGGGAAGACCCGATCAGGCTCGGAATCCCAGTTTACAAGACATTTCGACAATGGTAAAACAAGACCAGCAAGACCGCCCGATGTGCCGACAATCCCGATAGGAGCTGCACATATCTCGTTCTCAGGGCAACACCGGATGAGACAGGCTACGAGTAAAACCAGGCCTCGAGTTTCCCTGTGGTGGCCCCGCAGGCGGCTCGGTTCGAACCAGAACTTAGAGAAGCACTGGCCCGGGGGGCTAAAATAAAGATGACCCTCGGTTTGGCCGACCCAAGGGAAAGGTATAGGTGGTGGTGAGGCAAATGGTAAAACCAAGGTTGGGCCTTGCTAGAGGAGTTTTATTCAAAGCGAACTGTCAAGGGCGTCCCATAAATCACCGAACCGCGTTAGGGACGCAAAATCCGGGAACATAATACCGATATGACGGAAACTAGGGCGGCAAGAGTGGAACAAAACACCAGGCATAAGGCCGAGCCTTGCACCCTTTACCAAGTATATAGATGCATTAATAATATAAGAGATATTGTGATATCCCAACATAAACATAATCCAACATGGAGCAATCTTCATCTTCACCTGCAACTAGCAATGCTATAAGAGGGGCTGAGCAAAGCAGTAACATAGCCAAACAACGGTTTGCTAGGAAGGGTGACAAAGGTTAGAGGTTCATGGCAATTTGGGAGGCTTGATAAGCAAGTGGTAGGTAACGCAGCATAGTGATAGAACAAAGCAACTAGCATAGCAATGATAGTAATGAGATCCAAGGTGACGGTCATCTTGCCTGAAATCCCGCTAGGAAGAAGAACGAGTCCATAAAGAAGATGAAGCCACGAAGATGAACCAAGCGTAGACGAACGAATCCTCATGATCGCAACGAAACAGGAACTATCGAGAAGAAGCACAACCGGAAAGAAGCAAGCAACATGGTAAACAACCATCACATAAACAAGGCATGATGCACAATCAAGCATGATGCATGTCCGGTTTAAATATGCATGGCATGGCAAAGTGCAACAAACAATACTACAAGTTAAGTGGAGCTCAATATGCAACGAGTTGCATTTTAACAAAACACCACATGCAATTATTTAGTTCGATCTCGTTATAAGCTACTCAACAATATTAAATGTTGTTAAACATGGCAAGAGGTGAGCCATAAGTAAGCTAACTATTTAGGCAAATTTAAATGAGGCCGGAACAACAAACAACAATTCCGGAAAATCCTCATATGCATATTTCAAATTTGGTACTGTTCTGTCATAAAGCATATTTTATTGTTGTTAAATAGGAAAATAAAGTGCAACATGTTAAACTTGGCATTTTTCCACCCCATTTACATATAAAGTTTATTTAAAACCGAGCTACGGTTATTTAGTTACGAAATAAATCATTTTAACATGGCATTTGAACAAATTCAAACAAACAACATTTAAAACATTTTAAACATGGATGAAAGTGGCATATTGTGAAACTATACAGAGTTCTAAGCATTTTACATGTTTAAATCATTTTATTATGATGCACGGTTAATGAGTTTTTATATGCATGAAGAGCAAGGGGTTTTCTGCAATTCTGAAAATCCTGGGATAAATGCTAAAATCGCAGATCTGAAAAAAATACTACACTGGGCCGAATCTGGTTGGCCCGATGGGTGAAAAAAAACAAGAGGAGGGGCGCTGGAGGGCTGCTCACCCAGGGCCTTGGGCCGGTCGGTGGAGTAGAAGGGCTGGAAGGGGCGCTGGATCGAACGAGAAGGCCAGATCGGGTCAACGCAGCGAGCAGAGGCGCGGGACGAGCCGCTGGTTGACGCGGTCAACGCGAGCACCTGCGCCTGTGGATGAAGAAGGCAGCAGCGGTGCAGCGGCAAGAAACAGGGCAACGGCGGCGGCTTGGCGCTGGACTCGGCGCGGGCGAGGAAGGTCAGGCGGCGAAGGGCAGCCGCGGATCTGGTCGGCGACGGGGTCGAGGAAGCCTTGGGCGGCGGCGGTCCCCTGCTGTGGCAAGTCAGAGAGAGCGAGACATGAGAAAGAGCAGGGGAAGACGACCATCAGGAGAAGAAGGCAAACCGGGCGCGAGGAGCTGGCTTGATCCGGCGGCGCTGCTCCGGCGGGGCCGAAGAGGGGACAACGAGGAACGGCGGAACGGATCTGATGGTTGGGCGGCCGGAGGAGGTCGAGGGCGGCTCGACTTGAGGCCATGGCAGCGGCGTCCTGCGTTGAGAGACAAAGAGCGTAGCGTGAGGGAGGGAGAGAGAAACGACAGTGAAGAAGAAGAAAGAGAGAAAGGAAGGAGGCCGAGGAGCTGCGGCATGGTCCAGTCGGGTTCCGGCGGCTGGATACTTGGCCGTCAGGGTCCTGCGATAGAGAGAGAGAGATGTGAGATCAGGAGAAAGAAGGAAGAGAAGGAGGGACCGAGGGAGAGGGCCTGGGACTGCTGCTGCGGCCGGCTCGAGGAGAGTTGCTGGTCTCATGCGCGTGAGAAGGGGGGAGCTCGTGCGCAAGGGTCCTGGTGACGCGGTCGCCGGCGACGGTGAAGGCGCTGCTCGGGGACGAACGAGCAGAGGAGGGGAAAATGAGGAGGAGAGGAGTCTGGTTGTGGTTGGTGGATCGGGAGGGGATGGATCCCAAAGAAGAGGGTCGGTGGTGGCTGGTTGGCTCGGCGCTGAAACCAAGGGAGAGAGTGGCGGCGGCTAGGAGGAATGAGGAGGATGGGACAAGCTGCCTAATTTCTAGGGTTGGGCTGATATTTATATCAGATGAATTTAGATTAGGGGATATCTCGTCCCTACGATTTCGATCGGACGGTTCGAGATAAATAGGTTAGGAAGTCCAATAAATAAAACGAAGATGTTTTATAGATATTTGGGGATGATCCGGATTCCTCGGTGATGACTGTCCGAGTCAGCTTCCGGCAGGTTTTGGACACAAGGCGAGGGGCTGTGAAGTGACAAGAGAGGTTAGGTGGTCACGGTCAAGAGGGAAGCGAAAACCTGATTGGTCTTGGAACGGTCAACGAAAGCAAGGAGGGACGCGGCAACTACGAGCGGATGCAAGTTTTATGAAAACATGCAGATGCAATGCGCATGATGCTATGAGATGAGATGCATGACATGAACAAAATGCAAAACAAAAGACAAAAACCCAACCATGGAGGAAATATTATATCGCATCTCCGGAAAAGGCAAGAGTTGGAGTTACGAATATGGAAAGTTGTATCCGGGGCGTTACATCCACCCACGAAGGGTCCACGAAGTAGCAACCTTGTCTATCCCACCATGGCCGTCGCCCACGAAGGACTTGCCTCACTAGTGGTAGATCTTCACGAAGTAGGCGATCTCCTTGCCCTTACAAACTCCTTGGTTCAACTCCACAATCTTGTCGGAGGCTCCCAAGTGAAACCTAGCCAATCTAGGGGACACTTGTAAGTGCATCTAGTGCCCCTTAGTGATTTTGGTGTATTGAAGACTTATAGGTTAAGGGACTAATGTGTTTATGAGTGTACACAGGTCTATAAGTCTATGAGGAGTTTGATATTTACAGAGAAAGTTGACCCTACAAATGAAGTTCTTCGATCAAGACTTTGATATTCTCAAGACTTTCAAGACTTTGAAAGTGAAGAAATTGGTGTGACCTTGAAGACTTGGTATTCATTTGAGGAACATGAAGCGTGAAGACTTTTGTTTTCGTAGTATCGTTTTCTCTTTCTTGAGTCATAGGAAACACCGTACTGTTAAAGGGGGTCGAGGAAATACTAAGGAAAAAATTCCATGTGATGCTCAACTCAAAATCCTACACCTACAAATCCCTTCGAGTGAAGCCTTTGGAAATCTCATACAACTCAGTCAATTTCTTGATGTAGACGAAGTTCTTCAGTCACGAGAATTTGTTCTGACCGAGGAGTTAGGAATTCGCCAGTGCGGATTGCCTACAGTGAGGAACATGATAATACCCGAGGAATTTGAAAGCCAAATTTCCGACCGTTCTTTGCATACGCATGTACCTGTCCCAAAATATCTTATTCACCTAACGGTCATATCATTGAAGGGCATTTATGTCTTATCATGTCGACCTGCTCCCTAGGCTATAAATAGCCGCCCCCTACAACCACTAGCTGGTTGGCTGCTCCGAGAGAAACTGACACTTGTCATTTGAGAGCAACCCATCCTCCGAGGACTTTGAGCGAAAATCATCGAGTGAGGAAAAACCCAAAAACCAAACCCCTACAAACCCAAAGTGATTCCGACGCTTGTTACCTATGAAGACTGTGCTTCTTCCAGACGGTTAGGCGTCATGGTCTAGAGCATCCAAGAGGAATTGTGGATCGCCGAGTGACCAAGTCTATGAAGGTTTGGAAGTCGCCTGAAGATTTACCACGAGTGATTGGACGAGGTCTGTGTGACCTTAGTTCAAGGAGAATACGGTGAGGACTTGGTGTCCTGAGCTGCATGCTCAGCGACTGGGTGTCCGGGACTGTGTGTCCTCGAGTTTAAATACTCAGCCGCTCCATCCAGACGTACAACTGAGACAGCAGTTGGAACTGGTCTACCAAATCATTGTCTTCACCAAACTAACTGGTTCTATTTCCTCAACTCTTTCATTTCCTCATTACTGTGTTGAGTGTTCGTTCATATCTGTGTTTGAAGACTTTGACTGAAGACATTCTCAATTTCCTCAGTTCAATTCTTCAGTCTGTTTGTCTTCATCTTGTGCTATCCTGTATTTACGCTTTCTGTACTCTTTGATTATATTCATTTCATCATGATGACCATGCCCGCATTCTCTTATGCTTACTTCTGAGTACTTATTCCTTGCAAGTAGTTCTTCACTTAGGAATTTCCTCAGGGAAAATTCCTCATTGAAGAATTCATAAAAATCGCCTATTCACCCCCCCTCTAGTCGATATAACGCACTTTCAATTGGTATCAGAGCAAGGTACTCCCTTGTTCTGTGTGATTTTGGTTTAACCATCTGGAGTTTTAGTTATGTCGACCGCAGGTATGATCAAGGTCTCAGCTGGGTGTCCTACCTTTGGTGGGACGGACTACCCCTACTGGAAAAACAAGATGCGAATGCATCTTGAGGCAATTGACAACGATCTCTGGTATGTTGTGGAAAATGGTGTTCCTCTGTCTCACCCTCCTTTGAGCGCTGCTGATGTGAAGAGATTCAAGCAACTCGATTCTCAAGCGAAGAATATCATATGTGGCCATCCGAGCAAAGGACAATATGGAAGAGTGAGTGCTTTGGAAACTGCTAAGCTCATCCGGGACAAAGCTGTCCAAAGTAAATGAAGGAGTCTCAACTCAGCGTGACCCTCGAGTTGATGTTCTTCGAAATCTCTTCAACCGCTTTAAAAGACTCGACAATGAAAATGTTCAACAAACCTTCGATCGCCTCACTGACACCTCAAATGAGTTTCAAGCGCTTGGTGCCACTGACATCACCGACCATAAGGTGGTGAAGAAATTGTTGAGATCGCTTGATTCCTCATTTGATAATCTGGCACTGATGATACAAGAGCGTGCTGACTACAAGTCACTTGATCCAGCTGATATCCTCGAGAGGCTGAATACTCATGAGCTCCAGCTTGCTGAAAAGAGAGATCTCTATGGTTCTAGCTATGGAAAATCACGTGCCCTGAAGGCCAAGGCTGTGTCTGAATCTGATTGTGAAGACTCTGGTAGTAGCCTTGGAGATCCTGAAGAATTGAGCCAGGAGCTAGCACTGCTTGTGAAGAAATTCCAAGTTCTCAAGACGTGGTCGCTTTGGAAAATCCTCAAGGAGCAGTGATTCCTCATCCAAAGGACTATAAGAGAAGACTATGCCACAAATGCAAGAAATCAGGTCACTACATTCAAGATTGTCCTCAGTGGGAAAAGGAATTAAAGAAGAAGAAATACAAGGATTACAGTTCTGATGACGCTAAGAAGAAGAAGAAATCGTCGAAATCTTCATCATCAAAATCCTCAAAGCCTTCTTCTCACAAGAAGAGCAGCTCCAAGAAGGCTTGGGCATTCATTGGCAAGGAAATGGACTCTGAAGCTGAATCTGAGGAACATGAGGAAGAGGAGGCATTAGAAGAATCTGAGTCTGGTGTGGCGAGTCTGGCTCTCGCTGCTGCTTTCGTCAGCAAGTCCATCTTCAAATCTGAAGAAAATGACCTCACCAACAAAGCTGATGAAGATAGTGATGACTACGCTCCCACCTATTGCTTCATGGCAAAGGGTGCCAAGGTACTCAAATATACCTCCTCTGAATCTAGTGAAAATGAATCGATGAAGATCTCAAGCCCAGCTACTCAAAACTTGCTAAGATTGCTGTAAAACAACAAAGGGCTTTTGAAAAGGTTCAAAACATGCTAGACAAAAGTGATGATATGTTGGGTGAAGAAATGGATCGCACTAAAGCCCTGACTGAAAATCTTCAGAGACTTCAGTCTAGGTTTGACAGCCTCCAACGTCATCATAACACTCTCTTGTCTGATCATGAGAAACTTTCTTATGAATTTCTTCAAAGAAATCAAGATCTTGAGAAGCTAAGAGTGAGTTATGAAGAACTTCAGAAGGAGCGCGATTCATTGCTAGCTCAACAAATCAACGCTTCTCAGGAATAATTTGTTCCTCCATGCTTAAAGTGCATTGAACTAGAATCTGCTAATTCTTCACCTGAATGTTCAAATGCTTCAACTGTTACAAATTCTTCACCTGCCTCTGTTATCACTAATTCCTCATCTGAGGACATTGCTAGTATCACTAACGATGCAGGTGAAGGAATTGTACATGACAGCATGTACAAAAGCCTCAAAGGGCATCGAGACTCTTTGTGATGTGCTTAAAAGCAGATCCTCAACAGGAATCCTAGGAAAGAGGGTATTGCCTTTGAGAGGAAACTCAATGCTGATGGAACATATTGGAAGCCCGAGCGGTACCCCAAAACACGATGGGTTGCTTTGCAAAGGGACCTCCATTGATCCATCTAACTTATCCGGCTTTACATGTGAATCTCCTCATTCTTCTGATGAGTCATTTGACTCCAACTATAAACTGTTCAAAAATCAGAATGGTGAAGTATTTGCTAGATATGTTGGCACTAACTGCAGGAATGGTTCTCCTATGAAGAAAATCTGGGTTCCCAAGAAGTGTCTTGAAAGTCTTCAGGTGAATGTCCTCATGACACCACCTATGAAGAATAGGAACCCCAGATCAAACTCTTCATATGGACCAAATTCTTCATATGGATCCAAGTCCTCATACGGACCAAATTCCTCACGTGGATCAAATTCCTCAAAAGAATCAAAGTCCTCATATGATTCTCATCGTGCTAACAACTCTATTTTGCAGGGTAGATTTAAGGGCTATGAATATGTGCATTATTCTTCAAACCAATATGTTCATAAGTCCTCGAAGAATTTCTCTGCTTATTCATATGCTTACCCTAACCCCTCTTATGTGTAACGAAATGGATTGGCCTCTATGCCACCATTCTCATATGGAGCTCAGAGAGTGATGAACTCTTTGCCACCCCTTCAGATGTGGGTGGTGAAGAAAAGGAACTAATCTCTTCTGCAGGGTCAGGCCTCCAGACGTGCTTTAACGTCTGAAGAATTTGATGGGGGCCTCACAAAAATGCCTGAAAGGACGCAGGCTAATCATGAAGAAATGAACTTTCATTTCACACGTCCTGATACTGCTTATCTCATTATCTTGCCTGATGAAATTCATCTCGATGAAATTGATATCATATTCTTCACCGATGAAGTATATGAGATCGTAAGTTGCACTAATTCATCTGCAGGATGATCAACCCAAAGCCAATGAGTGGGTCCTCGATAGTGGATGCACAAATCACATGACTGGTGATAAGAATCTATTGATGGATGCTCCCTTATCATCGTCACATCTGAAGCATATCATCTTCTTTGACAAAGGCGTAAGTCGGTATTGGGTCTTGGTAAGGTTGCGATCTCTAAGGACATACACATGGACAAAGTCATGCTTGTTGAGTCCTTAGGATACAACCTCATTTCAGTCTCAATGCTTTGTGATCTTGATATGTTTGTTGTCTTTGGCAAGTATCGTTGTGTTGTGATCATGGAAGCTGACAATTCCAAAGTCTTCGAAGGCTTTAGGAGAGGAGACTTGTATATTGTTGATTTCTCTACAGACCACAACCAGCCGTGGTGTCTACTTGCAAAAGCTTGAAGGCTGGCTTTGGCATCGACGACTTGGTCACGCAGGCATGAGGAATTTGCACACGCTTGCGAAGAAGAAGCATGTCATTGGCATTGAAAATGTCAAATTCCTCAAGGATCACTGGTGTGGAGCCTGTGAAGCTGGAAAAATGACCAAGGCCAAGCATCCAGCAAAGACTATCATGACTACTACTCATCCATTCGAATTGCTTCACATGGACCTCTTTGGTCCTAATCATTACTCAGCAGTCACTAATGATGCATCTCTATATGGCTTTGTTATCTTGATGATTACTCTCGTTACACATGGGTACACATTGTTACTTACAAACATGAAGTGCAGGAAGTCTTCAAACGATTTTCCTCGAGGGCTTCAACCAACTTTGGTGTGAAGATCAGGCACATCAGGAGTGACAATGGAACTGAGTTCAAGATTCCGGTCTTGATGACTATCTTGATGAACTTGGTATTACTCATGAGTTATCTGCTCCCTATATTCCTCAGCAAAATGGCGTCGTGGAGCGCAAGAACAGAACTCTTTTTGAGATGGCTCGCACTATGCTTGATGAATACAAAACGCCTCGTCGTTTTTGGATTGATGCAATTGATACCGCGTGCCACATCATCAACATAGTATATCTTCACAAATTCTTCAAGAAGACTGCCTATGAACTCCTCACTGACAAGAAACCCAATGTGAGTTATTTCAAAGTCTTCGGTGCTAAATGCTGGATTAGAGATCCTCATCACAATGCTAAATTTGCAATCAAAGCACATGAAGGTTTTATGCTTGGTTATGGAAAGGACTCAGCACACCTCTGAGAGTCTTCAACAATGTTCTTTACAAGATTGTTGAAACTGTAGATGTGAGGTTCGATGAAACTAATGGCTCGCAAAGAGAGCACCTACCTTCTGTGATAGATGAACCAAAGACCGAGGAATCTATCAAGTTCAAGGCAACCGAGGATGTAATTCCTATTGAAGAATCATCAAGAATTCATTCCAGAATGCGAAGAACGTCGAGCTGATGCACTTGAGGACAATGTCAAGAAAATGGTGTCAAGAAAATGCTGATCAAATTCCTCGACGACAACCAGCTCATCCTCGTTGCAAAAAGAAGTGCAAGTTGACAAGATCATCGATGACATTGAAGCACCAGGTCCTCTCACACGCTCAAAAGCTTCACATTTATCTAACTTTTGTGGGCACTATGCTTTTGTCTCTATCACAGAGCCCACTAAGGTAGATGAAGCATTTGGAGCCCGAGTGGATTCAGTGCAATGCAAGAAGAATTACATCGATTCGAGCTCAACAATGTCTCGGGAACTGGTCAAACGTCCAGATCCTCGCAAGCATAATATCATTGGCACAAAGTGGATCTACCGCAACAAGCAAGATGAAAATGGCCTTGTGGTGAGGAATAAGGCACGACTTGTAGCTCAAGGCTACACACAGTTGAAGGAATTGATTTCGATGAAACTTTTGCTTTGTTGCTAGACTTGAGGCTATTCAGATATTACTTGCTTATGCTAACCATCATAATATCACTTTATATCAAATGGATGTGAAAAGTGCATTCCTCAATGGTAAGCTTGAGGAAGAAGTATATGTTGCTCAACTCCCAGGTTTTGAAGATCCAAATAATCCTGACAAAGTCTTGAGACTCAACAAGGCCCTCTATGGCCTCAAACAGTTCCCACAGGCGTGGTATGATACATTGAAGGAATTCTTCTTGAAGAATGGCTTAACACCCGGTTCACTCTACCATACTCTCTTTACTAAATCATAGATGGTGAACTGTTTGTGTGCCAAATATATGTTGATGATATTATCTTTGGCTGTACTGACCAACGTTATAGTGATGAATTTGCCTATATGATGAGTGAAGAATATCAAATGTCTATGATGGGAGAATTGAAATTCTTCTTAGGTCTTCAAATTCGTCAACAACACAATGGCATATTCATATCTCAGGAGAAATACCTCAAAGATGTTTTGAAGAAATTTGGCATGCAAGATTGCAAAGGCGTCAAAATTCCTATGCCCACAAATGGCCATCTATGCACTGATGAAAATGGTATTGACTTCGATCACAAGGTATACCGCTCCATGATTGGTTCTCTATTGTACTTATGTGCATCTAGGCCAGATATAATACTTAGTGTTTGCATGTGTGCTGATTTCAAGCTACACCGAAGGAATCACACCATAAGGCTGTGAAGCATATTCTTCGATATCTAGCTCACACACCAACACTAGGATTATGGTACCCCAAGGGCTCTACGTTTGATCTCATTGGATATTTGACTCTGACTATGCTGGTGATCGTGTGGACCGCAAGTCAACATCTGGTACTTGTCATTTCCTCGGACGATCTTTGGTCTGTTGGTCCTCGAAGAAACAGAACTGCGTATCACTGTCTACTGCGGAAGCTGCGTCCATTGCTGCTGGCTCTTGTTGTGCTCAATTGCTGTGGATGAAGCAAACTCTCAAGGACTACGGCATCAACGTGAAGAATGTTCCTCTCTACTGTGACAATGAGAGTGCCATCAAGATTGCTCACAACCCAGTTCAGCACTCCAAGACAAAGCACATTCAGATTCGTCATCATTTTCTTCGTGATCATGTGTTGAAGGGCGACATCTCCATCGAGCATGTGAAGACTGAAGAACAGCTAGCCGATATCTTCACAAAGCCCTTGGATGAGAAGAGATTTAGCAAGTTGCGTGTGAGCTCAATATCTTAGAATCTTCGAATATTCTTTGAAAAGGAAACACATCCTAACACTTATGCAAAATTGATGACTTAGATGTGCAACACATGAAGAAACGTTTTCTTCAATCAATGAAGAATAACACTCTAAGTGTGAAGAAATTAATGAAGAATTTGATTCTCAGAACCCTACGACAATTGTACGTGGTGTCTGAAATCATCATTCTTATACGGTGGGTCACGCCACCACCAAAGTTGGAAATCTTCAATTTGAGTTTTTCTTCAGTTTTGAAATTCTTCAGTTTTTCAAATTCTTCAACTTTACAAAATATATATATATATATATATATATATATATATATATATATATATATATATATATATATATATATATATATACAGCATTCACTTATGGCTATTTTTTCAAGTTGCTTTTTCTGCTAAGTGAAAGTGATCGGACCCTTCCCCCTCTATGCTATACTCAACCCAAGCTATTCAAAAATTCTTCATGTGCGTTGTATTTGAAACTCGTTCAAAATCTTCACTGTGTCCTTGTCAGCTGAAGAAATTGCGAACGGAACGTTTAACTTATCTTATCCAAATTTTCGGTTTTGCCGCTCAAACTGTTCCGCTTCCCATGATAGACTTATCTACTCACTCACGATCTAACACAATCTCCACTTTTCAGTACGTGGGTGACACATGTCAAGCGAATGAGAAGGGTCAGGCGCACGTTCATCCAAAATCTTCGGGCGAACGGTTTTTCACCGTGGCTATATATACCCCCCTCTCCCCTTCCTCACTTCCTTTACTCCGCTCCAGCGCTCACTCTCTCGCTCGAGCTTCTCAAACCTTAGCGCCGCCGCTACTCCATCATCGCCGGTGAGGAAGAGCTTCACTACCTCGACCTCGTCGCCATCGTACTCGCGCCGACCGCCGAAATCTTCACTCCGCCCCCGCCGTAGTTGTCTTCCTCCGCCGAGTTAGGGCGTGGGAGATCTGAACTGACGAACTTCTAATCTACACTTCTCAGTTTGTCGTGTTCTTCAGTTCGGGTAATTAAAAGTTACTTTTATTACTCGCTTTGATCATCAAACCTTCCTGAAAATCTTCAAAGGTGTTTATTCTTCAAATCTTCACACATATGAACACCTCAAACGAAATATGCTCTTGATTCGTTTCTCTAAGCAATGATTTTTCTTCAAGATTCCTCAATTGTGTGGATCCTCGATCTATACAACTCGAACCTAAGACAAAGATCGCTTAGTGAAATTCTTCAAGGCTCATCCGGTTAAATCCTCAAACTAGTTCTTTTGAAAAACCTTCTGAGAACGCATATGACCTCTCCAAATTCCTCGCAACTATACTCTGTTCACAGGTACTCATGTCCGCCGCTGAATCACTAGGTTCTCGTCAACTTAACTCATTTGCAGCGTTCCTCGAAGAAAAGTTGCATACTTCTTCAGAGAATTCGATTGTTCAAATTCGTAAGCTGAAGAATATGGCAGAAGGAAAAAAGCCACAGAAATGAGGAAAGAGGCCTGAGGTCATGACTGCTTTCGAGATACCTGAGGACATACACACTGACTATTGCACACCTGATGAAGCCAAGTTTGACAAGGAAAACAAAAATCAGCGCAAGATGCGCATTCAGAGGATTGAAAGGAGATGGCAAGGGAATGGAGGGAGTACAGATATGTTACTCCAAAGTACATGAAGAAATTCACACTGAATCCTCCATGCCCAAGAGCTCCATCGGCACCTGGCCAAGAAGCTGACCCCACCAGCATCAAGCGTGGTGAGGACCTTTGAGGGAGTCCTGGATTAGGTGGTGTCCGGATAGCCGGACTACCATCATCAGCCGAACTATCATCTGCCGGACTATCATCATCAACCGGACTCCAAGACTATGAAGATACAAGATTAAAGACTTTTCCCCGTGTCCGGATGGGACTTTCCTTGGCGTGGAAGGCAAGCTTGGCGATACGGATATGTAGATCTCCTACCATTGTAACCGACTCTATGTAACCCTAGCCCTCTCCGGTGTTTATATAAACCGGATGGCTCTAGTCCGTAGGACAACAACAACAACAACCCTTACAATCATACCATAGGCTAGCTTCTAGGGTTTAGCCTCCTTGATCTTGTGGTAGATCCACTCTTGTAAACATCAACAATATCAATATCACTCAAGCAGGACGTAGGGTTTTACCTCCATCAAGAGGGCCCGAACCTGGGTAAAACATCGTGTCCCTTGTCTCCTGTTACCATCCGCCTAGACGCACAGTTCGGGACCCCCTACCCAAGATCCGCCGGTTTTGACACCGACATTGGTGCTTTCATTGAGAGTTCCTCTGTGTCGTCACCGATAGGCTCAATGGCCTCTTCAATCGACAACGACGCAGTCCTGGGTGATTTCTCCCCGGACAGATCTTTGTATTCGGCGGCTTCGCACTGCGGGCCAACTCACTTGGTCATCTCGAGCAGATCGAAAGCTACGCCCCTGGCCGTCAGGTCAGGTTTGGAATCCTAAACTTCACGGCCGATATCCGCGGAGACTTGATCTTCGATGGATCTGAGCCACCGCCGAGCGTGCCGCGCTGTCACGATGGGCATGACCTAACTCTGCCGCCGGACAGCACCTTGGAGGCCGCACACGAATCCGCTTCGACCCATAGTCCGGGGCCGATCGCTCGAATCGAGGACGGATTGCTGGACACCGCCTCGGGAGCCGCAACTTCTACGGCGATGGAGCCGAACACTTACCTTGTCCCGCATAAAGCTCATGACTCCAAGGTACCGGACTCTCTGCTGGACTCCGAACCCCCTGCGCCCCTGCCAGTCAAATCCGATTACGCCGATCATGGAATTCATCACTGCGGACATCTTTCAAAGACTCGCCTTCGGCGATATCAGAATTCATCAAGCATCTCCCGCTATCCGGAGAGCCCTGGCCGAACTACGGCCAGGATGGTTGGGACGCGGACGACAAAGAAATTCAGAGCCCACTCCACCACCCACTTCGTAGCCACCGGCCGATTTATTTAACCTTTCAGATTTCGACTATGACTCCGAAGACATCGACGATATGGACGACGATGCCGGAGACTACCAAGAACCAGTGCCTATAGGACACTGGAAGACCACCCCGTCACATGACATACATATGGTGGACACCCTAAAGGGAAGCAATAACAAGGAACAACGGGACGCGGCAGAGGATAATCCCGCCGAGAAACAACCAAAACGGCGACGTAGACGCCGCCCTAAGTCCCGCCTCGATCAAACCAACATTCCTAACGACCCAGCGATAGAGCAGGGCAAACCAGCGGACGACGAACAAGGCGAGCCGGATAATCAACCCCTTCACGGAGCAATCAACAGTCCGGACACAACACCGGAGCATAAGAACATACACAAAAGACTCGTCGCCACTGCAAGAAGTTTGAAGAAGGAAAAATGGAAGCTCAAAACAGCAGAAGACACGCTCGTAATGAAGTGGAGCATGATTCAAGACTGCAGACAAATATGGCAATGGCCATCAAACAAAGAGCTACCCAAGCGCATAAGTTGCTGCCAGAATTTGACGAGGAAGCTATAGAGCCCTCACAGTCAAAAAATAAAGAGGCCGCCTGGCCGGATAGACGGCCAGATGACAGGCCAAAAGCGACAAGCGGGGCCGCACACAAGCCGACTCATAATCCGGGGAAAATGGATGGCCCAACTAGGTCCATCTACAGATCAAAAAAGATGGCCCCAGGAAGCAACACAACACGACAAATGTTCGAAGACAGCGGCACACCCAAATACAGGGGCGCCGCACACCCGCTATGTTTTACCGATGAGGTGCTGGATCATGAATTTCCAGCAGGGTTCAAACCCATAAACATAGAGGCATACGACGGCACAACAGACCCCGGAGTCTGGATAGAAGATTACATACTACACATACACATGGCTAGAGGAGATGATCTCCACGCCATAAAATACCTACCCTCAACCTCAAAGGGCCAGCTCGGCATTGGCTCAAAAGCCTCCCGTAAAACACTTGTTGGAAGTTGGGAAGAGCTTGAGGACGCGTTTAGAGCAATTTTCAAGGGACTTATGTCCGCCCTCCGGATGCGCATTTATCTGAGTCATATAACCCAACAGCCGGAGAGTCACAAGAATTCTGGAATAGGTTCCTTACCAAAAAGAACCAAATAGTCGACTGTCCGGACGCGGAAGCCTTAGCAGCTTTTAAATACAACGTCCAAGACGAATGGCTCGCCAGACACCTCGGCCAAGAGAAGCCAAGAACAATGGCCGCGCTAACAAGCCTCATGACGCGCTTTTGAGCAGGAGAAGACAACAGGCTAGCAAGATGCAGCACCAGCGACCCGAGTACATCCGAGATCAGAGATGGAAACGGAAAGCCACGACGCAGGAAAGATCAGCGCCGGAATAAAGAAAAAAGCCCAAAGGGCACGGCGGTCAACGCCGGATTCAAAAGCTCGCGGCCAAACAATAAAACACGGCCTCTTAAGGACAACAGAGACGAGCTATCAAATTTAAACAAAATTTTAGATCAGATATGTCAAATCCACAGTACCCCCGGAAGGCCTGCAAACCATACCAACCGAAATTGTTGGGTTTTTAAACAATCCGGCAGACTCAATGCCGGACACAAGGGGCTCGATGCGCCAAGCGAGGACACTGACGAGCCCCACCGGCAGAAAGCACCGAAGTCAAAAGACTTACCCACAAGAAGTCAAAACAGTAAACTCGCTTCACGTGATAGCACGGAAAACCAACACGGCACCCGCTAAGACAAGTGTCGCACGGTCCACCCCAGTGGAACACCGAGATTGGATGTCAAAACCAATCACTCTCGACCATCTGGATTAGTCCAGAAGTATCCGGAACGCAGGATAGACTGCCCTGATATTGGATCCCATAATAGACGGACTGCACTTAACGCAGGTTTTGATGGACGGCGGCAGTGACTCGAACCTGCTATATCCGGACACAATCCGCAAGTTGGGATAGACCTTACTACAATTTCGGCATAGCCGCACTTCCTTCAAAGGAGTGGCGCCAGGCCCTTACGCCAGGTGCACAGTTTCATTATTACTAGAAGTTGTGTCGTGGTCACCGACAACTTCCGACGAGAAAAGCTAACCTTTCATGTCGCCCCAGTTAAAAGTAGCTATCAAGCATCACTGGGACGGGAAGCTTTCGTCCGCTTCAATGCAATACCACATTACGCGTCTCCTACGCTTAAAATGCCCGGTCCACATGGCATCATTTCATTAAAAGGTCGTTTGAGACCCCGGACACGGCTGGACGAGTCCGGAATAAATAGGCTAGGGGCTACCTAGCCGCACACCCCTTCACAAGGATGAACAGCGTGCACACCCGTCCAGGATACGGCACAACGGATACACTGGCGCAGACGTGCAGTAGGGACCCGTTGCCAGGACTCTTTTTAGACTAAGACCCTACGTAAACCTTTTCATCTGTCTCTTGTTGCTATAATCCCTGGTTTATCATTATAACCAGAGTGGAGATCGGCGTTTTGGCATCGGCCGCCAGAAGAACCTGCCTGCACTGGACACAAGGGGCTTAGGGCTTTGTTTTGCCCGCTATTATAAAGACCGAACACCTTCGGAGTGTTCGCGCCTCGAGTTAGGCCTTATATGCATCAGCTCGAATCATGTCTTTGGTCAAATGTTGGGTTTGGCGGCTCTTGTGTTTTGCTGCCTTACGTTCCGTATCATCGGCTAACGCGGCTCTGTGGAGAACTACTGCGATTGTGCCCCAGTTCGGCTGGGCGAGCACCTCAGTAGAGAAAGCCGAAACTGACTGTCATGATACAGCGAGAGACTAGTCAACCACTCGATCGACCATGGGAATGTTTAGGATTCCTCCGCTTAGACGAAGGGCCGTTTCCCGGCCAGGCACATACGCGCCCCTAAATTCGGAGAGCACGGTGCCCTGTGGGCTATGTCGTAGCCCCACCCTCGAACTCCATGGCTAAGTGAAAGTGATAAAGCATTATAGTCCGGCTGCCTCGCTTTGCTATGCTACCACCTCCTTTACAGGACCGAGACGTCGGATTAAGTGTGAAAACGCTGCTTATTTTTTGCAAACACCCCGCACCTTTGTGCGTGGGGGCTGAAGCCGACGACTGCCATCTTTCAGGTTATACACACGTATACTTGAACGGCCGCATAGGAGATATTCTATTACTTGAACGCACAAGTATAAAAGGCGCTTACATCATAAATATTGTTTTACATCATAAAAACGTTCATTCAAACGTAACATTTTTTTAGCACTGCGACTCTATTACACGGGCACCACGCAGCACTTCGCCAAAATAGTGCTCGGCGGGTAACCTGTTATCATCCGAACCCGGGGTCGCAACAGCGGTGGCATCCATTTCTGTCCAATGTGTCTTCACACGGGCGAGTGCCATCCGCGCACCCTCTATGCAGGCCGACCGCTTCATCGCCTTGATATGCGGCACCGCCCCAAGAAATTGCTGCAATAAACCAAAGTAACTCTTCGGCTCGGGCCTATCAGGTCGAATATGGGTCACTATATCCGTCATAGCAAGCCCGGACAACCTATTTAGCTCAGCCCACTCGGCCAAACGGTCGGTCAGCGGAAGTGAACGCTCCGGACTATGGAATCGAGACCAAAACAGCTCTTCCGTCTTGTGATCCTTCTGACTTCGAAAATGCACAACGGCATCCGGCCAGACTCGCTGCTAAGTCCATATAAGGGTCCTCTGAACCCCACAGCTTGGCCCAAATGAGCATACTTTGGATCCAGAAACCTTCGGGCGCAAGAAGCGAAAGGGCTTGCCAGCTACAATATCTCCGGCCTGGCGTAGCTCCTCCTTTATAGCCCGCATTACAGAGCGGGCATCCTTGGCTTCGGCGGTGGCCTTCCCCAGGTCTTCTTGCCCCGCTAGGCGCTCCTTCACAAGAGCCTCATTGCGGTCGGTAGCATCTTTTAACTTCAAGGCCATTTCGCCATCTCTTCCTCGCTCGCAAGAAGCAGGCGACCTTTCGGCCGCTAACTCCTCGGCCGCCCTCGAGGCCGCCAGACATTACTCCTTCCGCCTGCTCCTTGGCTTGAGCAAGTTCGCCCGAAGGCTCTCCACAAGAGCGGCACTATCTGCATTTCACGAACATGTGTAAGGAGTTGGCTTCGCCCCTTACCAAGTGACCGGACAACACTTACCTTGCGACTCATCGAGTCGCTGTTGATCAGCGTGATGTCCGTGATCCGCAACAGCGAAGTTGCCGCTTTAGTTCAGCAACTCCGGCCACCGCTGGCCTCGGACAACCCGCCACCTGCATCGGCACGCGGCGGAAATTTAAAACCTGCGATTTTGATCCTCGACGCCGTCGATTTTGACAACCTACCGAGTCTCAGGGGCTACTATCCATACAGGGCGCATTCTATATGCAAAACTGTTAAAAGGTGTGTTATTTTTACGTACCTCAAACCCCGCCAGCAAACTCCTGACGGCATTGTGCAACCCGTCTTCGGCGGATGAAATCCTTTCAATCACCATGCTCATCAATCCGTGGTGATCTTCTGAGATAGACGCCTTCTCAAGCAGATCCTTCAGCCGTACACCAATTGGCGTCGAACTATCCGGCTTTGCCAAACCCGGGGGCTCCCTCCGTGACGACACTTCAGGCTCGTCCGCCCTATTCGACGGCGCCCCGGACAGAGGCGCCTCGCTCTCCATCATCTCCGGACGAAGGTCCCCCGAAGACGAGCTCATTTGCGAAGGACGGAGATCCGAACTACAAGGTAAAAACTTTAGTTATCCTCAGAAGCACAAATAGGGATGTCCCTTATTATAAAACTCCTTTCTTCCTACTTACGGCTCGTTGGAGGGCTGGCTCTTTAAGGGAGATTGTGCGGCCGGGGCCTCCACGGACGCAGGACCCTCTGGCGAAGATTTCTTCCCCCGTTTAGGGGCTTTTTCCCCCGGGTCCTCGGAGGCAGTCCTCTTCTCCCCTTGGGGGGAGGGATTCTCGATCCCCCTCTTTCAAGAGCCTCCTTAGGCGAGGCAGTAGCTTCCTGCTTTTCCCTTCGCCTTCCTCTCAAGGCGCAACCTCAAGCATCCGGACCAAAGACGGGATCCGCGCGGTCTCGGAGGGGGCCGGACACCGTATCAATTTTTCTTCCGCTATCCACTCCTGTGTAGAAGGAAATTGGTCATAAGGCGAATCATCGAAAGGCAAACAAACGGTATGTCCGGACTCGGAACTACTTACTTGAGTATCCGGGCGATTGCAGCTTAGGCCAGTATCCACGATCAATTCCGGACGCACCTCTTGCGATCCGAAGAATAATTTGTACATCTCCAGGGGTGTCATACCCATGAAGTGTTGAAGAATCCATGGACCCTCCGGGTTGAACCCCATAGCCGGAGAGGGCGACGTTTGCAGGGCGGGAGACGCCTAATCAGCATAACCTGCATCACCACCACCATATCGACCTCCCTCGTTTGGAGATCTCGAATCCGGCCCTGCAAAGAGGGGCACGCCCTTTGACGGCCCCCAGTTGAGCCCTTGGTTGACCCACGACATCAACCGTCGTGGAGGTCCCGGGCGGAATAGGGGCGGCGGCTTTTGTCTGCGGCCCCTCGGAACGGTAATATAGAACCACTCTTGCTGCCACGGGCCGAGCTCCTCTTGGAAGGAGCCAGCGGGCCACGGGGCATCGGCCCTCCTACTTATGGCCGCCCCGCCACACTCCGCTTGACGCCCCCCGATCATCTTCGGCGCCACATTGAAGGTCTTCAGCCATAGGCCGAAATGAGGGGTGACGCGGAGGAAGGCTTCGCAGACAACGATAAATGCGGAAAATGGAGGATAGACTCCGGAGCCAAATCGTGGAATTCCAACCCATAGTAAAACATGAGCCCTCTCACAGAAGGATCCATCGGGAAGCCTAAACCCCGACGGAGGTGGGATACAAAAATGACATACTCGCCGGGCTCGGGGGTAGGGATGGCCTGCCCTTCGGCAGGCAACCTGTGCGAAATCTCGTAAGACAGGTACTTGGCCTCCCGCAGCTTTAGCACGTCCTCCTCCGTGACGGAGGAGGGCATCGTTGGAAGTCCGAAGCGCTCGAATCTGGAGCTCTAGGTGCTGGAAGTTGGAGCGGGGAGAGGATTCGATGAAGGATTGAAGAAAAAGAAACGAGCCTTGGTCCCGTTATAAAGAGGGGGAATACCAAGAGCTGTCTCCGTGACCGTTTGGGACTCGCCTTCGATGGAGGGGGCGTGGTGACGGGCGCGGTTGGGTTACCCACGTCCGTATTAATGAGGATCCCGGATTAAGGGGAAACACGATCTCTGCTTCGACAAGACATGCCAAGGAAACCGCCTCGCTAAATGCGCTGAGGTGGTAAAGTAAAAAACAATTCAAGTAATGGCTTGGTAGTGGTGTAACGTCATGCCACAAAAAATGTAAGCAGATTGAACTTGTGTATATATTATTATTCTCTCTATGGTGGAATGTGGAATTTATTTTGCAGAGCCGGACACTATCCTGGTGTTCACAATCTTCTATCATTCGAGGAGGAACCCGCCTTTGCAATGCCAAGCAACATACGCCACGGACTTATCGTCATTGAAGCCTGGTTCAGGGGCTACCGAGGGAGTCTGGATTAGGGGTGTCCGGATAGCCGGACTACCATCATCACCGAACTATCATCCGCCGGACTATCATCATCGAATCGGACTCCCAAGACTATGAAGATACAAGATTGAAGACTTCTCCCGTGTCCGGATGGGACTTTCCTTGGCGTGGAAGGCAAGCTTGGCGACACGGATATGTAGATCTCCTACCATTGTAACCGACTCTATGTAACCCTAGCCCTCTCCAAAGTGTCTATATAAACCGGATGGCTCTAGTCCGTAGGACAACAACAACAACAACCCTTACAATCATACCATAGGCTAGCTTCTAGGGTTTAGCCTCCTTGATCTCGTGGTAGATCCACTCTTGTAAACATCCACAATATCAATATCAATCAAGCAGGACGTAGGGTTTTACCTCCATCAAGAGTGCCCGAACCTGGGTAAAACATCGTGTCCCTTGTCTCCTGTTACCATCCGCCTAGACGCACAGTTCGGGACCCCCTACCCAAGATCCGCCGGTTTTGACACCGACAACTTTCCTGAAGAATGGGCCAAGCGCCAAGCCAAGTTGGCGAGACAAGCCAAAGAAGCAGTGAGGAAATTCAATGAAGAATCACATCACGCTGCCATCGAGGCCCCTGCTCAGCCTGTAAGATCAATGGCAAAGAAGCCAACGCACAAGCCAAGTGCTTCACCAACAAAGGCCCTCACGGCCAAAATCCTCAGCAATGCCCTCACGGCCAGAATCTTCAATGCCCTCACGGCCAGTTCCTCATGCTGCTCTGCTCCTCCCAAATTCTCAGCTCCTACAAAGTCCTCAGCAGCTCCTCCAAAGTCCTCAAAGACATGTGCATCCGCCACGTACAAAGGACTGCAGGCATCTCTATTGCCTCCGGTGTCTCAAAGAAGTTCCTCGGCTGCACCAAATTCTTCATCGTGCCCCACTCGAAGAAAAGGCAACTGCTGGGCCGAGGTCCTCGCCAAGACCGAAGAAGAAACAGGTCGCGTTCCAAGTGCCATCCGATGATGAAGATGATGATGACGAACTTGTAGAAATCATCGAGACCGACAAGAAAGGGTCATGAGTAGCCAAAGGCACACCTGTGCTAACGCTTTTGGATCCAAGGGCGATCCTCGAGTACATTGATCTCCGCACAAGGATCCAGAGACACCTATGCCTGATTTTCATCTCGACACCGGACAAAGTCACATGTCAATTCCATTTCATCTCTGAAGAGAAATGGAAATTTGAGAAGGCAAGGCAGATCACGAAGGCTCAATTCAGGAAAGAGAAGTTCCTGAGGAAAAACTTGTCAGAATGACAACTGAGGAACTCCTCAAGATCCACCTCAAATCAAAGCCCTAAGTGATAACTTTGATGCCTATTATGCTGATTGGCAGGAGCCAAAGTCAGATTTGTTAATCCGACAAAGAAGTTCACAAATGTTGCAGCCCCAACGCAACAAGA
This sequence comes from Aegilops bicornis, assembly GCA_021605145.1. Classification (NCBI taxonomy): domain Eukaryota; kingdom Viridiplantae; phylum Streptophyta; class Magnoliopsida; order Poales; family Poaceae; genus Aegilops; species Aegilops bicornis. The sequence continues at coordinate 644,590,683 of CM038674.1, forward strand.
AATTCCTCGTGCTAGAGCCTCTCGCTCATCCTCAAGAACATGCCAAGATCGCTGATGATTTTCAGCCTACAAGACAATGCTAGTTCCAGGCTGATGACTCCATTCCAGCCACCGAAGAAATTGCTGTGGCATCCACTAGTGGTGCGCCCAAGAAAATGAAGAAGTCAGGGCAATCGCATCAGCCATGCCGAGGAAATTCAAACAGATTCCTCAGCTCCTCCCGCGCCTACACCAACTCCAATCCTTCCATCTGCATCAGATGTGAAGAAGACCAAGGCTGCAAAGCGAGCTGCTGTGAAGAAAAGGAAAGCATCAACCGCTTCAGATTCTTCAGCCCTCAAGAAAATGAAGCCTTTGACAAGCTCTTTTGAAAATCCAATCGATGTTGTTCCAATTTCCTCCATTCCATCAAAGGACCTTGTTCCTTTTGGTGAAGAGTATGAGATCCCAAGCGGATCTGATGAAGAAAATCATTCTGCTGCTTCGTCACGAGCAGATTGATGAAGAAATTGAAGTGGATGCAATCCCTTCAACACTAATCATTTTCTCGCCAATGCCTCGGTTCACATTTGAAGAAATTTGGCGTTGAAGAAATTGAAGAAGATGTGGATATTGGAAGCACAACGCCTGTGGATGAACGATGACTTTTGGGAAAGTCGGCATCCCAATTCTCCACTCTTCACCCCAATCCAACAAATTCCTCAGTCCCCTGCACCAACGGTTCAAATGGGCTCTGAAGAAACTCATCCCAACTCATCCGTGCATGAAGAAATTCCAGCCACTAGTGCTGAAGAACCTGCTGCTGCTGATCTTATGAACATGTAGACTGCATATGAAGAGGAACCAGAAAATCCTCAGTCTGAAGAACCTGAGATTGCGATTCCAGAGGTAGTAATGCAACTCACTGACACTCCACTGCCAAAGCCAAAGAATCCATTCTCAACGAAGCAAAAGTTCAAGGTGAAGATTTCTTCGGCGCAGCATGTATTCTTCATCGACTACAACCCTTATGACTCGCCGCATAAGGAAGAGGCGCTTCGACTGCTAGTCAAGCCAACTTCTATTCCTCTGTGCTATTCAACAAAGACAAAGTCTTCGATCATGCACATATTCCTCATGTGGACATGGAATCTCCGCCGGGCTTCGAGCCGGTCCTCGGTGTTCTTCATGATGCAGGATTGCTGAATTTCTGCATCGACATCTCGTGGATTGGAATGAAGAACTCATTCTTCAATTCTATGCGACGCTGCACATCACCGGAGATTCTCAAGATGTGAACTCATGGGTATTGGACCGATGACGTAAAATACTCACTACAAGGCACCAAAGAATCTGAATTGCTTCGTGCCCTCCCACTTAGTCCTCCCTTGATGGTGCTCGTTGCATCTACAACGAACCCGAAGCTTTCAAATCATTACATGCAAGTGCCGATGAAGCCTTTGAAGCTGTGATGTGCACCTCGAACCAAATTCTTCGTCAAGGAATTATCAGATGTGCCTCGGACTGTCTATCGCATTCGACGAAGACAATGAGTCCTATCAAAGGCCACGACTCAAATGATGAAGAAGTCGTTGGCATCATGAAGAATATGCTTTTCAATATCATTCATGGCGTTCCTGGCCAACTTCCATGATTTCTTCATGAGGACTCGCAAACATTGCTATGTCACCTTTTGAGTCAAGCCTTATGCACCATGGATTATGAGGTTCATCAGACAAGGTCTTCACTCAATTACAAGGTCGATACTCAATCACCGCAGCTACTTGCCTCCAATTGAAGTCCTCAAATGGACATTTTCCTCAGCTGATGACAAGGGCAAGGCAACTGATGTGGTAGATGAAGGCATTCGTCCATTGGGTGGTCAATTTCGCAAAGCTGCATCCTACTCCACCAATGATGACTCGCCACATATGACTCGCCGCCAATACCTCAGCCAAGCAAAATCCTCAAGCCACAAAGACCTGTGGTGATGACCGATCGTGAGTTACTCCTCGGTCTTCATCGGAAGGTTGATCGCAATCATAAATGGGTCAAGCGCCGCTTTGGTTCAATTCTTCACAACATGACCTCAACACACAATGCGGTGAAGAAAAACCAATACTACCTCCATGAAACCTTCAACCGCACTGGGCTGTTCTTTCCAATGTCTACAGCGACATAAGAATCAAGACAATGGGTCTCAAGGAAGAATTTGACCGGTCTGTACCTCCACCAAGAAATTCAAGGAGGTCAAGGTTCCTTCCTTGGTAGCCAGCTCCTATTCTTCATCGCGACACATCGATGAAAATGAAGACTTGGACGACATCAAGGCAGGCCCTACTACGACAACCGACCCGACAACGCTGGTGCTCCTTCATCAACTTGAAATTCTTCAGGGGCGTTAGTCCTCAGTTTCAATCCTTTTGGTCATTTGATGACAAAGGGGGAGAAATGTGAGTTAGTCTTCAAGCGGGTCTACTATATGGGCGTTTTTTGCTAAGTTACAACTCTCGCTCTTACGAAACTTTATTGGATCAAGTTGTAATCTTAAACCCGATGGTGCTCTGATACTTTTGATGTGTTCCTCTGCATGCTTATTCCTCATTATATGTTAATACACGCATGCTGAACTACATCGGTCACCATATTTCATCATGCATTTCAAATTCTTCATATTATATGTCAAATGCGTGTATGAATTACAAGATATAGGGGGAGATCTCCATGATTCAACTCTTCAAATGTGCAATGCCTCAAAAGTAAAATTCCTCACTATGCACATCTTCATGGGGAGTTATTATATATCTTGCAATCAAATTCCTCAATATCAGTATTCACACTTCATATGTTTATCCCGTTGAAAACTTAACCTATATTGTCATCAATCACCAAAAGGGGGAGATTATAAGTGCATCTAGTGCCCCTTAGTGATTTTGGTGTATTGAAGACTTATAGGTTAAGGGACTAATGTGTTTATGAGTGTACACAGGTCTATAAGTCTATGAGGAGTTTGATATTTACAGAGAAAGTCGACCCTAAAAATGAAGTTCTTCAACTCAAGACTTTGATATTACGAAGACTTTCTGAAGACCTTGAAAGTGAAGAAATTGGTGTGACCTTGAAGACTTGGTATTCATTTGAGGAACATGAAGAATGAAGACTTTTGTTTTCGTAGTTCCGCTTTCTCTTTCTTGAGTCATAGGAAACACCGTACTGTTAAAGGGGGTCGAGGAAATACTAAGGAAAAATTTCCATGTGATGCTCAACTCAAAATCCTACACCTACCAATCCCTTCGAGTGAAGCCTTTGGAAATCTCATACAGCTCAGTCAATTTCTTCAGTGACAGAGACGAAGTTCTTCTGGTCACGATTTAATTTGTTCTCGACCGAGAATTAGGAATTCGCCAAAGGCGGATTGCCTACACAGAGAGGAACATGATAGCCCTGAGGAATTTGAGAGTCAAATTTCCGACCGTTGCTGTGCTGCGCGCCAGCTGTCCCAAAATATCTTATTCACCTAACGGTCATATCATTGAAGGGCATTTATGTCTTATCATGTCGGGCTGCTCCCTAGGCTATAAATAGCCGCCCCCTACAACCACTAGCTGGTTGGCTGCTCTGAGAGAAACTGACACTTGTCATTTGAGAGCAACCCATCCTCCGAGGACTTTGAGCGAAAATCATCGAGTGAGGAAAACCCAAAAACCAAACCCCTACAAACTCAAAGTGATTGAGCATCACTGAAGAGATTGATCCTGCGTGGATCCGACGCTTGTTACCTTTGAAGACTGCGCTTCTTCCAGACGGTTAGGCGTCATGGTCTAGAGCATCCAAGAGGAATTGTGGATCGCCGAGTGACCAAGTCTGTGAAGGTTTGGAAGTCGCCTGAAGACTTACCACGAGTGATTGGACGAGGTCGGTGTGACCTTAGTTCAAGGAGAATACGGTGAGGACTTGGTGTCATGAGCTGCATGCTCAGCAACTGGGTGTCCGGGACTGTGTGTCCTCGAGTTTAAATACTCAGCCGCTCCAATCAGACGCATAACCGAGACAAAGAAGCTTGGAACTGGTCTACCAAATCATTGTCTTCACCGACCTAATCGGCTCTATTTCCTCAACTCTTTCATTTCCTCATTACCGTGTTGAGTGTTCGTTCATATCTATGTTTGAAGACTTTGATCAAGACTTTCTCAATTTCCTCAGTTCAATTCTTAAGTCTGCTTTGTCTTCATCTTGTGCTATCCTGTGTTTACACTTTCTCGTACATTTTGATTGTCTTGATTTCATCATGATGACCATGCCCACATTCTCTTATGCTTACTCGAGTACTTATTCCGCTGCAAGTAGTTCTTCACTTAGGAATTTCCTCACCGGAAAATTCCTCATTGAAGAATTCATAAAAATCGCCTATTCACCCCCCCTCTAGTCGATATAACGCACTCTCCAAGAAGTAACAAACAGTGTGTTGATGATGAACTCCTTGCTCTTGTGCTTCAAATGATAGTCTCCCCAACACTCAACTCTCTCTCACAGGATTTGAATCTGGAGGAAAGAAGATTTGAGTGGAAAGCAACTTGGGGAAGGCTAGAGATCAAGATTCATATGGTAGGAATGGAATATCTTGGCCTCAACACATGAGTAGGTGGTTCTCTCCCAGAAATGGTAAGTTGGAAGTGTAGGCTTGTTCTGATGGCTCTCTCCATGAATGAAGAGGAGGTGGAGGGGTATATATAGCCTCCACACAAAATCTAACCGTTACACACAATTTACCAATCTCGGTGGGACCGATTCAACAAACTCGGTCAGACCGATTTTAGTAAACCTAGTGACCATTAGGGTTTTCGTGGATCGACATGCATCTCGGTAGGACCGATATGGTTAGGGTTAGGGCATAACGTAATCTCGGTGAGACCGATTACACAAACTCGGTGAGACCGATTTTGGTAATTAGCTAACCGAGAGTTGGTCACGTAAACTCGGTGGGACCGATTTGCTCTTTTCGGTGAGACGAAATGTTACAAAAGGGAAACAGAGAGTTTACATTGCAATCTCGGTGGGACGATCCGCTCTCGGTGAGACCGAAAAGTTCTGAAAAGGAAACAGAGAGATTACAATCCCATCTCGGTGAGACCGAGATCCCTATCGGTAGAACCGATTTGCCTAGGGTTTGTGGCGATGGCTATGACATATGGAATCGGTGGCGCGGATAGGAAGAATCGGTGAGACCGATTTTGGCTTTAGGTTTAGGTCATATGTGGATGTGAGAAAGTAGTGAGGGTTTTGGAGCATATCACTAAGCACATGAAGCAAGAGGCTCATTAAGCAACACCTCATCCCTCCTTGATAGTATTGGCTTTTCCTATAGACTCAATGTTATCATGAATCACTAAAATATAAAATGAAGAGTCTTGAGCTTTTGAGCTTGAGCCAATCCTTTGTCATTAGCATTTTGAGGGATCCACTTTCATCATCCATGCCATGCCATTCATTGAGCTTTCCTGAAATGTTCATCTTGGAGTAGCATTAGCTCAATGAGCTATATGTTGTTATGAATTACCAAAACCACCTAGGGATAGTTGCACTTTCACGTGTCTCGGTCATGTCTCCCCCTCTAGACATGCTCATTGAGCTAATGCTATTCCAAGATGAACATTTCAGGAAAGCTCAATGAATGGCATGGCATGGATGATGAAAGTGGATCCCTCAAAATGCTAATGACAAAGGATTGGCTCAAGCTCAAAAGCTCAAGACTCTTCATTTTATATTTTAGTGATTCAAGATCACATTGAGTCTATAGGAAAAGCCAATACTATCAAGGAGGGATGAGGTGTTGCTTAATGAGCCTATTGCTTCATGTGCCTAGTGATATGCTCCAAAACCCTCAGCTACTTTCTCACATCCACATATGACCTAAACCTAAAGCCAATATCGGTCTCACCGATTCTTCCTATCCGGCGCCACCGATTCCAAATGTCATAGCCACTGCCACAAACCCTAGGCAAATCGGTTCTACCGATAGGAATCTCGGTCTCACTGAGATGGGATTGTAATCTCTCCGCTTCCTTTTCAGAATTTTTCGGTCTCACCGAGAGAGCGGATCGTCCCACCGAGATTGCAATGTAAACTCTCTGCTTCCCTTTTTGTAACATTTCCTCGGTCTCACCGAAAAGAGCAAATCGGTCCCACCGAAGTTTACGTGACCAACTCTCCGTTAGCTAATTACCAAAAATCGGTCTCACCGAAGTTTGTGTAATCGGTCTCACCGAGATTACGTTATGCCCTAACCCTAACCATATCGGGTCCTCCCGAGATGCATCTCAGTCCCCCCGACAACCCTAACGGTCACTAGGATTACTAAAAGCGGTCTGACCGAGTTTGTTGAATCGGTCCCACCGAGATTGGTAAAGTGTGTGTAACGGTTAGATTTTGTGTGGAGGCTATATATACACCTCCACCACCACTTCACTCATGGAGAGAGCCATCGTAATGCTTCACACTTCCAACTTACCATTTCCGGGAGAGAACCACCTACTCATGTGTTGAGGCCAAGATATTCCATTCCTACCATATGAATCTTGATCTCTAGCCTTCCCTGTTGCTTTCCACTCAAATCTTCTTTCCTCCAGATTCAAACTCGTGGAGAGAGAGTTGAGTGTTGGGGAGACTATCATTTGAAGCACAAGAGCAAGGAGTTCATCATCAACACACTGTTTGTTACTTCTTGGAGAGTGGTGTCTCCTAGATTGGCTAGGTGTCACTTGGGAGCCTCCGACAAGATTGTGGAGTTGAACCAAGGAGTTTGTAAGGGCAAGGAGGTCGCCTACTTCGTGAAGATCTACCGCTAGTGAGGCAAGTCCTTCATGGGCGACGGCCATGGTGGGATAGACAAGGTTGCTACTTCGTGGACCCTTCGTGGGTGGAGCCCTCCGTGGACTCGTGCAACCGTTACCCTTCGTGGGTTGAAGTGTCCATCAACGTGGAGGTACAATAGCACCACCTATCAGAACCACGGCAAAAACATCCGTGTCTCCAATTGCGTTTGAATCCTCCAAACCCTTCCCTCTACTTTCTTGCAAGTTGCATGCTTTAATTTCCGCTGCTCATATACTCTATGCATGCTTGCTTGAATTGTGTGATGATTGCTTGACTTGTCCTAAGATAGCTAAAATCTGCCAAACTCTAAAACTAGGAAAAGGCTAAGTTTTTAATTGGTCAAGTAGTCTAATCACCCCCCTCTAGACATACTTCAAGGTCCTACAAGTGGTATCATAGCTTTGGTTTCCATTTGCTTTGATTTCCATAGCTTTTGGTGGTCATATCCTTGGTTTCACAACCTAGGAGAGTATGGCGTCTAGTGAGGGAAATTATCACCGTAGAGGTCCTTACTTTGATGGTACTAATTTCGCTAGTTGGAAGCATAAGATGAAAATGCATATTCTCAGACATAACCCCGCTATTTGGGCAATTATTTGTGTTGGCTTGCAAGGTGAATTCTTTGATGGGAGAGAGCCGAACCGTGAAGCTAATACGGAAGAACTGAAGATGCTGCAATATAACGCTCAAGCTTGTGATATCATCTTCAACGGATTGTGCCCCGAAGAATTCAACAAAATCAGTCGTCTTGAGAATGCAAAGGAAGTTTGGGATACTTTGATTGATATGCATGAAGGAACCGAGTCCGTCAAGGAATCCAAGTTGGATGTGCTCCAAAGTCAGCTTGACAAGTTCAAAATGAAGGATGGTGAAGGTGTCGCTGAAATGTACTCTAGGCTTGCACTTATCACAAATGAAATTGTCGGCTTAGGGAGTGAAGAGATGACCCATGATTCATCATCAAGAAGATCCTAAGAGCATTGGATGGAAAGTATGATACCGTGTGCACGTTGATTCAAATGATGCCAAACTACAAAGATCTCATACCAACGGAAGTCATTGGAAGAATTGTTTCTCATGAGATGTCACTTAAGGATAAGGAGGAACTTCACAACAAGTCAAGTGGTGCTTACAAAGCCTCAAGTGAAGCCCCCACATCATCAAGTGAGAAACAAACCTTCAATGAAGAATTGAGCTTAATGGTGAAGAACTTCAACAAATTCTACAAGAGTAGAAGCAAAGAAAGAAGCTCCAAGTCAAGGTCTTACAATGACAAAAGATCTTCTAGTCGAGAGCAAAATTGCTACAATTGTGGAAGACCCGGACACTATTCCAATGAGTGTACGACACCCTACAAGAGAAGAGAAGAATCACCACCAAGAGAGAGGAGGAGTAGAGATGATCGTTATGAACGAAGACCCTCACGTAGAAGCAAGGATTCGGAAAGGAAGGACAAGTCATCAAAGAGCTACACAAAACGAAGACATCAAGCTCATGTTGGTGAATGGGCATCCGGCTCCGACTCCCACTATCACTCCGACTCCGAATATACTCAAGATGAAGGTGTTGCCGGTCTAGCACTTGTGTCAACCAACTCCTACGACATATTTGAATCACCAAATGAAGGAATTGGTAGATGCTTCATGGCCAAAGGTCCTAAGGTAACACACCCCGAGTACATTGATTTTGATGCTGATGAAGATGACTTGCTAGGTGATGATGATTTACTTGTTGACAACTCTAGTGATGAATACTATGATGAAACGTTAATTAATCATGCTAATCAAGTTGAAACGAATGACAATGATAAGGAGAAAATTGAGCATCTAACTAAAGAACTAAACACTCTTAAGTTAGCTCATGAAACTATCTTTGAAGATCATCGAGAGCTTTTAAGGGCTCATGAGAAGTTACGCTTTGAAAAGCTCAATCTTGAGCAAGAGCATGAGTTCTTAAAAGCAATCAATGATGATCTCCGTAAGAAAAGTTCTTCCTACATTGCCAAGCGTTTACTCTTATCTACATACATGCCTCAAGTCAAGTCTAGTAACAAGAACAAGAAAGATTCTTCTTCTAGTAGTAACAACAACAATGCTAAATCCAATATTGTTGCTTCTAGTAGTTCTCTTGATTCCACTAATGATTCTCTTAGCCAAGTTACACTTGAGCAAGAAAATAGCTTATTGAAGGGAATTATAGAGAAAGGTGTATACAAGAGCCTTGCCGGAGTAAGCAATTCAAGGAAATTGTATGCATAAGCAAGGAAGGCACCGAAATAATCAAGGTGTTGGTTTTGAACGAAAGTTCAATGCCAATGGAGTTGAGTGGGAAGAAGATCAATACCCCAAGACGAAGTTTGTTCCTCAACAAGAGAAGTATGATCCTACTTCCTTCAAGGGAACACAAGCACAAGATGATCTTCCACCACATGACCACAAGGGCAAGGACAAGCTTCAAGAAGAGATTGAGGCATTTGAAGAAGCACCTAAGGTCTCGGTCAAGTGGATTCCCAAGACTATGTCAAGTTCTACCTCATCAAGTACAACTACAACTCCAAGGATTCCCATCAAGATGATGTGGATCCAGAAGAAGAAGAACTAGAAATTTCTTGAGGGTGACTCCGCCAACATATTTCACTCATATCATTATGGCAAGGACAAGTGGAATCATCTTCCATATCTTGCACTAGTTCAAGGAGTCACAAACCCTCATGTTGGTAAGGCAAGGGACAAGGTAACCTAATGATTTCATGGACATCATTTTGTGTGTGCATCACTCTATGTCTATGGATATACTTGTTTGTTCCTTGTGGGACTAACCCATGTAGGTATTGAAAGTGCAACTCACTCCAAAGGATTGCTCCAAAAGATCTACATCAACATTGAGCATCCACATCTTCAACACCTACATGAAGTCATCATCGAAAAAACCCAAGGTTAGTTCATCCCTCTAAGGGGGGATCTCACATCTAGGGGGAGCTTACCTCTAAGAATTGAGTCAAAGCAACTCTAATGATGTGAACACATAAATGCTTTATGTAAAAGTGGTAACCCCACTTGAGCTTAAACGATGAGTATGACAAATCATCAAATGTCTATCATTTGACTCCTAAGTCAATATACTCATATATAGATGACCTAGTCATCGCCAATTTTTTGATAGATGCTAGAATTGGTTGTGCATGCTTTGTCACATATTTCATTTGCCATCTTATTGTGTGAGCATGTTGGTTGCATACTTTACTCATTCGAGGACATCCACTTGTTGTTTTGATTGATTTGCTTCTTTTTCTTTGGCCAAGTGGATGGACAAGAATGCCTAAGAACCTTCTCTAGCTATCTATGATTTTCTCGTCTCAAACTCTATTCATGCTACATCACAAAATTTGATCAAGTCAGATTTGAACCACTCTGTGTGAGGAGCACTCAGAGTCCCCGATGCGTCATAGACTTAAACTTCCAAAACTTCTTTGTGATTTTCGGTCTGACCAATTCCTCCATTTCGGTCTTACCGAGATCACTTAGTCGATCTAGGTTTTCAATCTCGGTGCAACCGATTTGAACACTTTGGTCACACCGAGTTGCAATAACTGTCACAGTTTTGCATCTCGGTGCCACCGAGTTGTTCCACTTCGGTCACACCGGCTGTGGTCGGGCTATATATAGTCACGGGCAAAAATTTGGAAATTTCTCCGAACCTCTTCGCCCGAGCAATAGCTCGCTCTGCCTCCATGGTCTCCGGATCGTCTCCTTGTTGCCAGCCGCCCCCTGTCGCTGGTATCCGCCGCCGTCAACGGAAATCAACCCCGTCGTTGCCGCCGTAGCGAGTCTCCGCCGAACTAGGGTATGGACTCGATCACTGTGCTTTCCTCGTCCGATTCTCAGCACATTGTGTTCTTATTGATTCTTGCCACGATTGAAATACTCCTATCCAGTCAATGCAATCCTTAGAATAGTTCTGATTCGAAAATTTAGGGTTAGGTTTCCGCCGAAACCATCTCGGACCCACCGAGTTGAAAAACTCGGTCCCACCGATTTGGCTTATGCCATTGCACTAGTAAGACTCAGTCTGACCGAGAATTGCTAATCGGTGAGACCGATTTTAGGACTTTGTGAAACCCTAGCAGTCTCGGTGCCACCGAACTATGACTCGGTCCAACCGAAGTTCATCGATTTAGGTTCCAAAACTGCTTCGGTGTCACCGAGTTTGAAAATCGGTTGATCCGAAATGCTTTATGTGGAAAACTAAAACTGAATTTTTGAATCATTCTTTTGCAAAAATCAGCATTTTGTGATGCTCATCCACTCTACCTCATCTATAACTCTTCACAGGGGTCATCAACAAAGATGTTAGACCAGAGTGACAAATTTTAATCGGGTCAGAGGAACAGTGAACATGAGTGAGGGCACTAATCCCTCCAGCTCTTCAGATGAAGGCAGCAGGAGCACCCCAAGCAATCTGCCTAAAGCTGCCACCAGTGCAAAGGAAGAAGAAAACCTCAGATTAAAGATGAGGATTATAGGAAGAAGAGGATGAAGCAACCTCCAAGAAGGTTGTGCTCAAAAGGAGTATGGCTCAAAATAGCTCAAAGCCCGACTCAATAAGAAGGTTCCTGCCAAGAGGACACCAATGCCAAAGGTTAGAGCATCAACTCAAATTACTGATAAGCCTCGATCCCAAAGAGCCACCGTCACCAAGGGAAGAAAAGGAAAGAGAGGGTCAAGAAGACCACAATGAGTTATTGGGAAGCCTTCCATGATGGAAGAGGAAGAAGAGATAGCTGCACCAGCACCAAAGGCACCAAAGCTAATGGGTGATGCAATAAGATCAGGGGCTGCCACATCTAAGCCCAAGGAAGCACCCAAAGCTGCCCCCAAGGCCAAGTCTGCACCCAAGAGGAATACCAGGAGTATTCCAGCTACTGAGAAGAACAAGGCCCCAGTGCTTGAGGTTGCTGAAGAAGAAGAAGATGAAGAAGGAAAAGTTCTGAGGAAGCTCAAGCCCAAGATACCAGACCACAATGATGCCCATCCTGTGGCTGAGGACATGAACATCAGAAAACATTCAGGGTTGAGGCTATGGAGGATGGCAGATCCATATGCCACAAGGAGAAGGACTGCTGTGGACTACAGATTTCACACCAAGGAACAACAGGACTTTTATGAGACTGTTCTGCTGGATAAGAAGCCCATAGTGTGTGACATGAGGTGGGTCGACTAGACCTACATGAAAGAAAATGTAGAGCACTATCCTGGAGTGCAAGATAGTTTTGTTGCTTGTGGAGTTGCAGATTCTGTTGGGCAAAAGCTCACAAACTGGAATGATGAACTTATCATGCAGTTATACTCCACAAAGACACTTTTATCCAGATGGCAGGATAGTGTGGATGTCTCAAGGTACAAGGTACCACCAATGAGAGGAGTGGGCAAAGCTGATAAATGCCCCAAAGGAGAATGAAGATGATGTGGATGTATATGCCAAGAAGAAAATGGGACACAATACCATGGCACATATGTACAAGGAGATCCCAGACAAAGCCCTAGAGACTTTCTCATTTGGATCAGTCCACTTTCTTCTATCGGGGCTGCCTACAATCAATTGGATCCTAAGGCACACTCTACGGCCCAAGTCTGGTGACCACAACATGATCAGAGGGCATGCAATCAACATGTTGCATTTGTTTGATGTACCTCAGAAATTCAAGGTCATGAGCCTTATAGTTGAAACCATTAAGAGGACTGCAGCAGATCATAAGAGGAGTTGTGGATATGCCCCTCAGATCCAGGAGTTGATTAACTCAAAGATGGGCACAGGCAAATATCTATTGGATAAAAAACATTTTCCACTTTATCCAGACTTTGAGGACAATGAGGTTGTCATGAATGAGAATGATCCATCGCCGGTTCAAGCACAAGAGAAGAAGGAGAAGGCAAGGAAGGAGAAGGCTGCCAGGATGCCAACTCAAGAGGAGGCATCTGAGTATTTCTTGAAGAACAAACAGGAGCAGATCGGATACTTAATAGCATCAACACTGAGGATTGAGAAAGGATTGGCCACCCTCACTCAAAATCAGGAGAGCTTGGAGAGAATCGTAGAACAAAAGTTCTATGACTTAGATGTGAAAGTAACAGAGATTCAGTCTGCAGTGGAGCAACTACAAGATGACATGCAGGAGAGGAAGGGCAAAACAACAACTGATGCATTTGCGGAGTGCCTAGAGCCCAGAGGTCATCTCATTGCTGCTTCCTCGACACTAGAGCCACTTCATCCGCACCAGCTACAGCCTCGGTGCCACCAGCTCCCGGCACCTACATCAGCTCCAGCTCCATCTACTTCAATGTAAGCTTTCGTCCTCGGCGTTATCCGGACTCCACCACCAAGATCAAGCACGAGAGTCGATCTAGCACTATGCATTTTCTATGAACTTTTTGGTAACTTGTTGCCAAAGGGGGAGAAAAATGTATAGATCATAGGCTTCGAGAGAGAGAGTGTTGCTTTTGTTCTCTCTTGATTTGGTGGTTTTGGTTTTTTTTCAAACTTGTTTGCTTTTGGTTGCTTGATATACTATGTTTGTGAGACATTGATGATCATGTGTTTGATCATAAGCTAGACTTATGCATGTTTGATGATATTTTCTTATCTATCCTATGTGATCATTCACTGTGCTTGGTGATGAGTGCATGTATTCAATTCATATCATTTTGAGCGCTCCACCAAGATGTATGTGACATGGAAGAGTAACCCATGAGCCTAATTCCTTGTGCATTTGCAGTCCAAAGCAAATCTTAAACTATGCACACATTTAGGGGGAGCTCTTGTTTATCACATACTTCTCAAAGCGACGATGTTTTTCAATCTTATTATCAATTGTTGAAGCTTTGATCTATATGTTGTCATCAATTACCAAAAAGGGGGAGATTGACAGTGCAACTATACGTAGGTGGTTTTGGTAATTCATAACAACATATAGCTCATTGAGCTAATGCTATTCCAAGATGAACATTTCAGGAAAGCTCAATGAATGGCATGGCATGGATGATGAAAGTGGATCCCTCAAAATGCTAATGACAGAGGATTGGCTCACGCTCAAAAGCTCAAGACTCTTCAATTTATATTTTAGTGATTCATGATCACATTGAGTCTATAGGAAAAGCCAATACTATCAAGGAGGGATGAGGTGTTGCTTAATGAGCCTCTTGCTTCATGTGCTTAGTGATATGCCCCAAAACCCTCAGCTACTTTCTCACATCCACATATGACCTAAACCTAAAGCCAAAATTGGTCTCACCGATTCTTCCTATCCGGCGCCACTGATTCCATATGTCATAGCCACTGCCACAAACCCTAGGCAAATCGGTTCTACCGATAGGGATCTCGGTCTCACTGAGATGGGATTGTAATCTCTCTGTTTCCTTTTCGTAACTTTTCGGTCTCACCGAGAGAGCGGATCGATCCAACCGAGATTGCAATGTAAACTCTCTGTTTCCCTTTTGTAACATTTCGGTCTCACCGAAAAGAGCAAATCGGTCCCACCGAGTTTACGTGACCAACTCTCTGGTTAGCTAATTACCAAAATCGGTCTCACCAAGTTTGTGTAATCGGTCTCACCGAGATTACGTTATGCCCTAACCCTAACCATATCGGTCCTACCGAGATGCATGTCAGTCCCACCGAAAACCCTAACGGTCACTAGGTTTACTAAAATCGGTCTGACCGAGTTTGTTGATTCGGTCCCACCGAGATTGGTAAATTGTGTGTAACGGCTAGATTTTGTGTGGAGGCTATATATACCCCTCCACCTCCTCTTCATTCGTGGAGAGAGCCATTAGAACAAGCCTACACTTCCAACTTCCCATTTCTGAGAGAGAACCACCTACTCATGTGTTGAGGCCAAGATATTCCATTCCTACCATATGAATCTTGATCTCTAGCATTCCCCAAGTTGCTTTCCACTCAAATGTTCTTTCCTCCAGATTCAAATCCTATGAGAGAGAGTTGAGTGTTGGGGAGACTATCATTTGAAGCACAAGAGCAAGGAGTTCATCATCAACACACCGTTTGTTACTTCTTGGAGAGTGGTGTCTCCTAGATTGGCTAGGTGTCACTTGGGAGCCTCCGACAAGATTGTGGAGTTGAACCAAGGAGTTTGTAAGGGCAAGGAGGTCGCCTACTTCGTGAAGATCTACCGCTAGTGAGGCAAGTCCTTCGTGGGCAACGGCCATGGTGGGA
Source organism: Aegilops bicornis (assembly GCA_021605145.1). Classification (NCBI taxonomy): domain Eukaryota; kingdom Viridiplantae; phylum Streptophyta; class Magnoliopsida; order Poales; family Poaceae; genus Aegilops; species Aegilops bicornis. The sequence continues at coordinate 644,605,764 of CM038674.1, forward strand.
TAGACAAGGTTTCTACTTCGTGGACCCTTCGTGGGTGGAGCCCTCCATGGACTCGCACAACCGTTACCCTTCGTGGGTTGAAGTCTCCATCAACGTGGAGGTACGATAGCACCACCTATCGGAACCACGCCCAAAACATCCGTGTCTCCAATTGCGTTTGAATCCTACAAACCCTTCCCTCTACTTTCTTGCAAGTTGCATGCTTTAATTTCCGCTGCTCATATACTCTACGCATGCTTGCTTGAATTGTGTGATGATTGCTTGACTTGTCCTAAGATAGATAAAATCTGCCAAACTCTAAAACTGGGAAAAGGCTAAGTTTTTAATTGGTAAAGTTGTATAATAACCCCCCCCCCCCTCTAGACATACTTCAAGGTCCTACAACACGTCTCCGGTCAATAACCAATAGCGGAACCTGGATGCTCATATTGGCTCTCACATATTCTACGAAGATCTTTATCGGTCAGACCGCATAACAACATACGTTTGTTCCCTTTGTCTTTGGTATGTTACTTGCTCGATATTCGATAGTCGGTATCTCAATACTGTAACGCCCTCGATGCGGCTATATCTCCCACGTGTCGAAGCACGACTTAGAGGCATAACCGCATTGAAAGCAATGTCGCAAGTGAGGTAATCTTCACACAACCCATGTAATACATAAGGGAAAAAGATACATAGTTGCCTTACAGTCGCCACTTCACACAGTACATAAATAAACATCCATCATTCAAATTACACTCAAGGTCCGACTACGGAACCAAAATAAAAGAAGATACCCCAAATGCGACACAGATCCCCGATCGTCCCAACTGGGCTCCACTACTGATCATCAGGAAAAGACACATAGTAACGACCACGTTCCTCGTCGAACTCCCACTTGAGCTCGGTTGCGTCACCTGCACTGGCATCACCGGCACCTGCAACTGTTTTGGTAGGATCTGTGAGTCACGGGGACTCAGCAATCTCACACCCGCGAGGTCAAGACTATTTAAGCTTATAGGAAGGACAAAGTTTTGAGGTGGAGCTGCAGCAAGCGACTAGCATATATGGTGGCTACATTCGCAAAAGAGAGCGAGAAGAGAAGCAAGGCACGGACGTGAAGCTAGTAGCGATCAAGAAGTGATCCTGAACTACTTACGTCAAGCATAACTCTGACATCGTTTTCACTTCCGGACTCCGAGAAGAGACCATCACGGTTACACACGGTTGATGTGTTTTTAAATAAGGTCAACTTGGGTTTTCTAAAACCGGACATTAACAAATTCCCATCTGCCTCATAACCGCGGGCACGGCTTTCGAAAGATAATACCCTGCAGGGGTGTCCCAACTTAGCCCATTATAAGCTCTCACGGTCAACGAAGGTTGTTCCTTCTACCGGGAAGACCCGATCAATCTCGGAATCCCGGACTACAAGACATTTCGACAGCAATAAAAACAAGACCAGCAAAGCCGCCCGGTCGTGCCGACAAATCCCGATAGGAGCTGCACATATCTCGTTCTCAGGGCACATCCGGATGAACACTACGTACGGCAACCGAAGATGCCCCAAGTTGCCTCAGGGTGGCACCGCAAGTGGTTCTAGTTTGGACCAACGCTCAGAGGAGCCTTGGCCCGGGGGGTTAAATAAAGATGACCCTCGGGCTCGCGAAAACCCGGAGGAAAAAGGCTTAGGTGGCAAATGGTAAAACCAAAGTTGGGCCTTGCTGGAGGAGTCTTATTCAAAGCGAACTGTCAAGGGGGTCCCATAAATCACCCAACCGTGTAAGGAACGCGAAATCAAGGAACATAACACCGGTATGACGGAAACTAGGGTAGCAAGAGGGGAACAAAACACCAGGCATAAGGCCGAGCCTTCCACCCTTTACCAAGTATATAGATGCATTAAATATAGCAGATATATATTGTGATATCCCCAACAAGTAAACATGTTCCAATAAGGAACAACATCTCCATGTTCCAACACGGAACAAACTTCACTTCACCGCAACTAGCAACGCTAAAAGAGGGGATGAGAAAAGCGGTAACAAAGCCAATCAACGTTTTGCTAGGAAAGTATGGTTAGGGCTAACAAGGCAAAATGGGTGGCATGATAAGCAAGTGATAGGCATCGTAGCATAGGCATAGCAAAAGAGCGAGCAACTAGCATAGCAAAGATAGAAGTGATTTCGAGGGTATGGTCATCTTGCCTGCAATGTTCTCAGAGTTGTCAAAAGCTTGATCCTCGAACGCGTTCTCAACAGGTTCCTCGTTCACGTACTCGTCTCCCGGCTCTACCCAAAGCAAGAACACAAAACAAAGGAACCACAATAAATGACGGTGCAATGCACAAGCAACATGATGCAAAACATGACATGATATGCGAGATGTGATATGCAATGCGTATGCGTGCTCCGGAAGGAAAATGATGAACCAGGCATCAACTTGGCAAACCAAGTATGCCGCTGGAAAGATGAGATGATTTCGGTTGAAATCGATATAAAGATCACCGGATCGGATGCACGGTTTGCAAATGACAAGCAAAACAAGAATGACACAAATCTGCCATTAACAGCATGATGCCACTTAGCAAGCAATAAGAAATTAAGCTACTGCACCCAAACGTATCAACAAAGCATACGTCCGTGATCTAATCAAGATGCTTGACAAAAGATGAACACTGAGCTACGGCTAAATCACATCACAACAGGTCCAAACAAGCATGGCAAAAGTGCAAAAAAATATCAGACTGGACATGGCAAAAACAGCATCAGGTAGCAATGTTCAGAGCAAGCAAACAACATGCTACAGGAACTTATAATAGCCAAACAAGGCATGGCATGCATCTACTCAAAGAATAGAACAAAAGTCCCTTACTGACCATAAGCCAAAAAGTATCAGAAAATATAGTAACACCCATGTCAATATGGCAAGTTTCGTTAACAGATTCAGCCACAGGGCATGTCAAAAACAGATAACAAGTAGGCATGTTTACTAGCTCGATGCACTCACTACAGAGCATTTCATGATAGACTAAGCATACATACATCAAAAAGACATGGCATAGAAGACATACATGGCAATAAAAACATCATAGCATACATGGATCAACCACACCAACCTTGGCAAAATTGAATAACATGTAAACAATCTGCCAGGAAACATTTTATAGCAAAAGTAGAGCTAGATTGACTCAAGATATGGCACCCCATAATTGCAGACAAAGGCATGCATGCATAGATCATAACCATATGTTCAAAACATCCTTACTGAAGTATCTCAAAATATGCATGGATCTCTCAGTAGCATCAAGTTAACATGGCATCAAAATATCAGCAAAACAGGGCTGAAATCAGCAACATCAGGAAGCCTATTTTGCATGCTTGTGCTAGTCACCACATAGATCACCAAAATACATGGAATACACCCCTGGAAAGATGGCATGGCATTTTACAAAACACATGTAGGACTCAAATTCATAGGGTGCACACATCAATCATAGCAAAAATAACAAAAGTGCAAGTTCTGTTGAGAAACAGAAACTAACATCACATAGCCCTCTTCCAACAGCATTTAGGGCATCAAGGTGAGCTCAAATGAAAATGATGCAATGAGATGAAGTGATCTACTCTTCGTAGCGAACATTTTGACATATTACACGCACGAAACGGAGCTACGGGTGCAGAGTTCTGATGCGTTGAAAATGCCACAAATTAATCACCGAAATAAAACTTAGACGAAAATTAAGGGGGGGAAGAAGTCAACCCCGCGGTTCCCGATCCAGATCCGATCGAGGGCGGCGGTGGCGCGGCTCGCCGGAGCTCTAGGCGGCCGACAGCGCGACGGAGGAGGGAGAGGCCGGAGAAGGAGGCCGGGCCGGAGCGGCGGCGCGCCGGCCGGAGCGGCGCGGGCGCCGGCGCGGGCGGCGCCGGCCGCTGGCGGCGGGCGGCGGCCCATGGCGGCGCCGGAGCGGCCGGGCGGCCGGGCCGAGGCGGCGGCGGCGGAGCCCGTGGCGGGCGGCGAGCTACGTGGCGCTGCCCGATTGGCCGGCGCGGGCGGCGGATTACGTCTGCCGGACCGGACGTGTCCGGGCGCGAGGTAGGGAAGGCTAGGGTTTGGACCCGGATTTGGACGGGAAGGCATAGATATAGTTTCGGGAGCTAGGAGACTCCAAATGAGGTGCGGTTTTCGCACACGATCGTGATCGAACGACGGAGAGCATGGAAGTGACTTAGATGGGTTATTGGGCTGTTTTGAAGGGGTGTTGGGCTGCAACTTAAAAGAGGCCTTTGCGAGAGTCGGTTAACCGTTGGAGTACCAAACGAGCTCCAAATGACCCGAAACTTGACCGGTGCTCTACCGTGGTATACCAAGGCCACTTGACAAGCCTCGGTCCATTCCGAGAAAGTTTAGTACCCGCTCACGGAAAAACGTAAAAGGGGACGCCGGGGAACATAGGAGTGCCGGATTGCAAAACGGACAACGGAAAAAATGCTCGGAATCATGAGACGAACACGTATACAAATGAGATGCACATGATAACATGATATAAAATGCATGACATGGAAAAAATGCAAAACGAAAGACAAAAACCCAACCACGGAGGGAATATCATATCAAAATGCCGAAAAATGGCAAGAGTTGGAGTTACAAATATGGAAAGTTACATCCGGGGTGTTACAACACTCCACCACTACAAGAGGATCTCGTCCCGAGATCTAGGACTGAAAGAACTCCGGATATTCGGAACGGAGGTGATCCTCGCGCTCCCAGGTGGCTTCACGGTCGGAATGGTGTGACCACTTCACTTTCAGGAATTTGATTGACTTGTTGCGAGTCTTGCGCTCGGTTTCTTCAAGAATAGCAACGGGGTGCTCATGATAAGAGAGATCTTCTTGAAGGTCAATTTCTTCGAAGTTGATAGTGCGTTCAGGAGTCTTGAAGCACTTGCGAAGCTGTGACACATGAAACACATCGTGCACGTTCACGAAGTTGGACGGAAGCTCAAGTTGATAGGCGAGATCGCCTCTTTTGCCAATGATCTTGAAAGGACCCACGTATCTAGGGGCAAGCTTCCCTTTGATACCGGGCGGCGAAAGTGCCTTTCATTGGAGAGACGGAGGTAGACATGGTCTCCGATTTCAAAAGCCACATCACGGTGCTTATCATCATAATAGCTCTTCCGCGCGATTCTTGGCGGCTTTGAGATTCTCACGAATGACTTTGCACATTTCTTCCGCTTCGTGATCAAGTCATTGCCAAGAAGTTGGCGTTCACCTGTCTCGAGACCAATTGAGAGGAGTACGGCACTTTCGCCATAGAGAATTTCAAATGGGGCCTTGTGAACTCGCTTGGAAGCTGTTGTTGTAGGAGAACTCGGCATATGGAAGACAATCTTCCCACTTCATACCGAAGGAAATGACACAAGCCCTGAGCATATCTTCAAGGATTTGATTTACTCGCTCGACTTGGCCACTTGTTTGAGGATGGAAAGCTGTCTTTGAAACGAATATTGGTGCCCATGGCCTTCCGAAAAGAATCCCAAAACTTGGAGGTAAAGATGCTGCCACGGTCTGAAGAGATCACTTGTGGAATGCCGTGCAAGGAGACAATCCTGGAGGTGTATAGCTCTGCCAACTGAGCTGCTGTGATAGAGTCTTTGATAGGAAGAAAATGAGCCACTTTAGTAAGCTTGTCAATGACAACGAAGATAGCATCATTCCCACGCTTGGACTTAGGAAAACCAGTCACGAAGTCCATCTCAATATGATCAAACTTCCATTCCGGAATAGCAAGAGGTTGGAGGAGACCAGTTGGTCGTTGGTGTTCTGCTTTCACTCTTCTGCAGACATCACACTCATTCACGAATTGAGCAATTTCTCGCTTCATTCGAGTCCACCAATAAGACTGCTTGAGGTCATGGTACATCTTCGTACTTCCAGGATGAATGGATAGAAGCGAATTGTGTGCCTCGTTCATAATGACTTTTCTCAGATCACCCTTAGGAACCACAATCCGGTCCTCAAAGAAAAGAGTATCTTTGTCATCAATGTGGAAGCACTTGTATTTGGAAATGCCCTTGTTGATACCACGTTTCACCTTTTTCACCATGGCATCCAGGAGTTGAGCCTCACGAATCTGATCTTCCAAAGTAGGAGAGACTATGAGGTTGGCAAGAAAGCCTTGAGGAACAACTTGAAGATTCAGCTTGCGGAAAGCTTCACAGAGATCCGGTTGGAAGGGCTTGAGGATTAAACTGCTGCAGTAAGCCTTCCTGCTCAAAGCATCTGCAATGACATTGGCCTTGCCGGAGTATATTCAATACTTGGGTTGTACTCTTGGATCATTTCGACCCATCGAGTCCTGAGGTTGAGGTTGGGTTGAGTGAAGATATACTTGAGGCTCTTGTGATCGGTGAAAATGTCCACTTTCCTTCCCAACAAGAGATGTCTCCATGTTATCAATGCATGGACAACTGCCGCCAACTCAAGATCGTGAGTGGGGTAGTTCTTTTCGTTGGGCTTCAGTTGACGAGAGGTATAAGCCACAACTCTCTTCTCTTGCATTAACACAGCACCGAGACCTTGAAGAGAAGCATCACAGAAAACTTCAAATGGCTTGGATTCGTCAGGAGGAGTCAAGACAGGAGCTGTGACGAGTTTCTCTTTGAGAGTATTGAAAGCAACGTCACACTCAGGAGACCAGACATACTTCACATGCTTACGGAGGAGGTTGGAAACAGGCTTTGCAATCTTGGAGAAATTCTCAACGAATCTTCGCAATAGCTTGCAAGACCAAGAAAATCATGGAGCTGCTTGACATTCGAGGAGGTTCCCAATTCACAACTGCGGACACCTTCTCGGGATTAACAGCGATATGCCCTTATGGAGATGATATGACCAAGATAAAGCACTTCATCAAGCCAAAATTCACATTTGGAGAACTTCGCATAGAATTGATGCTCTCTGAGCTTGTCTAGCACCAATCGCAAATGTTTGGCATGATCCTTCTTATTCTTGGAGAAGACCAAAATATCATCAAGATAGACCAAGACGAATTCATTGGTGTAGGGGTTGAAAATGAAGTTCATCATTCGAGAGAAAGTTGGAGGAGCATTGACAAGGCCGATAGACATGACAGTATATTCATAAGAACCAAAGCTTGTTCTGAATGCTGTCTTGGGAATATCTTGTTCGCGAATGCGAATCTGATGATAACCCATACGAAGTTCAAGCTTGGAGAACACTTTAGCACCTTTGAGTTGCTCGAAAAGCTCATTGATTTTGGGAAGTGGATACTTGTTCTTGATTGTCTTCTTATTCAATGGACGGTAATCGACGCATCGGTCCGTGCCATCCTTCTTCCGGACAAAAAGAACACCACAACCCCAAGGGGATGAACTCGGTCTGATCAAACCCAGACGCTCTTGTTCATCGAGCTGCTTCTTCAATTCCTTCAGCTCATCAGGTCCAAGCTTGTATGGACGCTTGCAAACGGGTTCAGTGCCAGGCTCAAGATCGATAACGAACTCAACTGGCCGATGAGGAGGCATACCCGGAAGCTCTTCTGGAAAGACATCTTGGTACTCACAAACGACTGGAATCTGAGAGATAGCATCCAATTCACCCTTCTCATTGAGAGAAAACAACCGAATGGTTTCATCACGAGCGGCATAGATGATCACATCATTAGGAGAGTGAGTCAATTGAATTTCCCTGGCAGCACAATCAAGCTGAGCTTTGTGCTGATAAAGCCAGTCCATCCCAAGAATAAGATCAATATCCAAGTCACCAAGGACAATTGGTTTAGCCAGAAATGTATAATCGCCCATCTTGATACCGACATTCGGAACCAACAAACTAGAACTCATGTGCTTGCCCGGGGAGACAATTGCTAGAGGTCTATCCAAGAATTCCGAAGTGAAATCATGCTTGGCAAAAAACGGTCTTGACATGAAACAATGCGATGCACCAAAGATCAAATAAGACTTTTGCAGAATATCATTAATCGAGAGATTACCCATTATCACATCAAGATTCCTCCGCTTGAGCTGCATTCATCTATTCACCTTGGCATGCTTTGGATTATGCTTGACCACCGCATTGCTTGAAGATTTCACAGAGGAGGAGGCGGAAGGCGCCTTTGGTTGAAGCACTTGTTCGCGTAGTGACCTTTCTCACGACACTTGTTGCAAGTCACCTCCGAGAGCGGACGGTGGTAAGGAGCACTTGACCTTGGAGCTTGAGAATTAGACTTGTTCTGATAGCCTGGGTTGGGAGGGTGGGAAGATCCACGGCCACCTGAGTTCTTCTGCTGATAAGGCTGATGGAACGGAGGAGGAGGAAGGTAGAACTTCTGCTGCTTAGCTGCCACTTGAGTGTAAGAAGAAGACTGAACTGCATCCCTGATTCTCTTCTTAGAGGCCTCACATTTGAGCTGGGTAGCTTCTTGCTTCAGTGCCATGTTGTAGAATTCATCATACTTTTCTGGCTCAAAAAGCACAAGAGCTAATTGCAGATCTTCTCTCAGACCACCTCTGAATTGATAGATCATACTCTTTTCATCAGGGACGTCTTGCTTAGCAAAACGGCGAAGTTTCGGAACTGAATATTGTATTGATACACAGACATGTTGCCCTGCTTGAGATTGCGGAACTCCTCACGCTTGCTCTCAACAACACTTTTCGGAATGTGGTGAGCTCACGAAGTCTCGGCGGAACTCATCCTGTAATGACACGACCTCCTCTGGAATTTTTGTATTGGTACCACTCCGCAGCTTGGTCCTTGAGTTGAAACGATGCAAACTTGACAAAGTCCTCGTGTCCGACATTGCTACATTCAAAATGCTTGCAGATGTCCACAAGCCAATCGTCGGCGTCTGTGGCCTCGGCTACGTAAACCGAAAGACTTCGGCCGATTAGCGAGGAACCTGATCGAGAGTAGCAAAGTGCGGCTGGTTGTTGCCTTGACCTTGATTTCCTTGACTGCCTTGCCCTTGAGTACGCTCTTGCAAGAGCTGCAAAATCATCTAAGCATTGGCATTGGTGGCTGCCATGATAGCTTGCCAGGCCTCCGGAGGCGGAGGTGGAGGCGGAGGGTTTGACTGACTCCCATCATCACGATCCGGATTCAGACACGTTGGCGGAGCCATCCTGAAGAGGGTGACATTCGTTAGCACTTTGATAGACATATAGTCAAGTAGAATCAACGGATAGAAATTGCAACATAAAGTCTTCACAATAAACATTCGAACAAGGATGAACGAATGAATCCCAAAGTTAACATCACACGTCCATTAAGGTGAGAAGCCACTTTATTAAGGGTTGATGAAAAAAATAACAAGGTAAGACTGGAACAAATAAGTGGTAAGGATTACCCAATCACGAACCAAATATCTGCGGGAAGAAATCCTAGGAGCTACTTGAATCCCACCTATAAACTCCCGAAACTTTCTCGGTTATGCAACTGGGTGTTGGGGATAGGGGACACAAAATATATCACCCAAGCTAACAATACCTAGATCCAGTTGTATCCATCCGTCAACACATAACCAAGAAATCCTCGGAAATCGTGTACCTCGACCTTCGAAAAGCATCCGTTATACTAGTCATGGCAATACTGCCGAGCTCGCCTCAAAGATCTTTGGGTTATCGGGTTATCTCACCAACAATCGCACAAAAGAGATTTCGATGTCAAGAAACTCGTGTATTCCGTAATCGCAACGATAAAATTGTGACGACAACACCTCGGAGCTCAACTCCCGGACACTGCCACAACCCCTAAATGTCAGGAGGCACCAAGAACAATGTTCTCGACACAAAACCATCGTAACGATTCCAAGATACCCGCGTGATCCTAAAAATTTATTTAGTGAAATTTGAGGAGAGGAGAGTCAAAACTTCTACGTCGGAGACCTCACCAGAGCGACGAAGGGACCGGGAGTAAAAAGAATCCTACTCTCCGATATATATAATCCTAAGACTCAAAACATTTTCCGTTCTAGACTCAAAGAACGCCAAAGAACAATCAAGTAGGGGCTCCTAAGTCGGGAAGGCTCTGATACCAACTTGTAACGCCCTCGATGCGGCTATATCTCCCACGTGTCGAAGCACGACTTAGAGGCATAACCGCATTGAAAGCAATGTCGCAAGTGAGGTAATCTTCACACAACCCATGTAATACATAAGGGAAAAAGATACATAGTTGGCTCACAGTCGCCACTTCACACAGTACATAAATAAACATCCATCATTCAGATTACACTCAAGGTCCGACTACGGAACCAAAATAAAAGAAGATACCCCAAATGCTACGATCCCCGATCGTCCCAACTGGGCTCCACTATCGATCATCAGGAAAAAGACACATAGTAACGACCACGTTCCTCGTCGAACTCCCACTTGAGCTCGGTTGCGCCACCGTGACCGCATCATCGGCACCTGCAACTGCTTTTGGTAGGATCTGTGAGTCACGGGACTCTGCAATCTCACACCCGCGAGATCAAGACTATTTAAGCTTATAGGAAGGACAAAGTTTTGAGGTGGAGCTGCAGCAAGCGACTAGCATATATGGTGGCTACATTCGCAAAAGAGAGCGAGAAGAGAAGCAAGGCACGGACGTGAAGCTAGTAGCGATCAAGAAGTGATCCTGAACTACTTACGTCAAGCATAACTCTGACACCGTTTTCACTTCCCGGACTCCGCCGAGAAGAGACCATCACGGTTACACACGCGGTTGATGTGTTTTTTAAATAAGGTCAACTTCGGGTTTTCTAAAACCGGACATTAACAAATTCCCATCTGCCTCATAACCGCGGGCACGGCTTTCGAAAGATAATACCCTGCAGGGGTGTCCCAACTTAGCCCATTATAAGCTCTCACGGTCAACGAAGGATACTCCTTCTACCGGAAGACCCGATCAATCTCGAATCCCGGACTAAAAGACATTTCGACAAAGCAATAAAACAAGACCAAAGAAGCCGCCGGTCAGGCCGACAAATCCCGATAGGAGCTGCACATATCTCGTTCTCGTGGCACATCCGGAAGAACACTACGACGGCAACCGAAGATGCCCCAAGTTGCCCTGTGGTGGCACCGCAAGTGGTTCTAGTTTGGACCAACGCTCAGAGGAGCCTTGGCCCGGGGGGTTAAATAAAGATGACCCTCGGGCTCGCGAAAACCCGGAGGAAAAAGGCTTAGGTGGCAAATGGTAAAACCAAAGTTGGGCCTTGCTGGAGGAGTCTTATTCAAAGCGAACTGTCAAGGGGGTCCCATAAATCACCCAACCGTGTAAGGAACGCGAAATCAAGGAACATAACACCGGTATGACGAAAACTAGGATAGCAAGAGTGGAACAAAACACCAGGCATAAGGCCGAGCCTTCCACCCTTTACCAAGTATATAGATGCATTAAATATAGCAGATATATATTGTGATATCCCCAACAAGTAAACATGTTCCAATAAGGAACAACATCTCCATGTTCCAACACGGAACAAACTTCAGCTTCACCTGCAACTAGCAACGCTATAAGAGGGGCTGAGCAAAGCGGTAACATAGCCAATCAACGGTTTGCTAGGAAAGGATGGTTAGGGGCTGACATGGCAATATGGGTGGCATGATAAGCAAGTGATAGGCATCGTAGCATAGGCATAGCAAAAGAGCTAGCAACTAGCATAGAAAAGATAGAAGTGATTTCGAGGGTATGGTCATCTTGCCTGCAATGTTCTCAGAGTTGTCAAAAGCTTGATCCTCGAAAGCGTTCTCAACAGGTTCCTCGTTCACGTTCTCAAATGATGAACCAGGCATCAACTTGGCAAACCAAGTATGCCGCTAGAAAGATGAGATGATTTCGGTTGAAATCGATATAAAGATCACCGGAAACGGATGCACGGTTTGCAAATGACAAGCAAAACAAGAATGACACAAATCTGCCATTAACAGCATGATGCCACTTAGCAAGCAATAAGAAATTAAGCTACTGCACCCAAACGTATCAACAAAGCATATGGCAGTGATCTACTCAAGATGCTTGACAAAAGATGAACACTGAGCTATGGCTAAATCACAACACAACAGGTCCAAACAAGCATGACAAAAGTGCAAAAAAATATCAGACTGGACATGGCAAAAACAGCATCAGGTAGCAATGTTCAGAGCAAGAAAACAACATGCTACGGGAACTTATAATAGAAAAGCAAGGCATCGCATGAATCTACTCAAAGCATAGAACGAAAGTCCCTTACTGACCATAAGCCAAAAAGGATCAGAAAATATAGTAACACCCATGTCAATATGGCAAGTTTCGTTAACAGATTCAGCCACAGCGCATGTCAAAAACAGAACAAGTAGGCATGTTTACTAGCTCGATGCACTCACTACAGAGCATTTCATGATAAAATAAGCATACATACATCAAGAAGACATGGCATAGAAGACATACATGGCAGGAACAACATCATAGCATACATGGATCAACCACACCAACCTTGGCAAAATTGAATATGTAAACAATCTGCCAGGAAACATTTTATAGCAAAAGTAGAGCTCGATTGACTCAAGCTATGGCACTCCATAATTGCAAACAAAGGCATGGATGGATAGAGCATAACCATATGTTCAAAACATCCTTACTTAAGTATCACAAAAGAAGCAGGGATCTCTTGGTAGCATCAAGTTAACATGGCATCAAAATATCAGCAAAACAGGGCTGAAATCAGCAACATCAGGAAGCCTAATTTGCATGCTTGTGCTAGTCACCACATAGATTACCAAAATACATGGCATACACCCCGGGAAAGATGTCATGGCATTTTACAAAACACATGTAGGACTCAAATTCATATGGTGCACACATCAATCATAGCAAAAATAACAAAAGTGCAAGTTCTGTTAAGAAACAGAAACTAACATCACATAGCCCTCTTCCAACAGCATTTCGGGCATCAAGGTGAGCTCAAATGAAAATGATGCAATGAGATGAAATGATCTACTCTTCGAAGCAAACACCTAGATATATTACACGCACGAAACGGAGCTACGGGTGCAGAGTTATGATGCGTTGAAATTGCCACAAATTAATCACCGAAATAAAACAGACAAAAATTAAGGGGGGGAAGAAGTCAACCCCGCGGTTCCCGATCCAGATCCGATCGAGGGCGGCGGTGGCGCGGCTCGCCGGAGCTCTAGGCGGCCGGCAGCACGACGGAGGAGGGAGAGGCCGGAGGAGGAGGCCGGGCCGGAGCGGCGGCGCGGCTGGCCGGCCGGAAGGCGCGGGCGCCGGGCGCGGGCGGGCGGCCGAGGCGGGCGGCGCCACGGGCGCGGCGGCCGGAGCGGCCAGGGCGGCTGGCCGGAGGCGGCGGCGGCGGAGTCGTGGCGGCGGGCGGGCGCGAGGGAGGAGATGGGCTCGGGGCCCGATCCGACCTCGCTGGCGGCGTGATGGGCGGCGTAGAGGCCGTGGCGCGGCCCGATTGGCCGGGCGCGGCGGCGGATTACGTCCGGCCGGACCGGACGTGTCCGGGGGCGCGAGGTAGGGGAAGGCTAGGGTTTGGACCCGGATTTGGACGGGGGAAGGCATAGATATAGTTTCTGGGAGCTAGGAGACTCCAAATGAGGTGCGGTTTTCGCCCACACGATCGTGATCGAACGACGGAGAGCATGGAAGTGACTTAGATGGGTTATTGGGCTGTTTTGAAGGGGTGTTGGGCTGAAACTTAAAAGAGGCCTTTGCGAGAGTGCGGTTAACCGTTGGAGTACCAAACGAGCTCCAAATGACCCGAAACTTGACCGGTGGTCTACCGGTGGTATACCAAGGCCACTTGACAAGCCTCGGTCCATTCCGAGAAAGTTTAGTACCCGCTCACGGAAAAACGTAAAAGGGGACGCCGGGGAACATAGGAGTGCCGGATTGCAAAACGGACAACGGGAAAAATGCTCGGAATCATGAGACGAACACGTATGCAAATGAGATGCACATGATAACATGATATAAAATGCATGACATGGACAAAATGCAAAACGAAAGACAAAAACCCAACCACGGAGGGAATATCATATCAAAATGCCGAAAAATGGCAAGAGTTGGAGTTACAAATATGGAAAGTTACATCCGGGGTGTTACAAATACCTAGTTCAATCTCGTTACCGGCAAGTCTCTTTACTCGTTCCGTAATACATCATCCTGCAACTAACTCATTAGTTGCAATGCTTGCAAGCCTTATAGTGATGTGCATTACCGAGTGGGCCCAGAGATACCGCTCCGACAATCGGAGTGATAAATCCTAATCTCGAAATACGCCAACCCAACAAGTACCTTCGGAGACACCTGTAGAGCACCTTTATAATCACCCAGTTACATTGTGATGTTTGGTAGCACACAAAGTGTTCCTCCGATAAACGGGAGTTGCATAATCTCATAGTCATAGGAACATGTATAAGTCATGAAGAAAGCAATGGCAGAATATTAAACGATCATGTGCTAAGCTAACGGAATGGGTCAAGTCAATCACATCATTCTTCTAATGATGTGATCCCGTTAATCAGTTGACAACTCATGTCAATGGCTAGGAAACATAACCATCTTTGATCAACGAGCTAGTCAAGTAGAGGCATACTAGTGACACTGCTTTGTCTATGTATTCACACAAGTATTATGTTTCCGGTTAATACAATTCTAGCATGAATAATAAACATTTATCATGATATAAGGAAATAAATAATAACTTTATTATTGCCTCTAGGGCATATTTCCTTCATCAAGTTCTCTACAACCGGACATTAACAAATTCCCATCTGCCACATATCCGCGGGCACGGCTCTCGAAAGTTTATACCCTGCAGGGGTGTCCCAACTTAGCCCATCACAAGCTCTCACGATCAACGAAGGATATTCCTTCTACCAGGAAGACCCGATCAATCTCGGAATCCCGGCTACAAGACATTTCGACAATGGTAAAACAAGACCAGCAAAGCCGCCCGATGCAAAGTCGCACGTATCTCGGTCTCAGGGCACACCGGATAGGTCAAGCTACGAGTAAAACCAGTCCTCAAGTTTCCCCGAGGTGGCCCCGCAGGCTGCCCAGTTCGGACCAACACTCGGAGGAGCACTGGCCCGGGGGGGTCAAATAAAGATGACCCTCGGGCTCGCGAAAACAAAGGGAAAAGGCTTAGGTAGGCAAATGTAAAACCAAGGTTGGGCCTTGCTGGAGGAGTTTTATTCAAAGCGAACTGTCAAGGGGGTCCCATAAATCCCCAACCGCGTAAGGAACGCAAAATCAAGGAACATAACACCGGTATGACGGAAACTAGGGTGGCAAGAGTGGAACAAAACAACTGGCATAAGGCCAAGTCTTCCATTCTTTACCAAGTATATATATGCATTAATTAAAATAAGAGATATTGTGATATCCCAACATATCCATGTTCCAACATGGACAAACTTCAGCTTCACCTGCAACTAACAACGTTATAAGAGGGGCTGAGCAAAAGCGGTAACATAGCCAAACAACGGTTTGCTAGGAAACGATGGTTAGAGGCTTGACATGGCAATATGGGAGGCATGATATAGCAAGTGGTAGGTAGCGCGACATAGCGATAGAATGAACAAGTAGCAAGCAAAGATAGAAGTGATTTCGAGGGTAATGGTCATTGAGGGAGTCCTGGATTAGGGGGTATCCGGACAGCCGGACTATATCCTTTGGCCGGACTGTTGGACTATGAAGATACAAGATTGAAGACTTCTTCTCGTGTCCGGATGGAACTCTCTTGCGTGGAAGGCAAGCTTGGCGATACGGATATGTAGATCTCCTTCTGCTGTAACCGACTCTATGTAACCCTAGCCCCCTCCGGTGTCTATATAAACCGGAGGGTTTAGTCCGTATGATAACAACAATCATACCATAGGCTAGCTTCTAGGGTTTAGCCTCTATGATCTCGTGGTATATCAACTCTTGTAATACTCATATTCATCAAGATCAATCAAGCAGGAAGTAGGGTATTACCTCCATAGAGAGGGCCCGAACCTGGGTAAACATCGTGTCCCTTGCCTCCTGTTACCATCCGCCTTAGACGCACAGTTCGGGACCCCCTACCCGAGATCCGTCGGTTATGACACCGACATTGGTGCTTTCATTGAGAGTTCCACTGTTTCGTCGCTGCAAGGTTCGATGGCCCCTTTGATCATCGACAATGATGCGGTCTAGGGTGAGGTTTTCCTCCCCAGATAGATCTTCGTGTTCGGCGGCTTCGCACTGCGGGCCAATTCGTTTGGCCGTCTGGAGCAGATCGAGAGCTACGCCTCTGGCCATCAGGTCAGGTTTGGAAACTTGAATTACACTGCCGATATCCGCGGAGACTTGATCTTCGACGGATTCGGGCACATGCCAGGTGTGCCGCACGATCATGACGAGCACGATATAGCTCTGCCGTCGGACGGTGTTCAGGAGATCACGCTAGCAACTACTCCGGCCTCTAGTCCGGACCAGATCGCGCCATCCGAGGACGGGAGGATAGATTCCACCACGGAGGCCGCACTCTAAGTGGCGATAGAGTCGAATACTGACCTTACCGTGGAAAGTGGTAGCGGATAATACGAAATATCCGATATTCGTATTCGAGAAAATGCATATTCGTATCCGAAACATCCGCATCCAAACCAAAATGGAAATGGAAATTATCCATATCCGAATTTATTTACCAAATAGAAAATAAAATATGGTATGAGGTTTTGACACAAATATGGATATGGAAGTGGATATATCCGTATCCGAATAAGATTGTGGGAGGTAATTTCAAAATTCTAGCCCCAATATTCTATTATCCAACATAAAAGCCAAATAAGTGGTCAAAAATTACTCTTTGTATGATTAAACTTAGAAATTATTATGCATTACAATAGTATTTATTCATAAACTTATTTATCATTGACTTATTGTGTGTCACAAGGTAATTATTTCATGTCACATGGCTATTGACTAATATACTTAAGCAATATGTCACTATTATTCGTATCCGTTCCGAATCAGAAAACATCCGATACGTATCCGTATTCGAATAACATTCGAGCCGCATCCGTATCCGATAACATCTGTATTCGCATTTGTATTCATTTTCAAAATATGAAAACGGAAGTGGTAAGAGCACTATCTGATCCGCATCCGATCCGTTTCCACCCCTACCCTTCACGAGAGCCGTAGGAAACTGTTGGACTCGCCTCGCCACGGACTCCACTCACCCGCGCCCATACCTATCAAATTCGATTGGGCGTCGATCATGGAGTTCACCTCCGCAGATATCTTTCAGCACTCGCCCTTCGGCGACATACTGAACTCATTGAAATCTCTCTCCCTGTCTGGAGAGCCTTGGCCGAACTATGTCCGGCTAGAGTCGGACGCGGATCACGAAGAAATTCAATCCCCACCCACCACCCACTTAGTAGCCACTGTCGATGATTTAACCGACATGCTCGACTTCGACTCCGAAGACATCGATGGTATGGACACCGATGCCAGAGACGAACAGGAACCACCGCCCACAGGGCACTGGACCGCCACCTCAGCATACACTACAATAAATATGTCAACTTGTGACCTTGACTATTGGTCGAAAGGTCATTGTTTTTCATTTGCGACCTTTTTGTGACCAAAAACAGAAGGTCAAAAGCTGGCGGTCGTAAACTGAAATTAACAGAGAAGGTCGTAGACGTTTACGACCAAAACAGAAGGTCGTTGAACCCATGAACTTTTGTTTTGGTCACTAGCTATCTGCCTAGGCCACGTCGGATCCGATGTGGCAATCTGACGTGGCAAAATTACGACCAATTGAAAAGGTCAAAAATTAGAATCGGCCCGGTCCAATTGGGTGTTTATATGGGCCGAGCCCATTAATTCAGCCAATTTAGTGTATTTTTTCTGTCAATTTTTGTTAGCTTCATGGGCCAAGCCCAACATCGCAGCCTTTTTATTTTTTAGCCATGGCCATTTTGGCTGAGCAGTTCATGTATTTCTTTTTTAAAGATGGCTCCACTATTCAAATGGGTCCCAATTGTCAGGTTCTTCTAGTAAGTGGGTCCCAATTGTCAAGGTCATTTTCTTTAAATTTCAATTTGCTGGTAAATAAATCACCAACATTCAAATGGGAACAAATAGAGAACACACGTAGTACTTCACATAACAGCCAGAATCAGTTTGATACATCATACAACAAATATACAATAGCAGAATCATTGTGTTATATCATCATATAACACATATACAATGGCAATCACAGTCTAGATACTCCAGGTCTCATCAACTTCGCATTCCCAGATTCCCGACTTCCAAATCTGTAGCACAAAATCAACGCTATGTTAATAGACCAAACTTGGTGTTACAACAGATGAATGAATATGTTAGGCAAAATAAGTAGCATGGTACTGAGAATACAAGTACTCAAGGCAAGTAACCCAGTTTTAGCGTGCTTAAGTTCAGGTTTTTTTATCATAACATTTAGATCCAAGAAGACATGAACACGCTTGACAAAATTTACATGAATACGTTGTGTAAGATAAATTGCACATAAAAAAGAATAATAATCAGGAAAACTTTCAAGGAAAACAAATACGTTGCACCAATATAATTCTACACATTCCACATTGCATTTGTTACATTACTCTTCACAGACCTGGACCTCTTGGACTCTCAAGAGGTTTTCGTCCTCTCCAACTCCGCATGCATCCACTCCTCCAGCTCTAAGCAACTTTCAAAGACACCAAAGAATAGCCGCTCGAACATGCACACAAACAGACATGAGACAAACAAATTAAGGCTAGTAAGAGAATTTAACATAAGACAATCTACTATTAGACAGCTGCATAAATGGAGACTGGCAGCTTAGCAATCAACTACAACTGAGGGCACACACGCACACCTTCTCAAGAAACAACCTGATCTCGACAAGGTCAAGGCTGGCTGTGGTGGCCATCGACAGACAACCCCTTGGCCTCACAGAAGGTGTAGTAGACGAGGCCTGGCAAGAGCTCAGCAAAGAGGTGGTGCTTGGCCTCCGTGTACCCCATGCCCTCGCCTGTTGGCAGCTGGTTCTTCCTCACCTATACCAATACACAAGCAGTCAAGCACACAAGAAAAGCGTAATGAATACTCAGTTTTGTGGATACTGCTACCCGCTGCTTAAATGCTGCCTTATTCTTACACAAGTGAACTTATCATAGATCATGAAGCAAAGGAGCTGGGATTTTGCTTTTTCTCTGGAACTAATAGAACATGCTAACAATATTATAAACGTTACTTCACGGCCACTGATTACTTGCTCGTTGCGCGGAGATTTTAATTAGTGTGACAACTAGTCACTAGATACAAAACAATTCATATAAAGAGGGCATACTAAGCAGCATACCAAGAAAAAATACAGATTTCAAACAGGCTAGCTACCTGTAATTTGCTGCAATCCTGATGGTACAAACAAGCTAGCTAGATTAAACACCAACAGTTAACACAACCTAGCTGTAGTAACTAACAAGGCCACTATAAATTATTAGCATGCATGGTCTGCACTACTAGGAGGCCGAGTCAATGCACATCACATTAACTACAAATGGGGTCTACTACAAGAGCACAATTTAACAAGTGTGCTACTCCAAATCATCATCACTTGTAAATAGGTATGATCTTTTCCATGACACAAGCACGGAAAGTACAAACAAAATCACCCATGCACATGAAACAGAGCAAGGTACTACTATAGCAGCACAAGAGAGGGGGCTAGAAGGTAGGAGACGAACTCACATGAGAGGAGATTGTAGCTGATGACGCACACGGCCACGGTCTTCGCCCACGGTAGAGGAGGTTGTAGCCGAGTTGGACCATGTGCGGAGCGTCGTCGTGGCGGTGGATGCCCTGGTCGTCGCATTGTCCACGGAGGATGCCTACTGCTCCGAATCAAACAAAGAAGTAAGATTTAGTGTTGTTGATCTAGTATAGAAATTAAGCAAGCGAGTATAGGAGACACACACGTGCTACTCCTAGTATCTACAGACATCAATCAAGTTGGCTGTGTGTGTGCGCTTGAGCTAGCTTAGTATGTACAGTCCATGGTTGGGCTCCAAAACAAACAGAGCATGCTAGTGTCAACAGAATCAAGCCAGTAGAATAGAAACAAACCATACAATGATGAAGTTTAAAATAGAATAAACAATGCATATACATTTTCTAGTGGAAAATCACAGAAATAGTTGATGAAAATCTGCATCCGAAGTTCTAACAATGCCATGTGTACAACAAAACAAGACTAGGACGATTGCTGTAATTCTAATGCAGCAATAAAACAAACCTAACTACATTGTTCAGCAGCTTTGAGTAACAAAAAATCTACCATTTATGATTAATTCAACAAAAAAACTAAATAGCATAGGCCTTTTGGGACAAACAAAACTAAACAGCGAGCACAACATGATATGGATATCTCAAAACAAATTTTCCTCGAAAAATACTTTGGAACACATATGGACAACATACAAAACTGATCTACAATCCACAATAAGATATACCAGTCTCGTCAAATCAGGCTGCTAAATCTCCCAACGCCACATCAGTAACAGTCTCTAGATCATGAATCAACGCAACACTACATGAGTCGAGAGTTAATCTATCTAAGGACAGGCATGGAACCCAATAGCAGTACACGCTACAACCGATCAACCACATGAATCCCTAGGCAAAACACGCTACAACTCATCAACCACATGAATCCCTACACAGTCCCTACTATGAACTTTGTGACATATAGAGGCCACCACTGTGGGACATGCTAAGCATATAGTGTGAACTTTGTGCATCTTAATTTAGTAGCAGCATATAGTGTGGACTGTGTAGTCCATATCATCTGCCACGTCTTCAATTTGAAATGCATAAACAGAGCCAGAGGATGCATCAGTTTATTTTGTCAAGAAATGTAGTATGTGCTTTCAAGCTCAAAACAACATCACGTAACATGTTTGACTCACGATTATCTGGACTATCACTCCATTCACGCTACAGAGATCGCTCGGACTGTCGAGTCTCCATGAACTAGCTCACAGAGGGCTTCCACAAAGTCCTTGTAGAATCCAACAATACCTGCCAGCCACACAGAAACATCAGAGCAACATAAGCCCCTGATTGAGCACTCGAACACAACATATAACACGCAAAGCTAAGACGACAACGATGTGTGCAAATCCTAATCATATACAGTTGTTTCCAGCATATAACGACGTGTGAGAATTAGCAACTTTTTCATTGCAACTGAATGCTGGGGCTCTGCCAGATCTGATACAATAGAGATAGAGTACTACTATTTTGGATATGTGTATGATTGGTGGTTTATAAGATGTTGAGATGCATGGTCTGGAACATGCATATATTCTTTCTTGAGAATATTATTAACTCTTGGCAGCACTATTGGACACTACTACTATCATCTTGTACTACTGTCACACATGGCAATGACCAAACAGTCTTTCAGAGCACAAGCCCATGCTTCGTCAATTCCTGGGTTAAGCAAAGGGATCAATCGCCGCTCAACTTCGATTGGTCCTTATATCTGTGATAAACATTGCAACCCTTGCAAAGTTCATCTCAGAAATGAGAAAAAAGGAACCAAGCCAAAAGAAAAATAGTAGTAGGAAACTACGGAGCAAATCCATTATTCTCACATCACTGCTTCATACTAGTATAGTGCGCATTACTCATCATTCAGTTGTAACTGAAAAATCATCTTGAGGGTCTCAGAAAACACAGAGTAACTAAAGAAGGAAACAAATCGATACTAATCCTATGGTTACTAGTAGCACCTGTGAATCAGATCGCACTACTTGTTCAGTTTCTGAAGAAACATGAATGAATTAATGCATCTACAAATGAAATTATGCCCACATGACTTGATGCTTCAGAAGCAAGAAGGTTACATGCTTCTTTACTAAGAAAGCCAAGCATCAAACTACAAGTGTTTAATTGTCGAATTAACGGCCATAAAAAAGAACAAAATGGAAATATTTTACATTCCAAACGAAGCTATGCACAAAGATGTTTTCAAAACAGTCTCCAAGATAAGGAGAACAAAGACAAGGCGCTCTTTTTGTTTTTTTTTTTGCGGGAAAAAAGACAAGGCGCTCAAGTAGGTAGTTTGAAAGCATTAAACACGCGATGTCTCGAAGCTTCAATGGAGCTTACTAACCTCCATCTATGTTTTCAATTATTATATCAGAATCACATCAGTACATGGTGCAGACTACAGATGTATGTATGTAATTACACTGCCTTTGATATCATACAGATGAACATCGAGTGACATTGTGTTTACAGATAAGTTACTCATTAAATTCATCTCATCCACCAATATGATAAAAGTGAAAAACATTTCACATTATGAGATGTAGTTGTTTTTACCAGCCATATGATGATGCCACTTGTGCCCCTAGTGTTGCAAGGTTAAGCATTGCAACTGTATACTGCGTTGAGTACATATTTTGTAACCACAGCCCCAAATTTTTTTTGCAAGTCATCGACTCATGATCAAGCATATTAAATGGTTGTTTCAAACCCATCCTGGCTTGCCCCAACCAGAACTTACTAGTTAACGCAAAGCTATCGGAACAAGATTCTGACAGAAAATGGCTCTGAGCCATCCAATTCATATACAATACACCATGGCTACGTAATGATTCTTACCGAGTTTCAGTTTCAGTTGAGCCTAAAATAGTCTGACAGTCCAAGCGCAGACGTTTGGCTTGGCGCATGTCTATACTCTAGATAACAAATACGTATATGCAGAGGTGCAACCGAACTGGACTCTATCTATGGGTGGCGATAGGGGACGCAACAACAATGCGCATGCAGTGGCAGTTGGGACGCACCTCGATGCCGGTGAAGCCAAAGAGCGTGCGGAAGTCGGTGATGGTGATTGCCATCTCTGGCTTGTGGTTGGCGTCCCGGTACGTGGACGAGCGCATGGCGTTCAGCAGCTCCGCCAGGCCCTTGTCTGGGTGCGCCTGGATCGACAGCGGCTTGGTCACCGACAACACCTTCAGAAAAATCACGCGCCAAGGACGCGGGCACGTAACAGAGTCAAGGCCAGTTCTTTTGGGCGATTCTCCCAGAATCGACCCCCTCTTCAGCTTCTCCCAGAATCGTCACTTCATATATTTTTTACAATCCTACCTAATTAGACCTTAACTAGGTAGGATTGTAAAAAAATATGAAGTGGCGATTCTGGGAGAAGCTGGGGAGGGGGGCGATTATGGGAGAATCGCCAAAAAGAACTGGGCCTCAGCTTCACGAACACGTCATGGTTGAGGAACGGAACGGGCAAGCAAGCGGAGGAAAGGAAGTGGCACCTCGAAGAGGAACGGGAGGTCGCCGACCCAGCGCGGCGACGGTGGGGTTCTTGGCGCATAAGCCCGAGCACCGAGGGCTCGCCACACAGGGAGCCTGACAGACGGCGCGGGTGCGTGCACATCTAGAGCTCCGCATAGGGGCGGTCCTCGTGGATTTTGGCGGCGGTGGCGGCTGGATTGGGGGAGAGACGGGCGACGACGGGGTTGGGGATGGGGATCCGGAAGGCCCGCTGTGGCCGTGGCGGATCTGGTCGTGACTGACCTCGTAGGCTGGATCCGACGCCATGGGAGAGAGGGAGAGGTATGGTACAGGGCAGTGGCCGGGGAAGAATCAACAGCGGTAGGTGTGAGAGGAGGACGATAGGATTCCCGCCTGAGGTCGCGAGGATCAGGAGCCGGAGGTGGCGGTGTCAAGGAGGAGTGCAGCGTTAGGGTAGGGTAGGGAGGGACGAGGTCGGCGTCGGTGGGTGAGTAGGACGACGAGGTCGGCGGTGGGTGGGAGAGGACGGGGAGGAGGTGGATTGGGAGGTGCCGGGGACGGGGAGGAGGTGGCGGCGGCGAGGAGATTGGGAGGAGGGAGGAGGGGTGCGATGGGGGGAGGGGTTTGATCTAGGGTTTGGGGGTGCGTGTGGGGTATCTCTTTTTCCTTTTTTTCCTTTTTTTCTGTAGATGGATGGATGGATGGATGGATGTGGGATGGAGATATGGATGGATGGATGGATGGATGGGCGCCATGCCATCGATTCATGGGAAGAGTTTTGATTGGTTCGGAAAATCAGTGATTTGAAAAAGTTTCCAAGTACTAAAAATATAGGGATTTTGTGGAGTATCTATAAAAAATATTTTGCAAAATGGTATCACACAAATTTTCACTCAACTTAGACCACATTTTATGGATGAGCACCAATTTGTATGCACTTCTGATCTTTCTAGCTATTTTTAATCATTTTTCGAGTGCCCAAAGTGAGTTTTTTTGTGAAGGACCTATCATATATTTGTTGCAAAATTGTACCAAGTCAATTTTCTAAAATACTAGGGCATATTTAATGCATAATTGACCAAATGGTTGGGTGTCAAAAGTTTTGATCCACCTCTCGTGAAAAAGACAAATTTCCGCCGATTCAGTTGGAAGCGGGTCAAATTTGAATTGTAGCTACCTCGTAGTTTGCTCTTTATTTTTTCCAAAAAACATTTCTAAGTACATAAATATCTATTTAATCAGAGAAACATCAAAAAAGTTCCAAGATTCAACCACTAGCTAGGGACGGTCAAGCCCGCCGTTTTGACCGCATTTTGAAATGGGCATACAAAATTCAAAAAAATCAAAAAATTGGAAAACCTTTGCATTGTGTCATTATATGTGACCAAGTTTCCAGGAAAAATAATAAACTTGTAATACAGAAATTATTTTTAAAAAGTGTTCTCAGAAACGAGCTATCAAGTGTGAAGATTCATAACTTTCAAGCCAAATGATCAATCTTATGGCCACATGCATGGCATAGTTTGTTCAAATGATCTCATATTGTGCACAAGGGTGCATCTTGGAATTCCAAACAATGTTGCCTAAGGGAGTTTTCATTTTCTTTGGACGAAAAATTCATTTTCCATTTTTTGAGTGCCCGAAATGAGGTTTTTTTGTGAAGGACCTACCATATATTTGTTACAAAGTTGGACCAAATTAATTTTCTAAAATACTAGGACATATTTAATGCACAATTAACCAAATGGTTGGGTGTCAAAAGTTTTGATCCACCTCTCGTGAAAAAGACAAATTCACGCCGATTTAGGAGGAAGCGGGTCAAATTTGAACTGTAGCTGCCTCATAGTTTGCTAATTATTTTTTCCAAAAATCATTTCTAGGTACATAAGTATATATTTAATCAGAGAAACACCAAAAAAATTCAAGATTCAACCACTAGTTAGGAACGGTCATTCCCACCGTTTTGACCGCATTTTAAAACGGGCATAAATAATTCAAAAAAAATCAAAAAATTTGAAAACCTTCACATTGTGTCATTATATGTGGCCAAGTTTCCAGGAAAAATAATAAACTTGTTATACGAAAATTATTTTAAAAAAGTGTTCTCAGAAACGAGGTATCATGCGTGAAGATTCATGGCTTTCAAGCCAAATGATCAATCTTATGGCCACATTCATGGCATAGTTTGTTCAAGTGATCTCATATTGTGCACAAGGGTACATCTTGGAATTCAAAACAATGTTGCCTAAGGGAGTTTTCATTTTCTTGGGACGAAAAATTCATTTTCCATTTTTTGAGTGCCCGAAATGAGGTTTTTTTGTGAAGGACCTACCATATATTTGTTGCAAAATTGGACCAAATAAATTTTCTAAAATACTAGGACATATTTAATGCACAATTGACCAAATGGTTGGGTGTCAAAAGTTTTGATCCACCTCTAGTGAAAAAGACAAATTCCCGCCGATTCAGTTGGAAGCGGGTCAAATTTGAACTGCGGCTGCCTCATAGCTTGCTATTTATTTTTCCCAAAAATCATTTATAGGTACAAAAGTATCTATTTAATCAGATAAACACCACAAATTTCAAGATTCAACCACTAGCTAGGAACGGCCATTCCCGCCCTTTTGACCGCATTTTGAAATGGGCATAAAAAATTCAAAAAAAATCAAAAAATTGGAAAACCTTCACATTATGTCATTATATGTGGCCACGTTTCCAGTAAAAATAATAAACTTGTAATACGGAAATTATTTAAAAAAAGTGTTCTCAGAAATGAGCTATCATGCGTGAAGATTCATGGCTTTCAAGCCAAATGATCAATCTTATGGCCACATTCATGGCATAGTTTGTTCAAATGATCTCATATTGTGCACAAGAGTGCATCTTGGAATTCCAAACAATGTTGCCTAAGGGAGTTTTCATTTTCTTTGCACGGAAAATTCATTTTCCATTTTCCGAGTGCTTGAAATGAGTTTTTTGTGAAGGACCTACCATATATTTGTTGCAAAATTGGACCAAATCAATTTTCTAAAATACTAGGACATATTTAATGCACAATTAACAAAATGGTTGGGTGTCAAAATTTTTGATCCACCTCTAGTGAAAAAGACAAATTCCCGCCGATTCAGCAGGAAGCGGGTCAAATTTGAACTGTAGCTGCCTCATAGTTTGCTATTTATTTTTTCCAAAAATCATTTCTAGTTACATAAGTACCTATTTAATCAAAAATACATGGTTTGGTGGCGATACGTTGAGGTTTGGACGGTTGTCGAGGGCCCCAACTCTAGAGCTGCCAGAACTCAAGATGCTGGCCATGAGGTCACATGGACTGCATGGCGTTGCCATGTGTTCTGGGCGGCCTAGGCATGTCTAGTGGGTTGGTCACTCCCCAGGTAGGTGCTAGGAAGAAAATCACAACATAAGATTCTCACGAGGAGACCGATCGATGCTTGAACATGAATAAGCAGCCAAGTGTTTGATTAGCGGTACGATAAATGCACATGGCTAATGGGCATGAGTTTTGGCTGAGGATGATCAGTTACTAAGAAGACCGTCCTCACAAATTTTCAGCTCAAAAGGAGGATCCTAGGTGGTACTTGCTTTTGCAAAGTACCACACTGGACATAAATACGAATGTTGAAGCTGGGCTCAAAATAATGAATGGATTGAGATGGCATTAGGTGGAGGCTGGTTATTTGGGCATAGGAAAGCACTATAGAAAATGGATACTATTTGGACATGCCAAAGTGGTACTTCCTTCACAAAGTGTTTTTCTGAACAGAATAGGAAAATGAATATTTTTAAATTATTTTTGAACTAGACAAGGAAGGTTTTTTACATATTTGACGAAGATATGACCCAAAGAATTTATGAGATTTTTTTGAGAATTTTGGGAATGACAGAAATATAGGTTGCTTCACAACCTAGGGCAAAACCGCCACATGGACATGACAGATAGGCAAATCGATGAGGTGGCGCCTAGTCATAGCAACCCACCACAATTTACAAGGTTATGACCATCTATATTGGTCATGATCAGTTGGAAATAAGGCAGCAGCATCAGTGCTATCTGCTTTATGACCATTTCGTGTAAGGAAATTACGACCTTTCTGACCAAAATGGTCGTTATAGTGTAGGGTTTGGAGCCCCCCGAACAGCTTTTGACCAATTGGTCTGAAATGGTCATAGATCTATGACCAATTCTTCCAGGGTAACTGAAAGAAGGTCACTAGTTGACATATTTCTTGTAGTGATATGGCGTATATATGGTGGATACACCCAAAGAAAATAATAACAAGGATACAGCGAAAGATAGCTCGCGCGACAAGCAATCAAAAAGCGCCGTAGGCGCCGCCCTAAATCCCGCCTTGGCAAAAACAGCGACAACAACGCAACAAGAAGCCAAATTGACCCAGCGATAGAGCAGGGTAAGCCAGCGAATGACGAACAAAGTGCGGAGCCGCTGTCCGAGCATGGTGACGCCGAGCATCAAGAAAACCAACCCGTCTCTGGTCAGGAGAACAGTCCGGATGACGACGAGCGCATCATCCTGGAAGGGCAGCTGGAGCAAGAAAAGCTTATGGCCACTTCGAGAAGTTTGAAGAAGCAGAAACAAAGGCTCAAGGCCGCACAAAACACACTCAATAGTAGATGGAATAAAGTGCTCGACACGGCAGAAAAGTACGGTGGCGGCCGCCCCACAAAGAGCTACCCAAAGTGGAAGCTGCTGCCGGAGTTCGACGACAAGGCCTTCAAACCCTCACAGCCAAAAAACAAAACCGCCGATCGGTCGGATCGACGACCTCGTGGCCGCCATAGGGTGGCCAACGAGGCCGCACATAAGTCAATATATGACCAACGCGAGGACCCGCATCAATGGGCCGGCGCAACCAGATCCATCTACGGATCAGGGAAACGCGCTCCAGCACTCAACCAACACCATATACCACAACCGTCCGAACGCCATGGCACAGCCAAATACAGGGGTGCCGTACACCCTCTATGTTTCTCCGACGAGGTATTAGACCATAAATTTCTAGAAGGGTTCAAACCAGTTAACATAGAGGCATACGACGGAACCACAGACCCTGGGGTCTGGATCGAGGACTTCATCCTCCATATTCACATGGCTCATGGGGACGATCTCCACGCCATCAAATACTTACCCCTCAAGCTCAAAGGACCAGCTCGACACTGGCTAAAAAGCCTCCCCGAAAATTCCATTGGAAGTTGGGAGGAGCTCGAGGACGCTTTCGGACTAACTTTCAAGGGACTTATGTCCCACCCTTGGACGCTGATGATTTGAGTCATATAATTCAACAGCCCGGAGAGTCAGCCCGAAAGCTTTGGAATAGGTTTCTCACTAAGAAGAACCAAATTGTCGACTGTCTGGACGCTGAAGCCCTAGTAGTTTTCAAGCACAGCGTTCGAGACGAATGGCTTGCAAGACACCTTGGCCAAGAAAAGCCGAGAACAATGGCAGCCCTAACAAGCCTCATGACCCGCTTTTGCGCGGGCGAGGACAGCTGGTTAGCTCGCAGCAGCACCAGCGACCCAAGCACATCCAAGGTCCGGGACGGCAATGGAAAACTGCGACGCAGTAAAAAGAAGCGCCGGAATAAATAAGACAACCCAGACAACACGGCGGTAAAGGCCGGATTCAGAGGCTCTCGACCGGGTCAGCGGAAAAAGCCCTCTAAAGGAAACAGAGATGAACCGACCGGCCTAAACAAAATTCTAGACAAACTATGTCAGATCCACGGCACCCCCGGCAAGCCTGCAAATCATACCCACAGAGATTGCTGGGTCTTCAAGCAGTTGGCAAGCTAAACGCCCGAACACAAGGGGTGGACACTCCGAGCGAGGACGAGGATACGCCGCCAAAGAAGACACCGGGGATGTAAAAATTCCGCCAAGTCAAAACAGTAAATGTTATCCATGTGACAAAGAGGAGAGGCAAATACGCACTCCGAAATACACGAGCCATAGAGCCCGTCGCCCATGAGTCCTGCCACTGGTCGGCCTGCCCGATCACTTTCGATCGCAGGGATCACCTAATAGGTATCCGGCAGGAAGGATCAGCCGCCTTGGTGCTGGACCCAATAGTAAACGGATACCACCTTACACGAGTCCTTATGGACGGCGGCAGTAGTCTAAATCTGATATACCAGGACACTGTCTGCAAAATGGGGATAAACCCAACAAACATCAGCCACAGTAATACTACCGTCAAGGGAGTAATACCAGGCACAGAGGCTCACTTCAAGGGCTCTCTAGTACTAGAGATTGTGTTCGGCTCGCCCGACAACCTCTGGAGCGAAAGGTTAACCTTCGACATTGCTCCATTCCGAAGTGGCTATCAAGCATTACTCGGACGAGAGGCTTTCGCCCGTTTCAACGCAATACCGCATTACGCTTTACTCCAAATTAAAATGCCTGGTCCATGCGGCACCATCACAGTACATGGAAATGTTGAGCATTCGTTCTGAGCAGAAGAACGCACGGCTGCTTTAACAGCCGAACACTAGACGGCCTCACCACCAGAGATGATGACCGGTCGTTAGGACCGCAGACACGGTTAGATGAGTCCGGCCAATCATTGGATAGATATTGGTTCGATGGTTACACCTGTATATACGGTACCAGGGGCTTCGCCGCAATAATTCGGCTCATCTTTACCCATCTCGACTTTCTCATGATTTATTTATAATAACCAAATTTTTGCACAACAACTTTTCACTAAGCACCTATCTTTTACAGATGACGATCGTGCTACACCCGTCCAGGATACGGCGCAACAGAGACACAGGCGTAGACGTGCAACAGGGACCCGTGCAAAGGTTTCTCGTTAGATTAAGACCCTGCGTAAACCTTTTTTACTGTCTTTTGTTGTTCACATCCTCCGGATTCTCAATACAACCGAGAAGGATGCTGACGTCTTGGCATGTGGCCACGTCAGAATATTGTTCGTACCTGGACACTATTGGTTCATTATCCACGGGCATCACCTAAGCCCAGTATATGTTTCAAAGACCGAACACCTTAGGGGTGTTCGGCGTCACGAGTTAGGCCTTATATGCATCAACTCCGAATCATGTCTTTGGTCAAATGTTGGGTTTGCCCGGCTCCTGTGTTTTGCTACCTTACGTTCCGCTCTATCGGCTAAGGTGGCACCAGGAGAACTACTGCGATTGTGCCCTGGAGAGCTCGGACGAGCACCTCAGTAGAGAAAGCCGAAAACTGTCTGTCATGATAAGGCGAGAGACTGGTCAACCACTCGATGACTCATCGGAATCTTCGGGATTCCTCTGCATTAACGAAGGGTCATTTCCCGGCCAGGCTCGACCGCACCCCGTATTCGGATGAGCGCGGAGCCACCAGGGGCTATATAGTAGCCCCACTGTCAAACTCCTATGGCTAAGTGAAAGTTTTAAAGCAATATAGTTCGATTGCCTAGTTCGCAGCGCTATCACCTCCTTAATGGACCAAGACGTTGGATCAAGTGTGAACACGCGTCTTCTGCGAACACCCCCGCATTATATGCGTAAATTTGAAGCCGACATTTAACGCAAACTTTCAGGTTATATACACATATACATAAACGGCCGCACAGGAGGCATCATAACACTTTTAGGCAAAAGTATAAAAATAGCCTTTATATAATTTAGCAAAACATTGTTCTTCAATGGGAATACATGTCATTCAAACATAATATTCTTCGAGCATTGTGCTTCTATTGAACGAGCGCCCTCAAGGACCTCATCAAAGTAGTGCTCGGCAGCTACTCAGCTAATTGCCGAACTAGGGGCTGCAATTGCGGTGGCTTCCATCTCCGCCCAGTGTGTTTTGACACGGGCAAGCGCCATCCGTGCAACCTCAATGCACGCCGACCTCTTCATAGCGTCGATGTGTGGCACAGCACCAAGGAACGGCTGCACCAAGTTGAAGTAACTGTTCGGCCTTGGCCCTGCTGGCCACAGGTGATCCACAACAGACCTCATGGCGAGTCCGGACAACCTATGGAGCTCGGCCCATTCGGCCATTTGCTCATTCAGAGGAAGCGGATGCGCTGGACCATTAAATTGCGACCAGAATAGGTTCTCCACTTCACGATCTCTTTGATCCTTGAAGAACTCGTACGCATCAGCAGCACTCGCTGCCAAATCCAGATAGGCGTCTGCAGAACTCCACAACCGGTCCAGAGGAGCATACTTAGGATCTACGAACTTCATCCGCAGCATAAAGGGCTTCCCAGCCGCGATATCCCCGGCGTGACGCAGCTCCTCCTTCATCGCTCTAATTGTAGAGCGGGATTCCTTGGCTGCTACCATGGCCTTCTCTAGCTCCGTAGACTTCGCTCGGCTTTCCTTCTCAAGAAGCCGGTATTGGTCGACGGAATCACTTAACTCAACGGCCATCTTGGCCATCTTCTCCTTACTTTGGCAATGGGCAGCTTGTTCGGCCCTCAGCTCTTCAGCCGCCTTTAGAGCGGCCGCATCACTTTCGCTGGCTTGCTTTTTGGCTCGGGCAAGTTCCGCCCGAAGGGTCTCCACTGCCGCAGCCCCATCTGCATTTCACAACATGTTCAAGATACTGGAATTACGCTCCTCTTACCATATGCTGAAATCCGGAGAAATTACAGACCCCGAGCCTCGTCAAGCCGCTTGTTGACAAGCACGATGTCGGCATCTGCCGCATCAAGTCGCCGCGTTAGCTCAACAACCTCACAAGTCTGGCTAGCCATCGGACCTCCTGCCACCTGCATATGAAGACGGCTGGATTATTACCTGCGACAATGATCCTCTGTTTACCGTCGTTTCCCACGGCAACCAGAGTCTCAGGGGCTACTATCTGCACAGGGCACATTTAAAACATGTGCGGTAGTGTCAAAAATACACGTCACTTCGCGTACCTCAAAACCTTTCAGAAGACTCATAAAGGCTTCATGCAACCCGCTTTCTGTGGATGAAACCCTCTCAACCGCCGCGCCCATTAGCGCATGGTGCGCTTCTGAGATAGCCGCCTGCTCTAGCAGATCCTTCAGTGCATCCGACCGCATGACAGGTGGAGCCGGACCCTTCCGGTTGCTCTCTTCAAGAGCCGGATACTGAGGACTTCGGGTGGCCAAAGTATCACCGTCTGGCCTTGCCGGATCGGGAGAAGCCCTCCGAGACGACACCTTGGGGTCGCCCGCCTCGTAAGGAGGGATGGCGTGGGGAGGCGTTTCGCTCTCCATCATCTCTGGAGGAAGATTCCCCGAAGACGAACTCTACCGAGAAGGGCCACGATCCGGACTACAAGACGGATGTTTCGGTTATTTTCCTCAGAAGTAAAGTAGGACGTTTTTTACTATTAAACCCTTTCTTTTACTTACATTTCGATGGAGGGCTGATCTCTTATGGCACTGACGGTCGGGATATCCTCAGGCGGGACCCTCTGACGAAGATTTCTTCCCCCGTTTAGAGAATATTGTCTCCGGGCCTTCAGAGGCGGTCCTTTTCATTCCTTGGGGAGAGGGAGCTTTGGCTTCTTCTCCCCGGTTGTCCGCCTTCGCGGCGGCGTCAGCCTCTTTCTTCCCACCTTTATCCTCCCCTGAGGGCGCTTGGTAGGGCGCAAGCTCCAACATCCGGATTAGTATCGGATCCGGTGAGACCTCGGGGAGGGGGGCCGGACACCCGATCATCTTCGCCTTTGTTATCCAGTCCTGGTCAAAGAGCGACTTTTCAGAATGATGTCGTGATGAATAGATATACAACATGTTCGGCCATAGGGCGACTTACTTGGGTATCTTGATGATTGCAGCTCAGACCCGCGTCCTCGGTGGAATCCGGACACACTGCTTGTGGCCCGAAGTACAATTTGTACATCTCCTCGGGCGCCATGCCGAGGAAGTGCTGAATAGCTCGCGGTCCCTCCGGATTTAATTCCCACAGACGGAGGGGACGGCGTTTACAGGGCAGGGTTCGGCAAAGTAACATTACTTGCGTTACTGTGACCAGATCAATATCTCTTTCGAGAAGATCTCAGATGCGGCCCTGCAGTATGGGCACGTCCTTCACTGGCCCCCAGTCTAGCCCCTTGTTGATCCATGACGTTAGTCGTGGGGGGTGACCCGATCGAAAGGTAGGTGGGGCCACCCATTTGGTACCCCTGGGAGCTATGACATAAAACCATTCTTGTTTCGATAAGCTGGACAACTCCTGGAAAAAACCCTCGGGCCATGGGGCATCGGCGCTTTTGCTTATTACAACACCTCCGCATTCTGCATACCTCCCCTTGATTGTCTTCGGCTCCACTTGGAAGGTCTTGAGCCACAAGCCAAAGTGAGAGGTGATGCGGAGGAAAGCTTCGCACACGACGATAAAAGACGAGACGTGGAGAATAGAATCCGAAGCTAAATCATGGAAGTCCAGCCCGCAATAGAACATGAGCCCCCTCACGAAGGGATCCAGAGCCAGGCCTAGCCCTCGAAGGAAGTGAGATATGAATACTACGCTCTCCCCGGGTTTGGGAGTAGGTATGACCTGCCCTTGAGCAGCGGCGGGCGCAATCTCGTTGGTCAAGAACCCGGCCTCTCTTAACTTTCTGACGTCTTCCTCCGTGATGGAGGAGGGCATCCACCGACCTTGAAGGTTGGATCCGGACATGGTTGAAGATCCGAAGCACCTGACCTGAGCTTTGGGTGTTGGAACTCGAGGCGGGGGAGGGATTCGACTTAGTTCGAGGAATAAAAAAGGATAGGCCTTGGTCTCTTTATAAAGAGGGTGAATGCCAGGCGTCCTCCTCGTGACCGTTTGGGACTTGCCTATAATCGAGGAATCATACCAACGGGCACGATAGGGTTACCCATGCCCGTATTGATGAGAATCCCGTGATAAGGGGACACGATCTCTGCTTCGACAAGACGTGCCAAGGAAACCGCCTCGCGATATGCGCCAAGGCTGGTCGAAAAACACGGTTCGATAATAACCGGGCCATGGCATGATGTCATGGTGTCAGATGCGTCAGCAGGTCGGATTTGTGAATATTATTCTCTCTACGGTGGAACGTGGAACTTGTTGTGCAGAGCCGGACACTATCCTGGTGTTCAAGATCTTCTATGGGGTATTAGGAGGAGGAACCCGCCTTGCAATGCCGAAAACAATCTGCGCGCCGGACTCATTGACATTGAAGCCTGGTCCAGGGGCTACTGAGGGAGTCCTGGATTAGGGGATATCCAGACAGCCGGACTATATCCTTTGGCAGGACTGTTGGACTATGAAGATACAAGATTGAAGACTTCGTCTCGTGTCCGGATGGGACTCTCTTGGCGTGGAAGGCAAGCTTGGCGATACGGATATGTTGATCTCCTTCTGTTGTAACCGACTCTGTGTAACCCTAGCCCCCTTGGGTGTTTATATAAACTGGAGGGTTTAGTCCATAGGATAACAACAATCATACCATAGGCTAGCTTCTAGGGTTTAGCCTCTATGATCTCGTGGTAGATCAACTCTTGTAATACTCATATTCATCAAGATGAATCAAGCAGGAAGTAGGGTATTACCTCCATAGAAAGGGCCCGAACCTGGGTAAACATCGTGTCCCTTGCCTCCTGTTACCATCCGCCTTAGACGCACAGTTCGGGACCCCCTACCCGAGATCTGCCGGTTTTGACACCGACAGTCATCTTGCTTGAGATCCCGCAAGGAAAAAGAACGAGTCCATGAAGAAGACACACGGACATAGTCGAACGAATCCTCACAACTCCGGAACGAAACCGAAGATAACGAGAGAAGCAAACCGAAAAGAAGCAAACAACAAGGTAAACAACCATCACATCAACATGGCATGATGCACAATCAAGTATGATGCATGTATGGTTCAAATATGCATGGCATGGCAAAGTGCACAAACAAAACTACAAATTAAGTGAAGCTCAATATGCAACGAGTTGCATATCGACGAAACACCACATCAATTATTTAGTTCTCTCTTGTTTATGTACCCAACAATACTAAATATTATTAAACATGGCAAGGGGGAAACATATATAAACTATCTATCTAAGCAAGTTTAAATGAGGCCGGAAACGACAAACAACAATTCCGAAAAATCCTCATGTGCGTATTTCAAGTTGGTACTGTTCTGCCCTATACACAATTTTAGAGGTATTAAGCATGGAAAATAAGTACACCATGTTAATCTATGCATTTTTTTCACCCCATTTACATAGAAAGTTTATTTAAAATGGAGCTACGGTTATTTAGTTATGAAATAAATCATTTTAACATGGCATTTGCGCAAATTAACGCAAACAACAATTTAAACATTTTTAACATGGATAAAAGTTGCATAATATGAAACTAGATGAAATTCTAAGCAATTTTCATATATGAAGTATTTTAATCCGATGCACGGTTAATGAGTTATTATATAAATGATGTGCAAGGACTTTTCTGTAAAACTGCAGTCTCCGGATAATTAGGCAAATTCGCAGACAGGGAAAAAACAGCATTGGGCCGAATCTGAGGCAGACTGGGCTGGGGGGAGCTGCTCACGTTGGGCCAACAGACCGAGGGGGAACTAGAGCGGCGGGCGCACGGATCTGGGCCTAGTCAACGCTCTCGAGAACGAGCGCAGCTGCTCGATCTCCAGGCGCGCGGGACGAGCAGAGCTCCTGCTCGATGAAGAGGAAGCAGAGGCTGTGGCGTGGACTTGGCGGCAGGGACGTCGCGGGGACGACCGGATCCAAGGCGGGGAGGCGCGACGGGAAGCAGGGCGGCTGGATCCGTGCGAGGACGGCGTTCTCCGGCGAGACGCCAGATCCAGGCGGCTGCGAGGGAGCTCCTGGGGCTATCCATGGCTACCGTTCAGAGAGCAAAAGGGAGGTTAGCGGGGGAAGAGAAGAAAGGGAGCATGGGAAAAGGAGAAGGCAAGGGAGAGGCTTGGCTCACTGTCCTGGGACTCTTGCTGGCGGCGGGAACGCGCGGGCGGGGAATACGAGCTCCGGCAGCAGCTGTACATGGTTGGGCTCAGGGACGCAATGGAGTTCCTGCGAGTTTTATGGAGAAGAGAGACATCATGTGAGAGAGGAACCCAGAGGGAACGAGAGAAGTAGGGAAGGAGAAGCAGCGAGCGGGTTCGTCCGGCGACTGAAGTTGGAGACGAGGTGGATGTTAGCCCAAACTCAAAACTAGCTGGCTGCCGAGGAGACGAAGTCGAGGAAAAACAAAGTATAAGCTAGTACTTCCTCCGTTTGGAATTACTTGTCATCAAAATAAATGTATCTAGAACTAAAATACATCTAAATACATCCATTTCAATGATAAGTATTTTCGAACAGAGGGAGTACGAACTAGTAGCACACACTTGATATATTATGAACTCAAACACACACTGATATAAGTGAGAAACTCACGGTGTACTAGTACTACCACTACTACAGTACTACTTGAAACTAGCTTGCTTCCTTTGCTGGATTTGGAATGGAATGATTTCCAACGGGAGGGTTCAGCCCCTTTATATAGTACAAGATCAAACCGACTTACTATACTAGATGAAGTCATGCTTACGTATCAGCTGAGCTTGCTAGAGAAGTCTAGCACTTCTTACTCGTGGCTGTCAGTCTACATGCAGTGAAGATTATTTTATGCAAACCGCCTTGCCGACCTGCCAGCAGCTACCATTTTCACTTCGAGGCTAAGTAAGTGCTGCTACTGCTGGTGCATGTCTCGGAGACAAGGTTTGACCCAACAATCTCCCCCTCAACCTTGTCGAAGGAGCTTGTTGTCGGTGATCCCGACCTTCTCGTGCTTCTCGATCTAGGGTGCTGCGATCATCTCGCAGGCTCGAGAAGGTCCCTCTAGGCTTCGGAAATTGTGTGGATCGCCATCATTTTTGTTGGCATCGAACAAGTCCGACCGCGCTGTTGGTGGGGACATGAACTGCCCAGGAACCACCTCGCTCTTGGGCGTCAGTGTTGCTGGGGTCGTAATCCCTGACGTCACACTGCCCGGGTACTCCCTTTCTGGGGGCGTTGTGTCAGACGTCATGTTACCCGGGAACTCCCTTCCCAGGATGACTTATTCGGCATCACACTACCCGGGAACTCCCTTCCCGGGGTCGTTGTGCCGGACGTCGCACTGCCCGGGAATTCCCTTCCCAGGGTTGATGTGCTAGACGTCGCACTAACTGGAGTAGCTCTTCTCAGGGTAGCGGAGTCCTTGTCGCTCTTCCCATCAGACTTACTTGTCGGGTCTCCCCCGACAGTTGTGAGTCGTGCCTCCCGCACGGACTCGATGGACCCCGAGCACGTCGGGGTTGCGGTTGGCCAACCATAGAGCACTGTGCCTCCTGCACAGTCTCGACAGTCGCCACCAGCGTGGTCGGAGCGTGCCCTTCCAAAGAGTGCCGTGCCTCTCGCACGGACTCGATGGACCCCGAGCGCGCCGGGGTTGCTGTGTGGCCGACCATAGAGCACCGCGCCTCCTGCACAGCCTCGATGGTCGCCAGAGTCACGGTCGAGGCCTTGCCGCCCCATGACCGTCTCTTCATGGCCTCCCAGCTGTTGAGGGCCGTCGAAGAGTGCCGTGTTGCCCACACGGGCTTGTCGGGTCCCGAGGATGTCGGGTACGCCTTTGCCGTGCCAACTTGCACGAGCTTGACCAACGTCGCAGGGAACGTGGTTGCCGGGGCGTGGCTCCCCCACACCCGGGTCTTCATCTCCTCCCAATTGTAGTCTCCCGAGAACGTTGTTGTCGGGAACAGCGCTACCGATGTCGGGAGGGGATTACTTGAAGAGCTCTGTGCCTCCCGCACGGACTTAACGGTTGCCGGCACCGTGGTCGCCGGAGGTGATGCGCCCTCCTGCACTGTCACATCCCTAATTCTGGTCTGACCTATGCTAGCCTTTTGGTGATGCATCATGTTTACTTTTTCCAGAAATATGAAATGGGGATGACAGAACCCCCAGCACCCCCCCTTTTAACCAACTAGGGTTTACTAAAAAAACATTTCAATGAACCCAAAATGCTCTTCATAAAAGTTCATCATTTTTGAATTGGTCTAGAACCTCTCCCAAATATGGTGCACATTTTTCTAGGCCATTCTGGATTATTGAATTAAATCATACGGTATTTGTTCTTGGACATTTAAATGCTATAAATAATTTTAAATATCCAAATAATCTTGAAGGTAAATGAGGGTCTTTGGAAGTAATCCAAGCAAGGTTGTAAATATTTTCAGGATTTTTGAAAATGCTCTGGCATTTTTAATAAAGCCAAAACAATTGAAAAAAATAGAAAATAGAAAATATTAAAAAGGAGAGAGAGAGGAACCTCGCCTGTGCAGCCACTTGGCGGCCCAAGTGACCGGCCCAACCCACCTAGCCCCTCCCCTGTCATCTTCCTCCTTTTGCCAGGAGGACGAAGGGCGCGTGCAAGGCACGCGCGACCACACGCCGGCCACCTCCTGCTTACCTGCTCACCGCTGGAGGCACCCGAGGGTGCCACGCACCCTCCTCGACCCTCTGCACCTCCTCCCTCCTC
Organism: Aegilops bicornis; assembly: GCA_021605145.1. Classification (NCBI taxonomy): domain Eukaryota; kingdom Viridiplantae; phylum Streptophyta; class Magnoliopsida; order Poales; family Poaceae; genus Aegilops; species Aegilops bicornis. Next base: position 644,644,609 of record CM038674.1, read on the forward strand.
GCAGCTCTCTCCCCCCCTTTCTTCTCTCTTCCCGAACACGCCCATCGCCACCACTCGCCGTTGCCGCGGCCACAGCCACCGCCTCACCTCCCCGACGCATCCCAAAGCTCCGCCTCGACCTACTCTTCCTCCTCACCGCACCAAGTGACGCCAGGAGCCCTGCAGTGACGCCATCGCCATCGTCTTCACCGACGAGCACCGAGGACCACCGCCGTTGATTCGCCGCCTCCCGAGCTTCCCCGAGCTCGCCGAGGCCACCGCTGCACCCGCTGTGAGCTCCGCCATCGTTTCCCCCTCTCCCCATGCCCCACCTTCCTCTCTAGCCGCCGTTCGCAACGAGCCCGAGAGCTCTTCGCCGCCGGCAATGTCGCCGCTGCACGGCTACGGGCCAAGCTTCATGAGACCACACCATCAGACTGAAAGTGCCTCCCCACGAGCCCGTAGCACACCCCAGCTCGCCTTCTCGTGCCCCCTATCTCTCGCTCGCGTCACACCCCAATGCCGGCGCCGCCACAAGCTCGACTCCGGCGAGCTCGCTCCACCCTAGCACCTCCCGCTCGCACCATTCGATGCGGAGGAGTCTCCTTGTTCCGTAGATGGCCTCGGCCTTCGATTTGGTCGCCGTGGGACGAAACCCGAAGGCCTCCGCCGTCTCTGGCCTCGCCGGCGATGAACCGTGGACCAAGTCCGGCGGGTTTGACCCTGTTGACTTGACTGGGTGGGCCCAAGTTGACTCCCCCCTGAGTCTATGACAGGTGGGGCCCGCCCTGCTAACTAACCCAGGATTAGCGCTAACTAAATTTAATTAGTTTAACTAATTACTGATAGACGGGACCCACTGGTCAGTTTGACCTGGACCACCCCATTAACTGCTGACGTCACCACGACATCATGCTGACGCAATAACTAATTACTGGCATTTTTCTTATACAGGAAATTCCAGAAAATAACCAAAACTTCTAAAAATCATAGAAAATCAACCGTAGCTCCAAATCAAATAAATTATATATGAAAAATGATCAGAAAAATCCAATCTATCCATCTGTGCTAGTTTCATGCATGTTTAAACAAGTTAACTTGCTGTTTAGTGCAAAACATGATAGATCACTATTTAAGATCACAAATGTGTTTGAACTTTGAATCTTTGGTTCAAAATAGCTCAAACCCATCTGGTTGTAGTTGCATTACCCCAACACACTCATTTTACCATGTCATGATCATGCATCATATTGTGCATTGCATTGATTGTGTTCTTCCTTGTTTGCCGGTATACGTCCCCTCTCGATAGACGTGGTTTCGACGATGAGATCGATGACACTGATGAAGAGCTATATTATCTTCGGAAGTGCCAGGCAAGAAAAACCCCCTTGTTCATTCCGATACAATCCCACTCTCTCGCTCCTGCTCTCTTTTACTGCATTAGGACAACAACGATTCATCTGTTACTTGCTGCGGTAGCTGAACCCCTTTATCCTCTGCATGACCTGTAATTCCACAAGAATAGATGAAACCCACTAGCATGAGTAGGAGTTGTTTGAGCCCTGTTGTGCCTACTCATTCATGCTTGTTTGTCATGCCTGCTACTTCTTAGAGTTGAGTCAGTCCGATCTGGTGGGGATGAATCGGATGTGTGTGAACATGTCCCACTGTGTGAGCTAAGTGTGTGAACACGATTTGGTAAAGGTAGCGGTGAGAGGCCATGTAGGAGTACATGGTGGGTTGTCTCATTGAAACCGTCCTTAGGAACTGAGTTCTTTATTTGTGATCCATGAATAGTTACTACCACACATTGGGATCCTTAATTGACTCTCTCGGCTTCTTAACCACCCTTGTTATCTGTCCAGGAGTTGCAACTAGTTTCTGGTGTTTGTAGGATATGTGTTGGAGGTCGTGCGTAGCGCTGACCCTAGGGGTGGGCTATGATGCGGTGAATCTTGTTGGGGAACGTGGCAGAAATTCAAAATTTTCCTACGTATCACCAAGATCTATCTATGGAGAGACTAGCAACGAGGGAAGGAGAGTGCATCTACATACCCGTGGAGATCGCTAAGCGGAAGCGTGCAAGTGAACGGGGTTGATGGAGTCGTACTCGCCGTGATTCAGATCACCGATGATCCTAGTGCCGAACGGACGGCACCTCCGCATTCAACACACGTACAGCCCGGTGACGTCTCCCACGCCTTGATCCAGCGAGGAGAGAGGGAGAGGTTGAGGAAGACTCCATCCAATAGCAGCACAACGGCGTGGTGGTGGTGGAGGAGCGTGGCAATCCTGCAGGGCTTCGCCAAGCACTCACGGAGGAGAAGGAGGTGTTGGAGAGGGAGAGAGAGGCGCCAGGTGGCTCGGTGCTGCTGCCCCTTCCCTCCCCTTTATATAGGTGCCAAGGAGGGGAGGGCGCAGCCTTGCCCCCTCCTCCAAGGGAGGGTGCGGCCAAGAGGGGAAGGAGTCCATCCTCCCAAGGCACCTCGGAGGTGCCTTCCCTCTATGGACTCTTCCTCTCCAAGTGTTTCATGCGCATGGGCCTCTTGGGGCTGGTTCCCCTTGGCCCATACAGGCCTAGGCGCACCACCTAGGGCCCATGTGGCCCCGGGCAGGTGGCCCCACCGGTGGGGCCCCGGGACCCCTCCGTGGTCCCAGACAATACCGATATCACCAAACTTGTCCCGATGGTCAAACAGCACTTCCTATATATAATTCTTTACCTCCGGACCATTCCGGAACTCCTCGTGACGCCCGTGATCTCATCCGGGACTCAACAACATTCGGTAACCACATACAAGCTTCCTATATAACCCTAGCGCCATCGAACCTTATGTGTAGACCCTACGGGTTCGGAGACAAGCGCATATGACCGAGACGTTCTCCGTCAATAACCAACAATGGGATCTGGATACCCATGTTGGCTCTACATGTTCCACGATGATCTCATCGGATGAACCACGATGTCAAGGACTCGATCAATCCCGTATACAATTCCCTTTGTCTAGCGGTATTGTACTTGCCCGAGATTCGATCATCGGTATCCCGATACCTTGTTCAATCTCGTTACGGCAAGTCTCTTTACTCGCTCCGTAACACATCATCCCGTGATCAACTCCTTAATCACACTGTGCACATTATGATGATGTCCTACCGAGTGGGCCCAGAGATACCTCTCCGTCACACGGAGTGACAAATCCTGGGCCTCGATTCGTGCCAACCCAACAGAGACACTTTTGGAGATACCTGTAGTGCACCTTTATAGTCACCCGATTACGTTGTGACGCTTGATACACCCAAAGCATTCCTACGGTATCCGGAGTTGCACAATCTCATGGTATAAGGAAATGATACTTGACATTAGAAAAGCTTTAGCATACGAACTACGCATCTTTGTGCTAGCCTTAGGATTGGGTCTTGTCCATCACATCATTCTCCTAATGATGTGATCCCGTTATCAATGACATCCAATGTCCATGGTTAGGAAACCGTAACCATCTATTGTTTAACGAGCTAGTCAACTAGAGGCTTACTAGGGACATGGTGTTGTCTATGTACCCACACATGTATCTGAGTTTCCTATCAATACAATTATAGCATGGATAATAAACGATTATCATGAACAAGGAAATATAATAATAATAGCTAATTTATTATTGCCTCTAGGGCATATTTCCAACAGTCTCCCACTTGCACTAGAGTCAATAATCTAGTTCACATTGCCATGTGATCAAAGAGGTCACATCGCCATGTGACCAACATCCAAAGAGTCTACTAGTGTCTTAAACTAGTTCACATCACCATGTGATTAAGACTCAATGAGTTCTGAGGTTTGATCATGTTTTGCTTGTGAGAGAGGTTTTAGTCAACGGGTTTTAGTCAACGGGTCTGAACCTTTCAGATCTGTGTGTACTTTGCAATTCTCTATGTCATATTGTAAATGCTGCTTCCACGCTCCACTTGGATCTATTCCAAACGGTTGCTCCACTATACGTATCCGGTTTGCTACTCAGAGTCACTCGGATAGGTGTTAAAGCTTGCATCGACGTAACGCTTTACGCCGAACTCTTTATCACCTCCATAATCGAGAAACATGCCCTTATTTACTACAAGGACAATTTTGACTGATCGTCCAATGATCCATTCTGGATCATTCTTGTACCCTTGACTAACTCATGGCAAGGCACACTTACAGTGCGGTACACAAGATAGCATACTGTAGAGCCTATGTCTAAGGCATAGGGGACAATCTTCGCCCTTTCTCTCTCTGCTCGCCGTGGTCGAGCTTTAAGTCTTAACTTCATACCTTACAATTCAGCTAAGAACTCCTTCTTTGACTGATCCATCTTGAACACCTTCAAGATCATGTCAAGGTACATGCTCATTTGAAAGTATTATTAAACATTTTGATCTATCTTATAGATCTTGATGCTTATTGTTCAAGTAGCCTAATCCAGGTTTTCTATTTGAAAAACACCTTTCAAATAACCCTATATGCTTTACGAAAATTCTACGTCATTTACGATCATCAATATGTCAACAACATATACTCATCAGAAATTCTATAGTGCTCCCACTTACTTCTTTGGAAATACAAGTTTCTCATAAACTTTGTATAAACCCAAAATCTTTGATCATCTCATCAAAGCGCACATTCCAACTCCGAGATGCTTACTCCGGTCCTTAGAAAGGATCATTGGAGCCAAAGATAACTTTTAGCATCCTTAGGATCGACAAAACTTTCTCGATTGTATCACATACAACCTTTCCTTACGAAAACCGGTAAGGAAACTCATTTTGACATCCATCCGCCAGATTTCATAAATGCAGCTTATGCTAACATGATTCCGACAGACTCAAGCATCGCTACGGATGAGAAAATCTCATCGTAGTCAACTCCTTGAACTTGTGAAAAAACTCTTCGCCACAAGTCGAGCTTCATAGACGGTGACATTACCGTCCATGTCCGTCTTCTTCTTAAAGATCCATTTATCTCAATGGCTTGCCGATCATCGTGCAAGTCCATCAAAGTCCATGCTTTGTTATGATACATGGATCCTATCTCGGATTTCATGGCTTCTAACCATTTGTCGGAATTTGGGCCCACCATCGCTTCTCCATAGCTCGTAGGTTCATTGTTGTCTAGCAACATGACCTTCAAGACAGGATCACCGTACCACTCACGATGCGACGCGTTCTTGTCGTCCTCACGAGGTTCGGTAGTGACTTGATCCAAGCTTCATGATCACTATCATAAGCTTCGACTTCAATTGGTGTAGGTGCCACAGAACAACTTCCGTGCCCCGCTACACACTAGTTGAAGTGACGGTTCAATAACCTCATCAAGTCTCCACCATCCTCCCACTCAACTTTTCGAGACGAACTTTTCCTCGAGAAAGGACCCGATTCAAGAAACAATCCCTATTGCTTTCGGATCTGAATTAGGAGGTTTACCCAACTGTTTTGGGTGTCCTATGAAGATGTATTTTATCCGCTTTGGGTTCGAGCTTATCAACCTAAAACTTTTCCACATAAGCGACGCAGCCCCAAATTTTTAAGAAATGAAAGCTAAGGTTTCTCTAAACCATAGTTCTTACGGTGTCATCTCAACGGAATTACGTGGTACCCTATTAAAGTGAGTGCGGTTGTCTCTAATGCCTAACCCATGAACGATAGTGGTAATTCGATAAGAGACATCATGGTACGCACCATATCCAATAGGGTGCAACTATGATGTTCGGTCACACCATCATACTATGGTGTTTCAGGCGGTATTAGTTGTGAAACAATTTGCACAATGTCTTAATTGTGTGCCAAAACTCGTAACTCAGATATTCATCTCTATGATCATATCATAGACATTCTCTTGTCACGAAGATCTTAAACTTCACTCTGAATTTACTTGAACCATTCAATAATTCAGACTTGTGTTTCATCAAGTAAATATACTCAATATCTACTCGAATCATCTGTGAAGTAAGAACATAACGATATTCATCAAGATGCCTCAAAGACTTATTGGACTGCACACGTCAAAATGTGTTACTTCCAACAAGTTGCTATCTAGTTCCATTTCTTGAAACCGAGGCTTTTCACCATCTTGTCCCTGTGGTATGATTTGCATATCTCAAGTGATTCAAAACCAAGTGAGTCTAAACGATCCATCTGCATGGAGTTTCTTCATGCATATACACCAATAGACATGGTTCGCATGTCTCAAACTTTTCAAAAAATGAGTGAGTCCAAAGATCCATCAACATGGAGCTTCTTCATGCGTTCTATACCAATATGACTTACATGGCAGCGCCACAAGTAAGTGGTACTATCATTACTATCTTATACTTTTGGCATGAAAATGTGTATCACTACGATCGAGATTCAATAAACCATTCCTTTAGGTGCAAGACCATTGAAGGTATTATTCAAATAAATAGAGTAACCATTATTCTTCTTAAATGAATAACCGTATTGCGATAGACATAATCCAATCATGTATATGCTCAACGCAAACACCAAATAACAATTATTTAGGTTTAACACCAATCTCGATGGTAGAGGGAGCGTGTGATGCTTGATCACATCAACCTTGGAAACACTTCCAACACATATCGTCAGCTCACCTTTAGCTAGTCTCCGTTTATTCCGTAGCTTTTATTTCGAGTTACTAACACTTAGCAACCGAACCGGTATCTAATACCTTGGTGCTACTAGGAGTACTAGTAAAGTACACATTAACATAATGTATATCCAATATACTTCTAACGACCTTGCCAGCCTTCTTATCTACCAAGTATCTAGGGTAATTCTGTTCCAGTGGTTGTTCCCCTTATTACGTAAGCACTTAGTCTCGGGTTTGGGTTCGACCTTGGGTTTCTTCTTTGGAGCAGCAACTTATTTGCCGCTTTCATGAAGTGTCCCTTCTTGCCCTTGCCCTTCTTGAAACTAGTGGTTTCACCAACCATCAACAATTGATGCTCCTTCTTGATTTCTACTTTCATGTGTCAAACATCGCGAACACTTCAAGGATCATCATATCTATCCCTGATATGCTATAGTTCATTACGAGGCTCTAGTAGCTTGGTGGCAATGACTTTGGAGAAACATCACTATCTCATCTGGAAGATCAACTCCCACTCGATTCAAGTGATTGTTGTACTCAGACAATCTGAGCACAAGCTCAACGATTGAGCTTTTCTCCCTTAGTTTGCAGGCTAAGAAAATCGCCGGAGGTCTTATACCTCTTGACGTGGGCACGAGCCTGAAATCCCAATTTCAGCCCTCGAAACATCTCATATGTTCTGCGACGTTTCGAAAACGTATTTGGTGCCTCTACTTAAACCATTTAACCGAACTATCATGTAGTTATCAAAAGCGTGTATGTCCGATGTTCGCAACATCCACAGACGACGTTTGGGGTTGAGCACACCGAGCGGTGCATTAAGGACATAAGCTTTCTTCCGTCCGCATAATCGCCATGTCAACTTTCAACTATATTTTCTCTAGGAACATATCTAAACAGTGGAACTAAAGCGCGAGCTTACGACATAATTTGCAAAGACCTTTGACTATGTTCAGGATAATTAAGTTCATCTCATGAACTCCCACTCAGATAGACATCCCTCTGGTCATCTAAGTGATTACATGATCCGAGTCAACTAGGCCGTGTCCGATCATCACGTGAGACGGACTAGTCATCATCGGTGAACATCTTCATGTTGATCGTATCTACTATACGACTCATGCTCGACCTTTCGGTCTCTGTGTTCGAGGCCATGTCCGTACATACATGCTAGGCTCGTCAAGTTAACCCCAAGTGTTTTCTTTGTGTAAATCTGTCTTACACCCGTTGTATGTGAACGTAAGAATCCATCACACCCGATCATCACGTGGTGCTTAGAAACGCATTTAACTGTAGCAACGGTGCACGGGGAGAACACTTCTTGAAATTTGTGTAAGGGATCATCTTATTTACTACCGTCGTTCTAAGTAAACAAGATGCATAAACATAATAAACATCACATGCAATTATATAGTAGTGACATGATATGGCCAATATCATATAGCTCCTCTTGATCTCCATCTTCGGGCTCCATGATCATCATTGTCACCGCATGACACCATGATCTCCATCATCATGATCTCCATCATCGTGTCTCCATGAAGTTGTCTCGCCAACTTATTACTTCTACTACTATGGCTACCGGTTAGCAATAAAGTAAAGTAATTACATGGCGTTGTTCAATGACACGCAGGTCATACAATAAATAAAGACAACTCCTATGGCTCCTGCCGGTTGTCATACTCATCGACATGCAAGTCGTGAATCCTATTACAAGAACATGATCAATCTCATACATCACATATCATTCATCACATTCTTCTTGGCCATATCACATCACATAGCATACCCTGCAAAAACAAGTTAGACGTCCTCTAATTGTTGTTTGCATGTTTTACGTGGCTGCTTTGGGTTTCTAGCAAGAACGTTTCTTACCTACGCAAAACCACAACGTGATATGCCAATTGCTATTTACCCTTCATAAGGACCCTTTTCATCGAATCCGTTCCGACTAAAGTGGAGAGACAGACACCCGCCAGCCACCTTATGCAACTAGTGCATGTCACCGGTGGAACCGGTCTCACGTAAGCGCACGTGTAAGGTTGGTCCGGCCGCTTCATCCCACAATACCGTCGAATCAAGATAAGACTAGTAACGGCAAGCATATTGAACAAAATCAACGCCCACAACTACTTTGTGTTCTACTCGTGCAAAGAATCTACGCAATAGACCTAGCTCATGATGCCACCGATGGGGAACGTGGCAGAAATTCAAAATTTTCCTACGTATCACCAAGATCTATCTATGGAGAGACTAGCAACGAGGGGAAGGAGAGTGCATCTACATACCCTTGTAGATCGCTAAGCGGAAGCGTTCAAGTGAACGGGGTTGATGGAGTCAGACTCGCCGTGATTCAGATCACCGATGATCCTAGTGCCGAACGGACGGCACCTCCGCATTCAACACACGTACAGCCCGGGTGACGTCTCCCACGCCTTGATCCAGCGAGGAGAGGGAGAGGTTGAGGAAGACTCCATCCAATAGCAGCACAACAGGCGTGGTGGTGGTGGAGGAGCGTGGCAATCCCGCAGGCTTCGCCAAGCACTACGGAGGAGAAGGAGGTGTTGGAGAGGGAGAGAGGCGCCAGTGGCTCGGTGCTGCCCCCTTCCCTCCCCCTTTATATAGGTGCCAAGGAGGGGAGGGCGCAGCCTTGCCCCTCCTCCAAGGGAGGGTGCGGCCAAGAGGGGAAGGAGTCCATCCTCCCCAAGGCACCTCGGAGGTGCCTTCCCTCTATGGACTCTTCCTCTCCAAGTGTTTCATGCGCATGGGCCTCTTGGGGCTGGTTCCCTTGGCCCATGCAGGCCTAGGCGCACCACCTAGGGCCCATGTGGCCCCGGGCAGGTGGCCCCACCCGGTGGGCCCTCGGGACCCCTCCGGTGGTCCCAGACAATACCGATATCACCGAAACTTGTCCCGATGGTCAAACAGCACTTCCTATATATAATTCTTTACCTCCGGACCATTCCGGAACTCCTCGTGACGTCCAGGATCTCATCCGGGACTCAACAACATTCGGTAACCACATACAAGCTTCCTATATAACCCTAGCGCCATCGAACCTTATGTGTAGACCCTACGGGTTCGGGAGACAAGCAGACATGACCGAGACGTTCTCGGTCAATAACCAACAGCGGGATCTGGATACCCATGTTGGCTCCCACATGTTCCACGATGATCTCATCGGATGAACCACGATGTCAAGGACTCGGTCCAATCCCGTATACAATTCCCTTTGTCTAGCGGTATTGTACTTGCCCGAGATTCGATCATCGGTATCCCGATACCTTGTTCAATCTCGTTACCGCAAGTCTCTTTACTCGCTCCGTAACACATCATCCCGTGATCAACTCCTTAATCACACTGCACATTATGATGATGTCCTACCGAGTGGGCCCAGAGATACCTCTCCGTCACACGGAGTGACAAATCGATCTCGATTCGTGCCAACCCAACAGACACTTTTGGAGATACCAGAGTGCACCTTTATAGTCACCCGATTACGTTGTGACGTTTGATACACCCAAAGCATTCCTACGGTATCCGGGAGTTGCACAATCTCATGGTATAAGGAAATGATACTTGACATTAGAAAAGCTTTAGCATACGAACTACGATCTTTGTGCTAGCCTTAGGATTGGGTCTTGTCCATCACATCATTCTCCTAATGATGTGATCCCGTTATCAATGACATCCAATGTCCATGGTTAGGAAACCGTAACCATCTATTGTTTAACGAGCTAGTCAACTAGAGGCTTACTAGGGACATGGTGTTGTCTATGTACCCACACATGTATCTGAGTTTCCTATCAATACAATTATAGCATGGATAATAAACGATTATCATGAACAAGGAAATATAATAATAATAGCTAATTTATTATTGCCTCTAGGGCATATTTCCAACAGATACACCGTGGCCCCGTGTACCGATTCGCCCGTTTGGTGTCTCGGGAACCCTGCACACATCGTTCGGGGCCGTTAGTGGAAACCTCGGCCGGACTCCCTGCGGATGGAACCCGAATAGGCGATAAACCTGGACTAGGGACTTGAGTGTTTAGGTAGGCCGTGGCGACACCCTCGCCAGATTCCGCTTGAAGGTTGCCGAGATACATGACGTGTACATGGCGGTAAGTGGCGAGAGCATGTGTGAAGAAGTACACCCTGCAGGGTTAATATGATCTATTCGAATAGCCGTGTCCATGGAAAAGGACTTCGGGTTGCCTATAACAGTTCATAGACAAGTGAAAGTGGATACTCTAAAATGCACAAGATAAGCGTGAGTGCTATGGATGGCGTTCTCGAGGGGAGACGGAGCGGATCCATAGTGGTGTATTGATATGGTGAATATGTGGACTCGTGCGCCACCTCAAAAGAGTTACTTGCAAATGTAGTTCAGGATAGCCACCGAAGTCAAAGCTGGCTTGCTGCAGTGAAACTCCACCACCCCTTTGTTGATAATGATGCATATGTAGTTAGTTCTGATGTAAGTCTTGCTGAGTACATTTGTACTCACGTTTGCTTATTTTATGTTTTGCAGAGAGATGTCAGTCTCGCTAGTTGTTCCGTGTGGACTTTGACGTTTAGCTTGATACCTCAGCTACGATCTTGTGCCCTCGGCAGGATCTGGTAGATAGTCAGGCTTCTCAGCCTTTTTCATTTATAGTTGTCTGTACTCAGACATGTTAAGCTTCCGCATGTGATTGACTTGTATGCTCTGAATGCTGGGTCGAGAGACCCATGTTTGTAATATCTCGCTCCTCGGAGCCTAATGAATAAATACTTTGAGTCATAGAGTTATGTTGTGATGCCTTGTTGTATTTGCACATATCGAGCATATTGTGTGTATGTTTGAAATTCTTGGTATGTGTGGGATCCGACAATCTAGTTGTTTATCCTTGGCAGCCTCTCTTATGGGGAAATGTAGTCTAGTGCTTCCTTGAGCCATAGTAGTGCACATAGCCGGTTCACCGGAGTCCTGCTAGCCCAAAGACTACCGCTCAGACGCTTGACTGGCCGGCATGTGTTTCGCCGTTCTCGTGGTTCGTCCCTTCAGGAAATGTCACGCGGTGACATCCGGAGTCCTGCTTAGCCTGCTACAGCCCGGGTTCCCGAGTCCTGTTAGCCAGTTACAGCCCGGATTCACACGTCAATCGACATGCTCGAAGTTGATTCATGTATGCCTGTCCCCATGGGTTAGTGCCGCTTTGGGTTCACAACTAGCCATGTCGGCCCGGGTTCTCTGTCATATGGATGCTAGCGACACTATCATATACGTGAGCCAAAAGGCGCAAACGGTTCCGGGCCATGGTAAGGCGACACCCGTGGGAATACCGTGCGTGAGGCCGCAAAGTGATATGAGGTGTTACCGGCTAGATCGATGTGACTTGGAATCGGGGTCCTGACAACTTTGGTATCAGAGCTCGATCGTCAGAGGATTACCAAGCCAAACTGGTCGAAGTTGTGTCTAGAAATGCTTTAGTTATGTCGGGAATTGATTGTGGAAGGAACGTAAGGCTCTTTTTACTCCTTATACCTCATGGCCTTACGATCCGAGTCATCCTCTTCTCTTCTACGGGATTAGGAACTAGGCCTTCTCATCTATCTATCGTGATGACGTGTTACTAATCCATAGACTTTTAAGATTGTTGGTTTTAAGCCCCAGTTCAGTTTCTACTACTTCCGTGTGTTCATAGTTGGTCTCAGAACCTTGTTATTGTGATGTTGAGTGGTCATGCCACTATTTTGCAGGATGTTTCAAATCATTTTGAGCATTTACAGCCGTTATGATGTCCGAGTCATCCCAGGTTTCTAATACAATCTGAAGCATTTGCAAAATCCCTTCCTCCCATTTTGATGTCCCTTTGGGCCAGATTAACCACACTAATCGGTGAGTTGAGGTACTCTGTTGCCTCGACATATATGTTGGAACTATTATTATGACCATAGGTGTCTTAGAGGATCATCTAGTAATCTAGCCATGCTTTATATTCCTAGTGTGATGATTACGCCATTATTCTCGAAAGCATCCCGTGATGCAATTTAGTTAGTAGGTATTCTACTCCTGGGTTCTTGACCCAAGATTCACTCTACTTACCTCGTGTTGATAGTGTTTCTCGTACCTTTATGATATTAGTAACCTTGCAATAGTCCTCGAGGTCCGTGGTATTTCCTTCTTTCGAATACCATGAACTGCATATTGCAGAAGCTCTTTGAGCCAAAAGATCACAACCAGGGTGCTCTTGAGGAGTACTCCATTCTATATTGTGACTCTGCCAGTTCTACCTTCTCTGCATGGATTATCCGGAAGAAATGTTGAGCTTTGCTCGACATACTAATCTGTGCATCCACAACTCAGAAGGTTATATGTTTCTCGAGTTGTTCCTCTTTAGTTGTATTCTGACCCCCGTCTGTCAATTGATAGTCAGGAGTAGTCGTGCATTCGTCATCGATGCCTATTATTCTTGTGGTCTGTCAAGCCATTCTATTACGAATGATGGGAGAAACAAACTCCAAAGACCTCATCCATATCCGTGGATTGGGTCAAAGCAGTTGTGTTCCGCAGATCAAATATTAATCCAGCTTTTGTTCTATTCTACCTTGGAGTATTACCATATTTACATGAAGATTATCGTGAGAATTGCACCACCTCTTATGAATTCTTGATGCAGTAATACTTCTTGCCATCATTGTTCATTCCTCGGTTCCCGTGTTATTGTAACCGGAATGCCGACAAGAGTACCGTGATGTGCGAAATCAATACCCCTAGCAACTCTGTTGCTTGGTAGTTAATGGACAATACTCTCATTTTTAGCGTGTTGGTTATTGAATTATCATGCTAAGACTGATCGTGCTACCTAGTCCATTTTTCCTGGTGCACCCTTTGATCAAGAGTTAGGATTGCATCAATCCCGCTCTTGTTTGGTCCGTCTTGCCCTGAAAAGCAAGATTGTTCCCGAGCTTAGTAACATATTGGTGGTTCGTGATGTTCCGAATATGTTCTCGGTAGTATGACCAGGTTTCACCTGGCCGCTATGTTGAGTTCGTGATCATGTTGGTTTTCTTCCAAACCAACCATTCTCCAAGATTCTGTGTTGGATACCCCCGAGCTAGTTGGTTAAGCTAAACAACAACTTGGAGAGCTGGAAGATGAAAGCTTGTCCGACTTAGCTCATCACTAAGGGATATCCTTGTGTGTGTGTGTGTTGAAGAAAGATGATATCTCCATCATTTGGTCCTCGTGATCAGTTGTTGGATCTATTGCCTTGTCAAAACTTTGACTTGAGTATGGGCTATCGTCAAGTCAAATTAGAACCAACGATGTTCATAATGTTGTCTTACTCGTGGTTGATCCCTCGAGCATACACCATTACATATTTTGGTCTGACCAATGCTATCACCGTGTTCACATGATGGTGGAAGTCCAGTGATATGGAAATTCCGATGAGTTGTTGTTCAGCCATGTCCCATCAGCAGTATTTTATCTCCCCCATGACTCATGTTGAACATCAACCTAGTGTTGGAAACTTTTATAAGCATTATCTTCATGTCCCATTCGTGAAGAATATGTTGGATGAAAGAAGTGACTTTCTACGATTCACGTGCTTTTGGTGCAAGTTGCCGCCGTGAGTTCGAGAAAGATTGTTTTTGTTCCCCTGGTACCATCCCAAGTCAGTCATGCATGTGCGCAGTATGCTATGGTTTGACAGGCTCGCAACCTTCATTCCATGTGTATCCCTAGCACACCAAGGCACTACTCGATTTGTTCAAGGACAAGAAGTTCCTTCATAAGAGCTAATCATGACTTATGTTAGGACTTCGTTATCCTCGATGATGGTTCCCCGCCTGAACTCGGTGGTGTTTTGTTGTAAGACTACTATGTGGTCATGCTTGTCTGGGACAACGTGTTCACATGTGTTTAGCAGAACCAGCTCATGTTTTGGAGCTTGCTATCTTAGTTCATTCCTCGAGAATCTCGCAATGCCATCTCGTCGAATCGTGTTGCAAACTTTCTTTCAGACATGCTGAGTCTGAAGTATCCCATCACCAATCGGATCTGAATCTCAGGCAGATATGATGGTTGGAACATTCCCATTAGTTGCGTCTTGTTCCCAGCTTGCATCGCCATTGTGCCATCCAACCATGGACTACCTTTCTCGGTAATTTCTGGTCAGGATCGCCTTCAACAGTGGTCCTACCATGGGTCCCATCCATTTCCGGTGATAAGCAAAGGTCATCCATTGCGTTGTCTTCAACAAGGTAATCCACATCATCCATTCTAATCCGGGTAGGCCATTCTACCGAACCCCTCCAAACGATCGCTCGAGATTTGCCTCAGGCTGGTATAGAGAATTTTATTGATCTCTGAATCAAAAGTAATTCTTTATGCCACTTCAGGGATAATTCTACGAGTTACCCTCCTCTAAGGTGTTCCGTTGCAATGTCATGGCAGCTCAAATCCTCGCTACAATGACAACAGTTCACCACCCTCTTAGGTGTGGAATTGTTGTCTACCTAGTGAACCTTCGACATCTGTTCCACTCCATCCCTTTGTATGAAAGCTTTGTATCTCAGCTTGAGAGATGTTCTTACCTCTCACTCCATGAGTAGATCCTGAATACTTGATCTTCGAGGAGATCGTTTTCTGTAGAGTCTCCTTCTGTTGTCATCGTGTTGAAGGAAGACCTCGCAAGCAAAGACGTCAAGATCGATTTGAGTCAACAAATCAACAACCTCGAGAAGATAGTTGGATTATGAAGTTTGTGATACTTAGTGTCCCCTTTGTCTTCTTACCTCACGTCTTGAATCTCGGGACGAGATTCTTGTTAGTGGGGGTGAGTTGTCACATCCCTAATTCTGGTCTGACCTATGCTAGCTTTTTGGTGATGCATCATGTTTACTTTTTCCAGAAAGATGAAATGGGGATGACAGAACCCCCAACACCCCCCCTTTTAACCAAATAGGGTTTACTAAAAAACATTTCAATGAACCCAAAGTGCCCTTCATAAAAGTTCATCATTTTTGAATTGGTCTAGAACCTCTCCCAAATATGGTGCACATTTTTCTAGGCCATTCTGGATTATTGAATTAAATCATACAATATTTGTTCTTGGACATTTAAATGCTATAAATAATTTTAAATGTCCAAATAATCTTGAAGGTAAATGAGGGCTGCTGGAAGTAATCCAAACAGTGCTCGCAAATATTTTCAGGATTTTTGAAAATGCTCTGGCATTTTTAATAAAGCCAAAACAATTGCAAAAAAATAGAAAACATAAAATATTAAAAACGAGAGAGAGAGAGGAACCTCGCCTGTGCAGCCACTTGGCGGCCCAAGTGGCCGGTCCAGCCCACCTAGCCCCTCCCCTGTCGTCTTCCTCCTTTTGCCAGGAGGACGAAGGGCGCGTGCAAGGCACGCGCGACCACACGCCGGCCACCTCCTGCTTACCTGCTCACCGCTGGAGGCACCCGAGGGTGCCACGCAACCCCCCTCGACCCTCTGCACCTCCTCCCTCCTTGTAGCTCTCTTCCCCCCTCTCTTCTCTCTTCCCGGACACGCCCGTCCCCGCCGCTCGCCGTTGCCGCGGCCACAGCCACCGCCTCACCTCCTCGACGCATCCCAAAGCTCCGCCTCGACCTACTCTTCCTCCTCACCGCACCAAGCGACGCCAGAGCCCTGCAAAGGACGCCATCATCGCTGTCTTCACCGACGAGCACCGAGGACCGCCGCAGTTCATTCGCCGCCTCCCGAGCTTCCCCGAGCTCGCCGAGGCCACCGCTACACCCGCTGTGTGCTCCTGTTGGGGAACGTAGTAATTTCAAAAAATATCCTACGCACACGCAAGACCATGGTGATGGCACAGCAACGAGAGGGGAGAGTGTCTGTCCATGTACCCTCGTAGATCAGAAGCGAAGCGTTATAACAACGCGGTTGATGTAGTCAGACGCCTTCACGATCCGACCGATCCAAGTACCGAACGTGACGGCACCTCCGTGTTCAAAGACATCGCTCAGCTCGATGACGATCCCCGGCTCCGATCCAGCAAAGCGTCGGGGATGAGTTCCACAAGACGACGGCGCAGGACGACGGCGATGATGCTCCACTGACGCAGGGCTTCGCTTAAGCTCCGCTGACGATATGACTTCATCGGCGCAGGCTTCGCTTAAGCTCCGCTGACGATATGACCGAAGTGGAATATGGTGGAGGGGGGCATCGCACACGGCTAAGGAATGATCCATAGATCAACTTGTGTGTCATGGGGTGCCCCTGCCCCCGTATATAAAGGAGCAAGGGGGGGGGGTGCGGCCAGCCCTAGGGGGGCCCGCCTGGAGGAGTCCTACTCCCACCGGGAGTAGGACTCCCCCCCTTCTCCTAGTTGGACTAGGACTTGGGGAGGGGGAAGAGGGAAGGGGGCGCCGCCCCCCCTCTCCTTGTCCTATTCGGACTAGAGGGGGAAGGGGGCGCGCGGCCTTCCCTGGCCGGCCCTTCCTCTTCTCCCTTATGGCCCATCAAGGCCCATTGACCCCGGGGTTCCGTAAACCCCGGTATTCCTAGAACGTCCTGCTTTCATCCGGAACCTTCCAAGTCCAAACATAGGCTTCCAATATATCAATCTTTATGTCTCGACCATTTCGAGACTCTTCGTCATGTCCGTGATCACATCCGGGACTCAACAACCTTCGTACATCAAAACTTATAAACTCATAATGAACTGCCATCGAACGTTAAGCGTGCGGACCCTACGGGTTCGAGAACTATGTAGACATGACCTAGAACCATTAACGGTCAATAACCAATAGCGGAACCTGGATGCCCATATTGGTTCCTACATATTCTATGAAGATATTTATCGGTCAAACCGCATAACGACATACATTGTTCCCTTTGTCATCGGTATGTTACTTACCCGAGATTCGATCGTCGGTATCCAATACCGAGAGGGCCCAGAAATACCTCTCCGACAATCGGAGTGAAAAAACCTAATCTCGAAATACGCCAACCCAACATGTACCTTTGGAGACACCTGTAGTACTCCTTTATAATCACCCAGTTACGTTGTGACGCTTTGGTAGTACCTAAAGTGTTCCTCCGTAAACGGGAGTTGCATAATCTCATAGTTATAGGAACATGTATAGGTCATGAAGAAAGCAATAGCAATATACTAAACGATCAAGTGCTAAGCTAACGGAATGGGTCATGTCAATCACATCATTCTCCTAATGATGTGATCCCATTAATCAAACAACAACACATGTCTATGGTTAGGAAACATAACCATCTTTGATTAATGAGCTAGTCAAGTAGAGGCATACTAGTGACTATATGTTTGTCTATGTATTCACACATGTATCATGTTTCCGGTTAATACAATTCTAGCATGAATAATAAACATTTATCATGAAATAAGGAAATAAATAATAACTTTATTATTGCCTCTAGGGCATATTTCCTTCAGTCTCCCACGTGCACTAGAGTCAATAATCTAGTTCACATCATCATGTGATTCAACAGTAATATTCACATCTGTATGTGATTAACACCCATAGTTCACATCGTCATGTGACCAACACCCAAAGGGTTTACTAGAGTCAATAATCTAGTTCACATCGCTATGTGATTAACACCCAAAGAGTACTAAGGTATGATCATGTTTTGCTCGTGAGAGAAGCTTAGTCAACGGGTCATCACATTCAGAGCCGTATGTATTTTGCAAATATTCTATGTCTACAATGCTCGCACGGAGCTACTCTAGCTAATTGCTCCCACTTTCAATATGTATCCAGATTGAGACTTAGAGTCATCTGGATCAGTGTAAAAAGCTTGCATCGATGTAACTCTTTACGACGGGCTCTTTTATCACCTCCATAATCGAGAAATATTTCCTTAGTCCTCACTAAGGATGTTCTTGACCAATGTCCAAAGGATCTACTCCTAGATCACTATTGTACTCCCTTGCCAAATTCAGAGCAAGGTATACAATAGGTCTGGTACATAGCATGGCATACTTCATAGAACCTATGACTGAGGCATAGGGAATGACTTTCATTCTCTTTTCTATTATCTGCCGTGGTCGGGATTTGAGTCTTTACTCAATTTCACACCTTTTGTAACACAGACAAGAACTTTTCTTTGACTGTTCCATTTTGAACTACTTCAAAATCTTGACAAGGTATGTACTTTATTGAAAAAACTTATCAAGCGTCTTGATCTCAATAGATCTTGATGCTCAATATGTAAGTAGTTTTACTGAGGTCTTTCTTTGAAAAACTCTTTTCAAATACTCCTTTATGCTTTGCGTATCAATTCTACATTATTTCCGATCAACAATATGTCATTCACATATACTTATCAGTAATGCTGTAGTGCTCCCACTCACTTTCTTGTAAATACAGGCTTCTCCAAAAGTTTGTATAAAACCATATGCTTTGATCACACTTATCAAAGCGTTTATTCCAATTCCAAGATGCTCGCACCAGTCCATAGATGGATCGCTGAAGCTTGCACATTTTGTTAGCTCCTTTAGGATTGACAAAACTTTCTGGTTGCATCATATACAACTCTTCTTTAATAAATCCATTAAAGAATGTAGTTTTGACATCCATTTGCCAGATTTCATAAAATGTGGCAATTGCTAACATGATTCGGACAGACTTAAGCATCGCTACGGTTGAGAAAATCTCATTATAGTCAACACCTTGAACTTGTCGAAAACCTTTTTGTGACAAGTCGAGCTTTGTAGATAGTAACACTACTATCGTTGTCCGTCTTCCTCTTGAAGATCCATTTATTTAACATGGCTTGCTGATCATCGAGCAAGTCAATCAAAGTCCATACTTTGTTCTCATACATGGATCCTATCTCAGATTTCATGGCCTCAAGCCATTTCGCTGAATCTGGGCTCATCATCGCTTCCTCATAGTTCAGAGGTTCATCATGGTCTAGTAACATGACTTCCGTAACATGATTACCGTACCACTCACAGTGCGGATCTTACTCGAAGACCCACGAGGTTTGGTAGCAACTTGATCTCAAGTTTGATGATCATCATCATTAACTTTCTCACTAATTGGTGTAGGAATCACCGAACTGATTTCGTGATGAACTACTTTCCAATAAGGGAGAAGGTACAATTACCTCATCAAGTTCTACTTTCCTCCCACTCACTTCTTTCGAGAGAAACTCCTTCTCTAGAAAGGATCCATTCTTAGCAACGAATGTTTTGCCTTTGGATCTGTGGATAGAAGGAGTACCCAACAGCTTCCTTTGGGTATTCTATGAAGACGCACTTTTCCGATTTGGGTTCGAGCTTATCAGGTGAAAACTTTTCACATAAGCATACCAAATCCAAACTTTTAAGAAACGACGGATGAGGTTTAAAGCTAAACCATAGTTCATACTGTGTCGTCTCAACGGATTTAATGGTGCCCTATTTAATGTGAATGCAGCTGTCTCTAATGCATAACCCCAAAACGATATTGGTAAATTGGTAAGAGACATCATTGATCGCACCATATCAAATAAAGTGCGGTTATGACGTTCGGACACACCATTACGTTATGGTGTTCCATGTGGCGTGAGCTGTGAAACTATTCCACATTGTTTTATATGAAGGCCAAACTCGTAACTCAAATATTCTCCTCCACGATCAGATCGTAGAAACTTTATTTTCTTATTACGATGATTCTCCACTTCACTCTGAAATTCTTTGAACTTTTCAAATGTTTCGGACTTGTGCTTCATTAAGTAGATATACTCATATCTGCTCAAATCATCTTGTGAAGGTCAGAAAATAACGATACTTGCCGTGAGCTTTAACACTCATCGGACCGCATACATCAGTATGTATTATTTCCAATAAGTCATTTGCTCGCTCCTTTGTTCCAGAGAATAGAGTCTTTAGTCATCTTGCCCATAAGGCATGGTTCGCAAGCATCAAGTGATTCATAATCAAGTGATTCCAAAATCCCATCGGCATGGAGTTTCTTCATGCGCTTTACACCAATATGACCTAAACGGCAAAGTGCCACAAATAAGTTGCACTATCATTATTAACTTTGCATCTTTTGGCATCAATATTATGAATATGTGTATCACTACGATCGAGATCCAACAAACTATTTTTATTGGGTGTATGACCATTGAAGGTTTTATTCATTTAAACAGAACAACAATTATTCTTTGACTTTAAATGAATAACCGCTTTTGAAAACTATTTTCATTGGGTGTATGACCATCGAAGGTTTTATTCATTTAAACAGAACAACAATTATTCTTTGACTTAAAATGAATAACCGCTTTTGCAATAAACATGATCAAATCATATTCATGCTCAACGCAAACACCAAATAACATTTATTTAGGTTTAACACTAATCCCGAAAGTATAGGAGTGTGCGATGATGATCATATCAATCTTGGAACTACTTCCAACACTCATCGTCACTTCCCCTTCAACTAGTCTCTGTTTATTCTGTAACTCCTGTTTCGAGTTACTAATCTCAGCAACCGAACAAGTATAAAAAAACTCAGGGGCTACTATAAACACTAGTAAGGCACACATCAATAACCTGTATATCAAATATACTCATGTTCAATTTGCCATCCTTCTTATCCGCCAAATACTTGGGGTAGTTCCGCCCAAAGGACCAGTTCTATTGCAGCAAAAGCACTTAGTCTCAGGCTTAGGTCCAGACTCGGGCTTCTTCACTCGAACAACAACTTGCTTGCCGTTCTTCTTGAATTTCCCCTTCTGCCCTTTGCCCTTTTCCTTGAAACTAGTGGTCTTGTCAATCATCAACACTTGATGCTCTTTTCTTGATTTCTACCTTCGTCGATTTCAGCATCATGAAGAGCTTGGGAATTATTTTTGTCATCCGTTGCATATTATAGTTCATCACGAAGTTCTACAAACTTGGTGATGGTGACTATAGAATTCTGTCAATCACTATCTTATCTGGAAGATTAACTCCCACTTGATTCAAGCGATTGAAGTACCTGCACAATCTGAGCACATGCTCACTAGTTGAGCTATTCTCCTCCATCTTTTAGCTATAGAACTTGTTGGAGACTTCATATCTCTCAACTCGGGTATTTGCTTGAAATATTAACTTCAATTCCTGGCACATCTCACATGGTCCATGACGTTCAAAACGTCTTTGAAGTCCCGATTCTAAGCCTTTAAGCATGGTGCACTAAACTATCAAGTAGTCATCATATTGAGCTAGCCAAACGGTCATAACGCCTCGTGACCGCTCCTGCAATAGGTTTGTCACCTAGCGGTGCATTAAGGACATAATTTTTCTGTGTAGCAATGAGGATAAACCTCAGATCACGGATCCAATCCGCATCATT
This sequence comes from Aegilops bicornis, assembly GCA_021605145.1. Taxonomy (NCBI): domain Eukaryota; kingdom Viridiplantae; phylum Streptophyta; class Magnoliopsida; order Poales; family Poaceae; genus Aegilops; species Aegilops bicornis. The sequence goes on from CM038674.1 coordinate 644,666,555, forward strand.
GTTACTAACATTTTTCAACATAATTTTTCTCTAGGAACATATCAAAACAAACATATATAAGCATAGGGAAGCAAGAACGCGAGCTATTGATCTACAACATAATTTGCAAAATACTACCAGGACTAAGTTCATGATAAATTAAAGTTCAATTAATCATATTACTTTAGAACTCCCACTTAGATAGACATCCCTCTAATCTTCTAAGTGATTACGTGATCCATATTAACTACACCATGTCCGATCGTCACGTGAGATGGAGTAGTTTCAACGGTGAACATCAATATGTTGATCATATCTACTATATGATTCACGTTCGAACTTTCGGTCTCCGTGTTCCGAGGCGATATCTGTTATATGCTAGGCTCGTCAAGTTTAACCTGAGTATTCTGCGTGTGCAACTGTTTTGCACCCGTTGTATTTGAACGTAGAGCCTATCACACCCGATCATCACGTGGTGTCTCAAAGACGAAGAACTTTCGCGAACGGTGCATACTCGTGGGAGAACACTTCTTGATAATTTTAGTGAGAGATCATCTTATAATGCTACCGTCAATCAAATCAAGATAAGATGCATAAAGGATAAACATCACATGCAATCAATATAAGTGATATGATATGGTCATCATCATCTTGTGCTTGTGATCTCCATCGCCGTAGCACCGTCATGATCACCATCGTCACCGGCGCGACACCTTGATCTCCATCGTAGCATCGTTGTCGTCTCTCCAACTATTGCTTCTACGACTATCGCCATCGCTTAGTGATAAAGTAAAGCAATTACATGGCGCTTGCATTTCATACAATAAAGCAACAACCATATGGCTCTCGCCATTGCCGATAACTTCGGTTACAAAACATGATCATCTCATACAATAAATATAGCATCACGCCTTGACCATATCACATCACAACATGCCCTGCAAAAACAAGTTAGACGTCCTCTATTTTGTTGTTGCAAGTTTTACGTGGCTGCTACGGGCTGAGCAAGAACCGTTCTTACCTACGCATCAAAACCACAACGATAGTTTGTCAAGTTGGTGCTGTTTTAACTTTCGCAAGGACCGGGCGTAGCCACACTCGGTTCAACTAAAGTGAGAGAAACAGACACCCGCCGGTCACCTTTAAGCAACGAAAGTGCTCAAGCGGTGAAACCAGTCTCGTAAGCGACGCGTAATGTCGGTCCGGCCGCTTCATCTCACAATACCGGAACCAAAGTATGACATGCTGGTAAGCAAGATGACTTATATCGCCCACAACTCACTTGTGTTCTACTCGCATATGACATCAACGCATAAACCTGGCTCGGATGCCATCATGGGGAAACGTAGTAATTTCAAAAATTCCTACGCACACGCAAGACCATGGTGATGGCACAGCAACGAGAGGAGAGTGTCCGTCCACAAACCCTCGTGAGACCGTAAGCGGAAGCGTTATAACAACGCGGTTGATGTAGTCAGACGCCTTCACGATCCGACCGATCCAAGTACCGAACGACGGCACCTCCGTGTTCAAAGACACGCTCAGCTCGATGACGATCCCGGGCTCCGATCCAAAGAAAGCGCCGGGGATGAGTTCCATCAAGACGACGGCGTGGTGACGATGATGATGCTCCATCGACGCAGGGCTTCGCTTAAGCTCCGCAATGATATGACTTCATCGGCGCAGGCTTCGCCTAAGCTCCATGACGATATGACCAAGTGGAATATGGTGGAGGGGGCACCAGACACGGCTAAGGAACGATCCGTAGATCAACTTGTGTGTCATGGGGTGCCCCCGCCTCAGATATAAAGGAGCAAGGGGGTGCGGCCAGCCCTAGGGCGCGGCCGAGGAGTCCTACTCCCACCGAGTAGGACTCCCCCTTCTCCTAGTTGGACTAGGACTTGGGAGGGAAGAGGAAAGGGCGCCGCCTCTCCTTGTCCTATTCAGACTAGAGGGGAAGGGGGCGCGGCCTGCCCCGGCCGACCCTTCCTCTTCTCCCTTATGGCCCATCAAGGCCCATTGACCCCGGGGTTCCGTAACCCCGGTGTTCCTAGAACGCCCTGCTTTCATCCGAACCTTTCCAAGTCCAAACATAGGCTTCCAATATATCAATCTTTATGTCTCGACCATTTCGAGACTCCTCGTCATGTCCGTGATCACATCCGGGACTCAACAACCTTCGGTACATCAAAACTTATAAACTCGTAATGAATCACATCGAAACGTTAGCGTATGCGGACCCTACGGGTTCGAGAACTATGTAGACATGACCTAGAACCATTCTCGGTCAATAACCAATAGCGGAACCTGGATGCCCATATTGGTTCCTACATATTCTATGAAGATATTTATCGGTCAAACCGCATAACGACATACGTTGTTCCCTTTGTCATCGGTATGTTACTTACCCGAGATTCGATCGTCGGTATCCAATACCTAGTTCAATCTCGTTACCGGTAAGTCTCTTTACTCGTTACGTAATGCATCATTCCGTAACTAACTCATTAGCTACATTGCTTGCAAGGCTTATAGTGATGTGCATTACCGAGAGGGCCCAGAAATACCTCTCCGACAATCGGAGTGACAAAACCTAATCTCGAAATACGCCAACCCAACATGTACCTTTGGAGACACCTGTAGTACTCCTTTATAATCACCCGATTACGTTGTGACGTTTGGTAGTACCCAAAGTGTTCATCCGGTAAATGGGAGTTGCATAATCTCATAGTTACAGGAACATGTATAGGTCATGAAGAAAGCAATAGCAATATACTAAACGATCAAGTGCTAAGCTAACGGAATGGGTCCTGTCAATCACATCATTCTCCTAATGATGTGATCCCATTAATCAAACAACAACACATGTCTATGGTTAGGAAACATAACCATCTTTGATTAATGAGCTAGTCAAGTAGAGGCATACTAGTGACTATATGTTTGTCTATGTATTCACACATGTATCATGTTTCCGATTAATACAATTCTAGCATGAATAATAAACATTTATCATGAAATAAGGAAATAAAGAATAACTTTATTATTGCCTCTAGGGCATATTTCCTTCAGTCTCCCACTTGCACTAGAGTCAATAATCTAGTTCACATCATCATGTGATTCAACACTAATATTCACATTTGTATGTGATTAACACCCATAGTTCATATAGTCATGTGACCAACACCCAAAGGGTTTACTAGAGTCAATAATCTAGTTCACATCGCTATGTGATTAACACCCAAAGAGTACTAAGGTATGATCATGTTTTGCTCATGAGAGAAGCTTAGTCAACGGGTCTCACACATTTAGAGCCGTATGTATTTTGCAAATATTCTATGTCTACAATGCTCTGCACGGAGCTACTCTAGCTAATTGCTCCCACTTTCAATATGTATCCAGATTGAGACTCAGAGTCATCTGGATCAGTGTAAAAAGCTTGCATCGATGTAACTCTTTACGACGGGCTCTTTTATCACCTCCATAACCGAGAAATATTTCCTTAGTCCTCACTAAGGATGTTCTTGACCAATGTCCAGTGATCTACTCCTAGATCACTATTGTACTCCCTTTCCAAATTCAGAGCAAGGTATACAATAGGTCTGGTACATAGCATGGCATACTTCATAGAACCTATGATTGAGGCATAGGGAATGACTTTCATTCTCTTTTCTATTTTCTGCCGTGGTCGGGATTTGATTCTTTACTCAATTTCACACCTTTTGTAACACAGACAAGAACTTTTCTTTGACTGTTCCATTTTGAACTACTTCAAAATCTTGACAAGGTATGTACTTTATTGAAAAAACTTATCAAGCGCCTTGATCTCAATAGATCTTGATGCTCAATATGTAAGTAGTTTTATCGAGGTCTTTCTTTGAAAAACTCTTTTCAAATACTCCTTTATGCTTTGCAGAATAATTCTACATTATTTCCGATCAACAATATGTCATTCACATATACTTATCGTAAAATGCTGTAGTGCTCCCACTCACTTTCTTGTAAATACAGGCTTCTCCAAAAGTTTGTATAAAACCATATGCTTTGATCACACTTATCAAAGCGTTTATTCCAATTCCAAGATGCTCGCACCAGTCCATAGATGGATCGCTGAAGCTTGCACATTTTGTTAGCTCCTTTAGGATTGACAAAACTTTCTGGTTGCATCATATACAACTCTTCTTTAATAAATCCATTAAAGAATGTAGTTTTGACATCCATTTGCCAGATTTCATAAAATGTGGCAATTGCTAACATGATTCGGACAGACTTAAGCATCGCTACAGCTTGATAAAATCTCATTATAGTCAACACCTTGAACTTGTCGAAAACCTTTTGTGACAAGTCGAGCTTTGTAGATAGTAACACTACTATCGTTGTCCGTCTTCCTCTTGAAGATCCATTTATTTAACATGGCTTGCTGATCATCGAGCAAGTCAATCAAAGTCCATACTTTGTTCTCATACATGGATCCTATCTCAGATTTCATGGCCTCAAGCCATTTCATGAATCTGGGCTCATCATCGCTTCCTCATAGTTCGTAGGTTCATCATGGTCTAGTAACATGACTTCCAGAACATGATTACCGTACCACTCTGGTGCGGATCTTACTCTGGAAGACCTACGAGGTTTGGTAGCAACTTGATCTGAAGTTTGATGATCATCATCATTAACTTTCTCACTAATTGGTGTAGGAATCACCGGAACTGATTTCTGTGATGAACTACTTTCCAATAAGGGAGAAGGTACAATTACCTCATCAAGTTCTACTTTCCTCCCACTCACTTCTTTCGAGAGAAACTCCTTCTCTAGAAAGGATCCATTCTTAGCAACGAATGTTTTGCCTTTGGATCTGTGATAGAAGGAGTACCCAATAGTTTCCTTTGGGTATTCTATGAAGACGCACTTTTCCGATTTGGGTTCGAGCTTATCAGGTGAAAACTTTTCACATAAGCATCACAACTCCAAACTTTTAAGAAACGACGGCTTAGGTTTACTGCTAAACCATAGTTCATACGGTGTCGTCTCAACGGATTTAATGGTGCCCTATTTAATGTGAATGCAGCTGTCTCTAATGCATAACCCCAAAACGATATTGGTAAATTGGTAAGAGACATCATTGATCGCACCATATCAAATAAAGTGCGGTTATGACGTTTGGACACACCATTACGCTATGGTGTTCCATGTGGCGTGAGCTGTGAAACTATTCCACATTGTTTTATATGAAGGCCAAACTCAGAACTCAAATATTCTCCTCCACGATCAGATCGTAGAAACTTTATTTTCTTATTACGATGATTCTCCACTTCACTCTGAAATTCTTTGAACTTTTCAAATGTTTCAGACTTGTGCTTCATTAAGTAGATATACTCATATCTGCTCAAATCATCTTGTGAAGGTCAGAAAATAACGATACTTGTCGTGAGCTTTAACACTCATCGGACCGCATACATCAGTATGTATTATTTCCAATAAGTCATTTGCTCGCTCCTTTGTTCCGGAGAATAGAGTCTTTAGTCATCTTGCCCATAAGGCATGGTTCGCAAGCATCAAGTGATTCATAATCAAGTGATTCCAAAATCCCATCAGCATGGAGTTTCTTCATGCGCTTTACACCAATATGACCTAAACGGCGATTGCCACAAATAAGTTGCACTATCATTATTAACTTTGCATCTTTTGGCATCAATATTATGAATATGTGTATCACTACGATCGAGATCCAACAAACTATTTTTATTGGGTGTATGACCATTGAAGGTTTTATTCATTTAAACAGAACAACAATTATTCTTTGACTTTAAATGAATAACCGCTTTTGAAAACTATTTTCATTGGGTGTATGACCATCGAAGGTTTTATTCATTTAAACAGAACAACAATTATTCTTTGACTTAAAATGAATAACCCTTTTGCAATAAACATGATCAAATCATATTCATGCTCAACGCAAACACCAAATAACATTTATTTAGGTTTAACACTAATCCCGAAAGTATAGGGAGTGTGCGATGATGATCATATCAATCTTGGAACTACTTCCAACACTCATCGTCACTTCCCCTTCAACTAGTCTCTGCTTATTCTGTAACTCCTGCTTTGAAGTTACTAATCTCAAAGAACCTAACAAGTATCAAATACTGTGGGGCTACTATAAACACTAGTAAGGCACACATCAATAACCTGTATATCAAATATACTCTTGTTCAATTTGCCATCCTTCTTATCCGCCAAATACTTGGGGTAGTTCCGCTTCCAAAGGACCAGTTCTATTGCAGCAAAAGCACTTAGTCTCGTGCTTAGGTCCAGACTGGCTTTCTTCACTCGAACAACAACTTGCTTGCCGTTCTTCTTGAAGTTCCCCTTCTGCCCTTTGCCCTTTTCCTTGAAACTAGTGGTCTTGTCAATCATCAACACTTGATGCTCTTTTCTTGATTTCTACCTTCGTCGATTTCAGCATCACGAAGAGCTTGGGAAATATTTTTGTCATCCCTTGCATATTATAGTTCATCACGAAGTTCTACTAACTTGGTGATGGTGACTAGAGAATACTGTCAATCACTATCTTATCTGGAAGATTAACTCCCACTTGATTCAAGCGATTGAAGTACCGGACAATCTGAGCACATGCTCACTAGTTGAGCGATTCTCCTCCATCTTTTAGCTATAGAACTTGTTGGAGACTTCATATCTCTCAACTCGGGTATTTGCTTGAAATATTAACTTCAATTCCTGGAACATCTCATATGGTCCATGACATTCAAAACGTCTTTGAAGTCCCGATTCTAAGCCTTTAAGCATGGTGCACTAAACTATCAAGTAGTCATCATATTGAGCTAGCCAAACGCTCATAACGCCCGTGATTCCGCTTCCTGCAATAGGTTTGTCACCTAGCGGTGCATTAAGGACATAATTTTTACGTGTAGCAATGAGGATAAACCTCGGATCACGGATCCAATCCGCATCATTGTTACTAACATTTTCAACATAATTTTTCTCTAGGAACATATCAAAACAAACATATATAAGCATAGGGAAGCAAGAACGCGAGCTATTGATCTACAACATAATTTGCAAAATACTACCAGACTAAGTTCATGATAAATTAAAGTTCAATTAATCATATTACTTTAGAACTCCCACTTAGATAGACATCCCTCTAATCTTCTAAGTGATTACGTGATCCATATTAACTACACCATGTCCGATCTTCACGTGAGATGGAGTAGTTTCAACGGTGAACATCAATATGTTGATCATATCTACTATATGATTCACGTTCGACCTTTCGGTCTCCATGTTCCAAGGCCATATCTGTTATATGCTAGGCTCGTCAAGTTTAACCTGAGTATTCTGCGTGTGCAATTGTTTTGCACCCGTTGTATTTGAACGTACAGCCTATCACACCCGATCATCACGTGGTGTCTCAAAGACGAAGAACTTTCGCAACGGTGCATACTCAGGGAGAACACTTCTTGATAATTATAGTGAGAGATCATCTTATAATGCTACCGTCAATCAAAGCAAGATAAGATGCATAAAGGATAAACATCAGATGCAATCAATATAAGTGATATGATATGGTCATCATCATCTTGTGCTTGTGATCTCCATCGCCAAGCACCGTCATGATCACCATCGCCACCGGGCGCCGACACCTTGATCTCCATCGTAGCATCGTTGTCGCCTCGCCAACTATTGCTTCTACGACTATCGCTACTGCTTAGTGATAAAGTAAAGCAATTACATGGCGCTTGCATTTCATACAATAAAGCAACAACCATATGGCTCTCGCCAGTTGCCGATAACTTCGGTTACAAAACATGATCATCTCATACAATAAATATAGCATCACGTCTTGACCATATCACATCACAACATGCCCTGCAAAAACAAGTTAGACGTCCTCTATTTTGTTGTTGCAAGTTTTACGTGGCTGCTACGGGCTGAGCAAGAACCATTCTTACCTACGCATCAAAACCACAACGATAGTTTGTCAAGTTGGTGCTGTTTTAACCTTCGCAAGGACCGGGCGTAGCCACACTCGGTTCAACTAAAGTGAGAGAAACAGACACCCGCCGGTCACCTTTAAGCAACGAGTGCTCGAAGCGGTGGAACCAGTCTCATGTAAGCGTACGCGTAATGTCGGTCCGGGCCGCTTCATCTCACAATACCGCCGAACCAAAGTATGACATGCTGGTAAGAAGTATGACTTATATCGCCCACAACTCACTTGTGTTCTACTCGTGCATATGACATCAACGCATAAAACCTGGCTCGGATGCCATCGTTGGGGAACGTAGTAATTTCAAAAATTTCCTACGCACACGCAAGACCATGGTGATGGCACAAGAACGAGAGGGGAGAGTGTCCGCCCAATGCACCTAGTAGACCGTAAGTGGAAGCGTTATAATAACGCTGCGGTTGATGTAGTCAGACGCCTTCACGATCCGACCGATCCAAGTACCGAACGACGGCACCTCCGTGTTCAAAGACACGCTCAGCTTCGATGACGCATCCCCGGGCTCCGATCCAAAGAAAGCGTCGGGGATGAGTTCCACAAGACGACAGCGTGGTGACGATGATGATGCTCCACCGACACAGTGGCTTCGCTTAAGCTCCGCGACGATATGACTTCACCGCGCCAGGGCTTCGCTTAAGCTCATGACGATATGACCAAGTGGAATATGGTGGAGGGGGCACCAGACACGGCTAAGGAACGATCCGTAGATCAACTTGTGTGTCATGGGGTGCCCCCTGCCCCGTGATATAAAAGAGCAAGGGGGGGTGCGGCCAGCCCTAGGGGCGGCCGAGGAGTCCTACTCCCACCGGAGTAGGACTCCCTCCTAGTTGGACTAGGACTTGGGGAGGGGAAGAGGGAAGGGGCGCCGCCTCTCCTTGTCCTATTCGGACTAGAGGGGAAGGGGCGCGGCCTTCCTCGGCCGCCCTTCCTCTTCTCCTTATGGCCCATCAAGGCCCATTGACTTCCGGGGTTCCAGAAACCCCGGTATTCCTAGAACGCCCTGCTTTCATCCGGAACCTTCCAAGTCCAAACATAGGCTTCCAATATATCAATCTTTATGTCTCGACCATTTCGAGACTCTTCGTCATGTCCGTGATCACATCCGGGACTCGAACAACCTTCGGTACATCAAAACTTATAAACTCATAATGAACATCATCGAAACGTTAGCGTGCGGACCCTACGGGTTCGAGAACTATGTAGACATGACCTAGAACCATTAACGGTCAATAACCAATAGCGGAACCTGGATGCCCATATTGGTTCCTACATATTCTACTTAAGATCTTTATCGGTCAAACCGCATAACGACATACGTTGTTCCCTTTGTCATCGGTATGTTACTTACCCGAGATTCGATCGTCGGTATCCAATACCTAGTTCAATCTCAAGCTATCGTAAGTCTCTTTACTCGTTACGTAATGCATCATTCCGTAACTAACTCATTAGCTACATTGCTTGCAAGGCTTATAGTGATGTGCATTACCGAGAGGGCCCAGAAATACCTCTCCGACAATCGGAGTGACAAAACCTAATCTCGAAATACGCCAACCCAACATGTACCTTTGGAGACACCTGTAGTACTCCTTTATAATCACCCGATTACGTTGTGACATTTGGTAGTACCCAAAGTGTTCCTCCGTAAACGGAGTTGCATAATCTCATAGTTACAGTGAACATGTATAGGTCATGAAGAAAGCAATAGCAATATACTAAACGATCAAGTGCTAAGCTAACGGAATGGGTCATGTCAATCACATCATTCTCCTAATGATGTGATCCCATTAATCAAACAACAACACATGTCTATGGTTAGGAAACATAACCATCTTTGATTAATGAGCTAGTCAAGTAGAGGCATACTAGTGACTATATGTTTGTCTACGTATTCACACATGTATCATGTTTCCGGTTAATATAATTCTAGCATGAATAATAAACATTTATCATGAAATAAGGAAATAAATAATAACTTTATTATTGCCTCTAGGGCATATTTCCTTCAGCTCCGCCATTGTTTCCCCCTCTCCCCGTGCCCCACCTCCCTCTCTATCCGCTGTTCGCAAAGATCCCGAGAGCTCTTCGCCGCCGGCCATGTCGCTGCTATGGCTACGGCTGCTGAAGCTCGCAGTAGACCACAAAACTGCATTGAGTGCCTCCCCATGAGCCCGTCGCACACCCCAGCTCGCCTTCTCGTGCCCCCTAGCTCTCGCTCGCATCACACCTGAACGCCGGCGCCGCCACGAGCTCGACTCCGGCGAGCTCGCTCCACCCTAGCTCCTCCCGCTCACACCATTCGATGCGGACGAGTCTCCTCGTTCCGTAGATGGCCTCGGCCTTCGATTTGGTCACCGTGGGACGAAACCCGAGTGCCTCCGCCGTCTCTGGCCTCGCCGGCGAGGAACCATGGAACAAGTCCAGCGGGTTTGACCCCGTTGACTTGACTGGGTGGGCCCAGGTTGACTCCCCCCTGAGTCTATGACAGGTGGGGCCCGCCCTGCTAACTAACCCAGGATTAGCGCTAACTAAATTTAATTAGTTTAACAAACTACTGACAGACGGGACCCACTGGTCAGTTTGACCTGGACCGCCCCATTGACTGCTGACGTCACCACGACATCATGCTGACGCAATAACTAATTACTGGAATGTTTCTTATACAGGAAATTCCGGAAAATAACCAAAACTTCTAAAAATAATAGAAAATCAACCGTAGCTCCAAATCAAATAAATTATATATGAAAAATGATCAGAAAAATCTAATATATCCATCTGTGCTAGTTTCATGCATGTTTAAACAAGTTAACTTGCTGTTTAGTGCAAAACATGATAGATCACTATTTAAGATCACAAATGTGTTTGAACTTTGAATCTTTGGTTCAAAATAGCTCAAACCCATCTGGTTGTAGTTGCATTAGCCCAACACACTCATTTTACCATGCCATGATCATGCATCATATTGTGCATTGCATTGATTGTGTTCTTCCTTGTTTGCCGGTATACGTCCCCTCTCGATAGACGTGGTTTCGACGATGAGATCGATGACACTGATGAAGAGCTATATTATCTTCTAAGTGCTGTGCAAGAAAACCCCTTGTTCATTCCGATACAATCCCACTCTCTCGCTCCTGCTCTCTTTTTACTGCATTAGGACAACAACGATTCATCTGTTACTTGTCATGTAGCTGAACCCCTTTATCCTATGCATGACCTGTAATTCCACAGTAAATAGATGAAACCCACTAGCATGAGTAGGAGTTGTTTGAGCCCTGTTGTGCCTACTCATTCATGCTTGTTTGTCATGCCTACTACTGCTTAGAGTTGAGTCAGGTCTAATTCATCGGGGATGAATCGGAGGTGTGTGAACATGTCCTACTGTGTGTGAGCTAAGTGTGTGAACACGATTTGGTAAAGGTAGCGGTGAGAGGCCAAGTAGGAGTACATGGTGGATTGTCTCATTGAAACCGTCCTTAGGAACTGAGTTCTTTGTTTGTGATCCATGAACAGTTACTACCACACATTGGGATCCTTAATTGACTCTCTCGGCTTCTTAACCACCCTTGTTCTCTGTCCAGGAGTTGCAACTAGTTTCTGGTGTTTGTAGGATATGTGTTGGATCCGTGCGTAGCGCTGACCCTAGGGGTGGGTTATGATGCGGTAGATACACCGTGGCCCCGTGTACCGATTCGCCCGTTTGGTGTCTCGGGAACCCTGCACACATCGTTCGGGGCCGTTAGTCGAAACCTCGGCCGGACTCCGCGGATGGATCCGAATAGGCGATAAACCTGGACTAGGGACTTGAGTGTTTAGGTAGGTCAGGCCGACACCCTCGCCAGATTCCGCTTGAAGGTTGCCAAGATACATGACGTGTACATGGCGGTAAGTGGCGAGAGCGTGTGTGAAGAAGTACACCCTGCAGGTTAATATGATCTATTCAATAGCCGTGTCATGAAAAGGACTTACGGGTTGCCTATAACAGTTCATAGACAAGTGAAAGTGGATACTCTAAAATGCGCAAGATAGCGTGAGTGCTATGGATGCCGCTCGTAGGGAGACGGGAGCGGATCCATAGTGGTGTATTGATATGGTGAATATGTGGACTCGTGTGCGCCACCTCAAAAGAGTTACTTGGAGTCGTAGTTCAGGATAGCCACCGAGTCAAAGCTGGCTTGCTGCAGTGAAACTCCACCACCCCTTTGTTGATAATGATGCATATGTAGTTAGTTCTGATGTAAGTCTTGCTGAGTACATTTGTACTCACGTTTGCTTATTTTATGTTTTGCAGAGAGATGTCAGTCTCGCTAGTTGTTCCGTGTGGACTTTGACGTTTAGCTTGATACCTCAGCTACGATCTTGTGCCCTCGGCAGATCTCGGTAGATAGTCGTGCTTCTCAGCCTTTTTCATTTATAGTTGTCTGTACTCAGACATGTTAAGCTTCCGCATGTGATTGACTTGTATGCTCTGAATGCTGGGTCGAGAGACCAATGTTTGTAATATCTCGCTCCTCGGAGCCTAATGAATAAATACTTTGAGTCATAGAGTTATGTTGTGATGCCATGTTGTATTTGCACATATCGAGCATATTGTGTGTATGTTTGAAATGCTTGGTATGTGTGGGATCCGACAATCTAGTTGTTTATCCTTGGCAGCCTCTCTTATGGGGAAATGTAGTCTAGTGCTTCCTTGAGCCATAGTAGTCCATGGCAGCCCGGTTCACCGGAGTCCTGCTAGCCCAAAGACTACCGCTTTCAGACGCTGACTGGCCGGCATGTGTTTCACTTCGTTCCTGTGTTCGTCCTTCAGGAAATGTCACGCGGTGACATCCGGAGTCCCGCTTAGCCTGCTACAGCCCGGGTTTCCGGAGTCCTCATAGCCCAAAGGTTACAGCCCGGATTCACATGTCAATCGACATGCTCGGGTTAATTCATGTATGCCTGTCCCCATGGGTTAGTGCCGCTTTGGGTTCACGACTAGCCATGTCGAATTCGGTTCTCTGTCATATGGATGCTGGCGACACTATCATATACGTGAGCCAAAAGGCGCAAACGGTCCCGGGCCATGGTAAGGCGACACCCGTGGGAATACCGTGCGTGAGGCCGCAAAGTGATATGAGGTGTTACCGGCTAGATCGATGTGACTTGGAATCGGGGTCCTGACATGCACGGCTTCGATGCTTGTTGGGACCATGGTCACCGGAGGTGCTGTGCCCTCCTGCATGGTCTCGACGCAAGCCATCATCATTGCTGGCCCACCGTCCTCTTCAGCCTCGACGAGGTACGCCACGGCCGCGGCATCCTCGTCAGCCATCCTCTTGCGTCACTCATGGGCCTAGTGGCCCTTGATGCTACAATATCGGCACTTGTCCCGGTCATCGTTGCCGGCACCTCGTCCGGCTCTGCCCTGAGTGCGACCGCCGCCTCTGCCGGTGCCGCCTCCACTGCTCGGGGCACCTCCACCACGTCCTTGACGCTTCCTCGCCTCCCACTTCTTCGAGAACAGGAGTTGTTCTCCACCGAAGCTCCCATGGCCGTCCTCAACCACCCGCAACCGGCCCATGATCTCCTCTATGGAGAGCTTACTCAGGTCAACAAGGTCTAGATGGAGACCGCTACCTGAGCGAAGCGAGGTGGCACGACGCGGAGAAATTTCCGCACGACTCTCGCGTCGTCCATGGTGTCGCCGAGCGCTCGGAGTTGTGACGCAACGCTGGAGATCCGCATGGCGAAGTCGTCGACGAGCTCGCCCTCCTTGAAGGCAATGTTCTCGAAGTCCGCCCGCAGCTTCTGCGAGTTCACCTCGCGCACGCGGTTGCTGCCGAGGCGCTGGGTACGGATGGCTTCCCACGCCTCCTTGGCGCTTGCCTTTGCCGTGAGCATGCCGTGCATCTCCGGCGGCGTGGCGGGCATGAGCGCCGCCACGGCTTTCCTGTCCTCCATTTTCTCGACCAGGTCGTCCTCCATGGGAGCCCAGAGGCTCGCCGCATGGAGGTTGCACTCCATGATCAACGCCCACTCGATGTAGTTCGAGCGTGAGCATCGGGAAGGTGATGGGTACACTACCACTGATTGCGGTCTCGCGCACGATCTCCCTAACCACGACCTCAGCGCGATGGCCGCGCCTGGAGCGGCTGCGCCCTCGCCGCTCCTCTGGAGCCGGCGAATGGGAGCCGTCCTATGATGGCCACGACTGGGAACCACCCGAGTTGGTGCGCTGCTGCACTCCTTTACCACCAGCCATGGCTACCACAACCAGAGGCTCTGATGCCAATTGTTAGCCCAAACTCAAAACTAGCTGGCCGCCGAGGACCAGACGAAGTCGAGGAAAAACAAAGTTTACTGGAGCTAGTACGAACTAGTAGCACACACTTGATATATTGTGGACTCAAACACACACTGATACAAGTGAGAAACTCACGGTGTACTAGTACTACCACTACTACAGTACTACTTGAAGCTAGCTTGCTTCCTTTGCTGGATTTGGAATGGAATGATTTCCAATGGGAGGGTTCAGCCCCTTTATATAGTACAAGATCAAACCGACTTACTATACTAGATGAAGTCACTGCTTACATATCAGCTGAGCTTGCTAGAGAAGTCTAGCACTTCTTACTCGCGGCTGTCACCTACATGCTGTGAAGATTATTTTATGCAAACCGCCTTGCCGACCTGCCAGCAGCTACAATTTTCACTTCGAGGCTAAGTAACTGCTGCTACTGCTGGTGCATGTCCCAGAGACAAGGTTTGACCCAACAGTGGAGCGGCGCTGGTTTCCGGCGACGAGGCGGGGTCGAGGGTGATGGGGAGCTGCGGGAGGAGCTCGGGCAGAGGTAGGGGATCGAACCACTCTCGATCTAGATAGAGATCAAGATCGAGGAGGGAGCGGGAGGAGCTGCTGCGGCTTGCGGTGGAGATCGAGCAGAGGAGGCATGGCCTCAGGCTAGAAGAGGGAGGAGGGTGAGGGGATCTGGAGGTTGTAGGTGGCGAGCGAGGGTTGGGGAGGGATGGATGCCGAGGGGGATTTGGTGGAGTGGCGGAGGCGGCTGGCTGGGAGGATGGGACATCTCCCTGTATTTTAGGGTTGGTCTGTATATATAGCAGGCGAAAGGAGTTTTAGGGGAGTCCGACCTTCATCGGACGGCTCCGGGTTAATTGGGTAGTCAAAAGAATAAACAAAAGAAGTATTGTGGTATCTCGGGGTTGATCCAGACTCAACGGTCATGACTGGGGGGATTCGGGTTCAGAGCAGTTTTCGAACGCGCACGCGAGGGGGGTTAGGCGGACGAGGTCAAGTGTGAGGTTGGACTGAGAATGGTCAAGGAAGACAAACGGAGGAGAAGCGGCAACTACGAACAACTACGAGCTTCAAAGAAAACATGCAGATGCAATGCGCATGATGTTATGAGATGAGATGCTACAAACAAATAACACACATCAACAACAAAATAACTGGAAGGCTTCTGAAGCGTTGGTCTCGGGGCGTCACATAACACTACCTACAAACACCAGAAACTAGTTGCAACTCCTGGACAGAGATCAGGTTGATTAATAAATCGAGAGGGGCACTTAAGCATTCCAATGCGTGGTAAATTTTTCATGGATCACAAACACAGAACTCAGTTCCTGAGGAAGGTTTTAATGATACAACCCACCATGTACTCCTACATGGCCTCTCAATGCTACCTTTACCAAATCGTGTTCACACACTTAGCTCTCAACAGTAGGACATGTTTCACAACATTCCAATTCATTCCCGATGAATCAGACCTGCACTCTAAGTAGTAGCAGACATGACAACCAAGCATGAATGAGTAGGCACATCAAGGCTCAAAGAACTCCTACTCATGCTAGTGGGTCTCATCTATTTACTGTGGCAATGACAGGTCATGCAGAGAAAGGGGTTCAACTACCGCAGCAAAAATGTATGAATCATTGTTGTCCTAATGCAATAAAAGAGAGCAGGAGCGAGAGAGTGGGATTGTATCAGAATGAACAAGCGGGTTTTGCTTGCCTGGCACTTCTGAAGATAGTATATTTCTTCATCGGTGTTGTCGAACTCATCGTCGGAACCGCGTCTACTGAGAGGGGACACAAAACCGGCAAACAAGGAGGAACACAATCAATGCAATGCAACAATTATGATGCATGATTATGACATGGCAATATGATGTGATTTGGCCTAATGAAACTAGCAACACAATTAAGTGTAGTTGGTTTGAACCCAAGGTTCAAATTCAAACTCCACATATGGTTATTTAAATGCATTCATTTGATTTGTCCTAAACAATAGCCAAAAGTTGTTCTAACATGCATGAAAATGACATAAACATATTCTTTGGATTTTTATGATCATTTTTCATATATAACTTATTTCCATTGGAGTTACAGATTATTTTCTATGAATTTTCAAAGTTTAGGTTATTTTCTGGAAATAAATAAATCATTTGGATTATATAAAATCCAAAAAACATTACTGCTAAAGAAAGCGCCACGGTGATGTCAAGAGGTCAATAGAGCGGTCCAGGTCAAACTCGACCAAGAGGGCCCATCGGTCGGTGACACGTAGTCGCCACTGAGGTTGACACGTGGGACCCGGTCAATGCTGACGTGGCCAAGTCAAACTGACCGGTGGGGCCACGGGCATTAGCTTAATCTAAGCAGGGAGATAAACCTGTGATTAAATAAGGGTGTGGGGCCCATTTGTCACTGACAGAGGAGGTTAGTTAGCCCCGTCATTAGTGCTAATGACGGTGCCACGCCGATCGTCGCCGGGTTGGTCATTTGGCGAGCACGCAAAGACGGCGGAGGGCTTCGGGTTCGCGCTATAGGGGACGGATCGACGAGTGGTTTGCGGCTACGGGTTGCTGGCGCTCGCGCGCATCCATTGGTGGCATCAGGAGGGTGAGAGGTGGCCTGAGTCGAGCGCATCATCGACTTTGGCGGCGACCAGAGTTCGGGATAGTGCGGGCGCGGGGCTGCAACTTGCGTTGGAGCGAACGGAGAGCACATGCGGTAGCTACGGGGCTGCAGGAGCTCGACCACGTGCTCAGACGTGACGTTGCTCCACCATAACGACAGCGACGACAAACACGACAGCCGAAGCTTGCGGCCAGGACGACGAGGTCAGATGGCGGACGAGCGCGACCAGGGGAGTAGGGGAAACAACGACGGAGCTCACTGCGGTCGATGCGCAGATCAGTGGGCTCGGGGGCGACCGAAGCGAGGTGAATCAACGAACGGCGTCTAGCGGGTACCGAGGTTGAAGACGACCAGATGGCGGCGATGCAGGTCCTTCGCGCGAAGCGTGGCTCGGTGTAAGTGCATCTAGTGCCCCTTAGTGATTTTGGTGTATTGAAGACTTATAGGTTAAGGGACTAATGTGTTTATGAGTGTACACAGGTCTATAAGTCTATGAGGAGTTTGATATTTACAGAGAAAGTTGACCCCTAAAAATGAAGTTCTTCGTCTCAAGACTTTGGTATTCGAAGACTTTCAAGACTTTGAAAGTGAAGAAATTGGTGTGACCTTGAAGACTTGGTATTCATTTGAGGAACATGAAGCGTGAAGACTTTTGTTTTGTAGTTTCGCTTTCTTTCTTGAGTCATAGGAAACACTGCATCGTTAATGGGGGTCGAGGAAATACTAAGGAAAAATTTCCATGTGATGCTCAACTCAAAATCCTACACCTACCAATCCTTCGAGTGAAGCCATTGGAAATCTCATACAGATTCACCAATTTCTTCAAAGGATCGAGACGAAGTTCTTCCGTCGCTAAGGAATTTGTTTTGACCGAGGAGTTAGGAGTTCGCCAAAGGCGGATTGCCTACACAGTGAGGAACATGATAGCCCTGAGGAATTTGAGAGTCAAATTTCCGACCGTTGCTGTGCTGCGCGCTAGCTGTCCCAAAATATCTTATCTACCTAACGGTCATATCATTGAAGGGCATTTATGTCTTATCATGTCGGGCTGCTCCCTAGGCTATAAATAGCCGCCCCCTACAACCACTAGCTGGTTGGCTGCTCCGAGAGAAACTGGCACTTGTCATTTGAGAGCATCCCATCCTCCGAGGACTTTGAGCGAAAATCATTGAGTGAGGAAAAACCCAAAACCAAACCCCCTACAAACCCAAAGTGATTGAGCATCACTGAAGAGCTTAATCCTGCGTGGATCCGATGCTTGTTACCTTTGAAGAATGTGCTTCTTCCAGACGGTTAGGCGTCATGGTCAAGAGCATCCAAGAGGAATTGTGGATCGCCGAGTGACCGAGTCTGTGAAGGTTTGGAAGTCGCCTGAAGACTTACCATGAGTGATTGGTTGAGGTCTGTGTGACCTTACACTACTGGAATCAGCTACTTTGCCATCTGCCAGCTCTTTGCCGTCTGCTAGCGGACGGCAAATAAGCTCTTTGCCATCAGCTACCCAAAAAGCGGACGGCAAAGAACTGGCTGATGGCAAAGACCAAGGTTACCATCAGTTCTTTGCCGTCCGCCATGACGCGGGCAAAGATTCGCTGTCGGCTAGCGGACGGCAAAGAGGGAGGGCCCCACCGACGAGTTGCAAAAAACCTAACGGGGGCCCTCTTTGCCGTCCGCTAGCGGACGGCAAAGAGCAAGAAGGCGGATGGCAAAGGGTGGCGGACGGCAAAGAGGGAGGGCCCCACGTAACGTTAACGGGGCCGCGCCCCACCCCCCCTCTCTCTCTTTCTCTCCCACCTCTCGCCAGCCCCTTCGCACCACCCCGCCGCCGCCGCCCAGCCGCCTGTCGCCCCACCACCCCGCCGCCACTGGCGCCCCCGCCCGCTGCCCCCGCCGCCCGTCTGGCGCCGCCACGCTCCAGCGCCCGGCACCTCCGCCGCCCGCCGGGCCAGCGCCGCCGCCCAGCCGCCCGCCCTCCTCCGCCGCCCAGTGCCGCACCGCCTCCTCCACCCTCGCCACCCGGCGCCCCCGCCTTGCCCCGCCACCGTTTGCCACGCCTTGGCGCCCAGGCACCTCCGCGCCCGCCGCCCAGGCCGCCCGCCCCTCCTCCGCCGCCCAGGCACCGCCCCCTCCTCCACCCTCGCTGCAGGTGAGTCTCTTCTTCCTTTTTTTCCTTTTTTCTGTTTTTTTAGTTTTAGGTTTATGTTTAGTTTTAGGTTTATAGGTTTAGTTTTAGTTTAGTATTAGGTTTAGTTTTAGTTTAGTATTAGGTTTAGATTTAGAAGAGGAAGAAGAAGAAGAAAAGAGAGGAGAGGAGGAGAAGAAGAAGAGGAAAAGGAAAGGAGGAAGAAGAAGAAGAAGAAGAAGAATAAGAAGAACAAGAAGAAGTAGAAGAAGAAGTAGTTGAAGAAGTAGCAGTAGAAGTTGAAGTAGAAGAAGGAAAAAGTGGAAGAAAAGGAAAAGGAGGAAGAAGAAGAAAAGGAAAAATAGGAAGAAAAGGAAAAGGAAGAAGAAGAAGAAGACCCCGACCCCGAGACCCCGACCCCGACCCCGACCCCGACACCCCGACCCCGACCCCGACCCCGACACCCCGACCCCGACCCCGACCCCGACCCCGACCCCGACACGACACCCCGACCCCGAGACCCCGACCCCGACCCCGAGACCCCGACCCCGACACCCCGACCCCGACCCCGACCCCGACCCCGACACCCCGACCCCGACACACCCCTCGAGCCCCACCAAACACCCCGACCCCGAGCCTGACCCGACACCCTGCACTACTACAAAAAGGGCTATAGATGGAATGGCTACTAATGGCGCACCTGTGATGTGGTGCGCCATTAGTATATTCTAATGGCGCACCATGTCTCGGTGCGCCATTAGTAATATATTACTAATGGCGCACCTGGTGTGTGGTGCGCCATTAGTAGTTTGGAAAAAAACATAAGAAATTTTTTGTTACTAATGGCGCACCTTGGGGTGGTGCGCCATTACTAGTTTTAACTAGTAATGGCGCACTTTCCA
Organism: Aegilops bicornis; assembly: GCA_021605145.1. Taxonomy (NCBI): domain Eukaryota; kingdom Viridiplantae; phylum Streptophyta; class Magnoliopsida; order Poales; family Poaceae; genus Aegilops; species Aegilops bicornis. Next base: position 644,686,494 of record CM038674.1, read on the forward strand.
CCGTGCGCCATTACTAAGTTTTTTAAAAAAATCAAAAAATCATTTTTTATTATTTTTTTCAAAACTACTAATGGCGCACCGCGGGAGTGGTGCGCCATTAGTAGTTGAACAACTACTAATGGCGCACCACCCCACGGTGCGCCATTAGTAACTTGGCCACCTTCCACCTTCCACGGTGCGTAGGTGGAAGGTGGCCAGTTACTAATGGCGCACCGTGGGAGTGGTGCGCCATTAGTAGTTCAACTACTAATGGCGCACCACTCCCACGGTGCGCCATTAGTAACTTGGCCACCTTCCACCGAATGCGCGCCCCCATGGATCGCTTTTTCAGTTTTAAAAAATAAAAGAAAATGATGAAAATGTCAAAAAATAAAAGAAAATAAGTTTCCCATGTGATATGTGGTCTAGTTGTTGGGAAAATTTGCAAATATGAATTTCGACTTCATTTGCAAAATCTCTCGAGAATTTGTAAAAATGGGCATAACTTTTGCATACTAACTCGGATGAAAAAGTTTTTTATATGAAAAGTCATCTACTCGAAAAGTTACATCAAACATTTTCAAAATCCCCAAAAACCTAACAGAAAAAAAGTTACGGGCCTTTCAAGATCTAGCGGCAAAAAAATTCAAAAAATTTCAAAAAAAATTGGTTTTGAAATTTTTTTTTGATTTTTTTTAAAAAATGATACGTAATATGATCGAGAAGTTTGAAATATTTTTCAAAATTTCATCATAGTCATTAACATGAACAAAGTCCTAGACATCAATAAGGTATAACATGATTGATATGCTAGATATATCAACAAGTGCCTCGTGAAGTGAGCATTCTTTGGGGTTGGATAGAACTCTGAAGTTAAGCGTGCTTGGGCTGGAGTAGTGTGAGGATGGGTGACCTTTTGGTAAGTTTGACCACGGAGTGCGATTTGACCTGTGATTAAGCATATTGACCCGAGATTAAGCCATAGTGAACTGAGATTAAAAAAATTTGAAAAAAATTAAAAAAAATTTGAAAAAATTTAAAAAAAATTTGAAAAAAATGTTACTAATGGCGCACTTCTATATGGTGCGCCATTAGTATACCAGATACTAATGGCGCACCGTGGGCTATACATGGTGCGCCATTAGTATCTAATGGCGTGCTATTAATGGCGCACCACAGATGCGCCATTAATAGCCATAATAGGTGCGCCATTAGTAGGGGTTTTTCAAGTAGTGCTGACCCCGACACCACACCCCGACCCCGAAACAACACCCCGACACCGACACGGCACTACCCCGACACCCCGAATTAAAACAACTCCTCCTCCCCATTAATTATTTGATCTATTCCGATGAAACTTGATAGCTAGCTATATATGTGTCTTGAATCATCGATATGCGTAATCAATATGTGTCTCCTGCTCGAAAGCGTCATAGTTATAAATATGCATGCATTTGCATATTTATAACCTTGATTCTTTCAATTGTCCAACGCTATCCATGGACAACTCGGTATGTGTAGATTGGGTTCGTTTTCCCATATGTTTGCTCGGATCCGACATATATTTGTCGATTGCCTCCCTGTTGTTCTCCGGTACACATCCTCTCTGCTTATTGCGTAGACGTGTATCGTGAGAACGACGGGAGGTGCTGCCAAATTTTAAGCGCCGGATCTGGAGCATAGCATGGGAAAATAAACCCAATCTACACATACACGGGTGGGATTAGGACCTATCATTATCTATTAGAGTGTAGGTTGCATGGACGTAATAAAATTGACAAAGTAGATCAACTGATGAATATATACATGGTGAATTACATATATAATTGTTGTGTGTCCAGAGCTTCGAAAGTCAAGATGAGTGACCGTGCTTGGATGTATACCGTCACACTGGTCAGAACAAATGGAGCGCTGAATGTTCACAAAAACTAAGGGGTTTGTGCAAGCCGCATTTGCAAATGGCCAAAAGAAAACCTGGTGCCCCTGTTTCCGGTGCGGCAATTGGGAAAAGAAGACAGAGGCTGAAATGGGCAAACACCTGCAGAAGTGGTTTTACGCCCGATTATATGGTGTGGACATTTCATGGTGAGTCTGCCCAACATGACCGAGCTGAGGTGGATCGTCGTCGCACCGACGAGCATGGTACCGGGATGGAAAACATGGTGCAAGGCTATGATGATGCTCGGGATTCGGACAAGGAGATGGAGGAATCTGCAAAGGCCTTCAATGAAATGTTGGAGTCTTCAAACGTCCGCCCACGAGCACACCGAAGCTTTGTCGGTTGGATGTCATCTCACAAGTAATGGCTCAAGGATCAGTTCAACTTGGGCAGAGAATGCTATGACGCAATTATGACAAAGATTTGGACGCTTTCACCCAAAGGCCATGTAATGCACGCAAACCTGTACCAGTCGGAAAAAATCCTCCGTGCCTTTGAAGATGCCCTATGAGAAGATACATGCCTGTGAGAAAGGATGTGCCTTATTTAGGCTTGACTATGCGGACTTGAACTATTGTCCCATTTGCAAGTCTTCCGGTATATTGTGGTAGACAACGGTATGGGTGAGAAGACACGCACCAAAATCCCGTTAGTGTTCTTGGTATATGCCAATCGTACCAAGACTTCAACGTCTTTTCATGGTCGAAGAGACGGCCAGATGTATGACATGGCACAAATCGTGCAAAAGAACCGAACTAGATGCGATGGGAATTTGATGATGGTACACACATCGGATGGTGTTGCGTGAAAAAGTTTGATGAATTACATGTCGACAAAGCGGCAGATCCGAGGCATCCTCGAGTCGGCATCAAGACGGATGGGTTCAGTGTGTTTGGTATGACGGCAGCCCAATACGCTTGTTGGCCCGTGATTTGTCTTTCCACTCAATCTCCCCGGACAGATTATGCAAAGAAAGAACATTTTCCGACGTTGATAATTCCAGGACCCAACTATCCGGCAAAAATATGAATGTGTACATGCAGCCGCTTAAGGACGAATTGCAAGAAGCCCGGGATAATGGGTTCAAGACATACGACGCCTTTAGCAAACGGAACTTCATAATGCGTGTCCGGTACATGTACTGACGCATGACTTGCCGGGCGTATGCGCTTATTCGTTGGCTGGTGTGTGCATGGAAGGTTCCCGTGCCCCACATGCAAGGGAGCTCTTGAGTTTCGTTGGCTTCAGGGCGGTGTGCGAGAATGTGCGATTGTGTGCGAGAAGACAGTCGATCGCCCGCCGATGCCGTGATTGCTCCTCGGGACCACGGTGAGTTTTATTTGAATGGACATTACTTGCTAGTCTTAACATTTGAGTGTCATCATGCTAACAAGACATTGGAAATGATCTTTGGTGCAGCGTAAATCCGACATAAGCATCGCACGATCCTTCTCCAAATTACCGACACGAGCCACCCCGCTCCTACACCTCCACGGATCTTGGTAAGTTTATCTAGTGTTTTGCTTAACACATGCATAAAGACCTAGACTTAGATTTATTTCCTCCAATGCTTACCATAATGACCTAGACTTAGCTTCTTCTCCTCCAAAATGACTTAATAAGCTTATCGACCTCCAAAACCATCCATTTTACCTAAGTTAGCTCTAAACGATCTGTACTTAGCTTACTTATGTCAAAAATTGCATAATTAGCTTAGTTAGCTCATAGGCGATCCATTTTACCTAAGTTAGCTCTAAAATGACCCATTTTACCTAGGTTAGCTTATAAATGATCCAGTTCATCCAAGTTAGCTCAAAAATGACCCATTTCACCTAAATTAGCTCTTAAATGATCCATTTCACCAAGTTAGCTACAAAATGATCCATTTCACCTAAATTAGCTCTTAAATGATCCATTTCACCTAAGTTAGCTCAAAAGATCCATTTCAACTAAATTAGCTCAAAAACGATCCATTTCAACTAAGTTAGCTCATAAAAGATCCATTTCAACTAAATTAGCTCATAAATGATCCATTTCAACTAAGTTAGCTCATAAATGATCCATTTCACCTTAGCTAGCTCATAAACGACCCATTTCAACTTAGTTAGCTCATAAATGATCCATTTCACCTTAGCTAGCTCATAAACGACCCATTTCAACTTAGTTAGCTCATATATGATCCATTTCACATAAGTTAGCTCATAAATGGCATACTCTTCTTGTTCTAGTCTTCTTCTTGTTCTACTCTTCTTGTTCTAGTATTCTTCTTGTTCTACTCTTCTTGTTCTAACTTTCTTATTTTTCATTTTGCAGATTTCATTCACTTGACGAAAGCTTGCATAGATGGAGTGCTCCTTATCCCTTTCTCTGCTTTCTTTTGTATCGTTGAACTATGCATGTATCGTTGGATGAAACTATTGTAATATATATGGTTGGATGCCTCTATGTTGAACTTGTTATGTATGATGGAACTATGCATGTAATATATATGTTTGGATGATGAAGTTATGTGTTGGATATCTTATATGTTTGCTCTGTAATGGCCTTTTGAAATATATCTATATATGTCATATATATTTGTGATGAAAATTGTTGGATTTAATAAAAGCAGATAAAAGAGCCAATATGGGCTCTCTTTGCCGTCACATCGACGGCAACGCGCTCTTCCCGTCTTCCGCGGACGGCAAAGAAGACACGTGGCATCTAGCTGTGCTTCCCGGAAGTCGACCCATTTGGTCACTTTGCCATCGATGGCGACGGCAAAGAACCCGCAGTTTGCCATCGCGTGGCGACGGCAAAGACACTAGAAATTTTGCCGTCAACAAGTGACGGCAAAGACCTGCCGTTAGACACTTAACGGATCGACGGCGCAATTATTGCCGTCCGCTCTCTTTGCCGTCCGTCGCGGACGGCAAAGGGCCTTTGCCGTCAGCCGCCAGGAAGCGGACGTCAAAGTAGCTGTTTACCGTAGCCTACGTTGCCGGAGCCTGTTGCCGTCCGCCATTCATGCCTTTGCCGTCCGCCATGGCAGACGGCAAAGTAGCTGATTCCTGTAGTGTTAGTTCAAGGAAAATACGGTGAGGACTTGGTGTTCTGAGCTGCGTGCTCTGCGACTGGGTGTCCGGGACTGTGTGTCCTCTAGTTTAAATACTCAGCCGCTCCAACCAGATGTCAGGACCCCGATTCCAAGTCACATCGACCTAGCCGGTAACACCTCATATCGCTTTGCGGCCTCACGCACGGTATTCCCACGGGTGTCGCCTTACCCTGGCCCGGGACCATTTGCGCCTTTTGGCTCACGTATATGACAGTGTAGCTAGCATCCATATGACAGAGAACCCGGGCCGACATGGCTAGTCGTGAACCCAAAGCGGCACTAACCCATGGGGACAGGCATACAAGAATCACATCGAGCATGTCGGTCATCAACGTATGAATTCGGGCTGTAGCACTGGGCTAACAGGACTCCGGTATCCCGGTCTGTAGCAGGCTAGGCAGGACTCCGAATATCCCGCGCGACATTTCCCCGAAGGGACAGACATAGGAACGAAGTGAAACACATGCCGGCCAATCAAGTGTCCAAGCAAAGAGGTTGGCTAGCAGGACTCCGGTGAACCGGGCTGTAGCGGACTACTATCGCTTAGAAGCACGATACTACATTTCCCCATATGAGAGGCTGCCAAGGATAAACAACTAGTTTGTCGGATCCCACTCATACCAAGCATTTCAAGCATACACGCAATATGCCCGATATGAGTACATACAACATGGCATCACAACAAAACTCTACAACTCAAAGTACTTTATTTAAGAGGCTCCGAGGAGCCATACACAACATATCCATACAGGTAGGGGTCACATGACCCAACACTCAAGTCATACAAACATACAAGAACATGCGGAAGCAAACTAGTCTGAGTACAGCCTCTAAAAGAAAGAAAGCTTGTTGAAGCCCTTCTATCTACAGTGGCCCTTCACAAGCCTTGGATCACCACCTGGGTGGCTAGTTCACTCGTCGATGTCAAGGTCTACATAAAACCCATCGGAGGGGGCAGTGTTGTCGTGTGAAAACATTAATTAAGCAAACATGAGTACGGAGGTACTCAAAGAAGTCTTACAATGTAATCCTATCATACATGCACATTCTCAAGAAGGTGGTGGAGTTATTTGCAAAGCCAACTTTGACTCTTGGCTAAGCTATCCCACGTGACACCACTTGAAAAGCATTTGTCGCACACGAGTCCACTAATCACCATCACAATACTCCATCGTGGATCCTCTCTCACAACCCACGAGAGGGCCATCCATGCACTCACACTTATCTTGAGGCTTTTAGTAGTATCCATTTACTTGTCTATGAACTGTATAGGTGACCAAGTAGTCCTTTATCATGACGCCGCTATTCGAATAGTTTATACCCTGCAGGGTGTACTTCTTCACACACGCTCACCACTTACCGCCGTTTACACGACATGTACTCGGCAACCTTCAGCCGGAAGCCCAACGTGGGTGTCGGCCACGACCGACTAAACACACGAGTCCCGAGTCCAGGTTTATCGCCTATTCGGGTTCCATCCGCAGGAGTCCGCCGAGGTTTCCACTAACGGCCCCGAACGATGTGTGCAGGGTTCCCGAGACACCAAACGGGCGACCGGTACATCGGGCCACGTGCCTACCGCAACACAACCCACCCCTAAGGTCAGCGCTATGCGGCTCCCAAAGATGCTACAAACACGAAACTACTTGCAACTCTTGACCGAGGACAAGAGTGGTTAATAAGTCGAGAGGGTCGATTAAGGATCCCAATGCGTGGTAGTAGCTAAGTCTTAAATCACACACACGGATCTCAGTTCTTAGGGACGGCTTGAAATAACCCACCATGTACTCCTACATGGCCTCTCATCGATACCTTTACCAAAACGTGTTCAACACTTTCACTCTCGAACCCGACATAACCTTTCACTCCAGTTCATCATCCCGATGAGCCAGACCTGACACAACTCTAAGCATAGCAAGCATAGCATGGTAGGAATAAAAAACATGGCTCAATCAACTCCTACACATACTAGTGGGTTTCATCTAGTTACTGTGGCAATGACAGGTCATGCAAAGGAAGTGGGTTCAGCTACCGCAGCACACAACAGTTTGAATCGCGTTGTCTTAATGCAGTAAACAAGAGCAGAAGCGAGAACATGGGTTTGTATCGGAATGATCAATGGGTTGCTTGCCTGAAGTAGTGGTGGTAGGATACTGCCCTTCAGACGGATATTCGGGATTATCCTCGGAGGCGTAACCTATCACGAAAGACACAATCGAAAATAAACACACATGGCAATATGCAACAATATGATGCATGCTATGACATGGCAATATGAATGTGTGTTGGCCTAATGCAAGCTGGAACAAAAAGGGATGAACTCATTTGAATCAAAGATTCAAATGTTAGCTCATTTAACATAGCCATAAAGGTGTATTATCTTAATCTGCTTAAACAAAGAAGGTTAACTTGTTCTATCATGCATGAAACCTGTACCAATGATAGAATGGATTTTTCTGATCATTTTCATATATAAATCTTTGCATTTGGAGTTACAGATTAATTTCTATGAATTTTGAAGTTTGAACTATATTATGGAATTTCCTATAATGAATCAATTCCAGTAATTCATTTATCGTGCATCAAAGAATGCGTCGTGGTGATGTCATAAGTCAACGGGACGCCCAGGTGTCAAACCCGACCGGTGGGTCCAGGTGTCGATGTAATTAGTTTAACTAAATATTAATTAAAACTAAACCTGATTAGTTAATGTGGCTGGCCTCACCTGTCATTTGACTCAGGAGAGTCAACCAGGGCCCACCCGTGGTCAAAGTCAGATTCGGCTACACCGGCGTTTAGCCGCCGGCGAGCCAGACGCGGCGGCTAGAGTGGATTTGGCCGCTCCGGCGACCAAATGAGCCGCGGAGGGCGTCTTTGGGTAGTTGGGAGCAAGCCGCAGCTCTTGGTGGTGTTGGGTGAGCTCGGGGTGGTCGGAATCGGCGCCGGCGACGACCTTGGCGGCCGCCGGAGTTCGGGTGATAACGAACTCGGGGCTACGGTGTGCGGTGAGGTGCGTGGAGTGATGGGTTAGATGCTACACGGTGCGGTGAGCATGATGGACACCGCGAGGTGGCCGGTGAATGGCCGGGAGCTCGTCGGCGACGAGCTCCGCGGCGGCGCGTGCGGGTGAGCTCCGTGCGGTTGCTACATAGCTCGGGGGCGAGAGAGGAAAGGAGGGGGAGGTAGCTAAGCTCACGGGGAACTCGTGGAGGCAGCCGGTGCGGTCGGGGACGGGCTGGTGCGGCGGCGACATCGAAGGGGATCTCCGGCGACGGCGGGGTCGGGCAAGGTTGGTGCAGAGGACTCGGGCCATGCGAGCGCGCGAGGCTCGGCTAGCTCGAGGTAGAGGAGGGTGGCGGAGCTCCTAGACACGTCGGGGAGGAGCACGGACGACGGGGAGTGCGACTACGGCGAGGGTGCGGCTGCGGTGGCGTCGGCCATGGCGGGGGAGCGCGAGGGGGAGGAGCTGGGGAGGAGGAGAGATGTCTGAGGGCTCGAGGGGAGAGAGAGAGAGCGCTTCACGTCGTAGCTCGGTGAGGGGAGCGGCAAGGCGGCGACCAGCTGCGTGGCATGCATGCGGTGCTCGCCGCCGAGCACCTACACTGTCACTGCTGGCCAAATAAGCTGTTGGCTGTGGTTGGCCGGGCCGGGTGGGCCATTGGGTGGCGCCAGTAAGCTTTTCCTTTCTGTTTTCTTTTTCTATTTTCTCAACTTTGTGGACTTTTTAAAAATACTTAAACAGCTCCAAAATTCACCAAACTGCACTGTGTCCTTAGTTGGAATATTTCCAACATGGAACATTTTAGTTTGAATAATTTGGGCATTTGAAATGTTTTATATAATTTAAATGCCCAAACTCAAATACTTATGATTTAATTCAAAGACCTTGGGATGACCTAGAAAATTGTGCACCACTTTTGGCAGAGGCTCTGAACCAAAGCAAAGGTGATGAGCATTTTAGAAGGGCATTTCAGGTTCATTGAAAAATAATTTTAGTAAACCCTAGTTGGATTCAAAAGGGGTTCTGGGGGTTCTGTCTTCCCCATTTCAATTTTCAGATGAAAGTTAAACATGATGCACACACAAATGCATGGACTAGCTAGGATGTGACAACTCACCCCCACTCAAAAGAATCTCGTCCCGAGATTTAGGATCCGCTATAAAAAGGTGGGATACTCAAGTCGAAGACGATCCTCCCTTTCCCAAGTTGCTTCTTGCTCGGAATGGTTTGACCATTGAACCTTTAGAAACTTGATATTCGACGCCGAGTGGTACGCTCGGCTTGATCAAGAATCTGAACGGGATATTCTCGATAGGTGAGGTTATCTTGGAGATCAAGTTGCTTGTGGTCCACTCCACGGATAGGATCCGAGAAGCAACGCTCGAGTTGGGAAACGTGGAAGACATCATGGACTCTGGAAAGATGCAGAGGTAGTTCCAATTGGTAGGCAACTTCTCCTCATTTGGCAAGAATGCGAAAGGGTCCAATGTAACGAGGAGCCAACTTGCCTTTGATACCGAATCGATGGGTTCCCTTTAAAGGAGTAACCTGAAGGTAAGCCTTCTCGCCAATTTCATAAGCCATAGGCTTATGCTTGCGGTCATATTGACTCTTTTGACGAGATTGGGCTGTTTTCAATTTCTCACGAATAACGCGAACTCCGCTTCTTCGCTTCGAATCATATCCGGGCCAAAGGGTTGTCTCTCCCGGTTTCTCGACCAGTTAAGAGGCGCTCGACATTTCCGCCCATAAAGAACTTCGAAGGAGCTTTGCCCAAGCTAGCTTGATAACTATTGTTATAAGCTTAACTAGGCGAATGGAAGGCATTTCTCCCAATTCATGCCGAAGAGATGATGTAAGCTCGAAGCATATCCTCTAGGATTTGATTGACTCGTTCTACTTGACCACTTGATTGAGGATGGAAGGCGGTGCTAAAGGAGAGATGAGTTCCCATAGCATTTTGGAAACTTTCCCAAAATCGAGAGGTGAAGAGACTTCCACGGTCCGAGTTAATCTCCAATGGAACACCATGAAGAGACACTATTCGAGAGATGTACAAATCAGCTAGCTGGCTGGCGGTTATACTCTCACGAACGGGTAGGAAGTGGGCTACTTTGGAAAGACGGTCGACGACAACGAAGATTGCATTATTCCCTCTCTTGGTCCTGGGAAACCCGGTAATGAAATCCATACCGATTTTATCCCATTTCCATTCGGGAATAGCCAAAGGTTGAAGGGTACCAGCAGGCTGTTGATGCTCTGCTTTAACTCGAGGACAGACGTCGCAATTGGCAATGTATTGAGCGATTTCTCTCTTCATCCTAGTCCACCAAAACCTCTGGCGTAGGTCTTGATACATTTTAGTACTACCGGGATGAATGGTGAGAGGAGAGTCATGAGCTTCCTTAAGGATCAGTTGCCGTAGCTGTTGTTTCTTAGGAACCACCAAGCGGTTCTCAAAGAAGACAACACCTCGCTCATCTATGGAGAAACACTTAGCAGCTCCGCTAGCAATGTTCTCCTTGATCCGAGATATTCCTCTATCATACTGCTGAGCAGTTGTGATTCGATCCGTAAGGTTAGGTTTCGCCACCAGGGTGGAAAGGAATCCTCGAGGAACAATGTGAAGATTAAGCTTACGAAATTCCTCGTGGAGAAGAGGTTGACTTTGTTGTAACATCAGATTGTTACAATAAGATTTGCGACTTAGTGCGTCAGCCATGACATTGGCTTTGCCTGGGGTGTAAGATATTCCTAAGTCGTAATCTGTAATCAACTCGACCCAACGTCTTTGCCTGAGATTCAAATCCGGTTGGGTGAAGATGTATTTCAGACTTTGGTGATTAGTGTAAATTTCGCAACGATTACCAAGAAGGTAATGTCGCCAGGTTTAGAGTGCATGAACCATCGCTGCAAGCTCTAGATCGTGTGTGGGATAATTATCCTCATGTGGACGAATCGCCGAGAAGCGTAGGCAATCACATGACAATCTTGCATGAGTATGCAACCTAGCCCTTGTCGCGAGGCGTCGCAATAGATAATAAAGTCCTTAGAAAAATCTGGTGGAACAAGTACGGGAGCAGATGTCAGGCGTCTTTTCAGTTCCTGAAAGCTGAACTCGCAATGTGGCGTCCATTCGAACTTCTTATCTTTCTTGAGGAGTTCGGTTAGAGGTTTAGCAACTTTAGAGAAATTCTCGACGAAGCGGCGGCAGTAGCTCGCTAAACCGAGGAAACTCCGAACTTGCTTGACCGATTCAGGTGGGGTCGATCAAGGACGGCTTGAACTCGCTTCGGGATTGACGCAATGCCCTTACCAGAGATTACATGGCCTAGGTAGGTCACTTACGGTAACCAGAATTCACACTTAGAGAATTTGGCATAAAGGCGGTGCTCTCAAGTTTCATCAATACTAGCCTTAGATGTTCGGCATGTTCTTCCTCATTCTTGGAGTAGATGAGTATATCATCGAGGTATACCACGACGAATTTATCCAAATACTCCATGAAGATTGAGTTCATTAACCGAGAGAAGGTGGTCGGAGCATTGGTTAATCCGAAGGACATGACGGTGTACTCGTATTGGCCATAACGAGTAACAAAGGCCGCTTTTAGGAATGTCCTCGTTCTTGATTTTGATTTGATGGTAGCCCAACCTCAAATCCATCTTGGAAAATATCGAGGATCCAGTGAGCTGGTCATACAGTCGTTGATCCCGGGAGCGGATACTTGTTCTTGATAGTGACCAAGTTGATGTGTCGGTAATCCACAACCATCCGATCCGTTCCATCCTTCTTCTTGACGAAGAGGACGGGGCAAGCCCATGGAGATGAACTAGGACGGATGAAACCCTTTTGCAAGGACTCATCGAGTTGTTTCTTAAGTTCGGCTAGTTCTAGGGGTGCCATCTTATAAGGTCTTCTAGAGATTGGGACGGTTCCGGGAACAAGATCTATCACGAACTCGACATCCCCGCCGTGGAACACCGGCAGTTCTTCTGAAAGACATCCGGAAAATCACGGACTACCGGAATATCTTCGAGGTCGGCATTTAAGGAGTAAAGCTGACGCTTCGACACTCGGGTTAAAACATTAACTGTCTTGCCCGAAGGATGGGTGAGTTGAACAGTTCTAGTAGAGCAATCAATCTTAGCGTAATGGGCTGACATCCAGTCCATACCCAAGATGATGTTTATGTCCGAGGACTTGAGAGCTATTAGAGATGCAAGAAAGACTAATCTGTCGACAAGGATTTCATTCCCATGACTTATTCTAGAGGTTTGCCATCTAGAACTAGGAGTCTGAATTTCCATGGAGGTGTGCATGTCACAGAATGTGGTGTTGTGCAATCGAGCATAGCTCTCAGAAATAAATGAATGAGATGCTCCAGTATCAAAAAGAACAGTTGTCGGATGACAATTAACAAGGAGCGCATCGAGAACGACGTTGGGATCCTCATAGGTTTCCTCACCTGAAACATAGTTGACGTGGCCACGGCGGTGGCAGCTAGTTTAGCATAGAGCACCTTTCTGCTGGCTTACCACGGCCAACAGACTTTCCGATCCGACCGGGTTGTTCTGGGGACACTCACGGATGTAGTGGCCCGTCTCTCCACACTTGAAGCAAGTTATCATATTGGGGCGTGGGGCAGCATTAGCAGCGGGGCCACCATAAGTCTTGGGCGGTGCATACTGTTGGTTGGGGCGAGGCGCCTCAAAGAATGGCCTCGGGGTGAACCTGGGTGGCAGAGCAGTGTTTGGAATCCAAACCCGGCGCTTCTGAGATCCAGAGCCGGATGAAGAACCAGAGTCACGGGAGTGCTTGCGTGAAGCTTCGAAGTCAGACTGTCCAGTTTCAGCACTGATAGCCTTGTTGACTAACTTCTGGAAAGAAGTGCACTCGTGCAGACGAAGATCACGGCGAAGCTCGGGGCTAAGTCCCTTGCGGAACCTTGCCTGCTTCTTGGCGTCGGTAGAAACCTCTTCAGGAGCATAACGTGCTAAATTCCCAAACTCACGGCTGTAAGTATCCACAACCAGTCTACCCTGGGTGAAGTTGCAAAACTCCTCCCTCTTACGATCCATGAGACATTCCGGGATGTGATGCTCACGGAAAGCGGCACTGAATTCAGCCCAAGTAGTAATTTGTCCAACCGGACGCATAGCCTCATAATACTCCCACCAAAGGCTAGCAGGGCCTTCGAGGTGATAAGAGGCAAAGGTAACCTTATCAGCTTCAGCCACGTTGGCGAGCGTAGCTTGTGGGTGATGCTGAAGCGATCATCCGCATCGAGAGGCTCAACGGAATATTTGAACTTCGGTGGATACAGCTTGACAAAGTCATTGAGTGACACCAGATCATTTCTTGGCTGGCGTGCGGTGTTTTGCTCTATCCGCTCCAGCAAGCGATTGGTCTCACGCTTGTTGCGATCTGCCTCCAACATAACCTCGGCCAAAGATGGCGGTTGAGGCAGATTTACATTCCTAGCTGCGCTGGCTTCTCCCTGCTTCGGAGCAGCAGGATTGTTGCGGGTGTTGACCATCCTAGGAAACAAAACAACGGTTTAAACCAGGATGGCAGAATTTAGCAAGGAAGTGCGGAATGTAATGGATAACACGGAATGCAGAGATGTTCATCCGTATGACATGGTAATATAAAAACTGCCATATATATACCAACGGTCATACACACCATTCATAGTTTAGTACAAGCCCGACGGAGTACAACTATAGTGAAAGGCGTTACATCTCATCGGAAGCATTCCAGCTCCTATACATTATTTTTCTACACTTCCGGAATGATACACACTAAGTCATATTCCACAGGTCACGCAGGACAGTGGAAATACAACTATTACAATACTAGGGATACTACTACTAACTCAGACAGCTCCGTAGTAGTCCTCATAGAAGTCACCACCCAAGCCTGGAAGTGGAACATGGTCATCCGGAAATAGACGATCCTGTGGAGCTTGCGGACCATAGGGACTCGGATTTGGCCGCGGTCCAACAAACGGCGGCAGACGAGGTCCACGAGGAGGAGTGATGCCTCCTACCTCACGCCACTCCATAAAGTCTGGCAGACCAGCCCGCACAGGGTACAAGTCCCTCATGTCCATGTATCCGGCTTGCACGGCAGGTGCAAACCGAGTCAGAGTGGCCCAGTGATCAGAACGGGCATTAAAGAGCTCCATACGCAAGGCCCGGTTTTCACGGTCCTTGTCTTCCAGCATCTCAGTAGTGGTGCGAAGGAGTGAGTCCTCATGGGATGCGTCGCTGTACATACCCTGAAGGTAACCATGCGCCCCAGGGAGGGATGCTGGCATGTAACGGAAATCAGTGTTGCACAGCAAGGCAGTTCTGGCTCGAATAATAGTCATCATTGAGTAGGCTGCATCCTGCACGGACATCCCAATAGTGATCCCAAGTCCATAAGAACAGTGGAGCGGTTCAGTAGCTCCGGGATAAGATGGATATATCATGACCGTGCACAGATATTGGCTTTGATTAAAATCTCTAAACTGCTCCTCGACGGTATATTCAGGATATCATCGGTAACCGGTCTCGACCATCACCCGAACCAACATTGCCGTGTGACCACACACATCAATGCAACGGGTCGCATTTAACCACTTGGTTACGGGGACGGGTGGCCATCCGAAAGCACAGCCACAATGCAAAGACATTAGAATTTCTAGGGAAAATCGGGCAGCATAACATCTGTAAATGCTCAAAAACAGATTTGAGACATTCATAATCAGATTGCAAAGCCACTCAACAACATCATATCAAGGTTCTGGTTCAACTGATAGCATACTAAAAAGTAGTAGAAACTGAACTGAGGCTGTAACCAACAATCCTATAAGTTACTACGGATTAGTAACACGTGAACCTGATAGAGAGAAGAGAGCCTAGTCCTATACCCACGTAGAATGAGAAGAGGATGACTCAGATCAGAGGGCATAACGTAAAGGAGTAAAAGAGCCTTACGTTCCCTCCCACAATCAATTCCCCTACATATAACTAAAGCATTTCTAGACTCGACATCGACCAGCTTGGCTTAGCGAACCTACAGGCAGCCCTGCTCTGATGCCAACGCTGTCAGGACCCCGATTCCAAGTCAAATCGACCAAGCCGGTAACACCTCATATCACTTTGCGGCCTCACGCACGGTATTCCCACGGGTGTCGCCTTACCCTGGCCCGGGACCGTTTGCGCCTTTTGGCTCACGTATATGATAGTGTCGCTAGCATCCATATGACAGAGAACTTGGGCCGAGATGACTAGTCGTGAACCCAAAGTGGCACTAACCTATGGGGACAGGCACACATGAATCACATCGAGCATGTCGGTCATCAACGTATGAATTCGGGCTGTAGCACTGGCTAACAGGACTCGGGTATCCCGGGCTGTAGCAGGCTAGACAGGACTCGAATATCACCGCGTGACATTTCCCGAAGGACAGACATATAGGCAGTGAAACACATGCCCGGCCAGTCAAGTGTCCAAGCAGTAGTCTTTGGGCTAGCAGGACTCCGGTGAACCGGGCTGTAGCGGACTACTATCGCTTAGAAGCATGAGACTACATTTCCCCATATGAGAGGCTGCCAAGGATAAACAACTAGTTTGTCGGATCCCACTCATACCAAGCATTTCAATCATACACGCAATATGCCCGATAGGAGTACATACAACATGGCATCACAACAAAACTCTACAACTCTAAGTACTTTATTTAAGAGGCTCCGAGGAGCCATACATAACATATCCATACAGGTAGGGGTCACATGACCCAACACTCAAGTCATACAAACATACAAGCACATGCGGAAGCAAACTAGTCTGAGTACAGCCTCTAAAAGAAAGAAAGCTTGTTGAAGCCCTTCTATCTACAGTGGCCCATCACAAGCCTTGGATCACCACCTGGGTGGCTAGTTCACTCGTTGATGTCAAGGTCTACATAAAACCCATCGGAGGGGCAGTGTTGTCGCCTCTCATCAATACCTTTACCAAAACGTGTTCAACACTTTCACTCTCGAACCCGACATAACCTTTCACTCCAGTTCATCATCCCGATGAGCCAGACCTGACACAACTCTAAGCATAGCAAGCATAGCATGGTAGGAATCACAAACATGGCTCAATCAACTCCTACACATACTAGTGGGTTTCATCTAGTTCTTGTGGCAATGACAGTCATGCAAAGGAAGTGGGTTCAGCTATCATGACACACAACAGCTTGAATCGCGTTGTCTTAATGCAGTAAACAAGAGCAGAAGCGAGAACATGGGTTTGTATCGGAATGATCAATGGGTTGCTTGCCTGAAGTAGTGGTGGTAGGATACTGCCCTTCAGATGGATATTCAGGATTATCCTCGGAGGCAGAGCCTATCACGAAAGACACACCGAAAATAAACACACATGGCAATATGCAACAATATGATGCATGCTATGACATGGCAATATGAATGTGTGTTGGCCTAATGCAAGCTGGAACAAAAAGGGATGAACTCATTTGAATCAAAGATTCAAATGTTAGCTCATTTAACATAGCCATAAAGGTGTATTATCTTAATCTGCTTAAACAGAAAGGTTAACTTGTTCTATCATGCATGAAACCTGTACCAATGGATAGAATGGATTTTTCTGATCATTTTTCATATATAAATCTTTGCATTTGGAGTTACAGATTAATTTCTATGAATTTTTGAAGTTTGAACTATATTCTGGAATTTCCTATAACAGAATAATTCCAGTAATTTATTTACTGTGTCAGCAATGCGTCAGGGTGATGTCATAGGTCAACAGGGACGTCCAGGTCAAACCTGACTGGTGGGTCCAGGGTGTCAGTGTAATTAGTTTAACTAAATATTAATTAAAACTAAACCTGATTAGTTAACAGGGCTAGGCCTCACCTGTCATTGACTCAGGAGAGTCAACCAGGGCCCACCCGTGGTCAAAGTCAGAGTCGGCTACACCGGCGTTTAGCCGCCGGCGAGCCAGACGCGGCGGCGAGAGTGGATTTGGCCGCTCCGGCGACCAAATGAGCCGCGGAGGGCGTCTATGGGTAGCTGGGAGCAAGCCGCAGCTCTTGGTGGTGTTGGGTGAGCTCGGGGTGGTCGGAATCGGCGCCGGCGACGACCTTGGCGGCCGCCGGAGTTCGGGTGATAACGAACTCGGGGCTACGGTGTGCGGTGAGGTGCGTGGAGTGATGGGTTAGATGCTACACGGTGCGGTGAGCATGATGGACACCGCGAGGTGGCCGGTGAATGGCCGGGAGCACGTTGGCGACGAGCTCCGCGGCGGCGCGTGCGGGTGAGCTCCGTGCGGTTGCTACATAGCTCGAGGGTGAGAGAGGAAAGGAGGGGAGGTAGCTAAGCTCACGGGAACTCGTGGAGGCAGCCGGTGCGGTCGGGACGGCTGGTCTGTGGCGACGTCGAAGGGGATCTTCGGCGACGGCGGGGTCGGGCAAGGTTGGTGCAGAGGACTCGGGCCACGCAAGCGCGCGGGGCTCGGCTAGCTCGAGGTAGAGGAGGGCGGTGGAGCTCCTAGACACGTCGGGGAGGAGCACGGACGACGGGGAGCGCGGCGACTCTGAGGGTGTGCTGCGATGGCGTCGGCCATGGCGGGGAGCGCGAGGGGAGGAGCTGGGAGGAGGAGAGATGTCCGAGGGCTCGAGGGAGAGAGAGAGGCGCTTGTCGCAGCTCGGTGAGGGAGGCGAGGCGGCGACCAGCTGCGTGGCATGCATGCGGTGCTCGCGCCGAGCACCTGCTGGCCAAGCCAAGCGGCTGCTGGCCAGGCTGGGCTGGGCCGGCAGGTGGGCCGGCTGGGTGGCGCCAGGTAAGCTTTTCCCTTTCTGTTTTCTTTTTCTATTTTCTGTAACTTTGTGGACTTTTTAAAAAATACTTAAACAGCTCCAAAATTCACCAAACTGCACCAGGTCCTTAGTTGGAATATTTCCAACATGGAACATTTTAGTTTGGAATAATTTGGGCATTTGAAATGTTTTATATAATTTAAATGCCCAAACTCAAATACTTATGATTTAATTCAAAGACCTTGGGATGACCTAGAAAATTGTGCACCACTTTTGGCAGAGGCTCTGAACAAAAGCAAAGGTGATGAGCATTTTAGAAGGGCATTTCAGGTTCATTGAAAAATAATTTTAGTAAACCCTAGTTGGATTCAAAAGGGGTTCTGGGGGTTCTGTCTTCCCCATTTCAATTTTCAGATGAAAGTTAAACATGATGCACACACTAATGCATGGACTAGCTAGGATGTGACACCAGACGTACAACTGAGACAACAGTTGGAACTGGTCTACCAAATCATTGTCTTCACCAACCTTACTTGTTTTATTTCCTCAACTCTTTCATTTCCTCGTTACTGTGTTGAGTGTTTGTTCATATCTGTGTTTGAAGACTTTGACTGAAGAGTTTCTCAATTTCCTCAGTTCAATTTCTTCAGTCTGTTTGTCTTCATCTTGTGTTATCCTGTGTTTACGCTTTCTATACTCTGTGCGTGTCTTCATTTCATCATGATGACCATGCCCTGTATTCTGTTATGCTTACTTCTGAGTACTTATTCCGCTGCAAGTAGTTCTTCGCTAAGGAATTTCCTCACCGACAAATTCCTCGGTGAAGAATTCATAAAAATCGCCTATTCACCCCCCTCTAGTCGATATAACGCACTTTCAATTGGTATCGGAGCGAGGTACTCCCTTGTTCTGTGTGATTTTGGTTTAACCACCTGGAGTTTTAGTTATGTCGACCGCAGGTATGATCAAGGTCTCTGCTGGCTGTCCTACCTTCCATGGGACAGACTACCCTTACTGGAAGAATAAGATGTGAATACATCTTGAGGCAATTGATAACGATCTGTGGTATGTGGTGGAAAATGGTGTTCCCACTGTCTCACCCTCACTGAAAGCTACCGATGTGAAGATATTCAAGCAACTAGATTCTCAAGCGAAGAATATCATATGTGGCCATCTGAGCAAAGGAGAGTAAGGTAGAGTGAGTGCTTTGGAGACTGCTAAGCTTATCTGGGATAGACTGTCCAAAGTAAATGAAGGAGTCTCAACTCAGCGTGATTCTCGAGTTGATGTTCTTCGCAATCTCTTCAACCGCTTCAAAAGACTCGACAATGAAAATGTTCAACAAACCTTCGATCGCCTCACTGACATCTCAAATGAGCTTCAAGCACTTGGTGCCACTGACATCACCGACCATGAGGTGGTAAAAAAAAATTTGAGACCGCTTGATTCCTCATTTGATACTCGCAGCGCGATGATAGAAGAACGTATGACTACAAGTCACTTGATCCCGCTGATATCCTCGAGAGGCTAAATACTCATGAGTTCCAGCTTCTTTGAAAGAGAGATCTCTATGGTTCGAGCTATGGAAAATCACGTGCCACGAAGGCCAAGGCTGTGTCTAAATCTGAATGTGAAGACTACGGTAGTAGCCTTGGTGATCTGAAGAATTGAGCCAGAGCTAGCACTGCTTTCGTGAAGAAGTTCCAGAAGTTCTCAAGACGTGGTCGCTTTGGAAAATCCTCAAGGAGCAGTGATTCCTCATCCAGTGACTATAACAGAAGGCTATGCCACAAATGCAAGAAACCTGGTCACTATATTCAAGATTGTCCTCAGTGGGAAAAGAATTAAAGAAGAAGAAATACAAGGATTACAGTTCTGATGACGCTAAGAAGAAGAAGAAATCGTCAAAATCTTCATCATCAAAATCCTCAAAGTCTTCATCTCACAAGAAGAGCAGCTACAAGAAGGCTCGGGCATTCATTGGCAAGGAAATGGACTCTGAAGCTGAATCTGAGGAACATGAGGAAGAGGAGGCATCTCAGGAGTCCGAGTCTGGTGTGGCGAGTCTGGCTCTCGCTACTGCATTCGTCAGCAAGTCCATCTTCAACTCTGAAGAAACTGACCTCACCAACAAGGCTGATGAAGATAATGATGACTATGCTCCCACCTATTGCTTCATGGCAAAGGGTGCCAAGGTACTCAAATATACCTCCTCTGAATCTAGTGAGAATGAATCTGATGAATACCTCAAGCCCAGCTACTCTAAACTTGCTAAGATTGCTGTAAAACAACAAAGGGCTTTTGAAAAGGTTCAAAACATGCTAGACAAAAGTTATGATATGTTGGGTGAAGAAATGGATCGCACTAAAGCCCTGACTGAAAATCTTCAGAGACTTCAGTCTAGGTTTGACAGCCTTCAAGGTCATCATAACACTCTCTTATCTGATCATGAGAAGCTTTCTTATGAATTTCTTCAAAGAAAGCAAGATCTTGAGAATTTAAGAGTGAGTTATGAAGATCTTCAGAAGGAGCGCAATTCATTACTTGCTCAACAAATCAACGCTTCTCAAGAAGAATTTGTTCCTCCATGCTTAAAGTGCATTGAACGTGAATCTGCTAATCTTAACCTGAATGTTCAAATGCTTCAACTGTTACAAATTATTCACCTGCCCCTGCTATCACTAATTCCTCATCTGAGGACATTGGTAGTATCACTGACAATGTAGGGCTGAAGGAATTGTACATGACAGGCATGTACAAAAGCCTCAAAGGGCATCAGACTCCTTGTGATGTGCTTAAAAAGCAGATCCTCAACAGGAACCCTAGGAAAGAGGGTATTGCCTTTGAGAGGAAACTCAATGCTGATGGAACATATTGGAAGCCTGAGCAGTACCCCAAAAGCTCATGGGTTGCTGCAAAGGGACCTCCAGTTGATCCATCTAACTTATCTAGCTTTACATGTGAATCTCCTCATTCTTCTGATGAGTCATTTGACTCCAACTATAAAACTGTTCAAAAATCAGAATGGTGAAGTATTTGCTAGATATGTTGGCACTAACTGCAGGAACGGTTCTCCTATGAAGAAAATCTGGGTTCCCAAGAAGTGCCTTGAATGTCTTCAGGTGAATGTCCTCATGACACCACCTGTGAAGAATAGGAACCCCATATCAAACTCTTCATATGGACTAAATTCTTCATATGGATCCAAGTCCTCATACAGACCAAATTCCTCACGTGGATCAAATTCCTCAAAAGGATCAAAGTCCTCATATGATTATCATCCTAACAACTCTGTTTTGCAGGGTAGAGCTAATGGTTATGAATATGTGCATTATTCTTCAAACCATTATGTTCATAAGTCCTCGAAGAATTTCTCTGCTTATTCATATGCTTACCCTAACCCCTCATATGTGAAACGAAATGGATTGGCTTCTATGCCACCATTCTCATATAGAGCTCGTAGAGTGATGAACTCTTTGCCACCCCTTCAGATGTGGGTGGTGAAGAAAAAGAACTAATCTCTTCTGCAGGGTGAGGTCTCCAGACGTGCTTTAACGTCTGAAGAATTTGCTGGGGGCCTGACAAAATTGCCTGAAAGGATGGGGGCTAATCTTGAAGAAATGAACTTTCATTTCACACGTCCTCATACTGCTATATCTGTTTTATTGCTTGATGAAATTCATCTGATGAAATTGATATCATATTCTTCACTGATGAAGTATATGAGATCGTAAGTTGCACTAATTCATCTGCAGGATGATCAACCCAAAGCCAATGAGTGGGTCCTCGATAGTGGATGTACAAATCACATGACTGGTGAGAAGAACCTATTGATGGATGCTCCCTTATCACCGTCACATCTGAAGCATATCATCTTTCTTTGACAAAGGCAAAAGTCAGGTATTGGGCCTAGGTAAGGTTGCGATCTCTAAGGACATACACATGGACAAAGTCATGCTTGTTGAGTCCTTAGGATACAACCTCATGTCGATCTCAATGCTTTGTGATCTTGATATGGTTGTTGTCTTTGGCAAGTATCGTTGTGTTGTGATTATGGAAGCTGACAATTCCAAAGTCTTCGAAGGCTTTAGGAGAGGAGACTTGTATATTGTTGATTTCTCTACAAGACCACAACCAGCCGTGTGCCTACTTGCAAAAGCTTCAGAAGGCTGGCTATGGCATCGACGACTTGGTCACGCAGGCATGAGGTATTTACTGCGCTGCGAAGAAGAAGCATGTCATTGGCATTGAGAATATCAAATTTCTCAAGGATCACTTGTGTGGAGCCTGTGAAGCTGGAAAAATGAAAAAGGCCAAGCATCCAGCGAAGACTATCATGACCACTACTCGTCCATTCGAATTGCTTCACATGGACCTCTTTGGTCCTAATCATTACTCAAAGAGTCACTAATGATGCATCTCTATATGGCTTTGTTATTGTTTATGATTACTCTCGTTACACATGGGTACACATTGTCACTTACAAACATGAAGTGTAGGAAGTATTCAAACGATTTTCCTCGAGGGCTTCAACCAACTTTGGTGTGAAGATCAAGCACATCAGGAGTGACAATGGAACTGAGTTCATGAATTCTGGTCTTGATGACTATCTTGATGAACTTGGTATTACTCATGAGTTATCTTCTCCCTATACTCCTCAGCAGAATGGCGTCGTGGAGCGAAAGAACAGAACTCTTGTTGAGATGGCTCGCACTATGCTTGATGAATACAAAACGCCTCGTTGTTTTTGGATTGATGCAATTGATACCGCGTGCCACATCATCAACACAGTATATCTTCACAAATTCTTCAAGAAGACTGCCTATGAACTCCTCACTGACAAGAAACCCAATGTGAGTTATTTCAAAGTCTTCGGTGCTAAATGTTGGATTAGAGATCCTCATCACAATGCTAAATTTGCACCGAAAGAACATGAAGGTTTTATGGTTGGTTATGGAAAGGACTCGCACACCTACAGTGTCTTCAACAACGCTCTTCACAAGGTTGTTGAAACTGTAGATGTGCGGTTCGATGAAACTAATGGCTCGCAAAGAGAGCACCTACCTTCTATGATAGATGAACAAGCACCTGAGGAATCTATCAAGTTCAAGGCAACCGAGGATGTCGTTCCCTCTTGAAGAATCTGAAGAATTCATTCCGTAACGCGAAGAACGTCGAAATGATGCACTGAAGATAATGCTTGAAGAAAATGGTGTCAAGAAAATGCTGATCAAATTCCTCGACGACAACCAGCTCATCCTCGCGTTGCAAAAGAAGTGCAAGTTGAAAAGATCATCGATGACATTGAAGCACCAGGGTCCTCTCACACGCTCAAAAGCTTCACATTTATCTAACTTTTGTGGGCACTATGCTTTTGTCTCTATCACAGAGCCCACTAAGGTAGATGAAGCATTTCGAGCACAGGTGGATTCAGTCCATGCAAGAAGAATTACATCAGTTCGGGCTCAACAATGTCTGAACTGGTCAAACGCCTGCATCCTCGCAAGCATAATATCATTGGCACAAAGTGGATCTACCGCAACAAGCAAGATGAAAATGGCCTTGTGGTGAGGAATAATGCACGACTTGTAGCTCAAGGCTACACACAAAGTTGAAGGAATTAATTTCGATGAAACTTTTGCACTGTTGCTAGACTTGAGGCTATTCAAGATATTACTTGCTTATGCTAACCATCATAATATCACTTTATATCAAATGGATGTGAAAAGTGCATTCCTCAATGGTAAGCTTGAGGAAGAAGTATATGTTGCTCAACCCCTGTGTTTTGAAGATCCAAAGAATCCCGACAAAGTCTTCAGACTCAACAAGGCCCTCTATGGCTTCAAGCAGGCCCCTCGGGCGTGGTATGATACTTTGAAGGAATTCTTCGTGAAGAATGGCTTCACACCCGGTTCACTCAACCCTAGTGTCTTTACTAAATCTTATGATGGTGAACTGTTTGTGTGCCAAATATACGTTGATGATATTATCTTTGGCTGTACTGACCAACGTTATAGTGATGAATTTGCCTATATGATGAGTGAAGAATATCAAATGTCTATGATGGGAGAGTTGAAATTCTTCTTAGGTCTTCAAATTCATCAACAGCGCAATGGCATATTCATATCTCAGGAGAAATACCTCAAAGATGTTCTGAGGAAATTCGGCATGCAAGATTGCAAAGGCGTCAAAATTCCTATGCCCACAAATGGCCATCTATGCACTCATGAAAATGGTATTGACTTCGATCACAAGGTATACCGCTCCATGATTGGTTCTTTATTGTACTTATGTGAATCTAGGCCAGATATAATGCTTAGTGTTTGCATGTGTGCCCGATTTCAAGCTACACCGAAGGAATCACACCATAAGGCTGTGAAGCATATTCGTCGATATCTAGCTCACACACCAACACTAGGATTATGGTACCCCAAGGGCTCTACTTTTGATCTCATTGGATATTCTGACTCTGACTATCACTAGTAGAAAAAGGGCCTATAGTCCCGGTTCATAAGGGCCTTTAGTCCCGGTTCATGAACCGGGACTAAAGGGTCGGTACTAATACCCTCACCCTTTAGTCCCGGTTCTATCCAGAACCGGGACAGATGGGCCTCCACGTGGCCTGTCCGGCCGAGCTCAGTAGAGGGCCTTTGGTCCCGGTTGGTGGCACCAACCAGGACCAATAGGCATCCACGCCACAAGATTTCTTTGGCTCTGGTTTTTGTTTTTTTTAAAAGAGGGGGGTTTGGGGGTTTTGGGGGTTAATTTAGGTGTTTCATATATTGTGCTATAGCTTGCTAATTAATAGAGAAAAGTGTCCTTTATTTTGTCCGTGCTTGGTCGACGCTACGTACTATACATACGTATAGAGAGGACTAACTAGACATGCTAGCTAGCTAGTAATTAAGCAAACAGAAGATCGTCATGAACATATATATGCATACAGAGAGAAGTGATATCGACCACCTCTCCTTCTCCGAGAGATTGGTCGAACAACAAGTTCTCGTATATCTATCCGACACTACCGGCTACATATATACAATAATTATCTTTTACAATACGGACGCGTGGTCCACATGGTATTCCCGTCTTCAGCGATCACATAGTCAAGAAAGAATGCCGCCAATTCCTCTTGAATTGCTCGCATGCGATCTGGTGCTAGGAGTTCATCCATTGCCAAACATCTAATTTTAAGACAGGGGTCAATACATATATATATAGATATATATATATATATATATATATATATGAATGAATGAAACTCAACACAAATGATGGTAATAAAATAAAATTTTGAATATTTTTATTTACGCACTTCAAATTGTTTGTCGGAGTAGCCCTCTCACAGTCGTGTGGCGGATGGACTCGCAAACGTAGTATCCATAGAAATCATTCCCTTGTTCCTGCCACAACCACTTTACAAGAAACAGAGGTCAATCAAACTGATAATTAGCAAGCACATGCTAAATGGTATTGATGAAACTAGCGCTTGAATCACTAGGAGATGCGCATGGAATATGCTACTATATAGTACTTACTTTCGGGTGTCTAAATTGCAGCTTCTTCGGTAGTCCCGGAGCTTTTTTGGTGAATTTTCCCCAACCCCTGCCATACAAAGAAAACAATTACTTGATATCAGAAATGAACAAAGTTGCTGATATGGTGGATAATGATCGATTTAACTTACTTCTCGAGCATTTCAGTCATGTCCGCATACTCCTTGGGATCTTTTCGTCTCGAGTCTAAGACAGTTACTACTCCTGCTCAAGCTTAATCTCTAGGAGAATATAGTGGAACCTGCACATGCATGCATAACTCATCAATATTACATTTCTATAACCTGGACTAAATAAGGGAAACCGAATATGCCACAAGACAGTAACACTCACGTGTAGTTGTAAGGAAAGAGTATTGTATTTTTGTGTTCATTTATTTCCAACAATCGTAGCAAGTTGGCCTCGGTTTCCTTGGCACGATATTTAACCTCATTTGCATCGATGAGATATGTGTTAATGAACCCAATATCACCCACTTGTTTTTTCTTCATTTCTGCGATCTTCAATCTGCATAATATAGTGAGGATATTTATAAATACATGCAATGAAAGAGCTGAGTTATATAGAGATACTTAATGATGAAGTAGTACTACTTACGCAGTAGCAGGTGACCGTTGCTTTATCGAGGGCCAATTGATTGAAAAACTGATAGAACTCCTCAAATGGAATAGGCATCGGTTCAATTCCAAGGAGGTCATGCTCCTTTTAACTCTCAAATACAAAGTATTCCTCCTCGACTCTTTGCAGGTTTTCATGTACCAATCATGCAATCTTCGCATCATCGTTGTTAGAGAGCTTTCATCTTTGACGAGAGGCTTCCGTACTCGTATCTTTGTATCTGCACCTCCCAGAAATCAAATTGTACATCGTCGGGCAAGTAATCTTCAGGATTGCCATAACCGGGCACCATCCTCGGATCGACGATGTCGCTAGCGTGCACCTTGAGCGGGGGCACGATTCCTTCGCTTGTTCGCCGAGCCGGGGCAATTTGCTTCCCAGCTCGCCGTTCTTTCATCCTTTGATCATCGACAAGATTCCCGATCTCTCCGCCTCGGCAAATGCCTTTCCAATAATGCGCTCATAGTTGCCTTTGGCGGAGACTTGGGCGGTTTTGTCAGCAGCAGTGCGCTTCGCTTTGACCGGATCTACGTTCTCCTCCGGAGGTGGATGTCTCTTTGCTTTCAACCCTTGAAACCAGTCATCCACTTCGTCTGCACGATCTTCGCGTTTTCCTCCTCACTCCTCTCAGACGGTAACTTCTCCGAGTCTTCGTGAGAAGGACTGAATCAGATCTCCTCCCGCCTTTGGCTGTACTTGCTAGACGCCGGCAGAGCAGATGGAGCGGATGTCTTCTTTCCTTGCTTACGAGGCGGAGGAGAAGGACTACGACGCTACGGAGCAGCCGAGCGGCGGCGGGTCTCTTCCGCCCTTGCCGACGAGGCGGAGAAGGAGGAGGCTGGCTGCCGGACGCCGTGCAGGCAAGCGGAGAAGGAGACGGAGTGCCGCCACGCCGGAGAAGGAGCCGGCCGAGTGCCCCGATCGCCACTCACGGGAGGAGGAGGCGGTGGAGGAGGCGGAGTGCCTGACTCGCCAGAGGAGGAGGAGGAGGCGGAGGCGCCCAGTTCGGAAGGTTGATGAGATCCTTCCGCCATAGGCATGGAGTCTTGAGCAGTACCTAGCCGATACTCCCTTCACCGGTAGGGTGGTCAAGCCGGAGCTCCTCAAATCCCTCCGTTATTTCATCGACCATCACCTTAGCATATCCTTCGGAATCGGCCAGCGGTGAAAAGTTGAGTCGGGTTTAGTGGGATAAACAGAGCCAACAGCCGCCTTGACCTTTAAATTGCTCCATTGCGCCATAAGGTGGCAACTTTCAGCATCCGTGATAGCATCCACGGGATAGCTGGCGAGAGCCGTCAAGGCATGCTTTCGGCTGAAGCAGCTCGGTGGAAGCCACGCCGCTTCTCCGCCGAGATGGCGGGGTAACTTCGGGGAAGCTTGGCAGGTCGTTTGTTGTGATCGGCTGCTTCTCGTTCCTCTTCTCGTTCCTCTAGCCCCATTACCCTTTCGTGCAGCGCGCATTAGGCTCTGCTCCAGTTTCTTCCTCCTCTCATGGGTTTTGTAACCCCTGCATCCGGAAATCCAGCCTTCCACGAAAGGGAGCTGGCGTGCCTCGTGTCCGCCCCGGGTGCTCGTGGATTCCCGAGGGCCATTGTGAGCTCGTCCTTCTCCCCTGTCTGGAACGAACTTCCCTTGCTGCGCTGCTCGATATAATGCTTAAGCCTCTTGACTGGTATGTCCAATTGTTCGTCCGTCCAAATGCACTTCCCGTTATAGGGTCCACGGATCCGCCGCCCGAAGAACCAAGTCCGCAACGGTCTGGCGATTCATTGTCTCGGGTTCGATCCCTTTATCAAGCAGATCATTCTCAGCCTTGGCCCACTTAGGCCGGGCTATGAGGTAGCCACGACCCCGTGCGATGATGAAGCTTCTTCTTCGCAGCATTTCTCTTGTTTGTCGCTGACATCTTTTTACTCTTTTCCGATGTCTTGTAGGCCACAAATGCGGGCCGATCATCTCTGATCTTCTCATATTTGCCCGTGAATTCTGGTGTCTCATTTTTTTCGACATACGTATTGAGGTCTTTCTTCCAATTCCTGAATAGTTCTGCCATCTTCTTAAGAGCAAAAGACTTGATTAATGGCTCTATTCTTGGCTTCTCCGGATCATCCTCTGGCGGTAGGGTAAAATTTGACTTCAGCTCGGTCCAAAGATCATTTTACGCATATCATTGACACAAGACACCTCGTGGTCTTCGTTCTTAGGCTTATACCATTGGTGGATGCTGATCGGGATCTTGTCCCTAACCGTAACCCCTGACCGAGCAACAAATGCCTTCTTTGTCGGTAGGGTTCAATCGGTTGGCTGTCGTTGCGATTTGTATGATCTCAAACTTTTCATCCGAGCTCAACTTTTTCTTCGGGCCTCGTCTCTTTACCGAAGTTGTGCTCGATCCGGAGGGCTAGAAAAAGAACAAAGACGAGAGTTAATTAATATGTGTACATATATACCAAAACAAAGGCGAGAGCTAGTCGGCACAAGCTTAACTAATATATATACCTGGTCGGACTCGGTTTGGTGATCACTGGAGCCGTCCTCATGGTCTACTTCTTCACCCTCTCCTTCTTGCACCGGCATTGGGTCATCAGAGCCATGTAAATCATAGCCAGCTGCTTCTTCACCCTCTCCTTCCAGACCATCGTTGTCGACGTTGAGAAACATCATCGAGGAGACGGCATCACTTCCGTGTGCGATTATGTCCCTCAACAACGCTTCTTGTGCTTCGTCTCAGGGGGTGTCCATAGTTTCTACAAATATTTACAACATGGCAATTATTATTCAAACATGACATATATGGATATATTAGTGCCAACGTAGAACTAGCTAGCTAATCACAATAAGGAATCATATTAGTGGCCTCGACGCTGCTTCTCTAGGGTTTGGGGTGGCCTCGACAACGTAATATCGACCCCCCCCCCACGTGTTGAAGCTATCGGGAGGGGGTCGGCGTTGAACAGTACATCTATGTCCCACAAGTGACGTGGGCATCGACGCCATGTAGGGTACAGGGTCGTGGATCGCCGAGCGGTCGAGGGTCAAGGGGTCGAAGATCGCCGAGGGTTCGGGAGGTTGCCTAGTGTCAAAGGATTCAACAAAACCATGTCTTCTTCATTATGCGAAAGTTACAGGTGCATGATGGTGCGAAGCTCTCAAAGTTGTTTTGGAGCGGAGTCCCAGATAGGATAATTCGCTTTTGGTACAAAGTTCAGCAAAAGGCAAATTATCCTATCCGGAACTCCATTCCGTAACAACTTTGGAGGACTTCTGCACCATCATGCCATGGTTACTTCCGCTAATGATGAAGCAATGGATTTCTTGATGCTTTGACACTATTGGTACCCCTATCGGAAAAGGAAGAAAAGAGGAAGAAGGAAGAAGAAGAAGAAAAAGGAAGAAAAAAAGGAGAAGAAGAAAGAATAGGAGAAGAAGAAAAAATGAAAAAATTCTATTTTTTCTTCTTCTCCTCTATTCCTTTCTTCTTCTCCTCTTCTTCTTCTTTTCCTCTCATTCTTTTCTTCTTCTTCTTCCTTCTTCCTTCGGATCCTAGAACCCTCGAACCCTCGACCCTAGAACCCTCGAACCCTAGAACCCTCGAACCTCGACCCTAGAACCCTCGAACCCTCAAACCCTTGTGCCTCGAAACCTCGACCGGCCTCGGCGACCCTCGACCCTCAAAACATTGACCCTCGACCGGCCTCGACGACCCTCCACCCCTCTGTGACCCTCTCGACCCTCTAGCCTCGTTCCCGACCGTCGACCCCTCAGCGATCCTCGACACCCTCGTTCCCGATAAAAAGAAGAAGAAGAAGAAGAAGAAGAAATGAGAAGAAGAAAAAAGAGAAGAAGAAGAAAGAAGAAGAAAAAATAGAAGAAAAAAAGAGAGGAGAAGAAGAAGGAAAAGAGGAGAAGAAGAATAAATAGAATTTTGTTCTGGTTCTCCTCTATTCCTGGTTCTTGTCCTTTTTGCTTCTACTTCCTCTTCTTATTTTTTCTCCTGTTCTTCTCCTTCTTCCTTCTTCCTCTTTTATTCTTTTTCCTTATTTTCCTTCTTCCTCGACGAACCTAACTCTAAACAGTACAACTTCCTCGACGTCCCCGCCTCTCTCTAATGAACAAAATAAAATCTATGAATAAAAAAAAACATCATATTCTATGAACAAAAAATCATCATATTCCATCCACATCGATCCATGCATACATCATATATATGATCATATCTATGAACAAAAAAAATTCATATGATCATCTATGAACAAAAAAATCACATATATCCATACATCAATATGTATACATTTATGAAAAAATCATGAACATTTATGAAAAAAACATGGCGGCGTGGCAGGGGGGCAGGGCAGTCTTGTGTGCTGGGTCTCACTTGTGGGCGGAGGCGACGGCGAGGTCGCGCGACGGGGCGGCGGAGGAGGCGGAGGCGACGGTGAGGTCGGGAGGCGGAGGCGACGGCGAGGTCGGGAGGAAGGGCGGCGACGGGCGAGGTCGCCGAGGTCGGCGAGGTCGCGAGGCAGGGCGGCGACGGCGAGGGCGCGGCGACGGGCTGGACGGCGACGACGAGGCAGGGCGACAGCGTTAAGGGCAGATGCGGTCGCGGCGACGACGGCGGGGTGACGGGCGGCGACGACGGGCGGGCAGATGGCGGCGACGACGGGCGACGGCGTGGCGACAACGGGCGTATGATGATGACGGCCGAGCGGCGTTGGCAGCAACTGGCGGCATCGGGAGGGAAAATGCGCGATGAATCTGAAATTTCCCAAGTGCTTATAGCAAGGGCATTAGTCGGTTGGTGCCACGACCGGGACTAATGCACTTTAGTCCCGGTTGGTGCCACCAACCGGGACCAAAGGCCAAATTTCAGCAGCCCAAAGGGCGGGAAGCGGCCTTTGGTCGGTTGGTGGCACCAACCGGGACTAAAGCAGTGCATTAGTCCCGGTCGTGGCACCAACCGGGACTAAACCACCCTTTAGTCGGTTGGTGCCACCAACCGACCAAAGGCCTGTGCTGCCCGAACCCAAATATTTAATCCCACCTCGCTAGTTGAAGGGCGCACCTTTGGTTTATAAGCTGGTGTGCCTCCCCTTTCGAGCTCCTCTCTAATGCGGGCTTTGGGCCTAACCTTGCTCTTGCCTGTGGGCCTATTGGGCCTCTGCGGGCCTGAATCCTGGCCCATGTAGGGTTTCTAGTCGTATTCAGGCCGTGGGGGCCGTGGTGGCACTTTTTTTGCTTTATATTTTATTTCTTTTTGCTTTTAGTTTTAGAAAAAATATAAACTTTCTATTAGTGCCATTAGTTTTAAAATTTGAAAACACTTTTTTGTTTTCTTTGTTGCTTTATTTATTTTATTTTGTTTCTACTTACAACAAAATACTTATTGTTGCTATTTTTATTTTTTCAAGTTTTTTGTTTTGTTTTCTGCATTATTTATTTTCTTTTGGTTTTTTGCTTTATTTTTTAATTCTTTTTGCTTTTAGGTCAGCAAAATTATAAACTTTCTGTTAGTGCTTTTAGTTTTAGAAAAATATAAACTTTCTGTTTGTGCCATTAGTTTTAAAATTCAAAAACACTTTTTGTTTTCTTTGTTGCTTTATTTATTTTATTTTGTTTCTACTTACAACAAAATGCTTATTGTTGCTATTATTATTATTTTTTTCAAGTTTTTT
The DNA here is from genome assembly GCA_021605145.1 of Aegilops bicornis. Lineage (NCBI taxonomy): Eukaryota > Viridiplantae > Streptophyta > Magnoliopsida > Poales > Poaceae > Aegilops > Aegilops bicornis. Next base: position 644,718,172 of record CM038674.1, read on the forward strand.
GTTTTGTTTCCTACATTATTTATTTTCTTTTGGTTTTTGCTTTATTTTTAATTCTTTTTTGCTTTTAGTTCAGCAAAATTATAAACTTTCTGTTAGTGCCATTTGTTTTAGAACAATTATAAACTTTCTGTTTGTGCCATTAGTTTTATAAAATTTGAATTCTTTGAAATTTGTGTGAATCACAAGTTTGTGAGCTCAACAAGGCGTAGAGGGACGGGCTTATAAACCGGTGTGAGCACCCTTCGGTTGGCGAGGTTTTCAAATTCATAGTTTTCAAGTGAACTCTGAAAAAGTTGGCATAGCATGTTCATGAACAAAACGGACAATGGTATCATACTCGTGTGTTACAAAGTTGGCATGGTATCATCGAATAGTTATGGGAGAAAGTCTTCACTTTTTCTTCGCTTGTGTCGCTTTGCTTATTGCGCCGTAACCATGGATAATCTTCATCGCTTTATCGGGATGCTTGGGTCAGCCTTGACTTTGAAGGGGAATTTCATGAAACTTTTCATACTCTTCGGACATGTGTGTCTTGCCCTCCACTCCTGTGGATGTCCCTTTTCCCGAAAGAACTATGTGGCGCTTTGGCTCATTGTATGATGTATTCGCTTCCTTATCTTTTCTTTTCCTCGGTCTGGTAGACATGTCCTTCACATAGATAACCTTTGCCACATCATTCGCTAGGACGAACGGTTCGTCAGTGTACCCAAGTTTTTTAGATCCACTGTTGTCATTCCGTACTGTGGGTCTACCTGTACCCCGCCTCCTGACAGATTGACCCACTTGCACTTAAACAAAGGGACCTTAAAATCTACTCCGTAGTCAAGTTCCCATATGTCTACTATGTAACCATAATATGTGTCATTTCCCTTCTCGGTTGCTGCATCAAAGCGGACACCGCTGTTTTGGTTGGTGCTCTTTTCATCTTGGTCAATCGTGTAAAATGTATTCCCATTTATCTCGTATCCTTTCCAAATCATTACAGTCGAAGATGGTCCCCTGGACAACAAGTACAACTCATCACAAACAGTGCTTTCACCTCTGAGACGTGTTTCCAACAAACTGCTGAAAGTCCTGTTGTGTTCACATGTAATCCAGTCGTGACCGCTCCGGTGTTTGGAGCGCAGATCGTTCTTGTGTTCATCGACATAATGGGTCACCAAGGTAGAGTTACAGTAGAACTGTGTAGTGTGCTTGAGACCAAGAATATCCGTCCCTGCATATTATTGAGTCTCTTCCAAGCGTGCCTTTTTCCGGTCAGTCTCCCCTCATACCGCGATTTAGGGAGACCTATCTTATTAAGGCCAGGAATGAAGTTAACACAAAACCCGATGACATCCTCTGTTTGATGGCCCATGGAGATGCTTCCTTCGGCCTAGCACGATTCTGAACATATTTCTTTAGGACTCCCATGAACCTCTCAAAGGGGTACATATTGTGTAGAAATACGGGCCCCGTAATGACAATCTCGTCGACTAGATGAACTAGGACGTGCGTCATGATATTGAAGAAGGATGGTGGGAACACCAGCTCGAAATCGACAAGACATTGCGCCACATCACTCCTTAAGCGTTACTACGATTTACGGATCGATCACCTTACGAGATATTGCATTGAGGAATGCACATAGCTTCACAATGGCTAATCGGACGTTTTTCGGTAGAAGCCCTCTGAATGCAACCGGAAGCAGTTGCGTCATAATCACGTGGCAGTCATGAGACTTTAGGTTACGGAACTTTTTCTACGACATATTTATTATTCCCTTTATATTCAAGAGAAGCCGGTCGGGACCTTCATATCGAGCAGGCATTGAAAGAATATTTCTTTCTCTTCTTCGTAAGAGCGTGGTGGCGGGACCTTCATACCGCTTCGGAGGCATGCCCTCTTTTTCGTGCAAGCGTTGCAGGTGTCCTCTCGTGCCTCGTGTGTATCTTTTGTCTTCCCATACACGCCCAAGAAGCCTAGCAGGTTCACGCAAAGGTTCTTCGTCACGTGCATCACGTCGATCGAAGAGCGGACCTCTAGGTCTTTCCAAGAGGGTAGGTCCCAAAATATAGATTTATTCTTCCACATGGGTGCGTGATTCTCAGCGTCATTCGAACAGCTAGTCCGCCGACCCTTTCCAAAGATTACGTGTAAATCATTGACCATAGCAAGTACGTGATCACCGGACGCATGGCGGGCTTCTTCGGTGATCTGCCTCGCCTTTGAAATGCTTGCCTTTCTTTCAACATTGATGGTTGGTCGGAAGAAATCGGCGATGGCCCGTGTACACATTCTTCCCGCAGCTTCCTGTATATACTATCGGTGTCAAGTAAGCGATGCGTACGCGTGGTATCCCTTGTTTGTCCGTCTGAAAGGTTATCGAGAGCGGGCCAATCGTTGATTGTCACGAACAGCAACGCCTTTAGGTCAAATTCCTCCTTTTGTGCTCATCCCACGCACGTACACCGCTTCCATTCCACAGCTGTAAAAGTTCCTCAACTAATGGCCTTAGGTACACATCAATGTCGTTGCCGGGTTGCTTAGGGCCTTGGATGAGAACGGCATCATAATGAACTTCCGCTTCATGCACATCCAAGGAGGAAGGTTATACATACATAGAGTCACGGGCCAGGTGCTGTGATTGCTGCTCTGCTCCCGAAAGGATTAATGCCATCCGCGCTTAAAGCAAACCATACGTTCCTTGGGTCCTTTGCAAACTCATCCCAGATTTCTCTCGATTTTTCTCCACTGCGACCCGTCCGGTGCTCTCAACTTCCCGTCTTTCTTACGGTCCTCACTGTGCCATCGCATCAACTTGGCATGCTCTCCGTTTACGAGCAGACGTTTCAACCGTGGTATTATAGGAGCATACCACATCACCTTCGCAGAACCCTCTTCCGGAGGCTCGCCGTCAACATCACTGTGGTCATCTCGTCTCGATCTTATACCGCAATGCACCGCATACCGGGCATGCGTTCAGATCCTTGTAGGCACCACGGTAGAGGATGCGATCATTAGGGCATGCATGTATCTTCTCCACCTCCAATCCTAGAGGGCATACGACCTTCTTTGCTGCGTATGTACTTTGTCGGGCAATTCGTTATCCTTTGGAAGCTTCTTCTTCATTATTTTCAATAGCTTCTCAAATCCTTTATCGTGCATAGCATTCTCCGCCTTCCACTTTGCAGCAATTCGAGTCTGATCGAGCTTTGTGTTGCCATCTTCGCAATTGGGGTACAACCCTTTTTTGTTATCCTCTAACATGCGATCGAACTTCAGCTTCCCCTTTTGACTTTCGCATTGTGTCCTTGCATCGACAATGACCCGGCGGAGATCATCATCATGGGGCACATCGTCTGGTTCATCTTGATCTACTGCAGCTTCGCTTGCAGCACCATCGTGCACATCGTCTCGTGCAACTTGATGTTCAAGAGCATCACCGTATTCAGGGGGCACATAGTTGTCATCGTACTCTTCTTCCTCGCCGTCTTCCATCATAACCCCTATTTCTCCGTGCCTCGTCCAAACATTATAGTGTGGCATGAAACCCTTGTAAAGCGGTGGGTGTGAAGGATTTTCCGGTCGAGTAAGACTTCAGATTCCACATATAGGGCATGGACAACACATAAAACCATTCTTCTTGTTTGCCTCAGCCACTTGAGAAAAGCATGCACGCCTCTTAATGTACTTTGAGGTGTATGCATCACTGTACATCCATTGCCGGTTCATCTGCGTGCATTATATATAATTAAGTGTGTCAAAAATCATTACGTAACATCATGAATAGATAATTAAGTGACCAAATTAATAGAAGTTCATCATCACATAAAAACCAAAGTACATACATAGTTCTCATCTAACAACATAAAGCTCTGCAGAGCATCTAAATTAATTAAACCATACATTGAAACTATGTAAAACATTTCGGTGTGAAAACAAATACGATCATAATCGCAACCAAGGTAACAACCGATCCAACGGCATAATGATACCAAGCCTCGGTATGAATGGCATATTTTCTAATCTTTCTCATCTTCAAGCGCATTGCATCCATCTTGATCTTGTGATCATCGCATTTACATCCGCAACATGCAACTCCAATATCATCTTCTCCTCCACAAGTTTTTTTTTTATTTTTTCCTTCAAGAAATTGTTTTCTTCTTCAACTAAATTTAACCTCTCGACAATAGGGTCGGTTGGAATTTCCGGTTCAACAACCTCCTAGATAAATAAAATCTATGTCACGTTGGTCGGCATAATTTTCATAAACAATAAATGAACCAATAGTTATGAAAAGATAATATATACCACATCCCAATCATAGACAGGGGCCCGAGGGCCGACGGAGGCGGATACCAAAACCATTGCACTATATAAGATGCAATAATAAAAGTAAGAAAATAATACAAGTAAGAATATTTTTCCTTTCAGAAAGAAGATAAGGACAAGAGGCTCACCACGGTGGTGCTTGGCGATGAGATCGGGCGGGTGATCGACGGCGGTGAAGACGGGACGGGCGTGATGGACCGCTAAACCTAGAAAAATATTGAGGAAAATGGAGGATAGTGGTCGAGCTTGGAGATGAGAAAGCTTAATTAGTGTGGCTCGGGCATTCCATCGAACACCTTGTGTGCATAGGAGGTGAGCTAGAGCACCACAAAGCCCCCTCCCCTCGGCGGAAAAAACAGAGCAATGTGCTCGCTTCTGCGCCGAGGGGCTATATATAGGCAGCACTATTGGTCCCGGTTCGTGGCATGAACCGGGACTAAAGGGAAGCCTTTGGTCCCGGTTCATGCCACCAACCAGGACCAATAGTGGTGGGCCAGGAGCCAGGCCCATTGGTCCCGGTTCGTCCCACCAACCGGGACCAAAAGGTCCGGACGAACCGGGACCAATGGCCCACGTGGCCCGGCCGGCCCCCTGGGCTCACGAACCGGGATAAATGCTCACATTAGTCCCGGTTCTGGATTGAACCGGGACTAATGGGGAAAACAGGCCTCAACGATAGCCCCTTTTTCTACTAGTGTGTGCTGGTGATCGTGTGGACCTCAAGTCAACATCTGGTACTTGTCATTTCCTCGGACGATCTTTGGTCTGTTGGTCCTCGAAGAAACAGAACTGCGTATCACTATCTACTGTGGAAGCTGAGTACATTGCTGCTGGTTCTTGCTGTGCTCAATTGGTGTGGATGAAGCAAATTCTCAAGGACTACGGCATCAACATGAAGAATGTGCCTCTCTACTGTGACAATGAGAGTGCCATCAAGATTGCTCACAATCCAGTTCAGCACTCGAAGACAAGGCACATTCAGATTCGTCATCATTTCCTTCGCGATCATGTGTTGAAGGGCGACATCTTTATTGATCATGTGAAGACTGAAGAACAGCTAGCCGATATCTTCACAAAGCCCTTGGATGAGAAGAGATTTAGCAAGTTGCGGTGTGAGCTAAATATCCTAGAATCTTCGAATGTTCTTTGAAAAGGACACACATCCTGACACTTATGCAAAGTCGATGACTTAGATGTGCAACACATGAAGAAACGTTTTTCTTCAATCAATGAAGAATAACACTCTAAGTGTGAAGAAATTAATGAAGAATTTGATTCTCAGAACCCTACGACAATTGTACACGGTGTCTGAAATCATCATTCTTATACAGTGGGACATGCCACCACCAAAGTTGAAAATCTTCAATTTGAGTTTTTCCTCAGTTTTGAAATCTTCACTGTTTCCGTTGTCTTTCTTCATTGTCTATATATATATATATATATATATATATATATATATATATATATATATATACATGGGATCAGAATAATATTCTGATCACAACATGAACTTTCCGAGTAAGGCGCGTGACCTTCCCCGAGTACAAGGTTGAACTTCAGCTAAAAAGTGTGTAAATGGGGCTTGCAATATACCGTTGGAAAGCTATAAACACCAGTATCATGACCCAAGTTGAATTTTTGGCAAAATGTACCAAATTTTTGGCAATATACCGTTGGAAAGCTGCTGCAAAACCGCTCCTTCCACATGTTGAAAGTTTTCTCTAATTCCTTATGGTTAAAGAGTAGTTTGGAAAATCGTAAAATTTTGCAAACCGAACAGCCGAGTTCGTATTTTCGATGGCATTTCTAAACGGATAACACAATTGAGGCAAATGATATGGCGTTGGAAAGATTATGAAAATTCGCTACTTTTTCATGTTGAAAGTTTTTTCTAATTTTGAATGGTATAAAAGAAATTTAGAAAACAATACAAGTTCTAGCGAATTTGCATTTTCGAGTTAATTTTTTAACCGTATGTCCGAATGCAGCAAATGATATGGCGTTGGAAAGCTAGAGGAAATGCGAAAGTTTTTTGTATCTATTATTTCCCCCAATTCTTTATGGGTTTAAATCAGTTTCGAAAATGATGAAAAACATATTTTCGTTGTATTTTCTACAAACTTTAACGGAATAGCGCAAATAATATACCGTTGAAAAGCTACGGAAAATGCGAAACTTTTTCATGTCGATGGTTTTCTCTGATTCCTAGCAGTTTTCAAGTAATTGCGAAAATGGCGGGATCATTCGTGCTGCCTTTATCGCGAAACTGATTCTTCGAAAATGCACCGCGTGAAGACTTGAACTTGTCGGCATGTCTACTTGAACTTCACTCTGTTTTTCACGTGCGTTTTTTGCTCGTAGATCTCCATCCACTATTTGTAGCTCTCCATCCACTCACCGGAATTGAGCAAGTGATATACCGATGGAAAGCTGATGTAAACACGCAACTTTCCCGTGTTGATCATTTTTTCATACTCGCGACGGTTTTAAAAGTTTTTCATGTGAAATTCATTCAGTGTAGTAGTTGAACTTCTTATTGTTTTCACGTTGAACTTCTGTGACGTATTTTCATTTATAATTTTCTCATCCATTTCATCAGTGTTAGACAACTGATATTCTTTTTGTACAAATCTCTCTCACAATATTTTTTTAACTTTATCCGACCAAGAACTTTAACTTACATAAATGATATTCCTGCCATTTTGAAGTAAATTAGAAAATGACGATATCATGATTTCTGCCTTCATCGCGAGTGGGAATGCACTGCGTGAAGTAGTTGAACTTCTCGGGCATGTCTGTTTAAACTTCACTCTGTTTTTGACGTGTCGTATTTTGCACTACGTGAAGTAGTTGAACTTTTGGGGCATGTATGTTTGAACTTCACTCTGTTTCACTTTAATTTGTATTTTTCTTATATGAACGTGAAATTCCGGTTGTTATCACTTTGAACTTCTCTCTGGTTTGAGAGAATTATTATAAAACACAAAAGACAATATAATATTTATGTATTTTTGGACATCTAAATACACGGTGAACCTCTCTCACAAGAATTTTTTGAAATTTTCCTTGCCGAGCAATTGAACTTCTAGCAACCATTTTTTCGTTTATGAGTTGTTTTTAAAAGTGTAAAATATGGCGTTGTGTTTTTATTTTTTGAATAGGTAAATCCTAGGTTTTAATTAAATCTGAACTTCACCTTTTTATTTTTTTGAGTAAAGAATTGTATTCAATTTTTATACGGAAAAAATCGAACATGGAAATACAAGGTGAACCTCTCTTGCAAAAGTTTTTGAACTTCGCCGGACAGAGCACTTAAACTTCTTTCAACAAACCTTTGAAGATTTTATTTTTCTACACATTTATTCTCACCTAAAATGAATTCTTCGCAGCACTTGAATTTCTCGTTGTTTTCACTATGAACTTCTGTCACATTTTTCTGTGTACAGCGAATTACGCGTTATTGAAGCTCGGACGCCATTTTTTTGTACACAATTTTTTTGAAACAGAGCATACCATATACCCATTGAAAGTTGTTGAATAGAAGAAACTATTTTCATTCATATCATTTTTGTTTTAAAATTGTAATGGATTTAAAGAATTAAATTCAAACAGAAAACGCAAAAAAATTGTGTGTTTTTCCACAAGTACATGGTGAATCTCCTTTACAAGAATTTTTGAACTTTTGTAGACCGACGACGTGAACTTCTAGCAAAAGTCTTTTTTAGACTTTGCCTCTTTATTTTATTTTCATATGAAACACACTCCATGTTGTCATTGAACCACTGGTTATTTTCACCTTGAACTTCTCTATGTTTTCTTACCAATAACTCCTAAAACACTCATTCAAATTGAGTAAAAGATATACCATTAGAAAGCCACCGAAGAGGTCTAACCTCACTTGTTGAGCATGTGGAGTTTTTTTTTCAAAATTCATCACCCTTTATGAGTTGTCTTCAAAAAGTCAAAACATGACATTGTTTTTTTTTTTGTTTTTCGAACATGTAAATCCTAGGTCTTAATATACTTTGAACTTCCGCGTTATTTTAGTTTGAGATTCACATTTTTTATTTTTCAAGACTTGTCTTTTATTGTTAAATAAACATTAAATTTGACTATTTGTTTTCAATTTGAACTTCATGGTTGATTCTTCAATAATGACGGATATGTGTGTTTTATAAAAAATGGTAAAATCCTATATTTTCTAATAAACATCGATCCACTTCATATTTTAGTTTGAACTTCTAGTTTTTTAAAGCATGGAAGATTCTTTTTAAACTTTTCTTAGGCATTACTTTTATTTTAATTTGAACTTCTTCATTTTATGCTTTAGTAACGAGAAAAGAATCTGAGTTTTTATAAACATTGAACTTCTTTGGTATTTTAATTTGAACTTCTTTGGTATTTTAATTTGAACTTCTTAGTTTTATTCTTAGTAGAAAATATTGTTTTTAAATAAGCATCAAACAATTTTTTAATTGAACTTCATACTTTTATTTTTCCTAGGAATAGAAAGAATTTGGTGAAGCTTGTTTTGTTCTAGGTCTATAAACATCAAACTACTTTTGTTATTTTAAATCAAACTTTTATGTTTTATTTTTTAGTAATGGAAGAAATCCGAGTTTCGCTATAAATATTGAACCTCTTCATTTTTTATTTTGAACTTCTGGTTTCTTTAGAAAAGGGGGAAGCCTGGGTTTTCCATTAACATCGAGCTACTTTTTTTATTTGGACTTCTTGGTTTTATTCTTTAGTAGTGGGAAAATTTTGAGCTTTATAGTAAAACATCGATCTGGTCCGTTTATCTTATATGGACTTCTAGTTTATTAGAAACAAGGGAAATTTGTCTTCTACTTAAACTTTTTTGAACTATTTTTGTTATTTTAATTTGACCTTCCACTGTGAGATATTTTGATGGTGTGTTCCTCTTTTTTATTCGAACGTGTTGCAATGAATATTTTTAGGTTTCATTTTATTACTTTCCCTCATCCGAACTTGTGGTGTTGGCACACGACCACACACAAAACACATTTTTCGCATGTGATTTTTGCATACTACATTTGTTTTATAAGATATTCTACATACTGACATTTTTCTTGTGGTGGAGGTACTAAGGTATTAAGACAAGCACCTTGTGTGCTACGGAGGACATGCATGCACAAGGCACATGAATAAGAATAGTATTAGAACATTTTGTTTGCAAATCAAGCGAAAAAATAAACTGTGCATACATGAAGTCATGCGTCCAATACCCACAATGAAATAATAATGAGTCAAAGTAATTTCACAAATGTGCACAATAGCATGGACCCCATGGATTATGTTCAGTGGTCGCTCCCACTGAAGAATGCATAACAAAAATTATAATACAGAACAACAATGGTTAAGCAATAAAGATTCAAGCCTTTTCAATTATTGCAATGTACATGTTCAGAGATTTTTCACCAACAATTTTTCTAGTGTGCTGCCATCTGAAACTTTGGGTCTAGTTGTAAACACACGCTTCAGACTTCATAGACCAGCAACTAACTAATGGGAGCGGTCAAAGTTTCACGTACTGTCACTAGTAGATAAAGGGGCTTTTGTCCCGGTTGGTAAGGCCCTTTAGTCCCAGTTTTTGAACCGGGACTAAAGGGACGTTACTAATGCCTCTCCCCTTTAGTCCCGGTTCTTAAACGAACCGGAACTAAAGGCCGCGGCCACGTGGAGCTCCACCTTTAGTCCCGGTTGGTAACACCAACCGGGACTAAAGGAAATTCTATGATTTTTTCTGAAATTTTTTTATTTTCAAATTTCTAAATTATTTTAACCTCTAATCTCTAATCACCACCCCTCGTCACTGCTCAATTTATCCTCTAATCTCTAATCACCCCTCATCATTCAAAATCATCTAACTTCCCAAACGGTCACCCATCCTCCCACTCCCCCAGAATGAGCACGCTTAACTTTCGGGTTCTATTCTCCCTCGTTTCCAAGTCTGCACTTGTTGTTTTCCGACAATAGTAAGATGTCAATCCTATTAACCCTCGTGAATTTTACTTGAGCATGAAGTGACACATTTCACTGTTTGAGTTTGAAACTATTGTTTTAAAAAACAATAATTATTTAGTAACACTAATATTTCTTGAATAATTAGTTTGACCACAGTTTGACCAGATTTGACCAAAATTCAAAATAACTGAAATAATTATTTAGTAACACTAATATTCTAGAATAATTAGTTTGACCATTGTTTGACCATAGTTTGACCATAGTTTGACCACAGTTTGACCAGATTTGACCAAAATTCAAAATAACTGAAATAATTATTTAGTAACACTAATATTGTAGAATAATTAGTTTGACCATTGTTTGACCACAGTTTGAAATTTTTTCGATTTTTTCCACTCTAGATCTAAAAAGGCGCGTAACTTTTTTTCTGTTAGGTTTTTGAGGATTTCGAAAATGTTTAACGGGGTTCCTCCTGAAAAATTTGTATGTAACTTTTCAAATAGATGATTTTTCATATAAAAAACTTTTCCATCCGAGTTAGTATGCAAAAGTTATGCCCATTTTTACAAATTCTCGAGAGATTTTGCAAATAAAGTCGAAATTCATATTTGCAAATTTTCCCAACAACTAGACCACATATCACATGGGAAACTTATTTTCTTTTATTTTTTTGACATTTTCATCATTTTCTTTGTCGGGACCCCGATCCTAAGTCACAACGATCTAGCATGTAACACATCATATCACTTTGCGGCCTCACGCACGGTATTCCCACGGTGTCGCCTTACCATGGCCCGGAGGCGTTTATGCCTTTTGGCTCACGTATATGATAGTGTCGCTAGCATCCATATGACAGAGAATCCGGGCCGACATGACTAGTCGTGAACCCAAAGTGGCACTAACCTATGGGGACAGGCATACATGAATCAACATCGAGCATGTCGGTCGGCGTGTGAATCCGTCTTTGTAGCACTGGGCTAACAGGACTCCGGTAACCCGGGCTCTAGCAGGCTAGGCAGGACTCGGATGTCACCGCGTGACATTTCCCGAAGGGACAGAACCTGAGCAGAAGTGAATCACATGCCGGCCGATCTAAGTGTTAGGAGGCGGTAGTCTTGGGCTAGCAGGACTCCGGTAAACCGGGCAGAAAGAGACTACCATGGCTCGGTGGAAGCACTAGACTACATTTCCCCATAAGAGAGGCTACCAAGGATAAACAACTAGGTTGTCGGATCCCACACATAGCAATACAAGTTACACGTACGCATAACATGCAAGTATGTGCTGTACAACATGGCATCACAACATAACGCAAACTCATATAGATAACGGCTCAGAAGAGCCACATAGCACTTAATACAAACAGGGGTCACATGACCCATCATTCAGAGCATACAAGCAACAAGCGGAAGCATTACATGTCTGAGTACATAACTACAAAGAAAAAAGGCTGAGAAGCCTGACTATCTACAAGACCCTCCCAAGGGTACAAGATCGTAGCTGAGGTAACAAGCTACTCGTCGAAGTCCAAGCGGAACTACTAGTAAGACCGAAATCTCCGCTGCAAAAACATAAATAAAGCAACGTGAGTACAAAGGTACTCAAGAAGACTTACATCAGATCCTATTATACATGCATTAGTATCAAGAAGGTAATGTGGAGTTTAGTTGCAGCAAGCCAGCTTTGACTCTGTGGCTATCCTGTTCTACGACTACCAGAACTTCTTGAGGTGATATGGCGCACACGAGTCCACTAGTCACCACATCAATACACTACTATGGATTCATCCCCGTCTCCTTATGAGAAGGCCATCCATAGCACTCACACTTTTCTTGAGCATTTTATAGTATCCACTTCAAGTTGTCTATGTACCACGTACGCATCCAAGAAGTCCATAACCGCGGACCCGGCTATTCGAATAGATCATGTTAACCCTGCAGGGGTGTACTTCTTCACACACGCTCTCGCCACTTACCGCCATATACACGTCATGTATCTCGGCAACCTTCAAGCGGAAGCCTGGCGAGGGTGTCGGCCACGACCGACTAACCACACAAGACTCTAATCCAGGTTTATCACCTATTCGGGTTCCATCCGCAAGGAGATCCGCCGGGTGTCGCCACGGCCCCAAATGATGTGTGCAGGGTTCCCAAGCCCACCTCGCGGATGGATTCACGCTTGGTACACCGTGCCACTTGTGCCTAGTCTGTCCCAAGCCCACCTGGCCGGGTGCCACTTGGTAGACTACTAACACTACCTACAAACACCAGAAACTAGTTGCGACTCCTGGACAAAGGTCAAGTTGGTTAATAAGTCGAGAGGGGCACTTAAGCATTCCAATGTGTGGTAGTAGCTAGTCATTGGACGACATACATAGAACTCAGTGCTTAAGGACGGTTCAAAGTGAGACAACCCACCATGTACTCCTACATGGCCTCTCACCGCTGCCTTTACCAAATTGTGTTCACACATTTCACTCTCAGCATCAGAACATAGAACTGTACTCCAATTCATTCCCAATGAATCAGACCTGACACAACTCTAAGAAATAGCAGGCATGGCATGGTAGGAACACAACATGGCTCAATCAACTCCTACACATGCTAGTGGGTTTCAACTATTTACTGTGGCAATGGCAGGTCATGCAGAGGAATGGGTTCAACTACCGCAGCACAAAGTAGCAGATGAATCGTTGTTGTCCTAATGCAATAACTGAGAGCAGGAGCGAGAGAGTACGATTGTATCGGAATGAACAAGGGGGTTTGCTTGCTTGGTAAATCAACAAGGGAGGCACTGCTTCACGTGCAGTACTCGAACGCCTCCTGAGCAGGACCTATCGAGAAGGCAGTGCGGCAATCAATACACAATCATATGCAACAATATGATGCATGAACATGGCATGTAGATGTGATGCGGTTTGAGCTAATGCAACTAGTATTCAATTTGAATGAAGTCCATTTGAACCAAGGGTTAAAATGCAACTCCAAATTAAGCTCTTATAAATGCCATTTACATGTTTTCACCTATACAGCAGGTTTAGGTTGGTTTGTCATGCATGAAACTGGTACAGATGGAAAGATTGCATTTTTCTGATAATTTTTCATATATAAATTATTTCAATCTGAGCTACGGTTGAATTTCTATGATTTTTTGAAGGTTTGCTAATTTTCTGGAATTTCCTGAATTAAAATAATTCCAGAAAATAAATAATTCTTGTCCAAGATCACTGCGTCATGCCTGCGCCAAGTCAACGGTGCTGACCAGGTCAAACCCGACGTGTGGGGTCCATACGTCGATGTGGGGTTAAACAGGGTTAGTTTAATCCTAATTAAAAGATTAGTGGCGCTGGGGCCCACCGCTGTCGAGGAGTTATATTAGGTGGTGATTAGCTTAGCTAATCACCGACGCAGCCGGACCCACGTGGCAGGGCTCAGGCGACGGGTTTCGCCGCCGGGCGACCTCTGACGCTGGCGGAGTCCGCGCCACAGCCACGGGCGGCGTCGAGAGCACCGGCGTAGCCCGGCTCTCGCAAGATCCGTGGGGCAGGTGGGAGGAGCTGGGGGCGGGGCTCACGGAGGCGGAGCTCGAGGCGGCCGGAGCTCGGGCTCGTCTTGAGCGTCTTGACTACAGAGCTGGGGAGGCAGGGGAGAAGGGAAGAACGGCCAGTAGCTCACAGCGGTCACGACGAACGGGTCGGCGAGGTCAGGGAGGAACCGAAGCGGTCGTAGCGGCGAAGGGGATCTCCGGCGGCCCGAGGAGGAAGAAGGGTCGGGGACGACGCTGCAGGGCGCTTCCGCTCGTGTGGCTTGGCGAAGAGGACGATGACGATGCGGCGGTGCTTCTGGGCACGACGGAGGGCGAGGGGGTGGCCGGTGGCCACGGCGGCGAGCAGCGGCGCTCTCCGGTGCGTTCGGTGAAGAGAGGGAGAGGGAGCCAGAAGAGGGGAGAGGCACGGGAGAGAGGGAGTGAGGTGCGGGGCGTCGCGTGGCGTTGTCCGGGTCATCCAGCGCGACGAGGGGGAGGACAGGCAGGCAGGGAGGAGGTGGTGGCGCGGCTGCGGCATGCCCGCCACGCAGCTGCTCCTACTGGCAGGACCTTGAGGAAGCTCCTGTCAGTTTGGGTCAACCGCTATTTGGCTGGGCTGGCCTTGTCATTGGGCTGCACAGGGGCTGCAGTGTAAGTCCAGTAAGGTTTTTCCTCTTTTTGTTTATTTTTCTATTTTCTGACATTTGTTTGATTTAATTTAAAATACTAAATCATTTTATTTTCCTTATGCCAATGTTTGTAGGAGCTATTTATATTATTCCAGAACTCCTCAACAACTAGCATAATTTTTGGACATATATTATATATATAACATATATATATCCAAGGCAAATATTTACTGCATTAATTCAAATGGCCAAAAATAAATATACGAGCTCCCAAAAATATTGGTTGGAATTTTACCTCTGACCAATATTTTTAGAGAAAACAGGAACATTTTCTTGGGCCAAATTGAAGCAAGTTTTATTTGGGTCATTTCCAAAAATGGATCTGAGGGTCTCACAATCCTCATTTCAATATTAAATGGAATTTAAACATGATGCACAAATGACTAGCTGGTCTAGGTCATACCAGAACTAGGGATGTGACAACTCGCCCCAACTTGAAAGAAACTCGTCCCGAGATTCGTGGGTCGATGGAAAGAAAGCGGGTACTCGGTCGAAGGCGATCTTCTCGCTCCCAAGTAGCTTCTCTCTCGGAATGATGAGACCATCGAACCTTGAGAAACTTGATGTTACGACGTCGGGTAACACGCCTGCTTGATCAAGAATGCGAACCGGTACTCTCGGTATGTGAGGTTATCTTGGAGATCAAGCGTTTCGTGGTCCACTCCACGGATGGGATCCGAGAAGCAACGCCTGAGTTGAGAGACGTGGAAGACATCATGAACTCGAGAAAGATGTGGGGGTAGTTCCAACTGGTAGGCAACCTCTCCTCATTTAGCGAGAATGCGAAAGGGACCAATGTAACGAGGAGCCAACTTGCCCTTGATACCGAATCGATGGGTACCCTTTAGAGGAGTAACCCGAAGGTAAGCCTTGTCGCCAACTTCATAGGCCACTTCCTTATGACGACGGTCATACTGGCTCTTTTGACGAGATTGGGCTGTTTTCAAATTCTCACGAATGATGCGAACTTGCTCTTCTGCCTCCTGGATCATGTCCGGTCCAAAGAATTGTCTTTCACCGGTTTTTGACCAGTTTCAAGGTGTTCGACATCTTCGTCCATAGAGAATCTCAAAAGGAGCTTTCTTGAGACTGGATTGATAGCTATTGTTATAAGCAAACTCGGCAAAAGGAAGACATTTCTCCCAATCCATACCGAATGAGATAACGCATAAGCTCTAAGCATGTCTTGAGAATTTGGTTGACCCTTTCCACTGACCACTTGGTGAGGGTGGAAAGCGGTACTGAAGGAAAGATGGGTTCCCATGGCAGTTTGGAAGCTCTCCCAGAAATGAGAAGTGAAAAGACTGCCACGATCTGAATTGATCTCTAGTGGAACACCATGAAGTGACACTATTCGAGAAATGTATAAGTCAGCGAGCTGACTAGCAGTGATACTCTCTCGAATAGGTAGGAAGTGAGCCACTTTGGAAAGACGATCAACGACTACGAAGATAGCGTTATTCCCTTTTTTGGTCCTGGGAAAGCCGGTGATGAAATCCATACCAACTTTATCCCATTTCCACTCAGGAATGGCTAAAGGCTGAAGGGTGCCAGCAGGCCTTTGATGCTCTGCCTTAACGCGACGACAAACGTCACAATTAGCAATGAACTCAGCAATTTCTCTCTTCATCCTAGTCCACCAGAACCTCTGACGTAGGTCCTGATACATCTTAGTACTACCGAGATGAATTGTGAGAGGAGATTCATGCGCCTCCTTAAGAATCAATTTTCGCAGATGTTGATTCTTGGGAACCACCAAGCGATTCTCAAAGAAAACAACACCACGATCATGCATAGAGAAACATCCACCAACTCCCTTCTTAATGTTTCTCTTGATGCGGATAACACCCCTATCAAACTTCTGGTCAGAAATGATCTGATCCTCGAGGGTAGGTTTCGCCACCAAGGTAGAAAGGAATCCGTGAGGAGCAATGTGAAGGTTAAGCTTACAGAATTCCTCATGGAGAAGTGGTTGACCCTGCTGCAACATGAGATTGTTGCAATAGGATTTGCGACTTAGCGCATCAGCCATGACATTAGCTTTGCCTGGGGTGTAGGTAATCCCTAGATCATAATCTGAGATCAACTCCAACCATCGTCTTTGCGTAAGGTTCAAATCTGGTTGGGTGAAGATATACTTGAGACTCTGGTGATCGGTGTAGATCTCGCAACGTTTACCAAGAAGGTAGTGTCGCCATGTCTTGAGTGCATAGACTACGGCTGCAAGCTCTAGATCATGTGTAGGATAATTCTCCTCATGTGGATGCAACTGACGAGATGCATAGTCAATCACATGACGATCCTGCATAAGAATGCAACCTAGTCCGTGTCGTGAGGCATCGCAGTAGATAACAAAGTCTTTAGTGAAATCCGGTGGCACAAGTATGGGAGCAGAAGGCAGGCGTCTTTTCAGTTCCTGAAAACTGTACTCACACTGTGGGGACCACTCAAACTTTTTATCTTTCTTGAGAAGTTCCGTGAGGGGTTTAGCTACTTTGGAGAAATTTTCAACAAAGCGGCGACAATAGCTGGCTAGACCAAGGAAACTCCTAACTTGTTTAACGGTTTGGTGGAGTCCAATCGAGAACGGCTTGAACTCTCTGGGATTGACAGCAATGCCCTTACCGGAGATTACGTGGCCTAGGTAGGTCACTTCTGGCAACCAAAATTCACACTTGGAGAACTTGGCATAAAGGCGGTGCTCTCTAAGTTTCTCTAACACAAGTCTAAGATGTTCGGCATGCTCTTCCTCGTTCTTCGAGTAAATAACAATATCATCGAGGTAAACCACGACGAACTTGTCTAAGTACTCCATGAAGATCGAGTTCATCAAGCGGGAGAATGTGGCTGGAGCGTTGGTTAGACCAAAGGACATGACGGGGTACTCGTCCTGGCCATAACGTGTGACATAGGCTGGCTTGGGGATGTCCCGTTTACGATCTTGATTTGGTGGTAGCCTAACCTCAAATCCATTTTGGAAAAGACTGAGGATCCAGCGAGATGATCATACAGGTCGTTGATCCAGGGGAGCGGATACTTGTTCTTTATCGTGACCAAATTAAAGGGACGATAATCTACAAACATACGGTCCGTACAATACTTCTTCTTGACGAAGAGGACGGGCAAGCCCAAGGAGAAGAACTAGGACGGATGAAACCCTTTTGCAAGGACTCATCAAGTTGTTTCTTAAGCTCGGCTAGTTCTAAGGGTGCCATCTTATAAGGTCTCCTAGAGATTGGAGCGGTTCCTGGAATAAGATCTATGACGAACTCTATATCTCTGTCAGGTGGAACACCTGGCAGTTCCTCTGGAAAGACATCCGAAAAGTCACGGACTACTGGGATATCTTCAAGGTCTGGAAGAGGGCTGGCATTAAGAGAATAGAGTTGACGCTTTGCAACTCTAGTGGAGGCGGTGACTATCTTGCCGGATGGGTGTGTAAGCTGAGCAGACACTGGTGTAACAATCAATCTTGGCATGATGAGCTGTCATCCGGTCCATACCCAAGATGATGTTAATATCTCAAGACTTGAGGGCTATAAGTGAGGCAAGGAATACAAGTCATCAACAAGGATTTCGTTACTATGGCTTACACAGAAGTTTGCCATTTGGATCCGTGGAGTTTGAATGAGTAGCGGGAGGGCATATCACAAAATGACATGTCGTGCAAGCGGGCATAGCTTTCCGAAATGAAGGAATGAGATGCTCCAGTATCGAATAGAACCGAAGCTGGATGACAGTTGACAAGCAGTGTACCAAGAACGACATGTGGATCATCATGAGCGTCTTTAGCTGAGACGTGATGCACACGTCCATGTTTAGTGGGAGCTGACTTGACACTGATCATCTTGCGCGGTAGCTTACTACCACGGCCAACAGACTTCTCGGGCTGGGGTGGGGCAACTCTGGTCTGAGTACAAATACGGGCAATGTGGCCTGGCTCTCCACACTTGTAACAGATCTTGGAGGTGGGACATGGACCCGTATTGGCAGGTGGTCCACCAATAGGCCTGGCTGGTGCATACTGCTGAACTGGGTGAGGTGCCACATAAGATGGCCTTGGTGTGTATCCAGGAGGAAGAGCGGAGTTCGGAATCCAAATCCGGCGCTTCTGAGAACTAGAACCAGAAGAAGATCCCAACTCACGGGTTTGCTTACGAGACTCCTCGTAAGTGAGCTGAGCTGTCTCTGCATTAATGGCCTTGTGCACAAGAGCTTGGAATGTAACACAATGATGCAGGTGGAGATCGCGACGCAACTTGGGGTTGAGACCCTTCCGGAACCTAGCCTGCTTCTTGGCATCCGTGGACACCTCTTCGGTGGCATAACGGGCGAGGTTCTCGAACTCTCTACTGTAAGCATCAACAGCCATCTTACCCTGGGTGAAACTACAGAACTCTTCTCTCTTGCGATCGATGAGGGCTTCAGGAATGTGATGCTCGCGAAAAGCCTCAGTGAAATCTCTCCAGGTAGGAATTTGACTAGCTGGAAGCATAGCCTCATAGTTCTTCCACCAAAGACTAGCATGACCTTCCAGGTGGTATGCAGCATAGGTGATCTTATCACGTTCAGCTACGTTTGCAGAACGGAGCTTGCATGTGATACTACGGAGCCAGTCATCTGCATCGAGTGGCTCGATGGAATGATGAAAGGTAGGTGGGTGCAAGCGAATGAAGTCATGAATGGTTACAGACCCTTTGAGCTGCTGTGCGGTGTTCTCCTCGATACGTGCCAACAAACGGTTAGACTCAGGCTTGCTCCTCTCCATCTCTAACATGAACTCTGCCAATGAAGGCTGGTCGGGAGGATCCTCATCCCTACCATCTCCGTGGTTCTGGCTACGAGCTACAGAACTTCGCTTAACTGATGACATTCTGAGAAACGAAACCAAGGACGGAATCAACATCAACTACAGACTGTAAAATGTAGGACAAAGAAATTAGTAACTCTCGAACTCCTAGGGCAATTCCGGCAGCATAACGGCAGTAAAATGCTCAGAATGAAACATCCTGCCAAAATGGGGTAGTAACATACTCAACATCTCCACTCAAGGTTCTGAGATATTACTAAACAGGCTACACCAGAGGTACTCAAAAACTGGGGTATGACTCTGATCAACCAACCCTATGGAGCTACGAAGTAGTAACACGTGATCCTGATAGACAGAAGAGAAAGCCTAGTTCCTTAACCCCGTAGGAAAGATAGGACGACTCAGATCAGAGGGCCATGAGGTAAAGGAGTAAAAGAGCCTTACGTTCCCTTCCACAATCAATTCCCTTACATAACTAAAGAAGTTCTAGACTCAACCCGACCAGGTTGGCTTGGCAATCCTACAGGCAGTCAGGCTCTGATACCAAAGCTGTCGGGACCCCGATCCTAAGTCACACCGATCTAGCACGTAAAACATCATATCACTTTGTGGCCTCACGCACGGTATTCCCACGGGTGTCGCCTTACCATGGCCCGGGACCGTTTGCGCCTTTTGGCTCACGTATATGATAGTGTCGCTAGCATCCATATGACAGAGAACCCGGGCCGACATGACTAGTCGTGAACCCAAAGTGGCACTAACCTATGGGGACAGGCATACATGAATCAACATCGAGCATTTCGATTTGACTTGTGAATCCGGGCTGTAGCACTGGGCTAACAGGACTCCGGTAACCCGGGCTGTAGCAGGCTAGGCAGGACTCCGGATGTCACCGCGTGACATTTCCCCGAAGGGACAGACACAGGAACAAAGTGAATCACATGCCGGCTAGTCTAAGTGTTCCGGAGCAGTAGTGCTGGGCTAGCAGGACTCCGGTAAACCGGGCTGTAGCAGACTACCATGGCTCAGTGGAAGCACTAGACTACATTTCCCCATAAGAGAGGCTACCAATGATAAACAACTAGGTTGTCGGATCCCACACATAGCAATACAAGTTACACGTACGCATAACATGCAAGTATGTGCTGTACAACATGGCATCACAGCATAACGCAAACTCATATAGATAACGGCTCAAAAGAGCCACATAGCATTTAATACAAACAGGGGTCACATGACCCATCATTGAAACATACAAGCAACAAGCGGAAGCATTACATGTCGGAGTACAGACAACTACAAAAGAAAAAGGCCGAGAAGCCTGACTATCTACAAGACCCTCCCAAGGGTACAAGATCGTAGCTGAGGTAACAAGCTACTCGTCGAAGTCCAAGTGGGACTACTAGTAAGACCGAAGTCTCCGCTGCAAAAACATAAATAAAGCAACGTGAGTACAAAGGTACTCAGCAAGACTTACATCAGATCCTATTATACATGCATTAGTATCAAGAAGGTAATGTGGAGTTTAGTTGCAGCAAGCCAGCTTTGACTCTCTGTGGCTATCTGTTCTCGACTACGAGAACTTCTTGAGGTGATATAGGCGCTGCACGAGTCCACTAGTCACCACATCAATACACTACTATGGATTCATCCCGTCTCCATACGAGAAGGCCATCCATAGCACTCACACTTGTCTTGAGCATTTTATAGTATCCACTTCAAGTTGTCTATGTACCACGTAAGCATCCAAGAAGTCCATAACCGCGGACCCGGCTATTCGAATAGATCATGTTAACCCTGCGAGGGTGTACTTCTTCACACGCTCTCGCCACTTACCGCCATATACACGTCATGTATCTCGGCAACCTTCAAGCGGAAGCTTTGGCGAGGGTGTCGGCCACGACCGACTAACCACACAAGACTCTAATCCAGGTTTATCGCCTATTCGGGTTCCATCCGCAAGGAGATCCGGCCGGGTGTCGCCACGGCCCCAAATGATGTGTGCAGGGTTCCCAAGCCACCTCACGGATGGATCTACGCTTGGTACACCGTGCCACTTGTGCCTAGTCATCCCAAGCCCACTGGCGGGTGCCACTTGGTAGACTACTAGCACTACCTACAAACACCGAGAAACTAGTTGCGACTCACGGACGGATGTCGGGTTGGTTAATAAGTCGAGAGGGGCACTTAAGCATTCCAATGTGTGGTAGTAGCTAGTCATTGGACGACATACATAGAACTTCGGTGCTTAAGGGCGGTTCGGTGAGACAACCCACCATGTACTCCTACATGGCCTCTCACCGCTGCCTTTACCAAATCATGTTCACACATTTCACTCTCGGCATCGAACATAGAACTGTACTCCAATTCATTCCCAATGAATCGGACTGACACAACTCTAAGCAATAGCAGGCATAGCATGGTAGGAACACAACATGGCTCAATCAACTCCTACACATGCTAGTGGGTTTCAACTATTCTTGTGGCAATGACAGGTCATGCAGAGGAATGGGTTCAACTACATGAGCACAAAGTAGCAGATGAATCGTTGTTGTCCTAATGCAATAACGAGAGAGCAGGAGGCGAGAGAATACGATTGTATCGGAATGAACAAGGGGTTTGCTTGCACGGTAAATCAACAAGGGAGGCACTTCACAGAGCAGGTACTACTGGAAAGTCTCGAGCGGGACCTATCGAGAAGGAACGGTGCCGGCAATCAATACACAATCATATCAACAATATGATGCATGAACATGGCATGTAGATGTGATGCTGTTTGAGCTAATGCAACTAGTATTCAATTTGAATGAAGTCCATTTGAACCAAGGGTTAAAATGCAACTCCAAATTAAGCTCTTATAAATGCCATTTACATGTTTTCACCTATACAGCAGGTTTAGGTTGGTTTGTCATGCATGAAACTGGTACAGATGGAAAGATTGCATTTTTCTGATAATTTTTCATATATAAATTATTTCAATCTGAGCTACGGTTGAATTTCTATGATTTTTTGAAGTTTTGCTAATTTTCTGGAATTTCCTGAATTAAAATAATTCCAGAAAATAAATAATTGCGTCAGCACTGCGTCATGCCTGCGTCAGCAAGTCAACGGTGCTGACCAGGTCAAACCTGACGTGTGGGGTCCACACGTCAGTGACAGGGGGTTAAACAGGGGTTAGTTTAATCCTAATTAAAAGATTAGTGGCGCTGGGGCCCACTGTCAGTGTCAGGGAGTTAGATTAGGTGGTGATTAGCTTAAGCTAATCACCTGACGAGCCGGACCCACGTGGCAGGGCTCAGGCGACGGGGCTCGCCGCCGGCGACCTCTGGACGCGGCGGAGTCCGCGCCACAGGCCACGGGGCGGCGTCTGAGAGCACCGGGGCGTAGCCCGGGCTCTCGCAGATCTGATGGGGCGGTGGGAGGAGCTGGGGCAGGGGCTCGCCGGAGCGAGGCTTCGGCCGGAGCTCGGGCTCGAGCGGGCGTGCGGCTACAGAGCGCGGGGAGGCAGGGGAGAAGGGAAGAGCGGCCAATAGCTCACAGCGGTCACGACGAACGGGTCGGCGAGGTCGGGGAGGAACCGAAGCGGTCGTAGCGGCGAAGGGGATCTCCGGCGGCCCGAGGAGGAAGAAGGGTCGGGACGACGCTGCAGGGCGCTTCCGCGTGGCTTTAAGCGGGAGGACGATGATGACGATGCGGCGGTGCTGGGCACGACGGAGGGCGAGGGGGTGGCCGGTGGCCACGGCGGCGAGCAGCGGCGCTCTCCGGTGCGTTCGGTGAAGAGAGGGAGAGGGAGCCAGAGGAGGGGAGAGGCACGGGAGAGAGGGAGTGAGGTGCGGGGCGTCGCGTGGCGTCGTCCAGGTCATCCAGTGCGACGAGGGGGAGGACAGGCAGGCAGGGAGGAGGTGGTGGCGCGGCTGCGGCATGCCGGCCACGCAGCTGCTCCTACTGGCAGGAGCTTGAGGAAGCTCCTGTCAGTTGGGCTGGGCCGTCTGCTGGCTGGGCCGTCCTGCTGGCCGCTGGGCTGCACAGGGGCTGCAGGTAAATCCAGGTAAGGTTTTTCCTCTTTTTGTTTATTTTTCTATTTTCTGACATTTGTTTGATTTAATTTAAAATACTAAATCATTTTATTTTCCTTATGCCAATTTTTGTAGGAGCTATTTATATTATTCCAGAACTACTCAACAACTAGCATAATTTTTGGACATATTATATATATATAACATATATATATCCAAGGCAAATATTTACTGCATTAATTCAAATGGCCAAAAATAAATACTTCTGAGCTCCCAAAAATATTGGTTGGAATTTTACCTCTGACCAATATTTTTAGAGAAAACAGGAACATTTTCTTGGGCCAAATTGAAGCAAGTTTTATTTGGGTCATTTCCAAAAATGGATCTGAGGGTCTCACAATCCTCATTTCAATATTAAATGGAATTTAAACATGATGCACAAATGACTAGCTGGTCTAGGTCATACCAGAACTAGGGATGTGACATTCTTTTATTTTTTTAAAAACTGAAAAGGCGATCCATAGGGGAGGTAGAGTTTAAAAATCGGACCTTTAGTACCGGTTCGTGCCATGAACTGGTACTAATGCCTCAAACCGCATTAGTACCGATTGGTGGCACGAACCGGGACTAAAGGTCTAACCCTTTAGTCCCGGTTGGTGCCACGGACCGGGACTAATCAAACATCGCCTTTAGTCGGTTCATGGCACCAACCGGGACTAAAAGGTCCAGACGAACCGTGACAAATGGCCCACGTGGCCCCTGGGCGCACGAACCGGGACTAATGGGGACCGGGACTAATGGGCTAATCCGGGGTGGACCAAAGGCCTCTTTTCTACTAGTGTGTATAGAAAAAACGCACCAAATGGAGGAATATGCAATTCAAGGACTCACACATTCACACTAGGAATTTTACTGTCGCAAACCCGGCCAGCAAAGTGAGTACATTTGCACCCACGCTGAGATCTTAACTGAACTTTTTGGCTAGTGAGACTTGGACGTCTCAGAGAAACTACTAGATGAACTTCGATCAGTGTCAAAAACCACACGTAGCACGCACACATCTCGCCAGGAAGCCTACGGCCGCGTCACAAGGCAGGTTGAGCTACAGCTGCGGCCTGCAAGGAGCCATGGCTGTGACCACTCTGGTTGCGACAGGGATGAGCAAGATGCTGGGATCCAGCTTACCTCGCGCGGTAGTGGTGAACGGCGGCAACTGGAATCGTTGGACTGCAGCGGCGGGGTGGAGCTGGAGGATGCGGCCATGGCAGCACACTAGAAAAATACACAAGTATCTGAAACAGGTACGTTCCAAGGAAAAGCCTCAACAATAGTAGCACTAGGCACTAGCAATCACACTAGCCAGCATGCATGCACACGACCACGCTCACCGCCTCCGCATGCAGCATCACACACGCACACCTTCGTGCAGGTGCTGCGTGCTAGAGAAGGGGCGGCCTCAGGGACGATGAGGCACTAGCGGGAGGACGACCTGGGAACATGGTCGATTTTCGGCGACAGGCGCTCATACGAAGTATTCCTTCCAGGCGTGGACCCATCGTACTGCTGTCAGTTATTTTGTTGAACTGATACAGGAGAACTCCAGCAAATATTTTTTGGAAATATACTGAAGAAATGCAGCAGTTTTTGGCTGCAAGAAGTGTTGTTGTCCTTACTGACGATGCATCCCCGGATGGATCGTTGGAGGACAGAACGAGAGGGAGAGGCCGTTGTCCGTGTCGGCGACGTGCTGTGCTCGGGGACGGAGTAGATCACCAGAGCAGCAGCACCTCCCACGCGCTAGCGCTCCGTTGGATTCGTGGCCTCCCAATGTCCTTGACGCAGTAGGTAGCCAAGGGTGACGACGTCGGTGAGATGTCCTTCGCTTTTGAGCAGTTCGTCGGGGGATGGGGCTGAATTGGTGGCCGGACGCGTGGATCTTGCCGGCTGGCCAGGGGCGCAGGGCGCAGGGGGGTCGAACTGGCGCGGCTGGCCAGGCTGAACTTCACATGAGCCTACCTCCGTGAATGAGAGGGCAGGATGGAGGGGGCGAATAGCTCCCATGCGACGTCGTTGGTGTGAACTGTGTTTGATGCGACGAAGTTGGTTGTAATAGCTCGCATGCGACATCTGCGTTGGAAAAAATAGCTCCCATACGACACTGCTGCCTAATCCAAAGACACATGTTTAAAACTCGAATCAGGTGAGCGGGACCCACAGCATGGGACCCACTAACTTATCCAACTCAGCATTGGTCAGGTGAGCAGGACCCACAGCGTGGGACCCACTAACTTATCCAGGTCAGCATTGGTACAAGAGGACACCGAGCCGTGCCCCGAGCTGTGCAGCACCCGAGCCCATCCTCCCCCCCCCCCCCCTCCCCGACCGTTGTTCTTCTTATTCTCCGGCGACGACGGGCAGCAACGCCGTTCAGACGCGACCTAGCAATGTCGAGCTCCGCTTCAGCCTCCCGCCGCTCATGGCGGCGCTATGGCGTAGTGCCCATGACAAGGTGCCCTGCATGCCCACGTCTCGCACCCCTGAAGCGGCTAGTCACAACGACCGACAAGAATGGCAACCTTGGGCCGGAATTCGTGAAATGCGAGAGCAAACCAGAGCAGGGAAAGGTGAGATTTTACTTCTCAATATGCCAATTTTGGTTTTTGTCTCCCAATTTCAAATTTTCCCATTTTCCCCATCGGATTTGGGATTTAGGGTTCATCTTTCCGATTTCAGAAATTGAAGCAATGCACCCATTTTGAGTGGCTAGATGAGTACATAGAGCGGATTCAACTGGAGGGTGCATCAGGGGAGCTCGATTTACCGTTGGAGGCGGAGAAGTTGGGCAAGTTTGGATCGGGCGCATCTGGATCTGGCAATTCCATTGGGGGCGCCCGCCCTTCCATGGGTGCTACTGTGGGGGATGCAGGAGTGACGGCAGAGCTGAAGAAGCTGAACAAGCAGATGAAGAAACTCATCGAATTGCAGAAGCAGGGCAATTTGATGGGGCTGATGGCCGGACTTTTTTATGTTTGTGTAATTACTCTCGCATTTGTTTATGTTATGATAATTAGTCGTAAGTGAATAGATTGGGCATCATTTGTAATCGTAATGATATGTACATTTGAATAAAAGTGTTGCGCTATACGAATTCGGCATGTCTTCTCCACTCTGTTTCGTTTTTTCAGTTCTTCAGTTCGTCATCAGTTTCAGTTTCAGTGGTAGAGGGAGAAAAGGAAAAAAAGGGTTGTCCACAGTTGCCCGAAAAGGCCCGGCCCATATAGAAGTTAGGCAGGGCCCAATAGAACATATCCAGGCACATTGATAAAAGAAGTGTAGCCAGTGCAAAAAAGGTGCAAACGGTCATTGACATCGATATATCTTTTCGGCTTTAGGTTATTTCACAAATGTTAAGTTTCCTGCATTCACCTTTTTTTAGATAACTCATCTGGTAATTATTTGAGCAATTTTTATGCATAAGCTATCGTGTCCGATTGTAGGGGCCCGTGTTGTTTCGGCTAAAACAAAATGTTGGTTCTAGTTTATTTCAACCAAGGTTGGTTCTAGTCTTTGTGAACCAAAAAAGTTGCAATTGTTTGGTTCTAGTTTATTTCAACCAAGCACCATTTTTAATATTTTTCTGACTTGTGCTATGGTGTTTTCAAAGTTTTTACTCGTGTGTTTCAACGAAAAAGGTTGTGCCCCTCTCAAAAAAGAAGACATCTAGTGTGCCCCTAGTAGCATCTCCTTACAACATAGAGGGCATCCCTTGCAACATATAGTGCATAAAACATAAAAGGGAGATAATTAACTAGACATGTGCTAACAACAACTTATATGATTGGATCATGTTTTAGTGCATTTTTAGTACACATGGCCACATAAATAAAATGCAATGGAGAAACTTTAGGACCGAAAAAACATATAGATAGATAGAGGGCATCGGGTACCCTAGTAGCATAGATAGATAGAACATATAGAGGGCATCCCCACTACATATAGTTCATAAAACATGAAAGTAAAATAATTAAAACTAGATATATAGAAGACACGGGCACACACGCCCGAACCAACACAAACACAAACTAGATAGATAGAAGACTCGCACTTGAACAACTCCTTGGCCCCTTCTCCTTGCCACTCCTTGGCCCCTCCTCCTTGGGCCCCTCACTCGTGGATTCTCCGGCATCTGGTAGGGGAGGGTGTGCATGCCGTTGGGGTGAGGGAAGATGTTGTGGAAGTTGGTGAAGATGTTGTAGAGTCGTGAACGCGATAAACTCGCATCCACACGAACACCTCCCCAAGGAGGTGGTGGCGTCGAGGGGGTTAGTGAAGGTGGCGTGAGGCCGATGGCGATGCCGTTGGGCCCGGCGTTGCCATCGTCTTTGCTCGTGGAGGTGGAACATGGGCGGAGTGCCCGGGAGGGAGGTGGCGGTAGCCGGCTTGGAGGAAGAAGCGAGCCAACTCTCTAGGGCCCCTCCACCTAGAGATGGCCCACACCCTCGAGGCTATTCTCGGCGACGACTCCGGCGGGTACTGCCTCTCGGCCACGGTGTGAGGCGACGGTAGGTAGGGCCGTTGAACTGCATGGTGGCTCGAGTGGTGGATTTGGCTCGAAAAGAAGAAGGGAGGAGGCTTGAGAGATGAGTGTGAGAGGATGAGGAAATGGTGTCCTTTTATAGCAGCGTTGCAGCCATGGTCAATGTGTACACGGTGCCCCTTCTCGATCGTTTTCTCTTCTCCGTTCGCCTTGGCATAAGTAATTGCGGGCATTAATTCAAAAAGCGGCGGGCGAGCATCCAAAGAGGCACGGCGGCACAGGCGAGATGCATCGTTCGTGCACTTGCATGGGGGTGACGCCAGCGTGGGGAAACAGAGCCCGTTCATCCGCTGGCGTGACGAAAAAGGAGCTGCACCACCGACGCGTCCGTCTCGTTCAAACATGCATTTGTTAAAATAGCTTAGATGCGACGTACGTACCTATACGCTGCGGCCCTGCCGTGCTTTACTGCATCGATGCGTGCATGCAAATGGCTAGGTGTTCACGAGCAAAGAATAGCTAGGCTGCGACGTTGCATGGCATGCATGGGACGAGGATGGCCCGGATGTCATTGACCTTCTCGCATGCAACCCATCCCCCTCTCGACGGCCGCGGCGCGACGCGACGCCAGACTCTGTCGGGCCCGATCCGCTCGCCCAACGGTCACTTAGATGCTCCCCGCTCAACGTTATACATTCGTCGAGAGAAAAACGGTGGCCAATCAGATTGGAGCTCACGGATCGCCTCGCGGAATCCTTCTAGAAGGCCTATCCGACGGCCGCGGTTTAGCGTTAGGGTTATATCGACGGTGGACGTTTGGCGCTAGGGTTACATGGGGTTTGGAGGCAGTCAACGGGGTTTTGAAAGGTTTGACCGAACATTCAAATGTGTATAACTAATTCAAAAAAAATCGAAAAAATGAAAAACCTGCGCATATAGCCTTTTTCTGTTACATAGTTATGATATAAAATGATAAACTTGATCTAATGATCTTTGCATGAAAAAACCTTCACAAATTGGACTATCTCAACTGAGGTTGCATAGAGTTCAAAGGAGTGAGAAGAGGGTTTGAGGTTTTGAAAATGCAAAAAAATCAAAATATCACCTTAGCTTCATTTTAGAGTGACTAAGGAGGATCTGAAGTTATTTTTGCATTTTAAATTTTTAAACTTGTTTTATTGCTGACTTTGTATTAAAGGGTGTTTTTTCAAAAATAAATTAAATAATATGAATACTTATTCAAAAAAAGGTGAGACTTCGTATTGATCCTATATAGGTATAATATAAGCTAAGAAAATCTTTTTTGGGTGATTTTGAGAAGGTCGAAAAAAACTTGCTTAGAAATGGGGCCGTTTTCCCTTACTTTGGAGCCTGTTTGGACAACATTTTCAGTGACTATGAGTTGGACTTCACAAAAAGGGTTGGATTTATGAACTAAAGTGCATAGTAGTACATAAAAGCGATGCAACATCACATAACAAACAAATGAACTCAAAAATATTGGAGATAGGTTCAAATTTGAATGTCGGTTCAAATTTGAATTTTATTTCAAGTCAAATCAACATCATAGCACATAAGTTTTCACATGAAAGAACATAAGTTTTCACATCAAATGACAACAAACTTAAGTTTTCACATCAAATTTGAATGATTTCGACTCTATTTCTTTTGATTCTTTCTACCACTCGATTTCTTATCCTTTTTTCCACCGTTTGGTTCCACGGCGCATAGTTTGTTGATGCTGATGCTCTTGCTTTTTGGCCCCTTGCAAACTCCACTAGGCCCCCTCAACTTTTGGGGCCCCAACTTTTGCACCTGACCATGTCCCACTTCTTCAGTTTGCACTTCTGCAGATTGAGTAGATGGCACACATTGTTCAACTACTTCAGTTTGCAACTCAACACTTGGCAGCACAACCTCCAAACATGGCAACACAGTTGTCAAAGCAGATTCGCATGGCAGCACAACAGTTGCTTCATCTGCAACAGTTTCAGATTGCCCTAGCGTCTGCAAAACAGATTCAGTATGCATCACATCGTCCAAAACAGAAACACTTAGCTCCATATCTTTGTCACCAAACATTATCTGCTTAGTGCTCTTCCTTCTATAGCCATTGAGTCTTGCTTTTTTCACTGGCCAGCATTGTTCAACAACAAGAGGTGGGGCTTTTTCTGCATGCTTCCTCCTAAAAAATAAAGCATTTGACTTGGTTAGATACTAGAACAAGTAGCAAAATCAAAAACTTGCAAAGCAGTAACATAAACATACTTTGGCCTTTGAGGAGTGTAGATGCACTTGGATGAACCAATTACGTGCCCAAGTACCTCACACAACTTGCACCTATTTTGTTACCTTTTGAGCCCTTTTGGGCTTATCATTCTTTTCCTTTTCCTTTTCCCCTTCTTACTACAACCACCTTTCTCAAACCAAGCTTTGAATCTGCTCTGTTTAGGCCTCCGGCCTTTCTTCTAGTGACAGGGGGACACATGGTAAATTCTATTTCCACCTCGGGCCACTGAGATTGGTCGATCAGTGCAGGAATTGGACTTGCATATGCAGCTTTGAATTTTTGTCTTGAATAATACTCATGCAAATATGGGTGCATATTTAACCTGGGTTTAGATGCCAAAAAAGTATGGAATGCTCACATGGTTTTCTAGTGTGTTGCCACTCTTGGCAAGTGCACTCATGCAACTCGATGTTACCACATGCCTCTTGCCACTCTTTGTATCTCTAACTTCAGCACCCCACAAGGAAGATTTCTCAACAAATAGATGTGAAAGATTTCTACTCCTGTTGACCACTGTTGTACCACTTCTTTGGAAGCTTGTCCCCTTCAAAATATTAGCAATTTTTCCTCTTAACTCCCACAAACGCATGATCATGATCCTTATTTGATCCACCATGTCATGCACAGGCAAGTCTTTAAAATCCTTCACTTTGTTGTTAAAACTTTACGCCAAGTTGTTATTGATATGATCACATTTTATGGCAGTATTAAAACCTGATCTATACCACAACAGAGAATGGTGGGTGTTCAACCATGAACCAAATTCATTATCACTACATGATGCCAATATCTTACCAAGGTGATAGGAATGTGTTTATGCGGTGTAGGATCTTCTTGCTGCCACATGCGCCCAAATTCATCTCCTCTGAATTTTTTTATCAGATTCATCCACATATGTCCAAAGCACTCCCTTTGCTCCGCATGGGGAAAACATTTTTCTTGCATTTTCCAACCCTTTACATGCATCTGTGTGGATGGCCAAAGGAGAAAGCGGCCCTATGCATCTTTTCGGTTGCATCATGAACCATATCCATGATGCATCATCTCTGATTGAAACATTCCTATTGCAATTGGGAACATCCAGTTGTGTCCATCTAGAGCATTGCATGCAGCCAATGACCATTCCACTTTCCGGTCAAAAAAGATGAGTCTATGCTCAAATATGGACGACAACCTGCTTTGAATCCATCTATGCAAGGCTTCAAACACATAAAAACTTGCTGAATAAAACCTTGCCATCCTCTGTTACCTCTGTATCTATCTCCACCACACTCCCAGGTGACC
Organism: Aegilops bicornis; assembly: GCA_021605145.1. NCBI lineage: Eukaryota > Viridiplantae > Streptophyta > Magnoliopsida > Poales > Poaceae > Aegilops > Aegilops bicornis. The sequence goes on from CM038674.1 coordinate 644,749,625, forward strand.
TCTTCTCCACCTCTCGCTTTAAAACTATACAACATCCTAAATGTATTTGCCAGTCACCATACAATGATTTCATGGCCCTTTGTTTTGCTTTCCACACTGTGGTATATTGCAGCTGGATGGGGTACAACTTCTCCAAGTCAACTTTAAGCCTCTTTGCAGTAGTGTTTGGAGTCTTGGCTAAAATAGGAGTAATCTTCTCTGTAACCCAAAGCTGTGATGTCATCTTTGAAACTCTCTGTGAAGTGGTCATACATGTATGCTTGGTGTGGTATTTGATTTACCCTTCACTGTACTTCCATCAGGTTGTAGTCTGGCGGACAAGTACCATTTGCAAGGATTGCCACCACCATCATAACCTTTGCACCGAGCATAAAATTTCTTTCGATCAGTCCACATAGTCTTGGCATCAAACTCTTTTTCCTTTGCATAGGTCTGAAAGACATCCTAAACTCCTTCATGCTTGGCCACAACTTTCCCACCTCAATAACTGGGTTCTCTTTGTCATACAAACAAACCAGCTCATTATCATCTGCATCATCCACATCATCTGCAGCCTCTCTCATCAGCTGTTCTTCATCTTCATTTACATTTCTAGGGCCTGTGTTACCTTCAGCAGGCAAAGAAGCATCATCCTTCTCCTTATCTTTGTCATCAACTTGAATGCCAAACATTTCGGCCATATCAATGTCAGATATTGGTGTAATGACCAAATCTGTTTTTTCATTTAACTCTACTACATTCCAGTCAACAACAATCTTCCTAGCACCATGGGTTCCCTCCTCTCCATCTGCATCAATCCTGTATCTTCAGCTACTACTACGATCGGTTCGATCAACAATGCCAACATTTTATTTTGTGAAACCCACTCATCATCTTCCATCTGTGCAGCCATCTTTGATGGCACATAATAACTACTGGAATGAGTTTGCAGATCAATTAGCTACGCATAAAATATTACTTGTTTGCTTGCCCACCCTTCTTGTCGATCAATTTCAGCAACCATGGATTCTCCATCTTCAATTCTCACATATTCACCATTATAGTTATCGAAGCGTTGCAGAGATACCTCTTGTTACGGACCCCAAACAACACTCTCCCCAATTCTCTCCACCAAATTGACCACGGCCTTCTCCTTCATTCTCTCCAATTCACGGGATCAACATCTGCAAATTCGACATCCAACCTCACGGTGGTATCTCTATCAATCTCTTGGACACTGCCATCACTGAGCTTGGCTTTACAGGGAAAAAATTCCACTATAATTGCGAATGGGTGGCAGAACCTGAACCTCCCCTATTTTGTCAATGGCAGGCAGCGGCGACAGTCACTACCAAATCGAGTTCGATTCTGAATGGGTCGCCAAGAAAAGAGGGTGGCATTACCGGTTTGAAGCACTGTCTCCTCGCTCCATCTCATCCAGCCCTCGCTCCATCTCCTATCCAATCGAGATTCTAAAACGCCAAGCAACAGGGGCAGCATCAGGCCACAGATTTATCCAAAATTCAGTGGAATGGGAGTAGTGTTTGGAAAATACTCACTCGCAATAGCCGCTGCAGAGATAGGCGCTCCACCACCGGGCAGCGTAGAAGAAACAACCCTCGGATCCAATGGAGCCCGATTCTAAATCGCCAAGAAACAGAGGGCAGCATGAGGCCACAGATCCCCCAAAATTCTAGGGAGTGGGACTAGGGTTTCGGGCTCACCTCGTAATAGCTCCACCGCCGCGGAGAAGAAACCGCTGCCGGAGAAGATGCTTCTGGCGCCGCCCGTCCAGCTCAGGCGAGTCGAGCACGCAGTCACAGGCGCCCACGGTCACCTGATCACCGGTCGAGTCGTGGGCGGTTGACTCTTGACTACGTGGCCATAGGTGGACCCCACCGATCGAGCACCTAACCCCCAGTGTCCAAACCAAATCTCAGCCTAACGGACAGCCAACTAGCCGCGTAAATGGTGTGTCGCATGGGAGCTATTTTTTCCAACGCAGATGTCGCATGCGAGCTATTACAGCCAACGACGTCGCATGAGAGACAGTTCACACCAACGACGTCGCATGGGAGCTATTCGCCCGGATGGAGGACACCACCATGGATGCACCGTGCTCGGGGGAAGGAGGAGGAACGAGAGGGAGGAGGCCGTTGTCCGCGTCGCGCTGGGGACAGAGGCTTGCCGGAGCAGCATCGCCGTGAGCAGCCGCCGGATCCAGTGGCTAGCGCTTAGATCGGCGGCCATCGACGATGCCTTGTAGGTGGCCGAGGGCGGCGGCATGGGTCCCGGTGGTGACGGGCAGACGGTAATGGTGGGAGCATCCCAGGGCAGAGAGGAGGCTGGATGTGGGCAGGTGGCTGTCGTGGCGAGGGAAGGTAGCGGGGAGGGGGTCGGGTGGCACGGCGGCAGGAGGCGGCTACGTTTGGTCAGTGGCGGCAGGTGGCCGGAGTCAGGTGGAGGTGAGGTGGTGCGAGGGCACGGCGGCTGCGCCGACGCGTGGGGCGGGGCTGCGTTCGATGGAAACGAGGCGGGTTGGATGGGGCCGGAGGGTTTGTTTTTTTGTTTCCCAGAGTTCAGAAACACCCGCATCGGCCTTATATAGGAGCGCCGTGATCCAAATAGTTATTCTAATCCTGGGATTAGAATAGTGTCACCCTCTACAGCATTCATTTATGGCTATTTCTTCAAGTTGCTTTTTCTGCTAAGTGAATGTGATCGCACCCTTCCCCCTCTATGCTATACTCAACCCAATCTATTCACAAATTCTTCATGTGCGTTCTATTTGAAACTCGTTCAAAATCTTCATTGTGTCCTTGTCAGCTGAAGAAATTGCGAACGGAAATTTTAACTTATCTTATCCAAATTTTCGGCTTTGCCGCTCAAACCGTTCCGCTCCCTACGATAGACTTATCTATTCACCCAAGATCTAACACAATCTCCACTTTTCAGTACGTGGGTGACACATGTCAAGCGAATGAGAAGGGTCAGGGGCACGTTCGTCCTAAATCTTCGGGCAAACAGTTTTTCACTGCGACTATAAATACCCCCTCTCCCCTTCCTCACTTACTTTACTCTGCTCGACCGCTCTCTCTCTCTCTCGCTCGAGCTTCTCAAACCCTAGCGCCGCCGCTACTACATCATCGCCGGTGAAGAAGAGCTTCACTGCCTTGACCTCGTCGCCGTAATACTCACGCCGGCCGCGGAAATCTTCACTCCGCCGCCGCCGTAGCTGTCTTCCTCCGCCGAGTTAGGGCGTGGAAGATCTGAACTGACGAGCTTCAAATCTACACTTCTCGGTTAAATCGTGTTCTTCACTTGGGTAATTAAAAGTTACTTTTATTGCTCGCTTTGATTCTCAAGCCTTCCTGAAAATCTTCAAAGATGTTTTATTCTTCAAATCCTCACACACAAAACACCTCACTAGTCATTTGTTCTTGATTCGTTTCCCTAAGCATCATTTTCTTCAAGATTCCTCAATTGTGTGGATCCTCGATCTATACAACTCTGGAACCTAAGACAAAGAACGCTTAGTGAAATTCTTCAAGGCTCGACTGGTCAAATTCCTCAAACTTGTTCTTTTTGAAAAACCTTCTAAGAACGCATATGACCTCTCCAAATTCCTCGCAACTATACTCTGTTCACAGGTACTCATGTACATTGATGAATCACTAGGTTCTCATCAACTTAACTCATTTGCAGCGTTCCTCGAAGAAAAGTTGCATACTTCTTCAGAGAATTCGATTGTTCAAATTCCTCAACTGAAGAATATGGCAGACGGTAAGAAGCCACAGAAAGGAGGAAAGAGGCCTGATGTCATGACTGCTTTTGAAATACCTGAGGACATCTATGCTGACTATTGCACACCCGATGAGGCTAAGTTCGGAAAGGAGAACAAAAGTCAGCGCAAGGTGCATCTGAGAGGATTGAAAGGAGATGGGCAAGAGAATGGAGAATGCAGTATGTTACTCCAAAGTATATGAAGAAATTCACACTTAATCCTCCATGCCCAAGAGCTCCATTGGCACATGGCCAAGAAGCTGAACCCACCAGCATCAAGCGTGGTGAGGATTTTCCTGAAGAATGGGCCAAACGCCAAGCCAAAGAAGCAGTGAGGAAATTCAATGAAGACTCTGCTACTACTGCTGCCACTGAGGCCCCTGTCAAGCCTAGAAAATCAATGGCAAAGAAGCCTGCTCACAAGCCAAGTGCTTCACCAACTGTGCCCTCACGGCTAAATTCCTCAGTAATGCCCTCACGGCCAGTTCCTCATGCTGCTCCTGCTCCTCCCAAATCCTCAGCTCCTCCTCCAAAGTCCTCAGCAGCTCCTCCAAAGTCCTCAGCACCTGTACATCTGGCCACGTGCCAAAGGACTGCAGGCACCTCTATTTCCTCTGGTGTCTCAGCGAGTTCCTCTGCTGCACCAAATTCTTCATCTGGCCCCACTCTTCTGAAGAAAAAGGCAATGGCTGGACAAGGCCCTTGGCCAAGTCCGAAGAAGAAACAGGTTGCTTTCCAAGTGCCATCTGACGATGAAGCTGATGATGATGAACTTGCAGAAATCACCAGAGACAGACAAGAAAGGGCCGCTAGAGCCAAAGGCACACTGCCCTTTGCTTTTGGATCCAAGGCGATCCTCGAGTACATTGATCTTTGGCACAAGGATCGAGACACCCCTATGCCTGATTTTCGGTTGACTCTGGCCAAAGTCACATCTTGACCCATTTCATCATCAAGAGAAATGGAAATTTGAGAAGGCTAGGCAGATCAAAGAGGCTCGATTCAGGAAAGAGAAGTTCACGAGGAAAACGTTGTCAAAATGACAAGCGATAAATTCCTCTAGATCGATGCGAAATCAAAGCCTTGACGATGACTTTGATGCCTACTATGCTGATTGGCAAGGAGCCAAAGTCAGATTTGTCAACGACTAAGAAATTCACCAATGTTGCAGCTCCAACGCAACAAGGCGTTCCTCGGTGGAGCCTCTGCTCAGCCCTCTGAGAAGAACATGCCGCACCGGCGATGATTTTCAGTCTGCTGAAGAAAATGCTAGTTCAGGGCTGATGACTCCATTCCACTCTTTGAAGAAATTGCCGGGGCATCCACTAGTGGTGCGCTGAAGAAAGCTGAAGAAGTCGAGGCAACCGCATCGATTCTTGAGGAAATTCAAACAGATTCCTCAGCTCCTCCCGCGCCTACACCAACTCCTATCCTTCCATCTACATCAGATGTGCAGAAGACCAAGGCTGCAGAGCGAGCTGCCGTGAAGAAAAGGAAAGCATCAGCTGCTTCAAATTCTTCAGCCCCGAAGAAAATGAAGCCTATGACCAGCTAGTTTGAAAATCCAATTGATGTTGTTCCAATTTCCACCATGCCATCAAAGGACCCTGTTCCTTTTGGTGAAGAATATGAGATTCCTAGCGGATCTGATGAAGAAAATCATTCTGCTGCTTCGTCAGAGCAGATTGATGAAGAAATTGAAGTGGATGCGATCCCTTCTACTCCCGTTGTATCCTCACCAATGCCTCAGTTCACAGCTGAAGAGGCTGGTGTTGAAGAAATTGAAGAAGAAGATGTGGATATTGGAAGTACAACGCCAGTGATGAACGATGACTTTTGGGGAAGTTAGCATCCCAATTCTCCACTCTTCACCCCAATACAACAAATACCTCAGTCCCCTGCACCAACCGTTCAACTGGGCTCTGAAGAAACTCATCCCACCTCAAATGCGTGGATGAAGAAATTCCAGCCACTAGTCTTTGAAGAACCTTCTTCTTGATCCTTTGAACACGCAGACTGCATATGAAGAGGAACCAGAAAATCCTTAGCCTGAAGAACCTGAGATTGCGATTCCTGAGGTAGTGATGCAACTTACTGACACTCCTCTGCCAAAACCAAAGGATCCATTCTCGCGCAAGCAAAAGTTCAAGGTTGAAGACTTCTTTGGCGAGCATGTTTTCTTCTTCACTGATTACAATCCTTATGATTCTGCTCGCATAAGGAAGAGGCGTTTCTGGACAGCTAGTCAAGCCAACTTTTATTCCTCGGTGCTATTCGACAAAGACAAAGTCTTCGATCATGCACACATTCCTCACGTGGACATGAAATCTCTACCAGGCTTCGAGCCAGTCCTCTGTGTTCTTCACGATGCTGGATTGCTGAATTTCTGCACTGACATTCGTGATTGGAATGAAGAACTCATTCTTCAATTCTATGCGACGCTGCACATCACAGGAAATTCTAAAGATGTGAACTCATGGGTGCTGGACTGGATGTCAGAAAATACTCACTACAAGGCACCAGCAACTGAATTGCTTCGTGCCCTCCCACTCAGTCCTCCCCTTGATGGTGCTCGTTGCATCTACAATGAACCCGAGCTTACAAATCATTACATGCAAGTGCTGATGAAGCCTTTGAAGCCAGGGCAGGCCCCTCGAACCAAATTCCTCGTCAAGGAATTACTATATGTGCCTCGGACTGTCTATCGCATTCTGACGAAGACAATGAGTCCTATCAAAGGCCACGACTCAAATGATGAAGAAGTCGTCGGCATCATGAAGAATATGCTTTTCAATACCATTCATGGCGTTCCTGTCAACTTCCATGATTTCTTCATGAGGACTCTGGAGAATATTGCTATGTCACCATTTGAGCTGAAGCCTTATGCACCATGGATTATGAGGTTCATCAGGACAAGGTCTTCACTCAATTACAAGGCTGATACTCTGAACCGCTCAGCTACTTGCCTCCAATTGAAGTCCTCAAACAAACATTTTCCTCAGCTGATGACAAAGGCAAGGCAACTGCTGTGATAGATGAAGGCATTCGTCCATTGGATGGTCAATTTCGCAAGGCTGCATCCTACTCCACCAATGATGACTCGCCACACATGACTCTTGCCGCCAACAACTCGCCAAGCAAAATCCTCAAGCCACACGGTACTGTGGTGATGGTGATCGTGAGTTACTCCTCGGTCTTCCTCGTAAAGTTGATCACAATCATAAATGGGTCAAGCGTCAGTTTGGTTCAATTCTTCACAACATGACCTCAACACACAATGCAGTGAAGAAAAACCAATACTACCTCCATGAAACCTTCAACCGTACCTGGGCTGTTCTATCTCATGTCTACAACGCAGAAGATCTGAAGAAAATGGGTCTCAAGGATGAATTTGACTGGTCGGCACCTCCACCGAAGAAATTCAAGAAGGACAAGGTTCCTTCCTTGGTGGCCAGCTCCTATTCTTCATCACGCGACACTGATGAAAATGAAGACTTGGACGACACTGTGGCAAGCCCTACTACGACAACCGACCCCGACAACGCTGGCGCTCCTCCATCAACTTGATATTCTTCAGGGGTGTTAGTCCTCAGTTTCGATCCTTTTGGTCATTCGATGACAAAGGGGGAGAACTTTGAGTTAGTCTTCAAGCGGGTCTATTATATGGGCGTTTTACGCTAAGTTACAACTCTCGCTCTTACGAAACTTTTATTGGATCGAGTTGTAATCTTAAACCCGATGGTGCTCGATACTATTGATGTGTTCCTCTGCATGCTTATTCTTCGTTATATGTTAATACACGCATGCTGAATTACATCGATCACCATATTTCATCATGCATTTCAAATTCTTCATATTAAATGTCAAATGAGCGTATGAATTACAAGATATAGGGGGGTGGGGGATCTCCATGATAAAACTCTTCAAATGTGCATTGCCACAAAAGCAAATTCCTCACTATGAACTTCTTCAGGGGGAGTTCTTCTATATCTTGCAATCAAATTCCACAATATCAGTATTTACACTTCATATGTTTATCCCCATTGAAAACTTAACCTATATTGTCATCAATCATCAAAAAGGGGGAGATTGTAAGTGCATCTAGTGCCCCTTAGTGATTTTGGTGTATTGAAGACTTATATGTTAAGGGACTAATGTGTTTTTGAGTGTACACAGGTCTATAAGTCTATGAGGAGTTTGATATTTATAGAGAAAGTCGACCCCTAAAAATGAAGTTCTTCGTCTGAAGACTTTGGTATTAAAGACTTTCTGAAGACTTTGAAAGTGAAGAAATTGGTGTGACCTTGAAGACTTGGTATTCATTTGAGGAACATGAAGCGTGAAGACTTTTGTTTTCGTAGTTTCGTTTTCTCTTTCTTGATTCTTAGGGAACACCGTACTGTTAAAGGGGGTCGAGGAAATACTAAGGAAAAATTTCCATGTGATGCTCAACTCAAAATCCTACACCTACCTATCCCTTCGAGTGAAGCCATTGGAAATCTCATACAGTTCAGTCAATTTCTTCAGTGACAGAGAAGAAGTTCTTCTGGTCCCTGAGGAATTTGTTCTGACTAAGGAGTTAGGAATTTGCCAGTGCGGATTGCCTACACAGTGAGGAACATGATAGCCCTGAGGAATTTGAGAGTCAAATTTCCGACCGTTGTTGTGCTGTGCGCTAGCTGTCCCAAAATATCTTATCTACCTAACGGTCATATCATTGAAAGGCATTTATGTCTTATCATGTCGGGCTGCTCCCTAGGCTATAAATAGCCGCCGCCTACAACCACTAGCTGGTTGGCTGCTCCGAGAGAAACTGACACTTGTCATTTGAGAGCATCCCATCCTCCGAGGACTTTGAGCGAAAATCATTGAGTGAGGAAAAACCCAAAACCAAACCCCTACAAACCCAAACTGATTGAGCATCACTGAAGAGATTGATCCTGCGTGGATCCGACGCTTGTTACCTTTGAAGACTGTGCTTCTTCCAGACGGTTAGGCGTCATGGTCTAGAGCATCCAAGAGGAATTGTGGATCGCCGAGTGACCGAGTCTGTGAAGGTTTGGAAGTCGTCTGAAGACTTACCATGAGTGATCGGACGAGGTCTGTGTGACCTTAGTTCAAGGAGAATACGGTGAGGACTTGGTGTCCTGAGCAGCGTGCTTAGTGACTGGGTGTCCGGGACTGTGTGTCCTCGAGTTTAAATACTCAGCCGCTCCAACCAGACGTACAACTGAGACAGCAGGTGGAATTGGTCTACCAAATCATTGTCTTCACCAACCTTACTAGTTCTATTTCCTCAACTCTTTCATTTCCTCATTACTGTGTCGAGTGTTTGTTCATATCTGTGTTTGAAGACTTTGACTGAAGACTTTCTCAATTTCCTTAGTTCAATTTCTTCAGTCTGTTTATCTTCATCTTGTGTTATCCTATGTTTACGCTTTCTGTACTCTGTGTGTGTCTTCATTTCATCATGATGATCATGCCTGTATTCTGTTATGCTTACTTCTGAGTACTTATTTCGCTGCAAGTAGTTCTTCGCTAAGGAATTTCCTCACCGGCAAATTCCTCAGTGAAGAATTCATAAAAATCGCCTATTCACCCCCGTCTAGTCGATATAACGCACTTTCACTTTGTGGGGAGGTCGAGGGCGACGAGGCGGAGCCTTTGGGCACGGCGGAAGGGTGAGGGGGTGGCTCTGGGCACGATGGCAGCGAACGGTGGCGACATGCACGCTTGGATGCGAGCAGGGGAGCAAGGGAGAGAGAGGGAGACAGAGGGGGAGAGCTCGAGGAGGAGGCCCAGGGGGGGGGTCCAGGGGTGTCGTGGCGGCCTTGGACGAGTCAGGGAGGAGGCAGGCAGGGTGGAGCTGGCCAGGCGCGTGGGCGCGCGCGGAGACCACACGCCCTCCTGCCTACTGGCAGGAGGTTGAGGACGGTGCGCGGTTGGGCTGGGCCAGCTGGGCTGGACAGGTAAGCCAGGTACAGTGCCCTCTCTTTTCTTTCTGTTTTTGTTTTCTATTTTCCTTGTATGTTTTGATTTAGTAAAAATACTAAACCATTTGATAAAATGCTGAAAATAATTGTGGGCACTTGTGAAATTATTTCCAACAGCCCTCAAGTACTTCCAGAATTATTTGGACATGTAAAAAATATTTATAGTATTTTAATGTCCAAATGCAAATATTTACAGATTAATTCAATACTAGTTAACAGCACGTGCTTTGCACGTCAAGTCACAAATGTACTATTTTGAGAGAGAAGGAATAAATCTTGTTTGCATAAATTAGTTTGGTTGTACCAAGTACCAACACTCAAAGGTTTACGAACCAATCTGTAATTGGATGATTAGAAAGATAGTGGTGCTTCCAGCGATGTTAATTAGTGCGAGGATACGTTCCCGTCCACTGCGAGGCGCTTATAGTGACTTCGTAAAATCTCAGGATGCTATGCCGGTTCAGTCTCTCGAAGGTGCTCATAGGGATAGAGTGCCCGTGTGTGCGTTCATAGGGATGAGCATATGCTTGTGTATGTGAGCGACTTTGATTGCACTGTCTTGAAAAAAACACTCAAAAGCCTTATAATATTTCTATTCTCTTTTTATGTACATTTGTAAAGTTGTATTGAAACATAGTATAACAAAAACAAATTAACAATATTTATGGCATCAGAAATTTTGCACTGCAGATAGCTCCTTGCAGAGCGGAGACACCTGAAAGAAGCACGTTAATTTAATACAAGGGATTTGATAATAGTAAAGAGAATAGAAAGATTGAGAGAATTCTGGAAGATGATGGGGGCCCATCTGGGTGCCGTGTCCCTTTGGTCGTTGATTTTTTTTACAAACATGGGCTCGTGCATAGCAGCTTTTTTGCAGGCCAGCAGAAAGCTAGCAAATGATAGCCATCGGATGCATGTGAATGGAGGGCCCGTGTTTGAGGGATTCGATGCATGTGTTGACCGTTGGATGTAAACCTGAGAATGGTTATTAAAAAACTGGGTGAAACGGTTCGGTTCTTGCTTTGGGTTTGATTGGTTCAGGTTTTATTGGGCTGAATCTTTTTTAGTTTGGTTTTGGTTTGGGTATGTAAAGAAACCAATTTGGGTATAGTTGGTTATGGGCTTAAATAGTTTGGTTATTAACGGCTATAAACTATGGGTCCAAACCGGTTTTTAGGCATTTGTTATGTGCAATAAGCAACTACGCATCGACAACGAGTATCTTTGATCCGCGTACATGCTGCGATGCACTATGTAATTCTGTATTATGGGAAAACACCACATGCAAATCGAATGTGTTTGCTTCTGCTTTAGCTAAGAAATTGGTTTTAATACACTTGTCAGTGAGCTTTTTCAGTCGTGGGCATTGTCTTTTTGACACTTGTTGTGTGTTGACCGTATCTCAACGATAACTTTGTTCCCAAACTGTTGTAGATGCACTTATGCCTTTTCTATGTCATTTGCTTCTTGACATGTCGATTTGTGCAATCATATATACATTGAAGCAAACCCATAGTTATGTATTTGGTTTAAACCCACGGTTATGTATTGGGTTTAAATTGGATTGGGTGGAAAAAAAATAGAGGGTTTAGTTTTGGTTGGGCTGAAAATGGCATTAAACGGGTATGGTTCAAGTATGGTTTTGAGAGAGACATGTATGGGTATGGTTCAAGTATGGTTTAAGTATGAAACCATTCTCAGATTTAGTTGGATGCAGCAAATGCATGGTGCAGATTATGGCACTATGGCGGGAAACCAGGACCAAGCAAAATTCAAAAAATTATGTACTATAATAGTAGAGATAATCCAGGAATGACCTAGAAATATGTTCATCACTTTTGGCAGAGGTTCTACACCAATTCAAAATGATGAACTTTTCCAAAGGCATTTTGGCTTCATTGAAAATGATTTTTATTTGAACCTAGTTGGATTCATTTGTGCTAGGGTTTGGATCAATCTTCATTTCAAGTTTAAAAGCAATTTAAACATGATGCAACACATGACTAGCTAGCCCAGAGCATACCAGAACTAGGGATGTGACAGAAGGCCGATGGACATCATAAAGAGGTAAGTAGCAATTTAACTTTGTACTATCTGGTAGCGTTAACTTGTCTGATCTTGCTACATCTTTCTGTGAGTGAACAACAGAGAAACACCATCAAATTTGTTAGTATCTTATAATTGCTGATTTATATGTTTTTGTTTGTCAGGGACTTGTAGATTAAAGAGTCAGCAGCAACATCTGGCAGTGACGACGACGACGAAGAAGAAGCTGATGCTCCACCTAATTCAGGGAGTGATGAGGACCTAAGTGAAGAAGATCACGACGAAAACCATCATGAGGTGAGGCGTGGCAGCCTATTTATTTACCTTCATTTTGTGTTAACAAAGATTTTTTTTCTTCCCTTTTTAGTCGAAAAAAAAGCTTGACAAATTGTTACTACACTAAGTTGCTTAACATACATACATATCTGTGGGTGCTTTGGGTGGCAGATGGAAGGGTCTGTGGACGAGGACTGCAACAGGCCCGACGAGGAATACGACGACCTGGCCATGCGGGACAGTATGGAGAATGGTTATCTGAGCGACGACGGCATCATGGTGCACACCGGCTTAAGCAAATGCCTGAGCAACAGGTTTCCGGACGGCAGCCAGCATAATAACCGTGGCACGCCGAGGAAACATCTAGAGTCTCTGCGAAGCCTGTCCAAGGTTGATACTACCACACATGTTCCTGACACGGCGCACTCTTGTGCTGCGGCTGCCGCTACCCCTGGTGGCAAGAGAAGCACGGCTAGGAAGTGGAGGCGGTCGCTGAGCGACAAGATCCGTTCGCGGCCGCGGAGCTGCCCGTCTCTCGCGGAAGTGGCGGCCAAGCCCAAGGGCTCCGCTGCTGTTCCAGTGGTTCCCGAGTCCTGAGAGGCAGGCAAGGCCTATATGGTTTATGTAATAATAGTAATAACAATAATAATAACCAGGGAAGGGAAGATAGAGATGCTGCATTGCATGAAAGTATAATATGTGAATGGTATTTGTTGGGAGGCTGCAAAGGGGAGGGGAGGGGAGGCCGGATGATAGATGAATGAATAATGCAACTCCCTCTAACCGGGTAACTTGCCCTAGTAGCATTTTCTTGTTTCTTTCTTTCTTCCTGTGTTTGGGTCTGGAATTGAGAGAAATTTTTGTGTGTGTGTTGACCCTCCAAATAAACTTGTTCTGGTAATTCTGAGGAGTAGATAGGAAACAGAGAGTGGTTGCTATTGATCATGGAGGGTGTTGCTGTGATCGAATGAAAATAACGCAAGAATTTAACCGATGAATGGCCTGGGTTGTTGCTAGTTTGAAATTATTGTCTGGTTGTGTTACTTTGTGTTGGTGTAGATAAGTACTCCCTCCATCCCACAATATAAGATGTTTTTGTAAGCTATATATGTTAGTTTGCAAAAACATCTTACATTATGGGACGGAGGAAGTAGTATACAAGTCAACGGCAGCTAATTAAGGCAAACTCTTCCCCTTGAACTACTGAGAAAAGTCTTATAGGTGGGGTCACATTAGCGCGGGCACACACAAGGACACGCCGAACTATTATGTGCATTAACCTTAAAATACGACAACATTTCCTCCTAGAATCGTCTATACTTCAGTTTCCAAAATTCTTTTACTTCTAAATGAATTATCATTCCATTTTTTCACTTTATGATTAACACTGCATAATATGCACAAACCTCAAAACACTTTTTCCTTTCTTCGGAATATTACACACTTCAATGACCCAAATTTTTTTCTTCAAAGTGAATGACAGTTGATTTTTTTACTTTGCGTTTTGCAATGAACAATATGCACAAACCTCGCATCGAGGACACTTCTCACTCGTCTAGACTCTTCCACGCGTATTTCTTCATAATTTTTCTAAAATAATTCCTACTCAAACCTTAATTTATAAGGTTTTTGTTCAAGGCCATGATAGCATGTTCATAAAATATATTTGTCTTCGAAGATGCAATACTATAGCTACTCAAAACTGCAATACAATATACCTAAAGGCAAATGTGCTAGATATATTCACATGAGTTTCCTTTAGTATTATACCAGTAGTCTTTGATATTTTGTAGCATTCATGTGATGAACCACGTGAGTTAAAATCAACATCTACATCATGCATATATGACTCCAAACTTGCATGTTTACATGCTATAATGAGTATTCACATTATGGTTACTAAAGCTCGTGCGTGCAATGCACGTGTACCTTACATATGTGATATGCCAGCTCCACGCATGCACATCAGACTAATTTACATCTCATGGATAAATGGATGATTGTCTTTAATTTTATTCTATTTAATCTAGAGCAACATGCCAGAGTTGATGACATGCGGAAAAACAGAAAACAAGGGGACAATGTACATATATCAAAACTGTATCATTTGTTTATTTTCTATAATAAAGCTACATTACAGAAAAAGAATAAAGCTACTTTAACATAAATCACATCCAAACTTATAAAATATTTGGAGATCTACACCGAAAAACAAGGATCAAAGACGATGGTGACTTTCAGCATCTCATCTTAAGCCCCTGCTAGCTGATATATCCTTCCAAGAATTATCTTGCAAACTGCACGCCATCATGAGCGCCTCTCCTTCCATAGGGGTTTGAAGGGGTAATTCCGTGCCTCTTTCCACCCTCCACCTTCCTCATCTTTCGGTGTCTCGACGCACTACTCTCCAAGTCCAGATTCACTTTAGGAGGGTTATCAAAACAGAAAGATGCCGCAACTTTCTGAAAGACAGCAATGAATTAGACATATAACCTCATAATTCAGTGCAGTGTCAATTGAAAAACAACACCTGTCGTTTTTTTTACGGGAATTCAACTCATGTCGTTGTTGCAAGACAGAGTTGGTGAGATATCAGCATTATTCTTAGACAGAAAATTTGTATTTACCGCTCATCCGAAGCTACCTTGGCATTTTCAAGAGATACTCTAGTTAAGGAAATAAAAAAATTGTGCTTCGTCTTGACAACTTTAGATTTTGTAAATTTACAAACTTATAGCCAGAGGACAGAAAATTGCACAGAAACAAAATGCCCCCCACCAGTTAGGGCCATGTCAACTTGCAATGAGGGAAAATGTTGACCAGGTAAGTGCACAGAAATCAAGGACAGAACCTTGAGAAAGGACGTCGCAAATATTTACCTTGAGATCAAGTTGATGGACATCAAAAATGTCCTTCATGGAGTGTGAGTTGTATGCCAAAAGGTAGGACCTGTAGGCTTCCTTCGCTGACTGGTTTAAAAAGTAATTCCCACCAACAATACTCTCCTGCTCCAAAAAACTCGAGTTATGACACTACACGTTTAAACGATAGGATGTAGTTGCAAAAGGAACACTCACAAGTAGCGATTGTGTTTTTGGCACATGCTTTTCACTGAAAGCATATTCAGTCAGAGAAATTTTGGACACCTGCAAGCAAACATTAAATGTGTTACTCCCTCGGTCCAATTATGTGAAGCATGCAAGTTATTGGAGAAGTTGAAGCCTTAGCATATTTCAAACTACTTCAAATTTTGTTTAACTTTCTGTATGTGTGTGTGTGTATCTGTGTATATATATATACTTCAAGGTCCTCCTTAATAAAAGAGGAGGAGGAAGGGGACACATATTACCTGTAGGTAAATAAGCAACTTCATTTCTTCTGGTAGTAAGAACAATAACGCGCGTCCTTTGCCTTTATCACCTCGGGCAGTACGACCAACTCTATGAATGTAGTCCTGCGAGTTAAATTCCAATGTCAAGTTAGCAAAAGTGAGAAAACAGACAATATAATTCATCTAGCAAGGTTAACCACTTGCCTTTGGGTCATCTGGAGGATCATACTGCACAATATAGTCCTAAACAGGGCAAATGGTCCTTACGTTAGTTAGTTATAGTTAGTCAGGTGATACAATGATTTTAAAACCAGAAGCAAAATCTTACCACATTAGGAATATCAAGCCCACGTGCTGCCACGTTAGTGCATAATAAGATGCCCTTATTCATCTTGGAAAATTGGAAGAATGTACTAGTGCGTTTCTGCTGCTTTAGTTGCCCGTGGATATCATAACACTCTATCCCAAGGAAATTTAGAAATTCTGCATGGAATTTGACTGAGCTACATGATGAAAAGAAGACCATGACCTTCACATCCTGCTTCGTCTGCATCCTTTTTAGGAAAGCATACAGAACCAGAAACCTTTTCTCGCTAGGAATGACACAGTAGCCCTGCTGCAAGCCCTCCACGGTAGGCTGTAAGAGCATCCAAAGTTATTTCTCATCCAAATACACGAAAAACATATAATAATTTAAAAGAGAGTTGAACACAGTTCCCATATATACCTTTAATTCAGAATCATCAACTCCAACATAAACAAGTTTTCGTTGTCTTTCTTCATTTTCCCCAAACGTAAATTTTGCAAAATCTTCAACCTGTGCGATGACATCACATAAGCATTGCTGCTGATAGAATAAATCGGGGTAATTAAGTTTTAATAGGCTGGATAACAGATCCACTAACCTTTTGAGTCTGTGTGGCAGAAAAGAGAACAGTTTGTCTATCCTGCATGCATACGATGCATAACAATTTCGGGAAAGTTAAAGGATGCACTGTGCATATATATGAAATGAAATTGCCAGATGCATGATGACATACCCGAGGGAGACGTCGAAATATTTGTTTCATGTCATCCTCAAAATTTTGCTCAAGTATGCGGTCAGCTTCATCGATTATGAGGCACTACATCATGATAGGATAGTTACGATTTTGCATATACTTGGAATAATGTAGACTGAAATTCCATACACACACACACACACACACACACACACACACACACACACTCTAGTTCAGTGTTAACAGGTAAGATTTGCAGTCATGAACAAGGAAAAGGTAGACGTACAGAAAGCATTCGTACTATGTGAAATAATCAGGTGGCTGATTATGCATGAACAAGGAAAAGATAGAGAAGTATGAAATTGGTGGTTGCACTTGTCATTTATTTAATGTGCCTGCCAATTCAAAAGTGTGCACTATATATATTTCAACAGAAAAATTTCCTCGGAGCTTGGAATACACGACATACAGAAGCCAGAGTGGCTTTAATTACCTGTAGCCTCTTGTAGTTGAAATTACCGGTACTTCTCAAATGGTCCAGAAGCCTGCCCGGCGTTGCAACTAACAGATTGATCCCTTTCACAAGTTGGTTGGCCTCGCTTTTCATGTTAGTGCCACCAATTACATATCCAATAGTTTGTGAGTGATACTTGATTAATTCCTTGGCAACATTGTGTGTCTAGCGCAAATGAAAAAAAATATGAGTAAGGATAGTTAAGCGTGAATGCGTATGAATGAATAGTCATAATAAATACAAAGGATGAAAAGAGAAATTCTGAATATAAGTAAGTATAGTACATACCTGGATAGCAAGCTCCCTTGTTGGGCAAACTATAATAACTCCAGTCCCGTTCCTAGGGGTGTAGTGCGCGTTGTGTAGCAGTTCGATGGCGGGTATAAGGAAAGCAAGCGTCTTCCCCGAGCCAGTCCTGGCTGAACCCAGCACATCATGTCCTACCATGAGGTGCGGTATTGATCTAGCTTGAATCTGCAAAAATCATGCATGCATGCAAGAATGAATATGCTAGCTATTAATTACGTTTATTCTACATTCATAGATAGATACACAAAAAATCCAACAGCTAGCGCAGAAAATAAGCATTCAAATACATGAATTATATACTATTACGGATGGACTTGCCAACAAATACGTAGATAAAAAAAGATAAATGTTTTTCGCCGAGACCTATCTACCTGTGTGAGGTGGGTGTAGTTCATCTCTCTGATGGCCTTGGCAGTGAGGTCGGACATGTAGAGATCAGAGAAAAGCTTGCATGTCAGAATCCCACCTCCCTCGTGCTGCCTTTGATTCTGTTCTTCTTCTTCTTCTTCTTCCTTCTTACCCTTCTTATCCTTTTCTTCCTCTTTCTTCTTGTCCTCCGCATCCATCACAGCCTCCTTCCGCTTCCTCTTGCTCATAGGAAGAGGAAGGGACCCCTCTTTCGCCTCCGCCATATGCTTCTGAAGGATCCCTTCCACGAGAGGGGGGCGCGGCGGCGGAGGGGAGATGCAATCTGGGGTATTTTTCCTTTTTTGTTTTAGATTAGATAGAGGTGCGGCTGAGTTGTATAAATATAACACAAGGCCAGGGTTCTATGCTGGCTGGCAAGGAAGTCCGGTACCGACACATCATCATTGTGGGTCCTTCCTTAGGTCTAATCGGGCCTTTTTCTTTTTTACTGTGTTAAATAAAGGCCCAATCAGTAGGTTTGATTTGGCCAAGGCTTAGGCCTATCTATACCACCCCTAGTGTTGTTTTTGTACCAAACATTATTGAGATTTAACTGTCAAAAAAATTATTGAGATTTAAACAAAAGTGTGGCGATGACCCCTGAAAAAAAAAAATACCCCGAAAATCCATCACTACAAATTTTATATTTTTGCAGAGTACATTTATCTAATATTTTGGAAACAAACATTACAATACATACATGTTATAATGAACATCAAGTTTTTCACGGAACAAAAGCCTCACATTTTGCAAATCAAAGTTTTTTTTATTTTACGGTTCATTGTGGGTGCAGCGTGTCTAAACTTGAGAGCAGACAAACTACACTCTTTGATTGAGAAATTCGCAAATCAAAAGGAACCTAGCTAGAGCAATGGCGGTACATAGTCCATCCCTAATGGCATCCATGACAGGACCATTTTGGCTCTCAAGTTAATGTAGTATTTGAATTTGATGCACATATGGCAAAAGTAATACAAAATGATGCCATGTATTCCCTTCATTCCTAAATATAAGAATTTTTAGAGACTCCACAAATATCGACTATATACGGAGAGAAAAGAGTGAATCGAATATGTCTATATACACTCGTATGTAGTTTGTATTGAAATATCTAAAAAAAACTTATATTTTAAAAAAGAAGAGTACACTACACTGACCGCATCATCATCAATGTTAATATTTTCTTTGGAATGGTCCAGAGCTGAAGATCGATATATCAGACTAAGGGTATTGGAGTCCGGAATTGTTCTGGAGGTACCGGGTGATGACCAGCGTCACCGAAAGGGGTTTCGAGGGGCCTCGGCAAGTGTTGTGGGGGGGGGCATGGGCCAAGGGGAGGGGGCAAACCAGCCCACTAAGGGGCTGAGCGCCCCCCTCACCCCATCTAACGTAACCAGGAGGGTTAGGGGTGTTCCCCTAGGGCTTCCCACCTCCCGGCTTGGGGGGCAAGTCACCCTAGGGGAGATCCCATCTGCCCTGGCCGCCGCCCCCTCCTAGGGGAAACCCTAGGGGTGCCACCCCCTCCTCCCTTCCCTATATATAGAGAGGTAGAGAGAGGGCATCCACACCCGAAGTGCACATCTTCATGCAACGGCGCTGCCTCTCCTCTCCCTCGCATCCCTCTTCCTCTCCGTAGTGCTTACCGAAGCTCTACTGAGATTCTGCCACCACCACCGCCACCGCACCGGCGTGCTGCCGGAGGACACGAGCTACTACTTCACCATCGCTCGCTGGATCGAGAAGGTGAATGCGTCATCAAGCTGTACGTGTGTTGAACACGGAGGTGCTGTCCGTTCGGCACTTGGATCGGGAGTTCGCGGGACGGATCGTGATTGGATCGCGAAGACGTTCGACTACATCAACCGTGTTTCTTAACGCTTCCGCTTAGCGATCTACAAGGGTATGTAGATGCAATCTCTCCTTTCGTAATGGTCATCTCCTAGATTGATATTAGTGAGCTAGGAAAATTTATGTTTCCCATGCAACGTTCCCCAACAGGGCCGACCAGCCAAGGAGAGTGGCGCGCTAGCCCCCTAGCTAGTGGGCTGGTCTGTCCCCTCCTTTGGCCCATTAGGCCCATACACTTCCCGGGGGTGTCCAGAACCCCTTCTGGTGTCCCGATGACTACCTGGTGCACTCCGAAACTCTTTCGGTCTCCGAATACCATCGTCCTATATATCAATCTTTACATCCGGACCATTCCGGAGCTCCTCGTCATGTCCCTGATATCATTCGGGATTCCGAACAACATTTGGTCACCAAATCATATAACTCATATAACACTATATCGTCAACGAACGTTAAGCATGCAGACCCTACGGGTTCGAGAAGTATGTAGACATGACCGATACACCTCTCCGATCAATAACCAATAGCGGAACCTGGATGCCCATATTGGTTCCTACATATTCTACGAAGATCTTTATCAGTCGAACTGTTATGGCAACATACGTAATTCCCTTTGTCCATCGGTATGTTACTTGCATGAGATTCGATCGTCTATATATTGATACCTAGTTCAATCTCGTTACTGGCAAGTCTCTTTACGCGTTCCGTAATACATCATCTCGTAACTAACTCCTTAGTCATTTTCTTGCAAGCTTATTATGATGTGCATTACGGAGAGGGCCCAGAGATACCTCTCCAAAACTCGGAGTGACAAATCCCAATCTCGATCCATGCCAACTCAACAAACACCTTCGGAGATACCTGTAGAGCATCTTTATAATCACCCAGTTACGTTGTGACGTTTGATAGCATACAAGGTATTCCTCCGGTATCCGGGAGTTGCATGATCTCTTGGTATAAGGAATATGCATTTTGACATTAAGAAAGCAATAGCAATAAATTGAACGATCATATGCTAAGCTAACGGATGGGTTTTGTCCATCATCATTCTCCTAATGATGTGATCCCATTATCAAGTGACAACACATGTCTATGGTTAGGAAACCTTAACCATCTTTGATCAACGAGCTAGTCTAGTAGAGGCTTACTAGGGACAAGGTATTTGTTTATGTATTCACACATGTATTTAAGTTTCCAATCAATACAATTATAGCATGAATAATAAACCTTATCATGAATAAGGAAATATAAAATAACAACTTTATTATTGCCTCTAGGGCATATTTCCTTCACATTATGTCAGGGACCGCCCACCATCCATAGATTATCGTATCCTATGATGTAGGTACCGACTTAGCCACTACGTGGCATAGTCGTAAAGCTTAATGAAAGTGCGTTATATCGACTAGAGGGGGGGTGAATAGGCGATTTTTATGAATTCTTCACTGAGGAATTTGCCGGTGAGTAAATTCCTTAGCGAAGAACTACTTGCAGCGGAATAAGTACTCAGAAGTAAGCATAACAGAATACACGCATGGTTATCATGATGAAATGAAAACAATCACAGAGTACAGAAAGCGTAATCACAGGATAACACAAGATGAAGACAAACAGACTGAAGAAATTGAACTGAGGAAATTGAGAAAGTCTTCAGTCAAAGTCTTCAAACACAGATATGAACAAACACTCAACACAGTAATGAGGAAATTAAAGGGTTGAGGAAATAGAACCAGTTAGGTTGGTGAAGACAATGATTTGGTAGACCAGTTCCAACTGCTGTCTCAGTTGTACGTCTGGTTGGAGTGGCTGAGTATTTAAACTCGAGGACACACAGTCCGGACACCCGATCGAAAGCACGCAGCTCGGGACACCAAGTCCTCACCGTATTCTCCTTGAACTAAGGTCACACAGACCTCGTCCAATCACTGTGGTAAGTCTTGAGCGACTTCCAAACCTTCACAGACTTGGTCACTCGGCGATCCACAATTCCTCTTGGATGCTCTAGACCATGACGCCTAACCGTCTGGAAGAAGCACAATCTTCAAAGATAACAAGCGTCGGATCCACGCAGGATCAATTTCTTGATGATGCTCAATCACTTTGGGTTTGTTGGGGTTTGGTTTTGGGTTTTCCTCACTTTTGGGTTTTCCTCACTTGATGATTTTCGCTCAAAGTCCTCAGAGGATGGGTTGCTCTCAAATGACAAGTGTCAAGTTCTCTCGGAGCAGCCAACCAGCTAGTGGTTGTTGGGGGCGGCTATTTATAGCCTAGGGAGCAGCCCGACATGATAACACATAAATGCCCTTCAATGATATGACCGTTAGGTGGATAAGATATTTGGGACAGCTGGCATAAAGACCTTGATCGGAAATTTGAACATCAAATTCCTCGGGGCTATCATGTTCCTCCTTTGTGTAGGCAATTCATGGCGAATTCCTAACTCCTCGATCGAGAACAAATTCCTCGTGACCGAAGAGCTTCGTCTCACATCCTTTGAAGAAATTGACTGAACTGTATGAGATTTCAAAGGCTTCACTCGAAGGGTTTGGTAGGTGTAGGATTTTGAGTTGAGCATCACATGGAAAATTTTCCTTAGTATTTCCTCGACCCCCTTTAACAAAGACGGTGTTTCCTATGACTCAAGAAAGAAAATGAAACTACGAAAACAAAAGTCTTCACGCTTCATGTTCCTCAAATGAATACCAAGTCTTGAGGTTACACCAATTTCTTCACTTTCAAAGTCTTGAGAAAGTCTTGAGAATATCAAAGTCTTCAGTTGAAGAACTTCATTTTTAGGGTCGACTTTCTCTGTAAATATCAAACTCCTCATAGACTTATAGACCTGTACACTCACAACGCATTAGTTACTTAACCTATAAGTCTTCAATACACCAAAATCACTAAGGGGCACTAGATGCACTTACAATCTCCCCCTTTTTGGTGATTGATGACAACATAGGTTAAGTTTTCAACGGGGATTAACATATGAAGTGTAAATACTGATAATGAGGAATTTGATTGCAAGATATAGAAGAACTACCCCTAAAGATGTGCATAGTGAGGAATTTGCTTTTGAGGCAATGCACATTTGAAGAATTGAATCATGGAGATCTCCCCCTATATCTTGTAATTCATACACGCATTTGACATATAATATGAAGAATTTGAAATGCATGATGAAATATGGTGCTTGATGTTATTCAGAGCATGCAAAATAACGCATCAAAAGTATCAGAGCCCAAAACGATTTGCTATGAAGATTTTCAAGGAGCTCACGAGAATCAGAGCATAGTGCAAGAGCATAATGCATCAAAAGTATCAAAGCACCATCGGGTTTAAGATTACAACTCGATCCAATAAAAGGTTTCAGAAGAACGAGAGTTGTAACTTAATAAAATACTGTATATAGACAATAAACTAGACCGGCTTGAAGACTAACTCAAATTTCTCCCCTTTGTCATCGAATGACCAAAAGGATCGAACCGAGGACTAACGCTCTTGAAGAATTTCAAGTTGTAGACTGAGCGCCTTCATTGTTGGGGTTGTTTGTTGATGTAGGACACTCCGCGGTATCTTCCAAATCTTCATTTTCATCGATTGTCGCGAGATGAAGAATAGGAGCTAGCCACCAAGGAAGGAACTTTGACCTTCTTGAATTTCTTGGAGGAGGTGCAGACCAGTCAAATTCTTCCTTGAGACCCATTGAAGTCAGTTCTTCTTCACTATAGACATGTGAAAGAACAGCCCAGTGCGCTTGAAGGTTTCATGGAGGTAGTAATGGTTTTCTTCACCGCATTGTGTGTGGAGGTCATGTTGTAAAGAAGAGTACCAAACCGACGCTTGACCCATTTATGATTACGATCAACCTTCCGATGAAGGCGAGGAGTAACTCACGATCGATCATCACCACAGGTGCGTGATGGCTTGAGGACTTTGCTTGGTGAGGTATTTTAATTTGAGTCATGTGTGGCGAGTCATCATTGGTGGAGTAGGATGCTGCTTTGCGAAACTGTCCATCCAATGGACGAATGCCTTCATCGATCACGGATGGCCTTGCCCTTGTCATCGGTGAGGTAATTGTCCGTTTGAGGACTTCAATCGGGGCAAGTAGCTGCAGTGGTTCAAAGATCAGCCTTGTAATTGAGTGAAGACCTTGTCTGATGAATCTCATAATCCAAGGCATAAGGCTTCAGCTCAAATGGTGACATAGCAATGTTTGCGAGTCCTCATGAAGAAATCATGGAAGTTGACGGAACGCCATGGATGATGTTGAAAAGCATATTCTTCATGATGCCAACGACTTCTTCATCGTTCGAGTCGTGGCCTTTGATAGGACTCATAGTCTTCGTCAGAATACGATAGACTGTCCGAGGCACATATAATAATTCCTTGACGAGGAATTTGGTTCTTGGGGCCTGCCTTGGCTTCAAAGGCTTCATCAGCACTTGCATATAGTGACCTGAAAGTTCCTTTTCGTCGTAGATACGACGTGCACCATCAAGTGGAGGACTGAGTGGTAGGGCACTAAGCAATTCAGTTGCTGGTGCCTTGTAGTGAGTGTTTTCAGTCATCCAATCTAAGACCCATGAGTGCACATCTTGACATCTCCGGTGATGTGAAGCGTTGCATAAAATCGAAGAATTAGCTCTTCATTCGATCCACAGATATCGGTGCAGAAATTTAGAAGTCTGCGTCGTGAAGAACACCGAGGACTGGCTCAAAGCTCGGCAGCGACTCCATATCCACATGAGGAATATGAGCATGATCGAAGATTTTATCCTTGTTGAAGAGCACCGAGGAATAGAAGTTGGCTTGGTGGCAGTCCGTAAGCGCCTCTTCCTAATGCGAGAAGAATCATAAGGATTATATTGATGAAGAACACGTGCTCGGCAAAGAAATCTTCAGCCTTGAACTTTTTCTTGCTTGAGAACGGATTCTTTTGCTTGGGCGTAGGGTGTCGATGAGTTGCATCACCACCTCGTGAATCGTAAGTTCAGGTTCTTCAGGCTGAGGAATTTCTTGTTCCTCAACTTGTGCAGTCTGAGGATTAGCAGCAGCAGCAGTTTTATCAGCACTAGTGGCTGGAATTTCTTCATGCACAGAACCAGTGGGTTGATGTTCTTCAGAGTCGATTTGGACTGTTTGTGCACGGGACTGAGGAATCTGTTGGAGCGGGGTGAAGAGAGGAGTATTGGGATGCTGACTTTCCCAAAAGTCATCATTGATCACTGGTGTGGTGCATCCAATATCCACAACTTAATCTTCAATTTCCTCGGTACCAGCTGAGGAATTTCATAGTCCGGTGAGGAATAAGCGGGGTTGAAGGGATGGCATCCACTTCAATTTCTTCATCAAGCTGCTCGACGAAGCGGCGGTGATGTTCTTCATCGGATCCGATTGGGATCTCGTAGTCTTCTCCAAAAGGAACAACTTCCTTTGATGGTATGGAGGAAATTGGAACAACATCAATTGGATTTTCGAATGAATCGGTCATTGGCTTCATTTTCTTCGCAGTAGAAGAATCATGTTGATGCTTTCCTTTTCTTCACGGCAGCTCGTTCTACAGCCTTGGTTTTCTTCACATCGAAGCAGATGGAAGAATTGGAGTTGGAGTTGGCGCAGAGGAGCCGAGGAATTTGGTTCAGTTTCTTGAGAGCAAGCGATGCAGTTCCTCTGTCTTGAGCAATTTCTTGGTATGGCGGTCGATTGCCTGACTTGAAACAATTTCTTCAGGCGCAACTAATGCAGTTGCCCTGACTTGAGCAATTTCTTCAGACGCACCACTAGTGGGTGCCCTGGCAATTTCTTCAGCGGCTGGAATGAGGTCATCAGCCCTGGAATCAGCATTTTCTTCAAAGAAGCTGAACGTCATCAATGATCTTGGCATTTTCTTGATGGCTGGTGAGGCTCCGGCTGAGGAATTTCATGTTGCATTGGGACAGCAACATTTAGAGTTTCTTCGTCGAGGTTGACGAATCTGACCTTGGCTCCTTGCCAATCAACATAGTATGAATCGAAGTTTTTCTTTGAGGTTTTGAATTTCACCTGGACTGGGAAGCTCCTCGTGTGTCATCTTGACAACGCTTTTCTTGAGAACTTCTCCTTCCTGTATTGAGCCTTTTGATTTCCCTCGCCTTTTCATACTTCCATTTTTCTTCAGCTATGAAGTGAGTCAACATATGACTTTGTCCAGGTGTCAAATGAAGGTCGAGCAGAGGGTATTGGGATCATTGTGCCAGAGATCAATAAAGTCGAGGACTTTCTTCGGGTCCAATAGCAGTGGCACAGATGTACCTTTGGCTCTAGCGGCCCTTACTTGACGGTCTCTGATGATTTCCGCAAGTTCTTCATCAGATGCCTCATCATCAGATGGTACATGGAATGTAACCATTTTCTTCTTTGGGCTAGGCCGAGGACCTCGTCCAAATTTGTTGCTTTGGTCTTCAAATTGAGTCGGGCCAGATGAAGAATTGGGAGCAGCTGAGGAACTTGCAGAAATGCCTGAGGCAATTGAGAAACCAGCAGTCCTTTGACATGTAGCTAGGTGCACAGGAACTGAAGGTTTTGACGGAGCTGTTGAGGACTTTGGTGGAGCAGCAGCAGTGTGAGGAATTTGCTTGGACGGTGCTGAGGAATTTGCCCGGAGGGAGCAGATGATGAAGCACTTGGCTTATGAGCAGGCTTCTTTTGCATTGATTTCCTCGGTTTGACCGAGACCTCTGTGGCGATAGCGATGGCAGAATCCTCATTGAATTTCTTCACCGCCTCCTTTGCTTGCTTTGCCAATTTTGCTTGACGTTTAGCCCATTCATCGTGAAAGTCCTCACCTCGTTTGATGCTTGTGGGATCAGCTACTTGGCCAGGTGCCAAAGGAGCTCTTGGGCATGGAGGGTTAAGAGCGAATTTCTTCATGTACTTAGGAGTTACATATCTGTATTCCCTCCATTCCCGTGCCCATCTCCGTTCAATCTTACGAATACGCACCTTGCGTTGATTTTTGCTTTCTTCATCCGGTGTGCAGTAGTCAGCATATATTTCCTCAGGGATTTCAAATGCTGTCATAACCTCAAGTTTCTTTCCTCCCTTCTGTGGCTTCTTACCATCTGCCATTTTCTTCACTTGAGGAAATTGAACAATTGAGTTCTCTGAAGAAGTGTGCAGTTTTTCTTCGAGGAACGCTGCAAATGAGTTAAGTTGATGAGAACCTAGGGATTCAGCAGCGGACATTTGTACCTGTGAACAGAGTATAGGTGCGAGGAATTTGGAGAGGTCATATGCGTTCTCGTAAGGTTTTTCAAAAGAACAAGTTTTGAGGATTTTGACCAGATGAGCCTTGAAGAATTTCACTTTGCGTTCTTAGTATTTGGTTCCAGAGTTGTATAGATCGGAGATCCACACAATTGAGGAATCTTGAAGAAAATCATAGCTTAGAGAAACGAGTCAAGAGATTTGAGGTGTTCATATGTGTGAGGATTTGAAGAATAAACACCTTTGAAGAATTTGAAGAAAATTTAAGAATCAAAGCGAGTAATAAAAGTAACTTTTAATTACCCGAAGTGAAGAACACGACGAACTGAGAAGAACAGTTGGGAAGTTCGTCCGTTCAGATTTTCCACGCCCTAACTTGGCGGAGGAAGACAGCTACGGCGACGGCGGAGTGAAGATTTCCGCTGTCGATGAAAGTACGTCGGCGACGAGGTCAAGGCAGTGAAGCTTTTCCTCACCGGCGATGATGGATTAGCGGCGGCGCTAGGGTTTGAGGAGCTCGAGCGGGAGAGAGAGGTCGAGCAGAGTAAAGAGTGAGGAAGGGAGAGAGGGGTATTTATAGACACGGTGAAAAACGGATCGCTCAAGATTTAGGACGAACATGCCCTCGACCGCTTCCCTTCTCACGACATGTGTCACCCACGTCTTGTGTAGTGGAGATCATGTCTGATCGTGGGTGAATAAAGTAATGCATCGTGGGATGCGTAACGGTTTAATGAGCGGTAAAAGCGAAGGTTTGGATAAGATTCGTTTATAAAGTTCCGTTCGCAATTTCTTCAAATTTGTCGAGGACACGGTGAAGATTTTGAACGAAGTTTCAAAGTAGAACGCACATGAAGAATTTGTGAATGGATTGGGTTGAGTATAGCATAGAGGGGGAAGGGTCCGATCACATTCACTTAGCAGAATAAAAACGACTTGAAGAAATAGCCATAAGTGAATGCTGTAGAGGACATAAACCCATATATATATATATAGCCAATGAAGAAAGACGACGGAAATAGTGAAGATTTTGCTAAGTTGAAGAATTTGAAAAGCGAAGATTTGAAAAGCGAGGAAAAACTCAAATTGAAGATTTTCAACTTTGGTGGTGGCGTGACCCACCGTATAAGAATGATGATTTCAGACACCGCGTACAATTGTCGTAGGGTTCTGAGAATCAAATTCTTCATTAATTTCTTCACACTAAGAGTGTTATTCTTCATTGATTGAAGATAAACGTTTCTTCATGTGTTGCACATCTAAGTCATCAATTTTGCATAAGTGTTAGGATGTGTGTCTTTTCAAAGAACGTTCGATGGTTCTAAGATATTTAGCTCACAACGCAACTTGCTAAATCTCTTCTCATCCAAGGGCTTAGTGAAGATATCAGCTAGCTGTTCTTCAGTCTTCACGTGCTCGATGGAGATGTCGCCCTTCAACACATGATCACGAAGAAAATGATGACGAATTTGAATGTGCTTTGTCTTCGGAGTGCTGAACTGGGTTGTGAGCAATTTTGATGGCACTCTCATTGTCACAATAGAGAGGCACATTCTTCACGTTGATGCCGTAGTCCTTGAGAGTTTGCTTCATCCACAGCAATTGAGCACAACACGAGCCAGCAGACAATGTATTCAGCTTCCATGATGGGCGACGGTGATCTGTGATTCTGTTTCTTTGAGGACCAATGGACCAAAGATCGTCCGAGGAGATGACAAGTACCAGATGTTGACTTGCGGTCCACACGATCACCAAAGCATAGTCGAGTCGAATATCCAATGAGATCAAAAGTAGAGCCCTTGGGGTACCATAATCCTAGTGTTGGTGTGTGAGCTAGATATCGAAGAATATGCTTCACAGCCTTATGGTGTGATTCCTTCGGTGTAGCTTGAAATCGGGCACACATGCAAACACTAAGCATTATATCTGGCCTAGATGCACATAAGTACAATAAAGAACCAATCATGGAGCGATATACCTTGTGATCGAAGTCAATACCATTTTCATCAGTGCATAGATGGCCATTTGTGGGCATAGGAATTTTGACACCTTTGCAATCTTGCATGCGAATTTCTTCAGGACATCTTTGAGGTATTTCTCACGAGATATGAATATGCCATTGTGTTGTTGTGAATTTGAAGACCTAAGAAGAATTTCAACTCTCCCATCATAGACATTTGATATTCTTCACTCATCATGTAGGCAAATTCATCACTATAACGTTGGTCAGTACAGCCAAAGATAATATCATCAACATATATTTGGCACACAAAAAGTTCACCATCATAAGATTTGGTAAAGAGAGTAGGGTCGAGTGAACCGGGTGTGAAGCCATTCTTCACAAAGAATTCCTTAATTGTATCATACAACGACCGAGGGGCTTGCTTGAGGACATAGAGGGCCTTATTTAGTCTGAAGACTTTGTCGATTCTTTGGATCTTCAAAACACAGGGGTTGAGCAACATATACTTCTTCCTCAAGCTTACCATTGAGGAATGCACTTTTCACATCCATTTGATATAAAGTGATATTGTGATGGTTAGCATAGGCGAGTAATATCTTGAATAGACTCAAGTCTAGCAACAGTGCAAAAGTTTCATCGAAATCAATTCCTTCAACTGCGTGTAGCCTTGAGCTACAAGTCGTGCCTTATTCCTCACCACAAGGCCATTTTCATCTTGCTTGTTGCGGTAGATCCATTTTGTGCCAATGATATTATGCTTGCGAGGATCTGGACGTTTGACCAGTTCCCAGACGTTGTTGAGCTCGAACTGATGTAATTCTTCTTGCATGGCCTGAATCCACTCCGGCTCCATAAATGCTTCATCTACCTTAGTGGGCTCTATGATAGAGACAAAAGCATAGTGCCCACAAAAGTTAGATAAATGTGAAGCTTTTGAGCGAGTGAGAGGACCTGGCGCTTTAATGTCATCGATGATCTTCTCCACTTGCACTTCTTTTGCAACGCGAGGATGAGCTGGTTGTCGTCGAGGAATTTGATCATTTTCCTCAGCACCATTTTCTTGAGCATTATCTTGGTGCATCATTTCGGCGTTCTTGGCGTCTGAGGAATGAATTCTTCAGCAGTTTCTTGATGGGAATGACATCCTCGGTTGCCTTGAACCTGATAGAATCCTCGGTGCTGGTTAAATCTAACACGAAGGTAGGTGCTCTCTTTGCGAGCCATTAGTTTCATCGAACCACACATCTGGTGTCAACAATCTTGTGAAGAGCGATGTTGAAGACTACTGTAGGTGTGTGAGTCCTTTCCGTAACCAAGCATAAAACCTTCATGTGCTTTCGGTGCAAATTTAGAGTTGTGGTGAGGATCTCTAATCCAGCATTTAGCAATCGAAGACTTTGAAATAACTTACATTATGTTTCTTGTCGTTGAGGAGTTCATAGGCAGTCTTCTTGAAGAATTTGTGAAGATATACTCTGTTGATGATGTGGCACGCAGTGTCAATTGCTTCAATCGAAACGACTAGGCGTTTTGTATTCATCAAGCATAGTGCGAGCCATCTCAACAAGAGTTCTGTTCTTGCGCTCCACGATGCCATTTCTTTGAGGAGTATAAGGAGCAGATAACTCATGAGTGATACCAAGTTCATCAAGATAGTCATCAAGACCGGAATTCTTGAACTCAGTTCCATTGTCACTCCTGATGTGCTTGATCTTCACACCAAAGTTAGTTGAAGCCCTCGAGGAAAATCGTTTGAAGATTTCCTGCACTTGATTTTTGTAAGTAACAATGAGTACCCATGTGTAACGAGAGTAATCATCAACAATAACAAAGCCATAAAGAGATGCATCATTAGTGACGGCTGAGTAATGATTGGGACCAAAGAGGTCCATGTGAAGCAATTCGAAGGGACGAGTAGTGGTCATGATAGTCTTTGCTGGATGCTTGGCCTTGGTCATTTTTCCAGCTTCACATGCTCCGCATAGGTGATCCTTGAGGAATTTGACATTCTCGAAGCCAATGACATGCTTCTTCTTCGCAAGCGTGTGCAAATTCCTCATGCCTGCGTGACCAAGTCGTCGATGCCATAGCCAGCCTTCTGAAGCTTTTGCATGTAGGCACATGACTGGTTGTGGTCCTGTAGAGAAGTCAACAATATACAAGTCTCCTCTCCTAAAGCCTTCGAAGACTTTGGAATTGTCAGCTTCCATAATCACAACACAACGATACTTGCCAAAGATAACAACCATATCAAGATCACAAAGCATTGAGATCGACATGAGGTTATATCCTAAAGACTCAACAGCATGACTTTGTCCATGTGCATGTCCTTAGAGATAGCAACCTTACCAAGTCCCAATACGACTTTTGCCTTTGTCAAAAGATGATATGCTTCAGATGTGACGGTGATAAGGTAGCATCCATCAATAGATTCTTGTCACCAGTCATGTGATTTGTACATCCACTATCGAGGACCCACTCAGTGGCTTTGGGTTGATCATCCTGTAGATGAATTAGTACAACTTACGATCTCATATACTTCATCAGTGAAGAATATGATATCAAGTTCATCGAGATGAATTTCATCGATCGGTATTCAGATAAGCGGTATGAGGACGTGTGAAATGAAAGTTCATTTCATCATGATTAGCCTGCGTCCTTCCGAGCAATTTTGTCACTCAAAGAAATTCTTGAGACGTTAAGACACGTCGGAGACCTGACCTCGCAGAAGAGATTAGTTCTTTTTCTTCACCACCCACATCTGAAGGGGTGGCAAAGAGTTCATCATTCTGCGAGCACCATACGAGAATGGTGGCATAGAGGCCAAACCATTTCGTTTCACATAAGATGGCTTAGGGTAAGCATATGAATAAGCAGAGAAATTCTTCGAGGACTTATGAACATATTGGTTTGAAGAATAATGCACATATTCATAGCCCTTAGCTCTACCCTGCGAAACAGAGTTGTTAGCATTGGTAATCATATGAGGACTTTGATCCTTTTGAGGAATTTGATCCACGTGAGGAATTTGGTCCGTATGAGGACTTGGATCCATATGAAGAATTTGGTCCATATGAAGAATTTGATCTGGGGTTCCTATTCTTCACTGGTGGTGTCATGAGGACATTCACCTGAAGACTTTCAAGGCACTTCTTGGGAACCCATATTTTCTTCATAGGGGAACCGTTCCTGCAGTTAGTACCAACATATCTTGCAAATACTTCACCATTCTGATTTTTTAACAGTTTATAGTTGGAGTCAAATGACTCATCAGCAGAATGAGGAGATTCGCATGTAAAGCCAGATAAGGTAGATGGATCAACTGGAGGTCCCTTTGCAGCAACCCATGAGGTTTTTGGATACTGCTCAGGCTTCCAGTACGTTCCATCAGCATTGAGTTTCCTCTCAACAATGCCCTCTTTCCTAGGGTTCCTATTGAGGATCTGCTTTTTAAGCACATCACAAAGAGTCTGATGCCCATTGATGCATTTGTACATGACTGTCATGTACAATTCATAAAGTCCTGCATTGTCAGTGATACTAGCAATGTCCTCGGATGAGGAATTAGTGATAGCAGTGGCAGGTGAATTATTTGTAACAGTTGAAGCATTTGAACATTCTGGTGAAGAATTAGCAGTTTCACGTTCAATGCACTTTAAGCATGGAGGAACAAATTCTTCTTGAGAAGCGCTGATTTGTTGAGCAAGTAATGAATCGCGCTCCTTCTGAAGATCTTCATAACTCACTCTTAGCTTCTCAAGATCTTGCTTTCTTTGAAGAAATTCATAAGAAAGTTTCTCATGATCTGATAAGAGAGTGTTATGATGACCTTGAAGGTTGTCAAGCCTAGACTGAAGTCTCTGAAGATTTTCAGTCAGGGCTTGAGTGCTATCCATTTCTTCACCTAACATATCATCACTCTTATCTAGCATGTTTTGAACCTTCTCAAAAGCCCTTTGTTGTTTTATAGCAATCTTAGCAAGTTTAGAGTAGCTGGGCTTGAGATCCTCATCAGATTCACTTTCACTAGATTCAGAGGAGGTGAAATTTAGTACCTTAGCACCTTTTGCCATGAAGCAATAGGTGGGAGCGTAATCATCATTTTCCTCATCGGGCTTGTCGTGAGTCGGTTTCTTGATGTTGAAGATGGACTTGCTAACGAAGGCAGTAGCAAGAGCCAGACTAGCCACACCAGATTCGGATTCTTCAGACTCCTCCTCTTCCTCATTTTCCTCAAATTCAGCTTCAGAGTCCATTTCCTTGCCAATGAATGCCCGGGCCTTTTTGGAGCTGCTCTTCTTGTGAGAAGAAGGTTTTGTGGATTTTGATGATGAAGATTTCGATGATTTCTTCTTCTTCTTCACGTCATCAGAACTGTAATCCTTGTGTTTCTTCTTCCTTAATTCCTTTTCCCACTGAGGGCAATCTTGGATGTAGTGACCAGGCTTCTTGCATTTGTGACAAAGTCTTCTCTTATAGTCACTAGATGAGGAATCACAGCTTCTTGAGGATTTTCCAAAGCGACCACGTCTTGAGAATTTCTGGAATTTCTTCACGAGCAGTGCTAGCTCCTGGCCAAATTCTTCAGGATCTCCAAGGCTACTACCAGAGTCTTCACTCTCAGATTCGGACACAGCCTTGGCCTTCAGGGCACGTGTTTTTCCATAGGCAGAACCATATCGATCTCTCTTTTCAAAAATTTGGAACTCGTGAGTATTTAGCCTTCGAGGATATCAGCAGGATCAAGAGACTTGTAGTCAGCTCGTTCTTGTATCATCGGTGCGAGTATCAAATGAGGAATCAAGCGATCTTAGCAATTTCTTCACCACCTCATGGTCGGTGATGTCGGTGGCACCCGGTGCTTGAAGCTCATTTGAGATGTCAGTGAGGCGATCGAAGGTTTGTTGAACATTTTCGTTGTCGAGTCTTTTGAAGCGGTTGAAGAGATTTCGAAGAACATCAACTCGAGAGTCACGCTGAGTTGAAACACCTTCATTTACTTTGGACAGCCTGTCCCAGATGAGTTTGGCAGATTCCAAAGCACTCACTCTTCCATACTGACCTTTGCTCAGATGGCCACATATGATATTCTTCGCTTGAGAATCGAGTTGCTTGAATCTCTTCACATCAGCATCATTCGGAGAAGGTGTGGTGAGGAAACACCTTTTGTCACAACATACCGTAGATCGTTGTCAATTGCTTCAAGATGCATTCGCATTTTGTTCTTCCAGTAGGGGTAGTCCGTCCCATCGAAGGTAGGACACCCTGCTGAGACCTTGATCATACCCGCGGTCGACATAACTAAAACTCCAGGTGGTTAAACCAAAATCACACAGAACAAGGGAGTACCTTGCTCTGATACCAATTGAAAGTGCGTTCTATCGACTAGAGGGGGGGGGGGTGAATAGGCGATTTTTATGAATTCTTCACTGAGGAATTTGCTGGTGACGAAATTCCTTAGCGAAGAACTACTTGCAGCGGAATAAGTACTCAGAAGTAAGCATAACAGAATACACGCATGGTTATCATGATGAAATGAAAACAATCACAGAGTATAGAAAGCGTAATCACAGGATAACACAAGATGAAGACAAGCGGTGAAGAAATTGAACTGAGGAAATTGAGAAAGTCTTGATCAAAGTCTTCAAACACAGATATGAACAAACACTCAACACAGAATGAGGAAATGAAAGGGTTGAGGAAATAGAACCGATTAGGTTGGTGAAGACAATGATTTGGTAGACCAGTTCAAGCTGCTGTCTCGGTTGTACGTCTGGTTGGAGCGGTGAGTATTTAAACTCGAGGACACACAGTCCGGACACCTACCATCGAAAGCACGCAGCTCAGGACACCAAGTCCTCACCGTATTCTCCTTGAACTAAGGTCACACAGACCTCGTCCAATCACTCGTGGTAAGTCTTCAGGCGACTTCCAAACCTTGACAGACTTGGTCACTCGGCGATCCACAATTCCTCTTGGATGCACTAGACCAGGACGCCTAACCGTCTGGAAGAAGCACGGTCTTCAAAG
This sequence comes from Aegilops bicornis, assembly GCA_021605145.1. Taxonomy (NCBI): domain Eukaryota; kingdom Viridiplantae; phylum Streptophyta; class Magnoliopsida; order Poales; family Poaceae; genus Aegilops; species Aegilops bicornis. The sequence goes on from CM038674.1 coordinate 644,784,357, forward strand.
GTAACAAGCATCGGATCCACGCAGGATCAATTTCTTCAGTGATGCTCAATCACTTTGGGTTTGTTGGGGTTTGGTTTTTGGGTTTTTCCTCACTTTTGGGTTTTTCCTCACTTGATGATTTTCGCTCAAAGTCCTCGGAGGATGGGTTGCTCTCAAATGACAAGTGTCAAGTTCTCTCGAGCAGCCAACCAGCTAGTGGTTGTAATGGGCGGCTATTTATAGCCTAGGGAGCAGCCCGACATGATAAGACATAAATGCCCTTCAATGATATGACCGTTAGGTGGATAAGATATTTGGGACAGGTGGCCAAGAAGATAAAGAACGGTCGGAAATTTGAACATCAAATTCCTCGGGGCTATCATGTTCCTCACTTTGTGTAGGCAATTTGCCTTTGGCGAATTCCTAACTCCTCGGTCAGAACAAATTCCTCGTGACCGGAAGAGCTTCGTCTACATCCTTTGAAGAAATTGACTGAACTGTATGAGATTTCCAAAGGCTTCACTCGAAGGGTTTGGTAGGTGTAGGATTTTGAGTTGAGCATCGGATGGAAATTTTTCCTTAGTATTTCCTCGACCCCTTTAACGACGGTGTTTCCTATGACTCAAGAAAGAGAAAATGAAACTACGAAAACAAAAGTCTTCACGCTTCATGTTCCTCAAATGAATACCAAGTCTTCGAGGTTACACCAATTTCTTCACTTTCAAAGTCTTGAAAGTCTTGAGAATATCAAAGTCTTGGTTGAAGAACTTCATTTTTAGGGGTCGACTTTCTCTGTAAATATCAAACTCCTCATAGACTTATAGACCTATGTACACTCACAAACGCATTAGTTACTTAACCTATAAGTCTTCAATACACCAAAATCACTAAGGGGCACTAGATGCACTTACACTTAACTCCATTCTGCACCGTACCGAATGAGACCGTACCTAGATGCCAACAATCTCATCTAAAGCATCACATACCTCTCTTAGTTTATTTCCTTTGTTTAGTTTAGTATTTACTTTTTCATTCTCTCTAGTACCTTAGTTTGATTCTCCCCTTTTACTGTTCCCTAGGAACCTACTTAAGTGAACTATTTCCAAACTCCGGTTTGGTATGAGAGTGGTTGTGTTAGTGACAACACAGCTGCGGGGATTGTGGTGCCATCCTATTCGCTCCCTGTGAGATCGACAAACCTTATATCATGAAATTGCTACATAGCCCTGTGCAATTGCAGGACATCAAGCTTTTTCTGGCGCCGTTGTCCGGAATCATAGCGTTTGGCTATTACTTTACCATTCACATTTAGTTTACTTTTGTTTGTAGCAAAATCTTCTAATCATGTCTTCTTAGATGTCTACTTAGGAAAATCTGAAATCTGTAAAGGAGGAGAAGAGCAACAAATTCCACCTATGGCTATCAATAATGAGAAGATAAAAGAGTGGATAGCACTGCTCGAAGAATGGACACCAATTACATGCGATGAGTACTTTGTAACATGCAATGCTTGTAAAATGGAAGGGCACTATGCTTATCAACGTAAGTAAAATGTTGATAGACTCTTCGTTCACATACATCCTCGAATAGGGCATGTGGGGCAAAGTAGCCGTCCATTAGCATCAAATGTGCGCGCGCCTGGTTGCGGTTGAGCACTCGATGGCCCTTGATCGACTCTTGAAATTGAGAACATGCTTTTCTGCATGCTCCACCTCTGCAATGACCGCTTGCATCATCGTTGTCTCATATGTGTAGTCCTCCTCGTCGGACGACTAAACATAGTGCTTGTATATGTACTTCATATCCGAATCCACTGCTTGAAAGAAGAAGGGACAAAAAAATGATCACACGCATTTCACCGAACACTTGTCAGGCATGGTGACTGCCATAGGGGCGGATGGTACCTGTGCAGCCGATGGAGGAGAGATGTGGAACGGCGGCGGTGGACAAGCGGTGTTGAGCCCTGGATGCAACATTGGAGACGGATTTGTCGAGTTCTGGCAAGGGTGTGGTGGGGAAGTTGGGGTGGTGGAGCGGCGGCAGAGGCAAGAGAGAAAACGAATACAGAGAAAGATGGGAGGATGGAGGCGCGGGGTCCGGGAGGGGTTTTGGGTGGGTCGGGGGTGTCGGAGTCCTACGTAGCTGGTGTACAGACTCCCGCAATGCCCCCAGATTATTTCAACTTTGCGGAAAATGTGTGTCCGGACCGATTGGTGAACCAATAAAAGGCCGCGTTGGATGACTAAAGACGTGCGGACCGCACAATTCTTAATTAGTGAGTTGATGCCTTTCAGGATGATAATACGTATTAGGAGCGATGGTGATCGACTTAATTAGAGCTTCTTTGTATTGATGAATCCATAACCGAAAAAAGCAACAGCAGATCGACTCACTTAGCTAGGAAAGAGGGTCTCAGCAGCGACAGCAGCTAGCGGATCCAACATTGGATAGCACCATCCCATCCATTCCGAGAAGCAGCGTTGGTTCCGCCCCGGGCGATGAGGCACTGCTGGATAGATACCCTGTGGATGACATCATGGATAAAACTAATTGTGAGCTACACTTCAAAATTAAGAACATATCGATGAAGGTGGCGGGCGCTGTTGTGTAAGTGCATCTAGTGCCCCTTAGTGATTTTGGTGTATTGAAGACTTATAGGTTAAGGGTCTAATGCGTTTATGAGTGTACACAGGTCTATAAGTCTATGAGGAGTTTGATATTTATAGAGAAAGTCGACCCCTAAAAATGAAGTTCTTCGACTAAAGACTTTGGTATTCTGAAGACTTTCTGAAGACATTGAAAGTGAAGAAATTGGTGTGAACTTGAAGACTTGGTATTAATTTGAGGAACATGAATCGTGAAGACTTTTGTTTTCGTAGTTTCTTTTTCTCTTTCTTGAGTCATAGGAAACACCGTACTGTTAAAGGGGGTCGAGGAAATACTAAGGAAAAACTTTCATGTGATGATCAACTCAAAATCCTACACCTACCAATCCCTTCGAGTGAAGCCATTGGAAATCTCATACAGTTCAGTCAATTTCTTCAGTGACAGAGATGAAGTTCTTCTGGTCGCTGAGGAATTTGTTCTGACTGAGGAGTTAGGAATTCGCCAGTGCGGATTGCCTACACAGTGAGGAACATGATAGCCCTGAGGAATTTGTACCTCAAATTTCCGACCGTTGCTGTGCTACGCGCCAGCTGTCCCAAAATATCTTATCCACCTAACGGTCATATCATTGAAGGGCATTTATGTATTATCATGTCGGGCTGCTCCCTAGGCTATAAATAGCCTCCCCCTACAACCACTAGCTGGTTGGCTGCTCCGAGAGAAACTAACACTTGTCAATTGAGAGCATCCCATCCTCCGAGGACTTTGAGTGAAAATCATCAAGTGAGGAAAATCCAAACCCAAACACCTAAAACCCAAAGTGATTGAGCATCACTGAAGAGATTGATCCTGCGTGGATCCGACGCTTGTTACCTTTGAAGACTGTGCTTCTTCCAGACGGTTAGGCACCATGGTCTAGAGCATCCAAGAGGAAATTGTGGATCGCCAAGTGACCAAGTTTGTGAAGGTTTGGAAGTCGCCTGAAGACTTACCACGAGTGATTGGACGAGGTCTGTGTGACCTTAGTTCAAGGAGAATATGGTGAGGACTTGGTGTCCAGAGATGCGTGCTTAGGACTGTGTGTCTGGGACTATGTGTCCTCGAGTTTAAATACTCAGCCGTTCCAACCAGACGTACAACTGAGACAACAGTTGGAACTGGTCTACCAAATCATTGTCTTCACCAACCTTACTGGTTCTATTTCCTCAACTCTTTCATTTCCTCATTACTGTGTTAAGTGCTTCATCATATCTGTGTTTGAAGACTTTGACTGAAGACTTTCTCAATTTCCTCAGTTCAATTTCTCCTGTCTGTTTGTCTTCATCTTGTGTTATCCTGTGATTACGCTTTCTGTACTTTGTGCTTGTCTTCATTTCATCATGATGACTATGCCTGTATTCTGTCATGCTTACTTCTGAGTACTTATTCTGTTGCAAGTAGTTCTTTGCTAAGGAATTTCCTCACCGGCAAATTCCTCAGTGAAGAATTCATAAAAATCGCCTATTCACCCCCCTCTAGTCGATATAACGCACTTTCAATTGGTACCAGCAAGGTACTCCCTTGTTACGTGTGATTTTGGTTTAACCGACTGGAGTTTTAGTTATGTCGACCGCAGGTATGATCAAGGTCTCTGCTGGCTGTCCTACCTTTGATGGGACAGACTATCCCTACTGGAAGAATAAGATGTGAATGCATCTCGAGGCAATTGATAACGATCTCTGGTATGTTGTGGAAAATGGTGTTCCCTCTGTCTCACCCTCACTGAATGCTACCGATGTGAAGAGGTTCAAGCAACTCGATTCTCAAGCGAAGAATATCATATGTGGCCATCTGACCAAAGGACAGTATGGAAGAGTGAGTGCTTTGGAAACTACTAAGCTTATCTGGGATAGGGTGTACAAAGTAAATGAAGGAGTCTCAACTCAGCGTGACTCTCGAGTTGATGTTCTTCACAATCTCTTCAACTGCTTCAAAAGACTCGACAATGAAAATGTTCAGCAAACCTTCGATCGCCTCACTGACATCTCAAATGAGCTTCAAGCGCTTGGTGCCTTGACATCACCGACCATGAGGTGGTGAAGAAATTGTTGAGATTGCTTGATTCCTCATTTGATACTCTGGCATTGATGATACAAGAACGGGCTGATTACAAGTCACTTGATCCCGCTGATATCCTCGAGAGGCTAAATACTCATGAATTCCAGCTTGCTGAAAAGAGAGATCTCTATGGTTCGAGCTATGGCAAATCATGTGCCTCAAGGCCAAGGCGGTGTCACGAATCTGAATGTGAAGATTCCGGTAGCAGCCTTGGTGATCCTGAAGAATTAAGCCAGGAGCTAGCACTGCTCGTGAAGAAGTTCCAGAAATTCTCAAGACGTGGCCGCTTTGGAAAATCCTCAAGAAGCAGTGATTCCTCATCCAGTGACTACAAAAGGAGGCTATACCACAAATGCAAGAAACTTGGTCACTATATTCAAGATTGTCCTCAGTGGGAAAAGGAATTAAAGACGAAGAAATACAAGGATTACAGTTCTGATGACGCTAAGAAGAAGAAGAAGAAATTGTCAAAATCTTCATCATCAAAATCCTCGAAGTCTTCATCTCACAAGAAGAGCAGCTCCAAGAAGGCTCGAGTATTCATTGGCAAGGAAATGGACTCTGAGGCTGAATCTGAGGAACATGAGGAAGAGGAGGCATCTGAGGAGTCCGAGTCTGGCTCTCGCTACTGCATTCGTCAGCAAGTCTATCTTAAACTCTGAAGAAAATGACCTCACCAACAAGGCTGATGAAGATAATGATGACTACGCTCCCACCTATTGCTTCATGGCAAAGGGTGCCAAGGTACTCAAATATACCTTCTCTGAATCTAGTGAGAATTTATCTGATGAAAACCTCAAGCCCAACTACTCTAAACTTGCTAAGATTGCTGTGAAACAACAAAGGGCTTTTGAAAAGGTTCAAAACATGCTAGACAAAAGTGATGATATGTTGGGTGAAGAAATGGATCGCACTAAAGCCTTGACTGAGAATCTTCAGAGACTTCAGTCTAGATTTGACAGCCTTCAAGGTCATCATAACACTCTTTTATCTGATCATGAGAAGCTTTCTGATGAATTTCTTCAAAGAAAGCAAGATCTTGAGAAGCTAAGAGTGAGTTATGAAGATCTTAAGAAGGAGCGCGATTCATTACTTGCTCAACAAATCAGTGCTTCTCAGGAAGAATTTTTTCCTCCATGCTTAAAGTTCATTGAACATGAATATGCTAATTCTTCACCTGAATGTTCAAATGCTTCAATTGTTACAAATTATTCACCTGCCTCTACTATCACTAATTCCTCATCTAAGGACATTGTTAGTATCATTGACAATGCAGGGCTGAAGGAATTGTACATGACAGGCATGTACAAAAGCCTCAAAGTGCATCAGACTCTTTGTGATGTGCTTAAAAAGCAGATCCTCAATAGGAACCCTAGGAAAGAGGGTATTGCCTTTGAGAGGAAAATCAATGCTGATGGTACATATTGGAAGCCTGAGCAGTACCCCAAAACCTCATGGGTTGCTACAAAGGGACCACCAGTTGATCCATCTAACTTATCTGGCTTTACATGTGAATCTCCTCATTCTTCTGATGAGTCATTTGACTCCAACTATAAACTGTTCAAAAATCAGAATGGTGAAGTATTTGCTAGATATGTTGGCACTAACTGCAGGAACGGTTTCCCTATGAAGAAAATCTGGGTTCCCAAAAGGTGCCTTGAAAGTCTTTAGGTGAATGTCCTCATGACACCACCTGTGAAGAATAGGATCCCCAGATCAAACTCTTCATATGGACCAAATTCTTCATATGGATCCAAGTCCTCATACGGACTAAATTCCTCACGTGGATAAAATTCCTCAAAAGGATCAAAGTCCTCATATGATTATCATCATGCTAACGACTCTGTTTCGCAGGGTAGAGGTAAGGGCTATGAATATGTGCATTATTCTTCTAACCATTATGTTCATAAGTCCTCAAAGAATTTCTCCGCTTATTCATATGCTTACCCTAACCCCTCTTATGTGAAATGAAATGGTTTGGCTTCTCTGCCGCCATTCTCATATGGAGCTCGCAGAGTGATGAACTCTTTGCCACCCCTTCAGATGTGGGTGGTGAAGAAAAAGAACTAATCTCTTCTGCAAGGTCAGATCTCCAGATGTGTTTTAACGTCTGAAGAATTTGCTGGGGGCCTGACGAAAATGCCTGAAAGGATGCATGCTAATCATGAAGAAATGAACTTTCATTTCACACGTCCTCATACTGCTATATCTGTTTTACTGCTTGATGAACTTCATCTGATGAATTTGATATCATATTCTTCTCTGGTGAAGTATATGAGTTCGTAAGCTGCACTAATTCATCTACAGGATGATCAACCCAAAGCCACTGAGTGGGTCCTCGATAGTGGATGTACAAATCACATGACTGGTGACAAGAATCTATTGATGAATGCTCCCTTATCACCATTGTATCTGAAGCATACCATCTTCGCTGACAAAAGCAAAAGTCAGGTATTGGGTCTAGGTAAGGTTGTGATCACAAAGGATCGACACATGGACAAATTCATGCTTGTTGAGTCCTTAGGATACAACCTTATGTCTGTCTCAATGCTTTGTGATCTTGATATGGTTGTTGTCTTTGGCAAGTATCGTTGTGTTGTGGTTATGGAAGTTAACAATTCCAAAGTCTTCGAAGGCTTTAGGAGAGGAGACTTGTATATTGTTGATTTCTCTACAGGACCGCAACTAGCCGTGTGCCTACTTGCAAACGCTTCAGAAGGCTGGCTATGGCATCGACGACTTGGTCACGCAGTCATGAGGAATTTACACATGCTTGCGAAGAAGAAGCATGTCATTGGCATTGAGAATGTCAAATTCCTCAAGGATCACTTGTGTGGAGCCTGTGAAGCTGGAAAAATGACTAAGGCCAAGCATCCAAATGAAGACTATCATGACCACTACTCGACCATTCGAATTGCTTCACATGGACCTCTTTGGTCCTAATCATTACTCAGCAAATCACTAATGATGCATCTCTATATGGCTTTGTTATTGTTGATGATTACTCTCGTTACACATGGGTACACATTGTTACTTACAAACATGAAGTGCAGGAAGTCTTCAAACGATTCTCCTCGAGGGCTTCAACCAACTTTGGTGTGAAGATCAAGCACATCAGGAGTGACAATGGAACTGAGTTCAAGAATTGCGGTCTTGATGACTATCTTGATGAACTTGGTATTACTCATGAGTTATCTGCTCCTTATACTCCTCAAAGCAAAATGTCGCTAGGAGCGCAAGAACAGAACTCTTGTTGAGATGGCTCGCACTATGCTTGATGAGTACAAGACGCCTCGTCACTTACGGATTGAGGCAATTTACACTGCATGCCACATCATCAAAAGGGTATATCTTCACAAATTCTTCAAGAAGACTGCCTATGAACTCCTCACTGACAAGAAACCCAATGTGAGTTATTTCAAAGTCTTCGGTGCTAAATGTTGGATTAGAGATCCTCATCACAATGCTAAATTTGCACCAAAAGCACATGAAGGGTTTATGCTTGGTTACGGAAAGGACTCGCACACCTAAAGAGTCTTCAACAATGTTCTTCACAAGATTGTTGAAACTGTAGATGTGCGGTTTGATGAAACTAATGGCTCGCAAAGAGAGCACCTACCTTCTGTGATGGATGAACCAGCACCTGAGGATTCTATCAAGTTCAAGGCGATCGAGGATGTCATTCCCTCTTGAAGAATCTGCTGAAGAAGTCATTCCAGAACGTGAAGAACGTCGAGCTGATGCACCTGAAGAAAATGCTGAAGAAAATGGTGCTGAAGAAAATGCTGATCAAATTCCTCGACAACAACCAGCTCATCCTACCGCCTCGCTAAACGCGCTGAGGTGGAACAGTAAAACGATTCGTATAAAGGCCTGGCCGTGGTGTGATGTCACGCCACGGAATAAGTTAGCAGATCTGTGCAAAGGTTATTCTCTCTACGGTAGTATGTGGAACTTGTTTTGCAGAGCCGGACACTATCCTTGTGTTCAAAATCTTCTGTGAAGTATTCGGAGGAGGAACCCGCCTTGCAATGCCGAAGACAATATGCGCGCCGGACTCGTCGTCATTGAAGCCTGTTTCAGGGCTCTTGAGGGAGTCTGGATTAGGGGTGTCCGGATAGCGAAATATCACCGCTGGCGGACTTCTGGACTATGAAGATACAAGATTGAAGACTTCGTCCCGTGTCCGGATGGGACTTTCCTTGGCGTGGAAGGCAAGCTTGGCAATACGGATATGTAGATCTCCTACCATTGTAACCGACTCTGTGTAACCCTAACCCTATCCGGTGTCTATATAAACCGGAGGGTTTTAGTCCGTAGGACGAACAACAATCATACCATAGGCTAGCTTCTAGGGTTTAGCCTCTCTAATCTCGTGGTAAATCCACTCTTGTACTACCCATATCACCAATATTAATCAAGTAGGAGTAGGGTTATACATCCATCAAGAGGGCCCAAACCTGGGTAAAAACATCGTGTCCCTTGTCTCCTGTTACCATCCGCCTAGACGCACAGTTTGGGACCCCCTACCCAAAGACTGGAATCAGACTTGGTTCTCCAGCTGACGAGAATCCTCTGCCAGGTAATCATGCTCACCGGCTTACCAATACACATCCATTTCCCCAACGACTCAGCGCAAAGGAATGAGCCAAGTATGGACCACAGCTTTCGGAGCTCCGAGCCTTTGTAGCAAACAGTTTAACAGGCATCGACTTTGTCCGTTGCTGGGTCTCTTGGAGTATCTTGCCTCTAAGCCGTTGCCCCGGTTTAATGTGTGAATACACAGGGGATGTAAAAGATCCTCAATGGCACATTAACGTTCAACTGACTGACGATGAAATTACTGAAGCCGTTAAGAAGACGCTGGATGAACCGGTGGCGGATTGCAGCAAAACAGGCCTTTCTGCGTTTCCAATAAACCGCCAGCTGTAAGAATTGCGTAATTCTTGTTTTAATCCGACCTTTTTTAATATTCCCTTATAACCTTTGTCAATCTTTGACAGGGTGATGATCCATTCTGGAAGAAGAAGCCGCAGGATAAACCGGCGAAAACCCCTCGTGTTAAGACTAAGGTTACCAAGAAGCCTGCCAAAAAGAAGACTGCCGACTCCACCGACTTAAACTTTGATGATGACGATGAAAATCACGAGTCAGAGGTAGAGCTTGATTCACTTGGTTCCTTCTTCATACATCTTATCGATAATGATTGTTATCAAGAGGACACAGAGGCTAGCCACGCTGGTGACGTAGAGGTAATTATTCTTTCCTTCAGCTTAGAACCTCTGCCAACTCCAAAAACACGTCAAGCAAACCGAAAAGTAAGATTTTCTCACACTCTAGCTCACATGGATCCAAACTTTCTTTTGAAGAAACAACAACACGAAGCTTGCCGCACAACCCGGCATAACGACCATGTGGTAACCTCTTCCAGTTTACCGAACACGCTGGTTCGTAAACGTCGCCCAGAGGTCTCTTATACTTCTTTCACACGTTATCCTAAGGCGGGTTATTTTTGACAACCTCTTAATCCGTCTGATTCAAATTATCAGGGAACTTCCCATTCCTCTTCTGGCGAATCAACACGGCCACTGAACTGGAGAAAACCCCAGAACAGTTTGAGCTAAATGCTGATGCTATTCTTGATGATCCGCCGCCGCAAGACCGTGAATTCTTTGCTGAACAGATGGAAATAGATCCAACGGGTCATGCTGATAAGCCGCCATGCCCAGACAAAAACGCTGATAAACCGCCAAGCCCAGTCAAAGCTGCTGATGACAAAACAGATGATGTTGTAGTTACTGGCTTCGGCTACACAACCCCTGGCAACCCCATTGCTCTGTCAAAGCACAATGCCAAAGAAGAGATCTCTGCTGTTGACAAGGGCAAGTGGAAAGCAGACTTGGAAAGCTACGCCCACCTCAGCGCCCAAGATAACCATTCTGGTTTTTTAAACCGCTTATACACAAGCCGTGACTATGAAGCCGGTTTAGTGAACATGATGAAAGAGCGATATGAGGTAAATACTGTTAACTCTGCATAATTATTCTTCCCTCATATCCAATTTAGAATATCAACTCCAATAGCCCGCAAGGGCCGGTTTATAATACCAATATAAACTAGAACTTGTCAAAGAACAATATTTCAACTTTGCCTGTGTAGCCCCCAAGGACCGGTTTATATCTTTAGGATGAACCGGTACTTTTCTGTCGTATGGCTCAAAAATTCTTGATGAACACCTTTGTAATCCTACGGATAAAAGAAAAATCCATAGCTTTGGCTTTGAGAAAATATGCATTAGCCCCCAAGTGCTAAGTATATAACTTTTTATGTGCTTGGGACTTGTGATAATGTTTGATAAGAAGCAATAGGCATTAGCCCCCAAGTGCCAAATGTATAACTTGTTATGTGCTTGGGACTTCAAATACGTACTGCCAACTCATAAATTGAATGTCTCTTGCAGGCTGATCTTAGCAAAAAGGAATCTCAAATCTCCGATCTGCAAGAAAATATCAAGTCTCAACAAGCAGAAACTTCCAAGGCCAAGGAGGAGTTGTCTAGTGCCTTGGCAGCCATGGAAAAGCTGAAGGAGAGCTTCAAAAGCAAGCGGTTTGTCTGGGATACAGAGAAAACAACTCTGCTGAAGAGGGTTGAGGACGCTGAAGCAGCCCTTAATCCGGTAATAGAGGAGCTGACTGGCTTGAAGCGGCAAATAAACACCATGACTTCTATTGTTTTCATTAAAGAGCCTCTTCCTAAGCTTTGAACGTGTATTATCCCATAAACTGCCTGTTTATCGATGTTTGTGATGATGCATGATCTCACATTACTCATCTTGGCTCCGACATGCAGAAGAAATTAAAATCTGCCTATACTCTTATAGAGCAATTATATACCGGCGCACAACGGATCATTTGTACCGCCTCTCATAACAAACCGCCCCCAACCTTGATCAAGGAAACATTAGAGAGGCTGTCGATGATGCCTGCCCGGTTTGAGGAGTTAAAAAGATCAGCTGCAAGAGCAGGTGCTTTGACTGCACTAACCCGGGCTAAAGCATGGATACCAGATCTTGATCTGGCTGACGTGGGAAACGGCTATCCAAGCATAAAGGAGGATGGATCAGACTTTGATAATGATGACCTCCGAGCCTTGACGAAGGAAATGCGCCCGTTGGCTAGAAAATTGGCTGAAGAGACTGATCTTTCTCATTACCAGTCAATTTACGATGTTGATAACAAGAGAGTTAACCCGCCAACCTATGATGCTCCAACTCTTATTCCTCCAATCCGTAAGCATACCTACGCCCCTGATGTTGAACCCTCCACACTTATAATTGATGAATTTGTATTCAAGGCCCTAACTGGGATCGATTGGGCAACCATTGACTTCCATCCACTGGGTGGAGAGGAGGAGGATGAACCGGCGCAGGATGATCCACAACCTTCATGCAAGCCCGGCGAAGATTAATAATCCGGGGGCCGGTTTAGCTTCTACATTCTACAACACTTGTTGAAAACAATGATTCTTTTTGGGCATCAAAGTGCCTTGTAATAGGCTGGTTTAAACGCTTGATCTATTATGCCATCGTGCATATTTACTTTGCATGACACTGTTAACCCGCCATGTTAAGATATGCTATGTTTGCTTATGACACTTAGCAATATGGAATCTGCTCCTGCATATAATAGATAAAAAGCGTCTTGACGGTTTACCGCTAGACGGGTTATGACACCCAACATAAATTTATGGGAAAACATCTTAGTTTATAACCAAAGCTGGATTTAAGAATAAACATATATCATACCTGTGATATGTCATCGCACGGCTGGTTTACCAAGCCAATGTAATAAGGGGGAAAACCCAAATTTGAGTATTGGTAATTTATCATATACTGCTAGCTTATGAAGAGAGCCAGGGCCGGGTTAATAAACACCGGATATTATAATATCTCAAACTAGCGACTTATAGTAAAAAAAAATAGGCTGGGTTAATAAACACCGGATATCAATGCCATATATGACTCATGAGTCATGTATAAGCCTTATTGGTTTTCAACCGTGCACTAGTATGTCATAAGAGAAAAATCGCAAAAAATAGTTAAAATCAAATCAAAAGAAAAATCCAAGGCTTTCATAGGCTGCCAAGCCAAAATATCTTCTTCAATGAAACTAGCATTAGCCACTGGAAGGTACGCGCTTTCCGTGAGCCGGCACTCACATTACCCAATCAACATTTTAACCCAGATAAGTTCAGTTCTTATTTTTAAGATAGACTTATCAGGAGTACGCGGGGTCAGAGTAGCATCATGCATCACAGGCTGATTTATCCAAGTTTCAAGGAAGGCGGCTTTATCAGCCTGAGCTTCTCCTTGCTATCCGTAAGCCGTGCCCTCTCATGATAAACCGGCAGTTTAATCTTAGCAAGTTCAGGGTCTTCGTTGAAAAGATTGATTGTTAAAGAGTTCACCGGGTCAATCAGGATTACCTGATGGAGAAGCATCTGGCATACAGGCAGGATAACCCGGGGTTTTAGGTGAATGCACCTGGCTTCCAAGCCTGGCTTTTAAGCCTATTACAAGGGTTATAGCAACATATGTTCTTTAGAACAAAATGAGCCCCCAAGTAATATTTTGAGCTGTGCTCAAGGGGCACCTACATTTGAGATGTTGCTTTGGCAACAGACTCTCTTTGATCCCTTTAACCTGGGTGGTCAGCCCCCAAGTTTTCTTTTTAATTTGGCTTTATAAGCCGGTTCAAAAGGGTAATCATAACTTCACGCATAAACCGGAAGCCCCCTAAGTAACCAGAAACTCATTTAAGAGAACGATAGAGGCCCTGCTTTAGCAGGGATGCCGGTTTATTATATTGATCATAATATATACATTGTCAAAAATATGTACATCAGAAGAGCTAGTGGCTCAGGTGTAGTAAGGCCTAAGATGAGCTATATTCCACGGCCGGCGAGTCTCTTCCTCCGACGTGCGTGAGTCCTTGTGGTCTCGCACATCGATAAGGTAGTATGACCCGTTGTTCATATTCTTGCTGACCACAAAAGGTCCTTCCCAGGGTGGGGGTAACTTGTGCATATCAGTCTGATCCTGGATAAGCCGGAGCACTAGATAGCCTTCTTGGAAAGTTCTGGTTTTAACCCGGCGGCTGTGGTAATGGCGCAGATCCTGCTGATAAACTGCCGAATGAGCCTCTGCGATGTCACGCTCCTCATCTAACAGGTCAAGTTCTTCCTGACGTGCCTTTTTTATTATCAGCTTCAACATAAGCCGCCACGCGAGGCGAATCATGACGGATGTCACTAGGCAGAACCGCCTCTTCTCCGTAAACCATGAAGAAAGGCATGTAACCCATAGATCTGTTGGGGGTGGTATTAATGCTCCATAACACGGAGGATAACTCCTCGACCCAACAACCTGGCGTCCTCTGCAGGGGAACCATAAGCCGGGGCTTGATGCCTCTCAAGATCTCTTGATTGGCTATCTCGACTTGACCATTACATTGGGGGTGAGCCACTGACGATACATCAAGCCGGATATGTTCACGTTGACAAAAGTCCTTCATAGGAACCTTGGAGAGGTTAGTGCCATTGTCTGTTATAATGCTCTGTGGAAAGCCAAAGCGGAAGATCACCTTCTTCATGAATTGAACCGATGTTGCTGCATCACACTTGCTCACTGGCTCTGCCTCTACCCATTTATTGAACTTATCAACCACCACCAGGAGGTGGGTCTTCTTGTCCTTGGACCTCTTAAAAGGCCCAACCATGTCAAGCCCCGGACTACAAACGGCCAAGTAATTGGAATCATCCTCAATTCTTGAGCCGACACATGGGCGCATCATGAAAACTTTTGACAACCATCACATTTACTGACCAGGTCCTCTGCATCAGCATGAGTCGTCAGCCAATAAAATCCATGTCAGAAAGCCTTAGCCACAAGAGACTTAGATCCGGCGTGATGACCACAATCCCTTTCATGAATCTCACGAAGAATCTCACGACCCTCTTCTGGAGAAACACATCTTTGAAAAGCCCTAGTAACACTGCAATGGTGTAACTTGCCATTGACTATTGTCATCGACTTAGACCGCCGGGTTATCTGCCTGGCTAAGGTTTCATCCTCAGGTAACTCGCCCCGGGTCATATAAGCCAAATAAGGGACTGTCCAATCCGGAAACGCATGAAGAGCTACCACCAACTGAGCTTCCGGATCAGGAGTAGCCAAATCTTCCTCCGTAGGTAACTTGACCGACGGGTTATGCAGAACATCAAGAAAGACATTAGGAGGCACCGGTTTACGCTGAGAACCCAGCCAGCTTAAAGCATCAGCCGCTTCATTTTTCCTTCGATCAACGTGCTCAACTTGATAACCCTTGAAATGACCAGCAATGACATCCACCTCTCGTCGATAAGACGCCATGAGGGGATCCTTAGAATCCCAAGTACCAGAGATATGCTGAGCCACCAAGTCTGAGTCACCAAAGCACCTTACCCGGCTTATGTTCATCTCCTTAGCCATCCGAAGACCATGGAGTAAGGCCTCATATTCAGCTGCATTGTTAGTGCAAGGGAACATCAAACGGAGAACATAACAAAATTTATCACCTCGAGGGGAAGCTAACACGAATCCAGCCCCCGAGCCTTCCAACTGCCTGGACCCATCAAAGTGAATAGTCCAATACGTGTTATCTGGCTTTCCTCTGGTGCCTGCAAGTCCGTCCAGTCATTGATGAAATCCACAAGTGCTTGGGACTTGACAGCCGTACGAGGCACATACTTTAAACCGTGTGGGCCAAGCTCAATGGCCCACTTAGCAACCCGGCCAGTTGCCTCCCTATTTTGGATGGTATCTGCCAGAGGAACAGAGCTAACCAAAGTGATGGGATGACCCTGAAAATTATGCTTAAGCTTCCGGCTTGCCATAAAAACCCTGTATACAAGTTTCTGCCAGTGCGGATATCTCTGCTTGGACTCAATAAGCACCTCACTGATGTAGTAAACTAGCCTCTGAACTGGGTACTCTTTGCCTGCCTCCTTCCGCTCCTCCACAATGGCGACACTGACAGCCCGGGCATTGGTAGCCACATATAACAGCAACGGCTCTTTATCAATAGGAGCAACAAGAACGGGCGGCTCAGCCAACTATTTCATCAAATCCTCAAACGCTGCATTAGCAACATAACTCCAAACAAAGTCATCCATCTTTTTCATCATCTGATATAAAGGAACAACCTTCTCTCCCAACCGGCTTATAAACCGGCTTAGCGCCGCAATATGACCCGCCAGACGTTGGACGTCATTGATACACGCCGGTTTAGCCAGAGAAGTGATGGCTTTGATCTTCTCTGGATTAGCTTCAATGCCCCTGGTAGACACCAAAAAACCCAAAAGCTTGCCTGCCGGTACACCAAAAGCACACTTGGCTAGATTAAGCATCATCTTGTAGACCCGGAGATTGTCAAACGTCTCCTTCAAATCATCAATCAGGGTCTCCTTTTCTCTTGACTTCACCACAATGTCATCTACATAGGCATGAACATTGCGCCCAATCTGATTGTGAAGGCAATTTTGCACACATCGCTGATAAATCGCCTGGACACTCTTGAGCCCAAAAGGTATAGACACATAGCAGAAGGCTCAAAAGGGAGTTATGAAAGCTGTTTTCTCCTAGTCCTTAACTGCCATCTTGGTCTGATGATAACCAGAATATGCATCCAAAAAACTCAAACGTTCACAACCCGCCGTAGCATCGATAATTTGATCAATATGGGGGAGAGCAAAAGGATCAGCCGGACAAGCCTTGTTTAAATCCGTGCAGTCCACACACATACGCCAAGTGCCGTTCTTCAGCACCAGCACCGGGTTAGCCAACCACTCAGGGTGAAAAACTTCAACAATAAACCCAGCTGCCAAGAGCCGGGCTACCTCTTCACCAATGGCCTTAGGCCTTTCTTCGTTGAAACGACGAAGAAACTGCCTGACCGGTTTAAACTTGGGATCAATATTGAGAGTGTGCTCAGCGAGTTCCCTCGGTACACCTGGCATGTCAGAAGGTTTCCATGCAAAGATGTCCCGGTTCTCATGGATGAACTCGATGAGTGCACCTTCCTATTTCGGATCCAGATTAGCACTGATACTAAACTGCTTGGAAGCATCACCTTGAACGAAATCAACTAGCTTAGTTTCATCAGCAGATTTAAACTTCAACACCGGATCATGCTCTGTAGTTGGCTTTTTCAATGAAGTCATATCCTCTGTTGCACAAACCGACTCAGCGTAAGCTGCATCACCCTCTTCACACTCCAAGGCTATCTTCCGGCTCTCGTGTACTGTGATGGTCCCCTTCTGACCCGACATCTTGAGATGCAGATAAACATAACAGGGCCTGGCCATGAACTTGGCATAAGCCGGCCGTCCAAACAGGGCATGATAGGGCTCTTGATTTTCACCACTTCAAAGGTCAAGGTCTCTGATTGAGAGTCATGATCATCTCCAAAAGCAACTTCTAGAGCTATCTTACCAACTGGGTACGCCGACTTACCAGGCACTACGCCATGAAAAATAGTACTCGACGGTTTAAGATTTTTATCTATCAACCCCATGCGGCAGAAAGTCTCATAATAGAGAATATTAATGCTGCTCCCTCCGTCCATGAGTACCTTGGTGAACTTATACCCTCCAACCTGAAGTGCCACTACCAACGGCAGGTGACCCGGATTATCAACCCGGGGCGGGTGATCTTCTCGACTCCACATGATGGGCTGCTCCAACCAGCGCACATAATGGGGAACTGCCGGTTCAACGGAGTTCACCGCCCTCTTGTGAAGCTTCTGATCGCGCTTGCATAAGCTAGTGGTGAATACATGATACTGTCCGCTATTCAACTGCTTCGGGTTGCTCTGATACCCTGACTGTTGCTGCTCTTGACTCCCCTGATTATTCTGCTGATTGTAACCACCCTGACTGCTTTGATTGCCCTGATTGCCTTTGAGTCCAGAACTTGAACCGCCACCGCCATAACCCGATCCGTGGGAGCCGGGTCCCGAACCGCCGCCCGGTCCATGTAAATTTGAATTTTTGTACTCCTTCATAATGAAGCAAACCTTCCAGAGGTGACCAGATGGTCTTTCTCATGTACCATGTCTTGGGTAGGGCTGGTTTAACAGGTACTCAAGATTGACGCCTGATCCTCTGGCCTGATACTCCCGGCGCACCCAATGCATTGTCGATTCTCCTTCTTCTTGGACACAGGCAGCTAAATCTACAATCTACATCGGCTTCTTGCATGTATCCTTAAAATTCTGGATAAACCAGGCTTTTAACTCGGCCCATGATCCAATGGAGTTGGCTGGCAATCCCTTCAACCAAGTACGAGCCGTCCCTTCCAACATCATGGTGAAATACTTAGCACATGCAGCATCATCAACGTCCAGCATCTCCATCGCCATCTCATAACTCTCGACCCACGCTTCGGGGGATAAGTCGGCAGTGTAGTTGGGCACCTTACGGGGACCTTTGAAATCCTTGGGCAATCGTACGTTACGTAGAGCCGGAGCTAAACACGGCACACCCAAAGTCCTGAAAGTTACACCTGGCTCCACCGAAGTTATCGGACGAACCGGAGTAAGCTGACGGGCCGCGTACTGCGCTGCTAACTCGGCTTCTCGACATGCCCTTCCTTGATCCACCATGTTCTGAGCATCAGCACCGCCGCCTGCTGGATTATGCCCACGAGCCAGGTTACGGTTCCGCTCACAGCTTGACACAGCTGGCTCATCAATATGCCTGCTGAAACTCCGGCTTGGGCGGGGGGTGGAATGAATCCTCTCACGGCTGTAAGAATAAGCCTGCTATTGAACCAATGCTGTCTGAAGGAGCTCTCTAGCTCTCCGCATCTCAACCGCTACTGGGGATTCACCTTCGACTGGGAGAGCCGCCAGTCGTGAAGCGGCAGCAACTATGTTATCCAAGGGGTTGGAATAATGACCCGGCAGCGTCGGCACGTGCTGCAGTGGGGTATTGTCCTGACAAGGTGGGTCCATGGTGCACGGTTGACCCGGCGCTCCCGTTCCAGGCCCTTCAACCCGGTTTACTGCTGGCGGGTTACTAGTTCCTGCCCCTGGCGTGTTAAAGAGATTCCTTGCCTCATAAATTGACGGCACGCGACTCTGATGTCTCCTCCTCATGACTTCATTTGAAGCATTCTGAACTAGCATAAGCCGGAAATACTATGATTGAATCTGCTGTGCCTGAACATCCAAAGCGGCCCGCTCCGCGGCCATCCTAGTGTTTTCCGCGTTCAGCTCCTCCTTGGCTTGTGCTATCTCATCCCGTAACTTGGCAATTGCCGCATTATGCTGATCCTGATCCACCGGGTTAACCACGGTTGTTAACAATGCAGTTAGCTTATCCAACAAATCGGTGACGACCTGAGCCGGCGGGCGCACAGGGCCTCCTGCCCTGGCAGCCGTTTCCGCAGCTGATCCGGACACGATCGCTGCTGCAGTTGATGAGTGCTGCACTAGTTGTGTTCCAACCATGAAGATCGCAACCCGGTTCGGCGGCTCAAAGGGGTCCGGAATACTGTCGCCATCGGAACAACCCCCAAGCCGGCCGTCTTGCAATTGATACAACGACTCGGTCTCACTGGTGGATGACTCTCCATCAGAATAGATGACCGTATCATCACCAGATACCGCTCTATCCTCAGGTGCCGCTCCATGGAATCCCACGAAGGCACGCTTCATAGCAGGCTGAACTCGGGCGGGTCTTGCACGCTGAGCTGTCTCGATGATGTCGGTGCAGATGTCCGGCTCAGGGCCCGGTTCGCCGATCTTACCGATGAAGACGTGAGTTCCACAAAAGGGGACCTGGTACCCGTACTCAATTGAACCGGCCTCGGGCCCCCAGCCTGCATCATCCATGTAGAGCTTGCCGCGACGACTCTTGGTCATCCGGCCCACGGCGTATCCATTGATCCCTTCGAAGCTGCCCTTTAAGAACTCGAAACCATCATGCGCTGGCCCCATGGTGGGTGCCAACTGTCGTGGTTTTGTCACGGCATATGTCCTCGTGGAAGGACTTAGTTGTGGAGCCATTGCGATGAGGTTAGATTAAAGGGGTTAAACAGGACAAAGGACATGGGGAGTTTATACTAGTTCGGACCCTTGCAGTGAAGGTAAAGGCCTAATCCAGTTTGAGGTGGTATTGCTAGGGTTTCGATGACCAGGGAGCGAATACGCTTTGCCTGGCTCTCGAGTTGTTGTTTCTTGTGGCTAAACCGCCGGTGGGTTGTCCCTTTATATACACAAGTTGACACCCGACGGTCTACAGATTCCCGGCCGGCACATAAACGTATCCGGCTCGGTATCTACTCTTTCCTATCTTACAATACAAGTCATACATCTTATGGCTGTTTACATCTTTGGGCCCTAATCCTCCTTTGGGCTATGGGCCTTACTATTAAGCCTCCTTTGTAAAGCGCCATCTTCCATGTCTTCATGGGCTTCAAATATGGGTAAATCACTACGAGCATAACCCAGCCCCTCCTGGGCGGGTTATACTCAATAGTTATATCCCCAACATCCCTGGTGTCAGCCGCTCGTTGTGCAATTCTCTCGTTTATTGACTACTGAGGGAGTCCTGGATTAGGGGGTGTCCGGATAGCCGAACTATCACCGCTGGCCGGACTCCTGGACTATGAAGATACAAGATTGAAGACTTCGTCCCGTGTCCGAATAGGACTTTCCTTGGCATGGAAGGCAAGCTTGGCGATACGGATATTTAGATCTCCTACCATTGTAGCCGACTCTGTGTAACCCTAACCCTATCCGGTGTCTATATAAACCGGAGGGTTTTAGTCCGTAGGACGAAAAAAAATCATACCATAGGCTAGCTTCTAGGGTTTAGCCTCTCTAATCTCGTGGTAGATCCACTCTTGTACTACCCATATCATCAATATTAATCAAGAAGGAGTAGGGTATTACCTACATCGAGAGGGCCCGAGCCTGGGTAAAAACATCGTGTCCCTTGTCTCCTGTTACCATCCGCCTAGACGCACAGTTCGGGACCCCCTACCCGAGATCCGCCGGTTTTGACACCGACATTGGTGCTTTCATTGAGAGTTCCTCTGTGTCGTCATCCTTAGGCCCGATGGCTCCTTCAATCATCAACGACGACGCGGTCCAGGGCGAGACTTTTCTCCCCGGACAGATCTTCGTATTCAGCGGCTTCTCACTGCGGGCCAACTCACTTGGCCATCTGGAGCAGATCGAAAGTTACTCCCCTGGCCATCAGGTCAGATTTGGGAGTTTGAACTACACGGCCGACATCCGCGGAGACTTGATCTTCGACGGATTCGAGCCACAGCCAAGCGCGCCGCACTGTCTCGATGGGCACGATCTAGCTCTGCCGCCGAACAGTGCCCTGGAGGCTGCACCAGCGTCTGCTCCGACCCTTAGCTCGGAGCCGACTCCCCCAATCGAGGATGAGTGGTTGGACACCGCCTCGGGGGCTATGATCTCTACGGTGATTGAGCTGAACTCCATCCCTGTCCTTTGCGAAGACCGTGACTCCAAGGTGCCGGACTCCTCTCTAGACTCCGAACCCTCCGCGCCCCTGCCAATCGAATCCGATTGGGCGCCGGTTATGGAGTTCACTGCCGCAGACATCTTTCAGCACTCGCCCTTCAGCGACATCCTGAAGTCACTAAAGTCTCTCTCTTTATCAGGAGAGCCCTGGCCGGACTACGGTCAGGAAGGTTGGGATGCGGAAGACGAAGAAATTCAACGCCCACCCACCGCCCAGTTTGTAGCCACTGTCGATGATTTAACCGACATGCTCGACTTCAACTCGGAAGACATCGACGGTATGGACGACGATGCTAGAGACGATCAAGAACCAGCGCCTACAGGGCACTGGAAGGCCACCTCGTCATACGACATATACATGGTGGACATCCCAAAAGATGGGAACGACGATGGAACAACGGAGGATGACCCCTCCAAGAAGCAGCCCAAGCGCCGGCGTCAGCGGCGCCTCTCTAAATCCCGCCACAGCAAAAACGGTGATTCCGGCATGGGAGATAATAACACCCCGGATAGTGCCGAAGACAACCCCCTCCAGCAGGATTCAACACAGGAGGAGGGAGAAGCCAACCCTCATGATAGAGCGGCGGGGCGGGGAGGTGGAGGGCGATAATTATATGCCTCCCTCCGAAGATGAGGCAAGCCTCGACGACGAATTTGTCATGCACGAGGACCCGCCCGAACAGAGGCGTTTCAAACGCAGGCTTATGGCCACGGCAAGCAGCCTCAAGAAAAAGAAGCAACAGCTTAGAGCTGACCAAGACTTGCTAGCTGACAGATGGACTGAAGTCCTCGCAGCCGAAGAGTACGAACTCGAACACCCCTCCAAGAGTAACCCAAAACGCAGGCTGCTACCCCAATTAGAGGAAGCAGCACCCAAACCTACATCACCAGCGCATGATGCGGCCGACCGGCCACCCCATGGTCGCGACAGAGAGGCCTCTAGACCCTCCATCCAAGCCGTACCCCGGCGTCGCTCAAAAAGTACCAAGGCACGGGGAAACACGCCAGACCTGCGAGACATATTGGAGGACAAGGCAAGGCAAACAAGATCGATCTACGGATCGTGTGGGTGCCTCACGACACGTGATGATAACCGTCACGCCGGATACAGCAATTCCAGCCGGGCCGAACACAGTAGACAAAGCTCATTTGAGCTGCGTCGTGATATAGCCCAATACAGAGGCGCCGCACACCCACTATGATTCACAGATGAAGTAATGGATCATCAAATCCCCGAGGGTTTCAAACCCGTAAAAATCGAATCATACGTTGGCACAACAGATCCTGGGGTTTGGATCGAGGACTACCTCCTCCATATCCACATGGCCCGCGGTGATGATCTACACGCCATCAAATACCTCCCACTCAAGCTTAAAGGACCAGCTCGGCATTGGCTTAACATCTTGCTAGCAGAATCAATTGGTTGTTGAGAGGACCTGGAAGCCGCATTCCTTGATAACTTCCAGGGCACATATGTGCGACCACCAGACGCCGATGACCTCAGCCACATAATTCAGCAGCCAGAAGAATCAGCGGACAATTACGGACACGGTTCCTAACGAAGAAAAATCAAATCGTTGACTGTCCGGATGCAGAGGCCCTTGCAGCCTTCAAACATAACATCCACGACGAGTGGCTTGCCCGGAACCTAGGACAGGAAAAGCCGAAATCCATGGCAGCCCTCACAACGCTCATGACACGCTTTTGGCGGAGAGGACAGTAGCTAGCTCAAGTAACAACTTGACCAAAAACCACGGTAGTTCGGATACCAAGGACGGTAATGGCAGGTCGGCGTCGCAACAAGCACAAAGCGCCGCGTGCTTGGCGACAATGTTGAAGACAAGACAGTCATTGCCGGATTCAAATGCTCTAAACCCTTTCATCGGCAGAAGCCGTGCAAAAGAAATACTCAGGGCCCGTCCAATCTGGACCGAATACTCGATCGCTCGTGCCAAATACATGGCACCCCCGAAAAACCAGCCAACCATACCAACAGGCAGGCAAGTTAAATGCCGAACTCAATGACAAGTGGCTACATAGCGATGACGAGGAGGAGCCCCGGCCGCCGAACAATAGAGGACAGAAGGGCTTCCCCCCACAAGTGTGGACGGTGAACATGATATACGCAACCCACATACCCAAAAGGGAGCGGAAGCGTGCACTAAGGGACGTATATGCGATGGAGCCAGTCGCCCCAAAGTTCAAACCATGGTCCTCCTGCCCGATCACCTTTGATCGAAGGAACCACCCCACTAGCATCCGTCACGGTGGATTCGCCGCATTGGTTCTTGACCCAATCATCGACGGGTTTCACCTCACTAGAGTCCTGATGGACGGCGGTAGCAGCCTGAACCTGCTTGATCAGGATACAGTCCGCCAAATGGGCATAGACCCCTCAAGGATTAAACCCACAAAGACGACCTTTAAAGGCGTCATACCAGGTGTACAGGCTCAGTTACACTCGAAGTGGTCTTCGGATCCCCGGATAACTTCCGAAGCGAAGAGTTAATCTTCGACATAGTCCCGTTCATGATGTCTATCACACCTTTGCTTGGACGAACCGCATTTGCAAAGTTCAATGCGGTGCCGCACTACGCATACCTCAAGCTCAAGAAGCCAGGCCCTCGAGGAGTAATCACAGTCAATGGAAACACCGAACGCTCTCTCCGAACGGAGGAGCACACGGCGGCCCTCGCGACGGAGGTGCAAAGCAGCCTCTCACAACAATTCTCGAGCCCAGCTATTAAACGTCCGGCCACCATCAAGCGCGCCCCGAGTAACCTACAACAAGACCGCCTGGCACGATCCGGAGCATCGCCAGAGTAATCCGCCCCAACCCCAAATTGCCGGTGTCAAAACCGCGGATCTTGGGTAGGGGGTCCCGAATCAAGGCGTCTAGGCGGATGGTAACAGGAGACAAGGGACACGATGTTTTACCCAGGTTGGGCCCTCTCGATGGAGGTAATACCCTACTCCTGCTTGATTAATATTGATGATATGGGTAGTACAAGAGTAGATCTACCACGAGATCAAGGAGGCTAAACCCTAGAAGCTAGCCTATGGTATGATTGTTGTTCGTCCCTACGGACTAAAACCCTCCGGTTTATATAGACACACGATAGGTTAGGGTTACATGTAGTCGGTTACAATGGTAGGAGATCTACATATCCATATCGCCAAGCTTGCCTTCCACGCCAAGGAAAGTCCCATCCGGACACGGGACGAAGTCTTCAATCTTGTATCTTCATAGTCCAGAGTCCGCCAACGGTGAGAGTTCGGCTATCCGGACACCCCCTAATCCGGGACTCCCTCAGTAGCCCCCGAACTAGGTTTCAATGACGATGAGTCCGGCGCGTTGATTGTCTTCGGCATTGCGAGGTGGGTTCTTCTCCAAATTCCATATACTGGTCGAATAGTGTCCGGCTTCTGATTAATGCTGTGCTCCTTGGCTTCTACGCCCAATAATGGCCATCTTCCACGTGTTCGAATGAATGCGAAAAGCCAGATTATTTTTACAATTACCCCCCTAGCCGCGCAAATGAGCCGCCTATAAAAGGGGCAAGGATCTAGATCTGAGTCACACCATTCCCCCTTTGCGACCTTTCATCGGAGCGCCTCGACCAAAGCCCATTCCATCATGGACGGTCGACGCGGCTCCTCCTCTCGCGCTCCGGCCCTCGGCCAGGAAATTGGGAGAGATGCTCAGTCCCGCATAGCGAGCTAGTTATACTCCAAGCCAAGGGATTTCTTCCCCCGGCCTTCATGGTCCCGGTTCGAGCCGGACTTGCCACCTACAAGGGCGGAAAGCAAGCGGAGAGCGTCCCCGATCCCTCTAAAGGAGAGCGGGTATGCTTCATCTCTTATCTAGTAAGAGGACTCGGATTTCCAATCCATCCGCTTTCTTCGGGGCTCACCGGAGTTCTACGGCCTCCGATTGCACCATCTTACTCCTGCCTCCATCTTGCACATCGCGGGCTTCGTGGCCCTTTGCGAACTGTTCTTGGGCGTCGAGGCTCATTTCGGGCTGTGGAAGAGAATATTCTGCCTAGTACCCCGTTCTCATGAGGGGTCAATATATCAAGTGGGCGGAGCTGAGCTATGGCGCATCGCCGGGATCGGATACTTATCCGGAACCCCAAAGAAGGCGTCCGAAGACTGGCCTTCGGAATGGTTTTACTTGGAGGATGTCCCGCTGCTGGATCCTGTTCGGATCGGCCTCCCGGAGTTCAGCAATGCTCCTCTAAAGAAGCGCCTAAGCTGGCGCCCTCGGAGCCCCCGAAGAGAAGATGACCGGGATGTCCTTTATTTGATGAGCCGAATAAAGTTACTGGCTCATGCCGGATTGACCATGACAGGAGTCATGGCAATCTGCATTATGAGGGAAGTGCAGCCGCTCCAGTACAGGGGCCACCCCATGTGGGACTTCAACGCGGAGGACGATGCCACCCGCCATGGCCGCAAAGGGCCAGAATCGGTCACCGAACTGGTGAAGATCTTGTCTACCATGTATAAAGGGAGGAGGAGGATTTCCTCCGTGTCAATCCACTGAAGGAGTTTTCTTCGAATAATCCTCGAAGCTGGGTAAGCAAACATCTTTGTGACCTGTCCGATCCATGTTCCCATGGTTAAATATCTCATTTCGCGGTTTCTGCGCAGGAACTGCGCCGGACTGTGGAGAAGATACACAACCCGAACGGTCCCTCGATCCGACCTCCGAAGAGGATCCAGATATAAAGGTGGAGTTGATCGACGGGGTATTCCACCAACTTAGCATCGACAATGCTTTGGTTGCCATTACGGCTGATTACCCCGGAATACTTCCAGCCTCACAGGTAAATGAGACCGAGATCCCAAAACCACGATAATGACCCATCCATGCTTATTTTTTATCACCAGATACCAATGGTGCTTTGCGGTACCTTGAGGCAGGAAGCCGAGCTCACGGCCGGGCCAACAAAGGGCAAAGGCGCAGCTAAAAGAAGTGTGGTCCGAATCGAAACTCCGCCGCAACGGTATGGCGTGTCACCATACTCACAGGATTGATTCCTGGAAGGCGTACTAAACCTGGTGCTCTTTTCAGGAAAAAGAGCATTCGCCGGACTGAGTCCGGAGAGGTTGCCAATCGAACCTTCACCAGCCAGACTTCAAAGCCGGGTCCAGCGGCTGAGGCGAGCACGAGACGTGCGTCGAATGCTCCTCCGACAGAGGATGCCGACAGGTTGTCCGCCACCAACTCCGAGGTGGAGAGTGCCTTGAATCATAGGCGCCGCCGGACAGTTCTTCGAGACGCATGTTTCTCCCAGGAGGCCTTGAATGCCTTCGATTCGGGAGATGCGCACCTCCGTGCCGCTCAAGATGGTCTAGCCAGAGCCACGGAGCAGTATGTGAAGGACATACGGGTAAGGAAATTTGGATGTTATATATGCCAAGAGTCTCCCCGAGACTTAAAATAGTTAGAATAACTGATTTAAGGATCATTTGTTATGCAGGATCTTACAAAAAAGAATACCCGACTGTCCCAGGAGCTTGAAGAATGCAAGGCCCAACTTGAGGCCGCACTAGCCGCTACAGGGGGAGCCGCAGAGACCCCCACTGGTAATACACGCTTTAAAAATAGTTTATGAAGTGCGACGGGTTTGTAAATCTGACAAGATTATTGCAGATGGCGCCGGACTAGATCCGGACAAGCAGCAGCTCTTGCGCCAGCTAAAGGCCGGCGAGAGCGTGCTTACGAGGGTGCGGAAGGAGAAAAATAACCTCCAAGATGCCAACGCCACGCTGGGTGAGGAACTAAAGGATGTTCGTGCCCAGTTGTTTGACTCCGTAAAGTAGAATCGGCGGCTTCGTCGCGGCATTTTCAGTAAGTGCTTGAACGAACTTTGAAAGAGTTCGGCGAGGAAGGCGACTAACATAAACGTGTATGTAGGTTTGCTCACAGGTCGTCCTGAGGAGGAGATGCCCAGTTCTTCGGGTGATCTTCTTCCCGAACTGCGTCGGTACTGCGAACTAGTCCGGCAGGTGATGAAAGGCATCGGCCAGGCCTTGTGGCCATCTATCTCCCTGCCGGAGGCATTGGGGAGCTGGCGGCTTCAAGGAGCACGCAGCGGCGGTGCTTCCGGCTATGGAAGATATCGGCTTGCCGTCAAAGGCGCCAGGAGGCTCGGGCCATGGTAAAGACGCGGTACACGAAGGCTGACCGAAACCACATGGCCGAGGTCGGACCTGTGGGGCCGGATGGGATGGAGATCCCTGTAAGCTTAGTGTACGACCAAGTAGAATTGGCCGCCAAGTATTCCCAGCAGGATTGTAAATTAGATAGCCTATTAGATGACATTGAGGAGGAATACAATGAGTCGAGTTGACTATGTAAAAATATGACATGAAAGAATGTCTTCTAGCCGGATTGTAGATCGTTTGTCATAGCGGACCTTTTCGCTTCGACCTCCGGACCCAATAGTCCGGAGTGTGTCCGAATACCTTCATGGTTATATAAGAACCGTGGTATGCATGGAGACAAGGCGCAAGGGTCATTGTTGCTGTATCAGACAAGTGCCCAACTAGTTATGTTATATTACATGGGTAGTAAGAAACATCTTCCAGGGAGAATAGTTCCGTTAAGGGTTCCTTTCGCTGGGATGCATGCCCTAAAGTGTATGTCAAAGCTGCTATGAAAGCAGAAAATCATCTGGGGGCAGATGGGTAAATAGTTAAAAATCATCTTTCAGTTCACCGACCGAATATTCCCTTAAGAACGCTAGCTTTCGGCTTCACCCAGTCTGAGGTACACATCCGGTGACCCAGCAAGAATAATCGCAGAGGTGCTCCCTTTACCACCTAGCCAACAATCGGGAACGTAGGGGTAAGCACAGGAGCCAGGCAACCCAGCTTGGCCAAAACTTAAGTCATATCGATGCATATAATGGTGAATAAAAGGTACATGCGGAATTTTAACGCATGTGTTGGGCATGAAAGCCCGTATAAATAAGCTTCTGTTAAAGAAGCCCCCAGGTATAATGAGCGCGGACAGCGCGTCAAGTGTGTGCGAAAAAAGTGCAAACGAGCCTCTAGAGGCTTCAAGAAGAAGAGGGAGGAAGGAGACAAATAAAAGACAACAAAAATAGAAAATGTGGACGGAGGAAGGAGACGAACTTGGAATCCGGCACTTAGGCGTAGAATCTTCGTAGACGGGCTGCGTTCCATGGGTTCGGCTCGAGTCGGTTATCCGATGCGTTTCGCAGACGGTATGCTCCGCCGGTCAGGACCTGGTCGATGATGAAGGGACCTTCCCATTTGGGCTTGAGTTTGTCCTTTTTCTTGTCCGGCAGCGAGAACTAGTTCGCCAGCGTTATAAGCTTTGGCCCGTGCATTTCCTCGCTTTGATATCTTTGAGCCTGCTGTTGATACAATGCGGAACGAGCTTTTGCCACGTCGTGCTCCTCCTCCAATGCATCCAAACTGTCCTGCCGATCAAGCTCGGCTTCTCTTTCTTCATACATGCGCACGCGAGGTGAGTCATGTATTATGTCGCAGGGCAAGACTGCCTCTGCGCCGTACACCATGAAGAATGGTGTGAATCCGGTAGTACGATTCGGCGTGGTCCGCAGCCCCGTAGCACGGAGTCGAAGCTCCTCAACCCAGTGCGTGTTAGATTCCTTGAGGGACCGCACTAGTCTGGGTTTAATGCCGCTCATGATTAGACCATTTTCCCTTTCGAATTGGCCGTTGGTTTGAGGGTGATCGACTGAGGCATAATCGAGCTTGATGCCCATGTTTTTGCACCATAATTTGACCTCGTCGGCCGTGAAGTTGGTGCCATTATCAGTGATGATACTGTGGGGGACACCGTAACGGTGCACTACCCCTGATATGAAGTCTATCACTGGTCCGGATTCGCCGCTTTAACAGGCTTGGCCTCTATCCATTTGGTGAATTTATCCACCATGACCAATAGGTATTTTTGCTTGTGGGTTCCTCCCTTGAGGTGTCCAACCATGTCAAGCCCCTGCATCATGACGGCCAGGTGATGGGTATGCAGTTTTAAGGGCGGTGGGTGGCATGTGGCTTTGGTTAGCAAAAGCTGGCAACCGACGCATCGTTGGACTAAGTCCTCAAGATCTGCCCGGGCCGTCGGCCAATAAAATCATGTACGGAAGGCCTTGCCTACAAGGGCCCGAGCTGCGGCGTGGTGCCAACCCAGTCCGGCATGAATTTCAGCCAGGAGGTTTCGCCCTTCCTCTTCGGAGATACACCTTTGAAGGACTCCGGTAGTGCTTTTCTTATAGAGCTCTCCCTCATGGACTTTATAGGCTTTAGAGCGCCGTACTATGCAGCGAGCCTCATTTTGGTCTTCGGGGAGTTCCTGCCTAGTTAGGTAGGCTAGGAATGGTTCCGTCCACGGGGCGATAACCGCCATTATTTCATGAGCAAAGGGTGTTATCTCGGGGGCAGAGCCTCCGGTTATGTCAGACTGTTCGGCGTCAGGCAGTGCGGTTGGGTCCGGATTGATATTGCGGACTCCCTTCCCATAGTACGGATGGCTTGAACAGCCGTTCGAGAAAGATATTGGGTGGGACGGCATCGCGTTTTGCACCGATGCGTGCCAATATATCCGCCGCTGGTTTTTATCCCGGCTATATGATGAAATTCGAGCCCTTCAACTGCGTCTTTGACATTTTTAGGACCGCATTGCGGTATGCTGCCATTTTCGGATCTTTGGCATCAAAGTCTCCGCTTATTTGAGATATTGCGAGGTTGAATCCCGCGCACCTCTAGGCGTTGAATGCCCATGGAGATCGCCATCCGGAGGCCGTGCGAAGGGCCTCGTATGCGGCTGCGTTGTTGCAGTCCGTATACATTATCTGAAGGATGTATTGACTGTGTCCCCGGTTGGGGACGCCAGACGACGCCAAATTTCGTGCCGTCCAACATTGTGGAGCCGTTAAAGTGCATGATCCAATTAGAGTATGCGTCGTACTCTTTAGGGAGTTCGGCTTCGGTCCATTCATCCACGAAATCGGCCAAAACCTGTGACTTAATAGCTCGTCGTGGCTTATAAGTTATATCGAATGGAAGGAGCTCTATGGCCCATTTAGCAATCCGGCCCATCGCGTCGCGGTTGTTTATAATGTCGTTAAGAGGTACTTCGGACGCTACCATTATCGAACACTCTTGAAAGTAGTGTCGCAGCTTCCGGGATGCCATGAACACCGCATATGCTATCTTTTGATAGTGTGGGTACCGGACTTGCATGGAGTTAGGACAGGTGGACACATAATAAACCGGTTTTTGAACAGGGAACCGGTGTCCGTCCGCTTTCGCTCGACAACGAGCACCGCTACCGACAACTTGATGTGTTGCGGCGATATATAATAGCATTGGTTCGCCCACGTTGGGCGCGGCCAGGACCGGATTTGTTGCCAAAATGGCCTTTATTTCTTCGAGTCCGGCCGTGGCGGCATCCGTCCACTCGAAGTGTTCGGTGCGGCGGAGGAGGCGGTAAAGGGGTAACGCCTTTTCCCCCAATCGGGAAATAAAGCGGCTTAGAGCCGCTACGCATCCTGTTAATTTTTGTATTTGTGTGAGGTCTTTTAGAATATCCAATTGTGACAGAGCTCGGATCTTGGCTGGGTTTGCTTCAATTCCTCTACCGGACACAATGAAGTCCAGGAGCTTTCCGGCTGGAACGCCGAAGACGCATTTTTCCGGATTGAGCTTGATGTCATATTTTCAAAGATTGTCGAATGTGAGCCTCAAGTCGTCTACTAGAGTTTCGACGTGCTTGGTTTTGACGACCACGTCATCTACATATGCTTCCACTGTTTTGCCGATCTGGTTTGCGGACATATGTCCGGATCATGCGCTGATATGTTGCGCCGGCGCTTTTTGAGCCCAAAGGGCATTGTGTTGAAGCGTAACGGGCCGTATGGAGTGATGAATGCTGTTGCAGCTTGTGCAGCTCCGCCATCTTGATTTGGGGGTAGCTGAGTATGCGTCGAGGAAGCACAATGAGTCGTGGTCCTGCCAGAAGCGCCAATGATTTGATCAATTCGAGGGAGGAAGGGATCCTTTGGGCAAGCCTTATTAAGGTCCTTGAAATCAACACATAGGCGCCAGGATTTATCCTGCTTTGGTACCATCACCAGGTTTGCTAGCCAGTCCGGATGTTTTATATCTCTGATGAATCCGACTTCCAAAAGTTTGGCTAGCTCCTCTCCCATGGCCCGTCTCTTGGGTTCGGAAAAGCACCGAAGAGCCTGTTTGACTGGCTTGAATCCTTTTAGGTTATTTAGGATATGCTCGGCCAGCTAACGTGGGATTCCTGGCATGTCTGAAGGGTTCCAGGCAAAGATGTCCCAGTTTTCTTGTAGAAATTCTCATAGTGCGGCGTCTACATCAGGGTTTAATTGTGCCCCAATGGAGGCCGTCTTTGCAGGGTCCGTTGGGTGGACTTGGAATTTGACTATTTCATCCGCTGGTTTAAAAGAGGTGGACTTGGATCTTTTATCAAGTATCACATCATCCCTGTTCACCGTGGAGCGCATCGCGGTGAGTTCCTCGGCCGCTAGGGCTTCGGATAGTGCCTCGAGGGCTAGTGCGGCTGGTTTGTTTTCAGCACGGAGTGCTGTGTTCGGATCACTAGCGAGAGTGATGATTCCATTAGGTCCGGGCATTTTAAGCTTCATGTACCCATAATGGGGTATAACTTGGAAAATTGTGAACGCCTCTCGTCCTAATAAAGCATGACATTCGCTGTTGAACGGGGCCACTTGAAATGTGACCTCCTCGGACCTGTAATTGTCCGGCGAGCCGAACACTACGTCCAGCGTGATTTTTCCTGTGCAGCATGCTTCCCGGCTGGGGATTATTCCTCTAAAGGTTGTGCTGCTTCGCTCAATGCGGTTGCAGTCTGTTTCCATTTTTCGGAGGGTTAACTCATAGATGAGGTTTAATCCGCTGCCGCCATCCATGAGTACCTTAGTAACGCGAAAGCCGTCCACTATCGGGCTGAGGACCAATGCGGCTGGTGCCCGAGCAGTTCGGAATTTAGGTTCGTCACTTGCATTAAAGGTAATAGCCGTGTCACTCCATGGATTTATTGTTGCTACTTGGTAGACTTCGGCAAGGTTGCGGAGTGTTCGTTTTCGCATGTTGTTTGATGCGAAAGTCTCGAAGACTGTTAACACCGTACTAGTGTTGCTGGGCTGGGATTCCGAAGCTAGAAGCTCTTCGCCACTTTTGGCCACCTGCCATAGTATCCAACATGCTCGAAGGCTATGAGTTGGAGTGGCGCCCTCTGTGCTATGAATTTTGCAGGTCCGCTTAGCCAACCCTCCAAGACGGTTCCGCACTTTTAGGGGTTTTGGTTTTTGGTATTTAACCTGTGTGCTTGATAATGATGCACCCTTTTGTTTTGGACTAGGGATGTATTCGGGGCGGATTATCCCAAAATTTACTTTCGGTTTTCCAGCGCTCTCCATCGCACAAGATTTTTTTGTACTATGGTCGCCAAGTCAGCAAAGCGTGTAATTTCGCGACGATTTATGGCGTTTAGGATTCCCTTGTCCGTGCAATTATTGCAGAAGATTGGGATTGCGTCCTCCTCTCGGCAGTCCTTTATCCTGTTCATAACCAGGAGGAATCTGGCCCAGTAATGATGTACTGTTTTGGCGGGCTCTTGCCGAATTCAAGAGAGATCGCTAATGTTTGGGTGGGCGGGTGGCACTAAATCCGGAACCCCGTCCAATTTAGGACTCAAGGCCGAGAAGTTTCCGAACTCGGAAGTTCGGATTTTTGAGTGCTATCCAATGAGTCCGACCCGCCGCCTGACTTTAAGTTCAGGGCTTGATCGACGTCCGTCCCTCCGCGGGAATCCGGCATGGAGGGATCGGGAATCCGGACGTAGCTAGTCCTTAAGATAGAAGAAGAATCGCCGCATTGCTCCTCTATCACAGCAACATGATGGGTAGCCTGGGGAGAGTTGATCTCTCTCAGATCGGTTTTAGGCCCGATCCTGTCGTAGTCTGTGGCGACTCCTGTGGCGGCGATTCGATCCAAGAGCTCGCTTACGGAGGAGAGCTCGATCGGATCTAATTGTTCGCAAGTTCTGAATTGACATGAAGATTGGTTTCGATGACTCTAGAGGTCATCGCGCGGTGGCCGGACCGGGCGGTCATAAGAAAACCACCTAGCCGAAGAATCTGGCCAGCGGCCAAGGCTCCTTTGGCGATAGTATCGTCTTTAAAGACGAGATGAGGCATACTACCTGATGGCAACGACACAGAGGAACTCTCAATGAAAGCACCAATGTCGGTGTCAAAACCGGCGGATCTCGGGTAGGGGGTCCCGAACTGTGCGTCTAGGCGGATGGTAACATGAGACAAGGGACACGATGTTTTTACCTGTGTTCGGGCCCTCTCGATGGAGGTAATACCCTACTCCTGCTTGATTAATATTGATGATATGGGTAGTACAAGAGTAGATCTACCACGAGATCAAGGAGGCTAAACCCTAGAAGCTAGCCTATGGTATGATTGTTGTTCGCCCCACGGACTAAAACCCTCCGGTTTATATAGACACCGGATAGGTTAGGGTTACACAGAGTCGGTTACAATGGTAGGAGATCTACATATCTGTATCGCAAGCTTGCCTTCCACGCCAAGGAAAGTCCCATCCTGACACGGGACAAAGTCTTCAATCTTGTATCTTCATAGTCCAGGAGTCCGGCCAACGGTGAGAGTTCGGCTATCCGGACACCCCCTAATCCGGGAGTCCCTCATCAGCCCTCGCCAAACTACGAAGCCAGTACTACGCGTACATAACTATGCTCTAGAGATACCATGGGCATAAGGGGAGGGGCACGACCACGGCACGCCCAGAACGCGGCTCAACCGCACCAGGGGCTCCCGATTGTGTCATTCTTTTTCTTTCTTCTTTTTTTTCCTTACTTTCAGGACTCCGTTTTCCAGAAGTCCTGTCCGGCACTAGAATTGCCGAACTCACGATGCAACAGCCAGGGAAGCAGAAAGCTACGTCGACGTCTAGGTGGTCTCTACTACGAGTATTATACCTGTTTTACATACCATCCCGCAGTTTACCCCTGGAGGGGGACATGTTAAATAGTCCCATCCCTTGCTTATCGCACTATTTGTATCGTTCTGCTTCCATTGCAGTACCTTTTTGAATAAACAATACATAGCTTTTGTCTATTATTGCACTCCTTTCTTTATCTATATATATGTTCATTTCATTACATGTTGCACCCGTACACTTTGGTACGGCCAATACACCAAGGGCTTAAGTACCCCAATAGTATGGTGTGATAAGTCCGAACACTTCCACAAGTGCGGCACCCCGAACTTATGGCATTATATGCATCGGCTCCGAATCATGTCTTGCGTCAATAGTTGGGTTTGCCGGCTCCCATGTTTTGGTACCTTACGTTCCGTTATATCGGCTAAGATAGCGCTGGGAGAACCACTGCGATTGTGCCCCGGTTGAGCTGGGTTGAGCACCTCAGTGGAGAAAGCTAAAACTGACCGTCATGATAAGGCGAGAGCTGGTCGCTGTTCGAGAGATTTTTTCGGGTCCCTAAAGACTTATGCCTCTTAGAGCGAGGAGTCGGCATTGTCCGGCCAAGGTGTGGATAGCGCCCCGAACTCGGTCTTCCGAATACTAGGGGCTTCGCCGAAATTTAAAATTATAGAATTCTATGGCTAAGTGATAGTGTTCAAGCACTATAAGTCCGGTTGCCATGTTCGTTGCGTTGAGCGCCTCCCTCGAAGGACCCAAGAACGGGAAAAAAAGCGCTCAAGTTTATCCCGAACACCCCAGCACTCGTGGCATGGGGGCTGCAGCCAACGAATTGCCATCTCTCAAATTTGATAAACGGCCGCACAGAAGGTAATATTTTAAATTCACAAGCGTTGCTTAGCGCATATGAACAAGTTTTCAGCGTACATAATAACAAATGCGAGTCTATTCAAAAATTACATCTTTGGAGCATTCACCCGCTATACGGCGGGCACCCTTCAGGACGCCCTCATAGTACATTTTGGGCTTGCGATGCTCCTTGCCCTTCGGTGGCCCGTCCGTCACAAGCTTCTCCGCATCCGGCTTGCCCGGTGCACTTTAGCACGGGCAAGGGCCCGACAGGCACCTTCAATGCAGACGGAGCGCTTGATGACTTCAATCCATGGACAGGCATCCACCACCGCTGCACTAGCCAAGTAGCTCCCAGGCATGGCTTCCAATGGCCACAGCCGAACTATGAGGCCCTTCATGGCCTGTTCGGCGACCTTGTGGAGCTCGACCAGCTGCTTCAGCTGGTCGCTCAGGGGCACCGGACGTTCGGCCTCAGCATACTGAGACCAGAACACCTTCTCCGTCGAGCTCCCCTCCTTGGCACGGTAGAACGCGGCAGCATCAGACACACTACGGGGCAGATCTGCGAATGCTCCTGGAGAGCTCCGGATTCGGGTAAGTAATAGGTAATTCCCTTTCACATGCTTGCTTTGCATAAAGAATGCCTTACCCGCCGCTATCTTCTATAATGATTCAATCGCTTGGAGGGCTTTTTGGGCTTCGTCCTTGGCGGCTTTGGCACTCTCAAGAGCCGAGGCGAGCTCGGACTCTCGATTCTTCGAGTCACGCTCCAAACTCTCGTGTTTTTCCATGAGAGCGTGGAGCTCTTGCCGCACCTCCGCCACCCGCGCCTCCTGCTTCTCTCGCTCGGTGCGCTCCGCTGCCGCTTTGCTTTCGGCCGTGGACACCGCTTCCTTCAGGGTTGCCACCTCGTTCGTGGCCCCTATAATACCCACGTTACTCCTGTCATTTTTGCAACCAAATCATTTTTATAAGGTATTTCTTTAATAAGGTATTACTTACCTTCCTTGTCCTCGAGCTGCTTCTTGGCAAGGCCGAGCTCATTCTCGGACCGCTCGAGGCTCTGCTTCAATGCATTGACCTCCGCAACAAGGTCTGGCAGAGGTCAAGAAGCAGCCTGCAATCCCATATTGACATACTTATGTTAGACTCCTACGTATATCTTTTTTGATCCTTAGACCGGCTTTTCTTTCCGAACACCGAACTAAGCATCAGGGGCTACTATCTATGCGGTAATATTTTTACATATTCTAAACTTACCTCAAAGCCTGTTAGAAGGCTGGTACAGCCACCAGCCCGCTCTTAGCGGACTGAACTTTCTGGATCACCACACTCATAACAGTGCGGTGCTCCTCGTCGATGGAGGCGCGCCTCCAGCAAGCTATCCGGTGCCTCCGGACGGACGGAGGTCACCGGCGTCGTAGTCTTACTCTTCTTGCGAAGGGGCCGCTTGCCGGACTTCGGAACCACTGAAGGTCTGGTACTTAGTCTGGCACAGGGCCAGACTTACAGCCCTCTGGGGTCTCACCCCCTTCGCGCCTGGAGTCCGGGAGGTCGCCTTGCGGCGCCTCCAGGACCACCTCCTCCTGGCTGGGCCCCTTTTGGGACTCCACCGCGGTGTCGTCGGCGACACGAGGAGAGGAGGCGGTCGGAAGTGAAGTACTATTCACATCCGACGAGCCCAGGGAGCCACTCGACGAAGCTGCAAGCTCGTCCTTGGGCGGGCTACGTGGTCATATTCGGCGTTAGAAGACACTATGCGACAAATAAAAAGTCATGAACTATTCCGGAGTCCGGACACTTACAATCTCGCCAGGGGCTTGGCCCTTGGTGGCCACTCCTCCTCATCGTTGTCGGCGTTGGCGGAGAAGTCCGGAGGAAGGGTCCTTCCTTTCTTGGACCCTCCAGCCTCCCCAGTCGGGGTGGCCTTCCTTTTCTTCTCTCCCCCTGCTGGGGGAGAGGCTTCTATCTCCTCCTCCTCGTCCTCAGGGGAGGATTCCGCCCCGGAGTCATCGGACAATGAGTCCGACAACACCTGGCGTCGGGCACTCCTTCGAGTCCCCGTGGCCTTCTTCTTGGCCTTCTTCTCCGGCACCACATGAGGTGCCGGAGCCAGCAGCCCCGACAATCGGGCGTCCGCTGGGTCTTCTGGCAAGGGGGCCGGACAGTTAATCTGTATGGGACGTCTTCACCAGTCTGCCACAGGTTAGGGAGTTCTAGATCCCGCATAGAGTCAAACTATGAAAAAAGAGTCCCATAAAGGGTAAAATAACTTACCTCGCTGGCTTGACGCTGCGAGCTGAATCCGCGATCTTCGGTAGCGGATGTGGGAGCCTCGGCACCCTTGAACAGCACCTTCCAGGCGTCTTCGTACGTAGTGTCTGAGAGCATTTTCAGAGTTGGGTGCTGTGCCGGATCGAACTCCCACAATTTGAAGGCCCGTTGTTGGCATGGGAGAATCCGGCGGATGAGCATCACCTGGATTACGTTGACAAGCCTGAGATTCTTGTCCACCAGGTTTCGGACGCAGGTTTGGAGTCCGGACAGCTCGTCTGTATCCCCCCACGTCAGGCCCGTGTCTTTCCATGATGTGAGCCGTGTGGGGAAGCCAGATCGGAATTCGGGGGCCGCCGCCCATTGAGAGTCGCGCGGCTCGGTGATGTAGAACCACCCCGATTGCCACCCCTTTATGGTCTCCACATAGGAGCCCTCGAGCCATAGGGCTTTGGCCATCTTGCCAACCATGGCGCCTCAAGACTCCGCTTGGCGGCCGCCCACTACCTTCGGCTTGACATTGAAGATCTTCAGCCATAAGCCGAAGTGGGGCTGGATGCAGAGGAAGGCCTCGCACACAACGATAAACGTCGAGATGTTGAGGATGAAGTTCGGGGCCAGATTGTGGAAATCCAGGCCGTAGTAGAACATGAGCCCCCAGACAAATGGGTGGAGTGGAAAACCTAGTCCGCAGA
Organism: Aegilops bicornis; assembly: GCA_021605145.1. Taxonomy (NCBI): domain Eukaryota; kingdom Viridiplantae; phylum Streptophyta; class Magnoliopsida; order Poales; family Poaceae; genus Aegilops; species Aegilops bicornis. The sequence goes on from CM038674.1 coordinate 644,822,488, forward strand.
GGAAGTGGGTGAGGAACACCACCCTCTCATGGGGCCTGGGGGTGGGAATGAGCTGCCCCTTTTCGGGTAGCCGGTGCGCGATGTCGCTAGACAAGTATCCGGCCTTCCGCAGCTTTTTGATGTGCCCCTCCGTGACGGAGGAGGCCATCCACTTGCCTCCCGCTCCGGACGTAGTTGGAGAAGGTTGAGGTGGGATGTGTGGACTTGGGCGCTGGAGCTCGAGTGCACGGAAATGGATGAGCAAAGGAGGAAGAAGGCGTAGGTGAAAAAGGTGGATCCTTATCCCCTTATATGGACGGACGAAGCTATGCGTCCCCCGCCAGCCTGGTAAAACTCGCTTATCCCCCAAGCACCGTAATCAATGGCGCGGTTGGGTTACCCACGTCCGTATTGATGGGAATCCCGGAATAAGGGGGCATGATTTCCGCTTTGATAAGACGTGCCAAGGAAACCGCCTTGCTAAACGCGCTGAGGTGGAACAGTAAGAAAACGATTCGAATAAAGGCTTGGCCGTGGTGTGATGTCACACCGCGGGATGCGTCAGCAGATCTGTGCAAAAGTTATTCTCTCTACGGTAGTATGTGGAACTTGTTATGCAGAGCCGGACACTATCCTTGTGTTCAAAATCTTCTATGAAGTATTCGGAGGAGGTACCCGCCTTGCAATGCCGAAGACAATATGCGCGCCGGACTCGTCGTCATTGAAGCCTGGTTCAGGGGCTACTGAGGGAGTCCTCTATTAGGGGGTGTCTGGATAGCCGAACTATCACCGTTGGCCGGACTCCTGGACTATGAAGATACAACATTGAAGACTTCGTCCCGTGTCCGGATGGGACTTTCCTTGGCGTGGAAGGCAAGCTTGGCGATACGGATATGTAGATCTCCTACCATTGTAACCGACTCTGTGTAACCCTAACCCTATCCGGTGTCTATATAAACCAGTTGGCAGTGTGATATTGGTTTGCATCTTAAATATGATTTCTAGCATGTATTGCTTCTAGTTTGATGAACGCCACCTATGACGAGACTGTTTTAACTTGGCAGAGTGATATTGATTGCACCTTCCATATGGTGTCTTGCAGTGTTTCTAATTTGTTGAAGTGCCTTCTTCTTAGTTACCACATCATAGGTGTGAATATGTCAATCCATCCATTTTTTCGTACATATTCCATCCTCGTATCATGACTTTGCCTTTCATCAGGGTAGTGTTCGTCAGTATCATGCATGAATGAGTTTTGAAGAGTGAATGATATTCCTTTTTCTTGTCGGTATGACCTCACAATGCAAAATCAATAAAGCCGAAGGAAATTGGCAAGGCATTGGATGATGGTGGTCCTTCCGAGCAACTGAAACAAAGGTTCTCTACAGATTCTACTCCGCCATCCTCCCAACAAGATTCGCAAGACAACGCAAGGCTAGACAGTCAACATAGCTGTGTAGATGATGAGCACATCTCCCCTACTCCACCATCACAAGTGCTTGCTCTAACTTGGCACTATTATATGTGGTTGCATGTTGCGTATGATGTCTAGCTTGTATTGCTTCTAACTTTGTTGAATTGCATCTACTTACTCTACACATAATGCCTGTGAATATGACATGTGTTCCTGTTTCTACATCAGACTACTATTCTTGCATATCCCGCATCAGTAACTTATGATAAGGCACCTTTAAGTCACCACTGTGATATTGGTTGTGTCTTGCATATGATTTCTAGCATCTACTGCTTCTAATTTGTTGAAACGCCATACAGTTTGAACTTGGTAGAGTGATATTGGTTGCATCTTTCATATGGTGTCTAGCTTGCGATTGCTTCTAATTTGTTGAAATGCCTTCGCTTAGTTGCCACATCATAGGTGTGAATATGTCACACCATCCTGTTTTTCATACATATTCCATCCTCGCATCATGTGTTTGCCTTTCATCCGAGTAGTGTTCACAAGATCATGCATGAATGAGTTCTGAAGAGCGAATTTTATTCCTTTTTCTTATCGGTTTGACTTCACAATGCAAAATCATTATAGCTGAAGGAAATTAATTCGGCAGTGGATGATGGTGTTTGAGGGAGTCCTGGATTAGGGGGTGTCCGGATAGCCGAACTATCACCGTTGGCCGGACTCCTGGACTATGAAGATACAAGATTGAAGACTTTGTCCCGTGTCCGGATGGGACTTTCCTTAGCGTGGAAGGCAAGCTTGGCGATACGGATATGTAGATCTCCTACCATTGTAACCGAATCTGTGTAACCCTAACCCTATCCGGTGTCTATATAAGCCGGAGGGTTTTAGTCCGTGGGGACGAACAACAATCATACCATAGGCTAGCTTCTAGGGTTTAGCCTCTACGATCTCGTGGTAGATCCACTCTTGTACTACCCATATCATCAATATTAATCAAGCGGAGTAGGGTATTACCTCCATCGAGAGGGCCCGAACCTGGGTAAAAACATCGTGTCCCTTGTCTCCTGTTACCATCCGCCTAGACGCACAGTTCGGGACCCCCTACCCGAGATCCGCCGGTTTTGACACCGACAACTACGTTGACAATGGCATGGGACCCAGACATCAGAAATCCATTAGGAGGAGTCATTTTTTTATTGTCTTGAAATAAGGAGGCACTTGCTTGCGTACTGCCATGACCTTGGTGGGTCCCTGCTATCATCCTCTCCACGTACAATCATCTCACGATTGTATGCAGCGTCAACATGGTAGGCCCACAAGTCAGCCTCTAAACCCGTGGCGGAGAAATACAACCCATTTAAAAAATAACAGCCCATTCCATACGTTCAAACGAAAAGTTCAACATTCCGAGCAAAGTAACATGTCTGATCCAGATATAGAGTACTGAACTTCCACGTTGACAACCATCACAACCAAGTTAACTATCTACTCCCACTAATACTCTAGTAATGTACAAGTACTAACTTACTCTTAGCCAACTAGACGATGCCTGCTGCCATCTGCGGTACATGCTAAACACCGGCACCGGCGTCCTCTACCTCACCCCGGACTTGCCAGAGGTGCGATAGGGCGTGTTGCTCGCGTGCGTTGGCCCTTTCCATGCCGGCATGGTCTACTGAAGCTTCGGCTTCTAAGCGGGAAACCCACTTGATGAGCTGGTAGTAAAATTCGGCGTCGCGAACGCATGCGTGCCCGACAGCCTCCAGGGCTATTTGCTGGGCGCTGGCCTCCACGTAGTCGGCCCAGTTACGGGTGCTCTACTCGCGACTCAGAGCATCGATGCGCTGCTGCTCCATGTCCCGCTGGCGGCGCAAATCGGCGATACGTTGCTCTTCCGCCAAATGGTCGCGCTCCAACAACTCCTCACACTCCGCATTGCCATCTTAAGACCAATAGAATGCCTCTTCCCTCCGTCTGCCTTCCAGTGAAAAACCGAACACTAGTTCCGGCGGTGACCGCCTCTGGCGTCGCCTATCGCGGATGGGTGGGGGCATGGAAGACGTGGCGAGAGTGAGGATAAGTGGCGAGCGATGTCGGACCGGTGGGGGCTTATGAGGATAGGGCGAGTTGGGTGATGGTGCCACCGAAGAAGGCCGAGAAACAGTCATTATAGGCAGAAGGTAGGCGAAACAGTGTGTCGCGGGAAATGCGATGGTCATCGCGGTCATCGGAATTCAATGCATATGCAGGCATGGCTTAGCACGCCAGCTTGCCGTGGAAAACTAGAAAAACTGAAATTATGACTGTGTCGTCCCGTCCCGTCAGTGGTGCGTCCCATCCGTGCTGGGTCGCACGTCGGCATGACGGTCAATCGAGTGCACTCGAATCATCCACATGAGGTACTCCCTCCTTGTCAAAAATGATTCCACCACTCATCATCTACCTTGGTTGGTGATATTTTTGAATTAAGCCCTACAAACCAGAAAGGAGGTAGCACGTGCGTGATCTGCTATTTATTCGTGTAGGATCGAGTAGGTCATTTTTTGAATTGAACCCGACAAACCAGAAAGGAGGTAGTACGTGCGTGATCTGCTATTTATTCGTGTAAGATCAAGTAGGTCAGATAGTGTACGTGTAGGATCGAGTAGGTCAGATGGTGTACGTGTAGGACCGCATTAGCTGATGAATGTTTGCTGGGAGATAAGGCATTTGCGAATGTTTTTGCTGGCAGTTTCTTCAGATTCGCATGGCATTTTCTTCAGAGCAGCTTGTCAGTTTCTTCGGAGGTAGGCATTTTAAGTCAAAAAACTGCCACTTTGGATCTTGCGTCGCAACTAAAACTGCCAAGAGCGCATTAGTAGGCTAGCTAGTGATCGATCAGTAACTTGTAAACACCGAGCAAATAGAAATAAGGAACTGTTAGTAACTTGTAAACACTAAGAACACGAAATTAAGGATCATATTGTGCACACCAGTAAGAGCCGATCCGTTCGAAATGTTCACACGAGACTCACATGACTGGTATTGTAATATGTTCACATTAGTAGCCCAAATTCAAAACCAACTAGTACGATTCCCATACATAAGATCAACATGTTAATGCATCTCAATGATTCACAGATCATATACAAATATGTAGCTCCAAAAGGAAAGATGTAGAAAAAAATTTGTTCTTCCTACTAACATGGATGCTTCTCTTGGCCAACATCCATACAGAGTGAAAGACAAATTTGTTTGTGAAGTCTACAATTCCTCTTGCAAATGTAAGTGGTTTCACCAACAGCTGGAACCATGATAATGAACCACACATGATGGAGGAACCTCCACTGCGATATGATTTGGTCTTCTCTCGATCACACGACGAGACTATTTTTGGAATACATACTTTAACTTAGGAAAAATGATGCCCATTGTATAATCAGACCAAAGAAATGAAGCACCTAGTGTTGGCCAGTAAATAGTACAATACTACTTTTCTGTAGTCCATGAAGTGACTATCCAATCTTTCTGTGTCTATTTTCAAATGGCACTGCATGCAGTGACTATACTATTCTTTTGTGCAGTTCAACCAAAATTGCGGTCACTTTGTTTGTTTGCCAAATAGCAACGGGCAGACATCTCTGTCTGCACAAATATCAAGCAGCTAGTAAACATACACCCCACCTTGTATTTTCGGTTTAAACATGTCTCTTCCGCTTAGCATCTATCATGTTTTGCACTGGCCAATTTGATCTGATCATGTTTTGCCTCGAAAATTTCATACTGAATTGATTTGCTCGTTCGGAGCAGAAATATAGCGCCTATTCTTCATCGGACCAAGGATATCCATGTTAAATCTTGATGGAAGAGGTGAAATCGATACAAAAATTGAGCATCCAATCATTAAATCCTGTCCTGCACCTCCAATGTAGGTCCACCCTGTCAATAAATTCACATGCAAACCACTAGTATTACTATCTAATGACAGTACAAAAAGAGTAGCAAGATAGTAGCAAACCATGTACCTTCGTAATGAACAGCTCATAGTGCCACCAATCAAATATAAAGGTTTGGAAGAAAACATGCTCCTAATGTTGAACCATTTGGACTTTTTGTGCAGTTCCACTAAAATCGAGCATCCCTATTTGCATAGATATTGAAAGTGTAATTACTATAAAAGTGGCACTAGTTGAAGCATAGACTCACAAATATAAGCATTCCAATTTCTTAATGGGAAAAGGTAGCAAGACTGTTTCTAACCACCTGTTTGAAGGAATAAATAAGGCAACAACGGCTGATGTCAGGGAGGCATACATAGTTTTTTCTGAAAACTTGAACCATTCCTGACATTTCCTCTTCTTTTTGGGAAATTTTTGTTTTTGCCACTCTAGCTTTTGCCCACTTTGCTTATGCCACTCAAGAATTTGACATTTCACTTTTGCCAGTCTTAGCTTTTGACAATATATTACTTTTGCCATTCCGTGGCAAAAGCAAAAATTTTAGAATGGCAATCTTGATGCATTATCAGAAGCTAAGAGTGGCAAAGGTGAAATGAAAAATTATCGTTTTTGCCATGGAATGGCATTTGTGATGTATTATCAAAAGCTAAGAGTGGCAAAAGTGAGATGTCAAATTCTAGAGTGCCATAAGCAAAATTGGCACAAGCTAGAGTGGCAAAAACAAAGTTTCCCCTTCTTTTAAGCATATTTTGTGCAGTTCAACTAAAATAAAATGCCATCACCGCCTTGAAAATTCAGTGACACTTTACAAAAGGAAATGACTTAACATTACATCATGATGTCAGGTATGTAGTCGACAGGCATTAGAGACAAACATACAGACCTCCTCCGATAACATAATGAACATTAATTTTAACAAAGGTGTGACTAGCTTTACCGGGATAATTTGAGTGAACTCTACACCCTTTGTTCCTTAATATAAGACGTTTTCGCAGTTCAGTTTAAAGTACCCAAACGTCTAGTATTTAGAAAAACAGGTAGTAGTTTTCTTGAGAACATATCTGGGAAAGCTTGCCACACTTTATATATGTCCATACGCTAATGCAACATCATTTAATATACACTAATCCAGTGGCTAGTGCAACAGTAGAGTAGTTATTTTATTACAGGGTACAGTACAATGATTTTACTGAACAGATTTCCATAAGCTCTAGCACTGGAAGATTTCTATAAGAATTAACAATACAAAATGTAAAGGTAACAAGTTTCAGCATTGGTATACTAGCTGTGTAAGAGCATTAAACCAAATACAAAAGTCTGAACGTAACTAGCATTATTAACTAATGACAGTATAAAAAATTGCAAACCATGTACCTTCAAGGTAAATATCATTTCGAACTCGAGGGGACCTAAATATTGCTATCCCAATCTTGATAATCAATCAAACATAAAAACTGGATCACACGAATCAAGAGAACAGCCAGAGGAGGAGGTGCCCACTTTTAACCAAAATAAAATGACATCAGCGCCTTGGGATTTTGGTGACAATGTACAAAAAAATTGACTTATCTCATGAAAGTGAGGTATGTAATCTATAAGCATTAACAGTGGAAAAATCTGAAGGTAGTAACAAGTTTCATCGTTGGTATACTCGCTGTGCAACAACATTAGAATGCCTTAGTTGAAAAATCTTTAATACATCCACAATCAACAGCTAACCCTGAAATAATCCAGTGACATTAAATGGCATTGCTTAAATTTATCGGTGGCATTAGACTTTGTGCAACATTAGTTAAATGTGGCATCACTTTAGCAGTAGCATTTCTTGACTTGACCGCTGGCGTTATACTAACAGCAAAAAAGTGGCAATAAGAGCATGGGAGGCCCATTCGGACAGTGGGCGCACCAGCACGATGTACCTCCATAGAAGCATAGAGTGGTGAGGGAGGTATGGTTGCCATGAGCAACAAATATCTAGGCAGCATATGTGGATTACGTCCCATTTTTGTTCTCTTTAGCCACCTTTTTCCTATGTGAGGACAACAAACCGATCGACCTGGTCATTCTATATTGCGTTGTCATGCCTTTCTACCCTTCTTCAACCAAGAGACATGACTTGTTCCTCAGCTACTGATTTTCCCCTTTTCAACCTAGATGCGGGTTCGATGCCTAGTCTCTTGGACAGTACAGTCTCCCTTCCTTTCCTTATTCAATCCAGACATGGATTTGTCTGCATGAAGTAGGGTGTCCTTTAATAGTGCAAATTAAGGTTTTCGTGTGTGTGACCAGCAGAGCAGAAGATAGCAAATTGGTAAGATGATGGAGTGGAAAAATATCCACATGCTGCGATGTGACAGATGGGGCAATAGAACAAGGGTATGGTTCGAAAAGAGATAGCATACCTGAGGGTCGGCAGGAAGTGGCTTCGCTCATGGTCATCGTCCTCCGCACACATTACAGCAGCGAGCTTGGGGACGGAGGCCATCCCGCGTTGGTGCTAGGTCTGAGAGGACGGCCTTGTCGTTAGTACGTGACCTTGCTCGCCAACGACGAGTACGTCAATGTTGCACGTCCTTTTCTTCCCCAGCGGATATGTGACCACCGGTGAGGAGGGAGAGAGAGAGGTCGTTCTTTTAGATCTGGAGAGAGTGTGATAGTGTGAGAAGCAAGTGGGCAACCCTTAGCAAGAAAGCGCTGAAGCTCCAGCCTATATATCTTTTTTATACTACTAGTACTAGAGGTGGAGTAGTGGTAGAGTAGTTTATATTTTCTCTGCATATAGTACCAGTTAGTCGTGCTTCAAAACTGAACGGCACGCCATTAAAAAAATAAAGGTCGATAACTAATGCGGCACCTCGGGCCAACGCGGCCAGATCGCATTTTGCACGAGAAATTACACACCATGTTTCGTTGACATGTGGTCCCGTTCCAACATGTCAGTGAGATGTGGGCCATATGTTAATGTGTTTGCTGTACGTAACTATAGTAGTAGGGTGGCATGGGCCAGAACAAGCATTCACGTCCAGGAGTACGACACACGCCACCAGCACGACTTCCATCTGACACCATATTTCTTGGAGTCCGTGCTATAGCTATCTCTTCAAGCTCCTCGTTTCTCTAACTCAGCCATCGCGCGGCGAGCGAGGTGGGGGTTTGCCTATAGTCGGTTTCTACAACTGCGGTCCCACTTGTAAGGCCAACTCCAACACACGACCCCAAACGGACCTCTGTTTTGCTTGGATCCTGTCTGTTTGGGTAGGGCAATGGGGTCGTGTCCGGTCCATTTCTCGGATGTGGTGGCTGTGCGCCCAACGTGCGGACGCATCCCGGCCACGTACATTTTTCTTTGCAAACACATATATTTTTTTCATCATTGATTTTGGTACATGGAAATACATCACCAAATTTTGACTAGAAAGCAAGACCAAAGAAAACAAGAACCTCAAGAATACATTTTAGAAGATATCCAACTTCCATAACTGCTCATGTAAGTTGGATTAGTGCCTTCTCGATGCATTCATTGTTGATCCACGGAGGCTCGATCTTGCATGCTTCTTTCTTCTTCGAGTGTAAAGAAGTAGACGTTGCTTCCTCGCATCTAGTCTCATGTCTAGCCTCTATTCTATCAACAAGTGCACTAGTCTCATCTCTAGCCTCTATGCTAGATAAAAGTGCTAGAATATCTACTAAATTGCGCTCTATATATATCAATGTACTCTTCTTCCCAATAACAAAACTTGCATCCATTCTACACAATAAAATTTTAAGTTAGCACAACTAGTCTAATCGGAGACCACAACCAAAGCTTAAGTAGCACATACCCCATCGGTGAGCACTTGGTGAACACCCATCCGGGATGTTCCGATGTTGTAGACACGCTGCGCAAGACCTTCTTTGGGAAGTTGTCGCACGTAATGAGTGGCAACGGTGCGCCGACGAGCTTTTGGGCCAGCACCGAGCCCGGTCGACCGATATTCATGTATCTGCCGGCGGACCACCGACAGTGTAGATCCGAGCGGCTACAGGAGGAGTCAGTACCTTCATGCGGCCTTGCGGCCTTGCTGGGGCCCGACCAGTCCATGGCGCGGCGCGGCCTCCCATAGCCGGGCGAGCTCAAGCCCGACCGGATCCGCTCCAAATCCGGCCGTCGGGTGTGCAAAACATGTAGCCATGGTTGGGTAGCTCCGGGGCGTCGAGGGAAAGGGGGATGAGCGAGCGCGCGTCCGAGCTGCACGCACTGGAGTTGGCCTAGTGGCGTGGTGGACAAACCGTGTGGGGTTGCAAAGTGGCTTCACTCGTGTGGGGGACGGAAGCCATCCCGCGCGGGCGCTAGGTTTGACAGGATGACCTTGTCGTGTGTGTGACCTCTGTGCCAACCATCCACTCCCCACTAGCATCTTCGTTGACATGTGGTCCCGTTCCAACAAGTCAGTGAGACGACGGCGAGTCCTTTTGTACAATTTCTGAACGAACGTCTCTGTACGCCGGGGCGCCTCTTCGTGTACCGTGGCAACCGTCCATCGACTCTTTGCCTTTCCCTCTCAATTTGGAACTGTTGTCGCATGCTCTTCCTCCCTCCTCCATTTGCCTTCACCCTTCCTTCTTCCATTGTTCGATCATCTTCTCCATGGAGGGAGCAGGCCGGAAATGACCCTGTTATTCTTGCCCCGATCTGAAAGATGACGTGGTGGAGGAACTCATTGATCAGTGCGACATCATCACCTCGACTAGCATGGCAGGTTTGTTCAAGACCATTCTCGACTCAACTAATAACATAATTACAAGGAACTCAAGGGTCCAGGAGCGGTTTGATCTCCCCTATCTTCTTTGACGTGACCCTGCTGACTGGCGCGTGGATTACGGATGCCTCGCCTTGTGCAAGTTGATGTCACTTGATAATGATACGTGTGATGTTAAGATGCCATCGCTCGAGGGTAAGGATTGGGCAGGCACATATGGAGATTGGGTTGTTTATATTGGGTACAACTGCGAGTGGGAACTTGTTAATGTGTACACTCGTCACGGGGTTCCACTTCCAAAAATCTCAGACTGCCCAGAGGTTAAGCACACCGGTATTCTACGTACGTTCAACTACGATCATGGTGACTGTCATCTACAGAAGATAGCAATTTGTCGAGTTCCCAACCGCTCTTGGGATTACACGAACTATGGATTTGTTGCTATCTTCGACAAGTTTGTTGCCTTCCTTCATAGTTCGACTGGATGGATATTGCTCAAAAATCAGTTTCTATACACGGATGTGTACTGTGATGCAATTCAATACGAGGGTCTTGTGTTTGCTGCCACCACTCGTGGCAATGTTTTTGCATGGAATCCTTATGCTTTCGGTACGTTTGTCTTCCACCGTAATTATAATTGTTTCATCCACATGCATGCGGGTTAGCTAGTTTCCCTTTACTAATTAACCTTCTTGTGTTTCCAAGGTCCTGTGAACATTCCACCACCTATACTTGAAATTTTTTGTAACCAATCGGGAGATGACGATGATGATGATCATGAGTATGAGGACCCATATACTCAGTGGCGCCTGGCAACTTATTTCGATGGATCGCCTCTTTTTGTCGGTATACAGGGCACTGCTGATGTTACTAAGGAAGCAGGTGTTGTCTCACATGGTCGCACTCTCCGGACCTATTCCAACATCCATTGCAGGGTATTCGGGATGGATACTAGTGTGCTAGAGCCAACACCTTCTCCCTGGTTCAGTATTGATAGTCTTGCAGGAAACTCGCTCTTCCTTGGACAAAACTATCCAATGATGGTGAAAGGCGATCCAGCTGCTATTGACACAAAGTTACTACTGAAGGAAATATGCCCTAGAGGCAATAATAAAGTTGTTATTTATATTTCCTTATATCATGAGAAATGTTTGCTATTCATGCTAGAATTGTATTAACCGGAAACTTAGTACATGTGTGGATACATAGAAAAACATAGTATCCCTAGTGTGCGTCTACTAGACTAGCTCGTTAATCAAAGATGGTTATGTTTCCTGGCCATAGACATGTGTTGTCATTTTATGAACGGGATCACATCATTAGAGAATGATGTGATGGACAAGACCGATCCGTTAGCTTAGCACTATGATCGTTTAGTTTATTGCTATTGCTTTCATCATGACTTATACATGTTCCTCTAACTATGAGATTATGCAACTCCCGAATACCGGAGGAACACTTAGTGTGCTATCAAATGTCAAAACATAACTGGGTGATTATAAAGATGTTATACAGGTGTCTCCGATGGTGTTTTTTGAGTTGGCGTAGATCAAGATTAGGATTTGTCACTCCGTGTATCGGAGAGGTATCTCTGGGCCCTCTCGGTAATGCCCATCACTATAAGCCTTGCAAGCAATGTGACTAATGGGTTAGTTGTGGGATGATGCATTACGGAACAAGTAAAGAGACTTGCCGGTAACGAGATTGAACTAGGTATGATGATACCGATGATCGAATCTCGGGCAAGTAACATACCGATGACAAAGGGAATAACGTATGTTGTTATGCGGTTTGACCGATAATGATCTTCGTAGAATATGTAGGAGCCAATATGAGCATCCAGATTCTGCTATTGGTTATTGACCAGAGATGTGTCTTGGTCATGTCTACATAGTTCTCGAACCCGTAGGGTCCGTACGCTTAACGTTCGATGAAGATTTGTATTGTGAGTTATGTGATTTGATGTACCGAAGTTTTCTCGGAGTCATGGATGAGATCACGGACATGACGAGGAGTCTCAAAATGGTCGATACATAAAGATTGATATATTGGAAGGCTATGTTTGGACACCGGAATGGTTTTGGAATGGTTCGGACATTTTGTGGAATACCGGGGTGTTACCGGAGCCCCCCGGGGGGTTAATGGGCCTTCATGGGCCCTTGAGGAGAGAGGAGGCAGACGTCCAGGTGGAGGCGCGCGCCCCCCAAGCCCAAACCTAATTGGGCTAGGGTTGGGGGGGCGGCCCCCCTTTCCTTCTTCTCCTCCCTCTCTTTCCCCCTTTCCTTCTTGGAATAGGAAAGGGGGGGGGCGAATCCTACTTGGACCGGGAGTCCAAGTAGGACTCCCCCCTTGGCGCGCCACACCTTGGCCGGCCTCCTCCCCGCCTCCTTTATATACATGGGAAGGGGGCACCCCAAAGGCACTCCAAGATTTGTCTTAGCCGTGTGCGGTGCCCCCCTCCACAGTTACACACCTCGGTCATATTGTTGTAGTGCTTAGGCGAATCCTTGCACCGGTAACTTCATCATCACCGTCGGCATGTCATCGTGCTAACATAACTCTCGCTCTTCCTCAACTGGATCAAGATCTCGAGGGACTTCATCGAGCTAAACGTGTGCTGAACACGGAGGTGCCGTACGTTCTGTACTTGGATCGGTTGGATCGTGAAGACGTTAGACTACATCAACCGTGTTACTGAACGCTTCCGCTTTTGGTCTACGAGGGTACATGGACACACTCTCCCCGCTCGTTGATATGCTTCTCCTAGATAGATCTTGCATGATCGTAGGAACTTTTTTGAAATATTACGTTCCCCAATAGTGGCATCCGAGCCAGGAATATGCGTAGATGTTATGTGCACGAGTAGAACACAATGAGTTGTGGGCAACAATAGTCATACTGCTTACCAGCAACGTCTCATATTGATTCGGCGGCATTGTTGGATGAAGCGGCCTTGACCGACATTACATGACCGCGTTCATGAGACTGATTCTACCGACGTGCTTCGCATACAGGTGGCTAGTGGGTGTCTGTTTCTCCAACTTTAGTTGAATTGAGTTTGACTATGCCCGGTCCTTGTTGAAGGTTAAAACAGCACACTTGATGAAAAATCGTTGTGGTTTTGATGCGTAGGTAAGAACGGTTCTTGCTAGAAGCCCATAGCAGCCACGTAAAACTTGCAACAACAAAGTAGAGGACGTCTAACTTGTTTTTGCAGGGCTTCCTGTGATGTGATATGGTCAAGACGTGATGATATATAAATTGTTTTATGATATGTTCATGTTTTGTAAAAGTTATCGGCAACTGGCAGGAGCCTTATGGTTGTCTCTTTATTGCATAAGATGCAAGCGCCATATAATTGCTTTACTTTATCGCTATGCGATAGCAATAGTTGCAAAAGCAATAGTTGGCGAGACGATTATGTGATGACACGTTGACAGAGATCAAGATGATGGAGATCATGGTGTCATGCCGATGACGATGGAGATCATGATGGTACTTTGGAGATGCAGATCAAAGGCACAAGATGATGATGGCCATATCATGTCACATATTTAGATTGCATGTGATGTTTATCCTTTATGCACCTTATTTTGCTTAGTACGGCGGTAGCATTATAAGATGATCTCTCACTAAATTTCAAGGTATAAGTGTTCTCCCTGAGTATGCACCGTTGCTCCAGTTCGTCGTGTCGAGACACCACGTGATGATCGTGTCGGGTGTTGGGTGCGACATATGCCAAAGGATGGATTATCATGGTGGGAGCGAGTAGAACGTCGCCGGTGCCTGGAAGTGGGATGAGGCGTAGACACGAACACCGGCGTACTTTACCCAGGTTCGGGGCTCTCCTAGGAGATAACACCCCTAGTCCTGCTCTGCGGGGTCTCCGCATGATCACTAAGGAACTAGTGAGTACAGTGGTGCTCCTTGAGCTGCTTGCTAGAGGTAGAAGAAGGCAGGGCTAGCTCTCTTCTTCCTCTAGGTATGAGTCTAGTCCTAGCAGGTTCGGAACCCTTTGCATGGGTGCCCTCTGGGGTTTATATAGGCCTACCCCCCAGGGGTACAATGGTAATCTAGCCGGGTGTAGGACCCGGCTGTCAATCTCTCTGGTCGCCGGCTCCTCCACCGGCTACTGGGGCCTGCCGCCTGGTGGGCCCCGCCATCTGGTCTGGTATGGAGCCGACAGGCCGCTCCCGCCGCTTGCGGGTCTTGCCGGCTGCTGATTACTGTAGTCGTGACGCTAATGATGCTCGCTTGGTCAGGGGAGCATGGCTACAGTCCCACCGTCTGGTGGGAGGTCACTGTAGCCACTCCGGGTCTTGTCTGGTTAATGGCACGCGGGCCCCGAGGAAGTGAACGGCTGCCTGCTAGAAGCAGGCCTCCCACGGGTTCGACTGGTGAGGATTCCGCCGGCTTCTGGGCTCTCGCTGCCTGGTAGGGCCCGCCGTATTCGGGCCGTACCGTTAGGCGATCATGGGAACAGGCTTCGCCTGAGAGGATTGACGTTAGGGGCGGAGTGGCAACAGTGCTGCGTCGGGCGGAGACCTCCGCCTGTACGGAGCACTGTGGCCACGCCCGACCCTGGATTCGGGGGTGATGGGCTGCACTGTAGCCTCACCCTGTCTTGTCTTCTTAATGGGGGCGCAGACTTTGAGGACGCCGTGGGCCGACTGCCAGGAGCCGGGTTCCCAGAAGCCGCCCGCGTGGAGTCGGACCGTCTTAATGCCGCCTTCTGGAGCTTTGCCGCCTTCTGGCCGCCGACCGCTTGGACCAGCCGGCCATCAGAGGACGACGCTTCATCTTGAGGCTCTGAGGGGCGCAGCCGGCCCCGATGTCTTGAACGGTTCAAGGACTCGGGTTAGGCTACCCGTGGCCCATTACTCCGACAGATCGGGTGTGATAAGCTCTACGTTCACATACAACGGGTGCGAGCCAGTTTTGCACACACATAATCCTCAGGTTAAATTTGACAAGCCTAGCATATGTAGATATGGCCTCGGAACACTGAGACCGAAAGGTCGAGCGTGAATCATATAGTAGATATGATCAACATAGTGATGTTCACCATTGAAAACTACTCCATCTCACGTGATGATCGGACATGGTTTAGTTGATATGGATCACGTGATCACTTAGATGACTAGAGGGATGTCTGTCTAAGTGGGAGTTCTTAAGTAATATGACTAATTGAACTTTAATTTATCATGAACTTATTACTTGATAGTATTTTGCATGTCTATGTTGTTGTAGATCAATGGCCCGTGCTATTGTTCCTTTGAATTTTTATGCGTTCCTAGAGAAAGCTAAGTTGAAAGATGATGGTAGCAACTACACAGACTGGGTCCATAACTTGAGGATTATCCTCATTCTTTGCCGCACAGAGAATTAAATCTGGAAGCACCGCTAGGTGCAAGACTATTCTTGAGGAGCAACACGGACATTATGAACGCCTGGCAGAGCAAAGCTGATGACTACTCAATAGTTCATTGTGCCATGCTTTACGGCTTAGAACCGGGAATGCAACGTCATTTTGAACACCATGGAGAATATGAGATGTTCCAGGAGTTGAAGTTAATATTTCAAGAAAATGCCCGGATTGAGAGATATGAAGTCTCCAATAAGTTCTACAGCTGAAAAATGGAGGAGAATAGTTCTGTTAGTGAACATATACTCAATAATGTGTGGGTACCACAATCACTTGACTCAACTGGAAGTTAATCTTCCTGTTGATAGTGTCATTGACAGAGTTCTTCAATCACTGCCACCAAGCTACTAAAGCATCATGATGAACTATAATATGCAAGGGATGGATAAGACAACTCCCGAGCTCTTCGTGATGCTAAAGGATGCGGAGGTAGAAATCAAGAAGGAGCATCAAGTGTTGATGGTTAAGAAGACCACTAGTTTCAAGAAAAAGGGAAAAGGGAAGAAGGGGAACTTCAAGAAGAACGGCATGCAAGTTGCTGCTCAAGTGAAGAAGCCCAAGTCTGGACCTAAGCCTGAGACTGAGTGCTTCTACTTCAAAGGGACTGGTCACTGGAAGCAGAACTGCCCCAAGTATTTGGTGGATAAGAAGGATGGAAAAATGAAAGGTATATTTGATATACATGTTATTGATGTGTACCTTACTAATGCTCGTAGTAGCGCCTGGGTATTTGATCTTTGGTTACATTGCTCATATTTGCAACTCAAGCAGGGACTCTGATTAATCGAAGATGGGCTAAGGGCGAGGCTGACGATCTTGGCGTGGGAAATGGTTCCAAAGTCGATGTGATCGCCGTCGGCACGCTACCTCTACATCTACCTTCGGGATTAGTTTTAGACCTGAATAATTGTTATTTGGTGCCAACGTTAAGCATGTACATTATATCTGGATCTTGTTTAATGCGAGACGGTTATTCATTTAAATAAGAGAATAATGGTTGTTCTATTTATATGAGTAATATCTTTTATGGTCATGCACCCTTGATGAGTGGTCTATTTTTGTTGAATCTCGATTGTAGTGATACACATATTCATAGTATTGAAGCCAAAAGATATAAGTTTAATAATGATAGTGCAACTTATTTGTGGCACTGCCGTTTAGGTCATATTGGTGTAAAGCACATGAAGAAACTCCATGCTGATGGGCTTTTGGAATCACTTGATTATGAATCACTTGATGCTTGCGAACCATGCGTCATGGGCAAGATGACTAAGACTCCGTTCTCCGGAACAATGGAGCAAGCAACAAACTTGTTGGAAATAATACATACTGATGTGTGAGGTCCGATGAGTGTTGATGCTCGCGGCGGGTACCCTTATTTTCTGACCTTCACAGATGATTTGAGCAGATATGGGTATATCTACTTAACGAAACATAAGTCTGAAACATTTGAAAAGTTCAAAGAATTTCAGAATGAAGTGGAAAATCATCGTAACAAGAAAATAAAGTTTCTATGATCAGATCATGGAGGTGAATATTTGAGTTATGAGTTTGGTCTTCATTTGAAACAATGTGGAATAGTTTCACAACTTACGCCACCTGGAACACCACAGCGTAATGGTGTGTCCGAACGTCGTAATTGTACTTTATTAGATATGGTGCGATCTATGATGTCTCTTACTGATTTACCGCTATCGTTTTGGGGTTATGCTTTAGAGACAGCTGCATTCACGTTAAATAGGGCAACATCTAATTCCGTTGAGACGACACCATATGAACTGTGGTTTGGCAAGAAACCCAAGTTGTTGTTTCTTAAAGTTTGGGGCTGTGATGCTTATGTGAAAAAGCTTCAGCCTGATAAGCTCGAACCCAAATCGGAGAAATTTGACTTCATATGATACCCAAAGGAGACGGTTGGGTACACCTTCTATCACAGATCCGAAGGCAACATATTCGTTGCTAAGAATGGATCCTTCCTAGAGAAGGAGTTTCTCTCAAAAGAAGTGAGTGGGAGTGAGGGAGTCCGGGACTAAGGGGTCCTCTGGCGTCCGGGCTGTTATCCATGGGCCGGACTAAAGGGCTACGAAGACACAAAGGCCGAAGACTGTACCAGTGTCCGGATTGGACTCTACTTGGCGTGGAAGGCAAGCTTGGTGACCGAAGATTCCTTCTTATGTAACCGACTCCATGTAAATCCTAGATCCTCTCGGTGTCTATATAAACCGAAGGGGATAGTCCGGAAAGGACACCGCATAGACTCATTACCATATTCACATAGGCTAGACTTCTAGGGTTTAGCCATTACGATCTCGTGGTAGATCAACTCTTGTAATACTCATATTCATCAAGATTAATCAAGCAGGAAGTAGGGTATTACCTCCATAGAGAGGGCCCAAACCTGGGTAAACATCGTGTCCCCCGTCTCCTGTTACCATCGATCCTAGACGCACAGTTCGGGACCCCCTACCCGAGATCCACCAGTTTTGACAGCGACATTGGTGCTTTCGTTGAGAGTTCCACTGTGTCGTCGGCAAAAGGCTCGATGGCCCCTTCGATCGTCAGTAATGACGTTGTCCAGGGAGAAACCTTCCTCCCCAGACAGATCTTCGTATTTGGCGGCTATGTACTGCAGGCCAACTCGCTTGGCCACCTGGAGCAGATCGACAGCCACGCCCTGGCCGTCAGGTCAAATTCAGAAGCTTGAACTACATTGCGGATATCCATGGAGACTTGATCTTCAAGGGATTCGAGCCCGCAGCAATCGCTCCCCCTCACTCCGATGAACGTGACTTAAATCTATCATCGCATCACGCCAAGGAGATAGTTCCTGCGGCTACAACAGTCTTAGAACTAAAGCAGATCAGGCCATCCGAGGCCGCATGGTCCATGGGGTTGGAGCCGCACATGGACTCAATGCCCAGCAATATCTGCCCTAACGGAACTTCGGACTTATCTCCGGCTATAAGTTCCAGACTGTGTACGCCCGCGGACACCAAGCTAGATCGGCTATCGATCTTTGAGTTCAGCGCCGCTGACGTTTTCCAGCACTCGCCTTTGGGGGACGTGCTAAAATCTTTAAATAATTTTGCCTTGGAGAAGGACTCACTGCCGAACTATGTCCGGTTCGAGCTAGAGACGAATGACGAGGAATTTTGCTTCCCTCCCACCACCCACTTCATAGCCACTGTCGATGACTCAACCGACGTGCTTGACTATGGCTCCGAAGACATTGACGGTATGGACGACGATGACGATATGGAGCAAGGACAAGACCCGCCATTCACCGGATGATGGACGGCTACCTCTTCATATGACGTGTACATGGTCGATATACCCGAAGGATCTGGCGACGACAACGAAGTGCCAGATGCGAATAAAATTTCTGGGACACAATCCAAGCGCCGACGCCCGAAGCGCCATTCTAAGCCTCGTCGCTCAAAGGACGGCAACACTGGCACCGGAGAAAATAGTACTCCAGGCGATGCCGAAAAGAATGAAGACCCTGTCGGAGTTGCATCCGAACAGGAGGAACACTGCGACAGGCAAGACAACCCTGATGAACAGGCCATAGAAGATGACTCGGAAGATGATAGTTACCGTCCACCCTTCGAGGAGGAGACAAGCCTTGGCAACAAAGACTTCATTGTTCCTGAGGATCCTCTCGAGAAGGAGCGCTTTAAGCTTCAGCTCATAGCCACTGCAAGGAGCCTGAAAAAGAAACAACGACAGCTTCAAGCTGAACAAGACCTGCTCGTCGATAGATGGACTGATGTCCTGACAGCCGAGGAATACGGCCTCAAGCGCCCAGTCAAGAGCTACCCGAAACGCAGACTGCTACCTCAATTCAATGAGGAGGCGCCGGAACATATATCTCCCTCGCGTAATTCAGAACGACCACCACGTGGACGAGACAGGTCGGCTGAACAGCCACCCCGCGGTCGGGATAGAGCGGCAACTCAGGCCGAACAGTAGACCTCCGCACCACCCCGTCAAAATAAGGACGGAAGAGTCCGTAGCCATACATACAACCTCCGGCAAACCCTGGACAGTAGAGCAGCATATACAAGATCGATCTACGGATCGCGAGGACGTGCCTCCAGGCACGACGATGGGTACCTATTCGGGCATGACAAACCTAACTACGCCAGGGCCGAATGCCGTAGACGGACTCCATCGGAGCTACGCCGTGATGTGGCTCCATACAGAGGTGCTGCACACCCTCTCTGCTTCACAGACGAAGTATTGGATCACGAATTCCCCAAGGGGTTCAATCCCGTCAATATCGAATCATACGACGGCACAACTGACCCCGCAGTGTGGATCGAATATTTTATTCTCCACATCCACATGGCCCGAGGAGATGACCTCCATGCCATCAAATACCTCCCATTAAAACTCAAAGGACCAGCTCGACACTGGCTAAATAGTCTACCCGAAAACTCCATTGGCAGCTAGGAGGACTTGGAAGAGGCCTTCCTCGACAACTTCCAAGGTACATATGTCCGGCCACCCGATGACGATGACTTAAGCCACATATTCAACAATCCGGAGAATCAGCCAGAAAATTCTGGACTAGGTTCCTAACCAAAAAGAACCAGATCATTGACTGTCCAGATGCTGAAGCCCTAGCAGACTTTAAGCATAGCATCCGGGACGAATGGCTCGCCCGCCACCTCGGCCAAGAAAAGACGAGGTCCATGGCAGCCCTCACGACACTTATGACCCGCTTTTGCGCGGGAGAGGATAGTTGGCTGGCTCGCAGTACAAACACAGCCAATGAAATAGGCCCCTCGAAGGCCAACAACAGTACCGAAAAGCTCCGACACAACAGACACAAACGCCAAAGCAATGACGATAACACCAACGACACCACAGTTCACGCCAGATTCAGTGGCCCCAAGTCCGGCCAGCGAAAGAAGCCCTATAAACAGAGCAGCAGAGGACCATCCAGCTTGGACCGCATACTCGATCGTCCTTGCCAGATACATGGCACCACAGACAAACACTAAAAAAAATACACTTCCGTGATGATACATGTTTGTCATAGTAGGTCGCGTTTTTGTCATGCATGTACATCCATGACAAATTTATGACAGAATCAAGATAGTCATACCTGTGATGTCGTAGAAGTGTTCCATGACATTACCAAAATTATCATCACGGAAGTGTCCACTTCCATGACGATAAATCCGCGTCCACGTAAGTGCTTTTGTCAAGGGTGACCGACACGTGGCATCCACCATAACGGAACGCCGTTAAGCTATCGGGTCGGATTTTGGATCCGATAACCCGTTAACAGCCACGACCAATGCCGATTTTCCACGTGTAAAATTCTCATTGGCTGACGGATCCACGCGTCAGCTCCGCGTTGGCACAGGTGTCACTCATCCAACGGTCGAGATGGGCCTATGATATGTTGACACGTGGACCGGCCCAACAGAGGCCCACAAAGTTTAAATGGGCCGGCCCAACCAAAGGCCCATAATATTTAGCGGACCATAATGGGCGGCCCGACTAAAAGGCCCACAAAATTTAGCGGACCACAATGGGTGGCCTAGCTAAAGGCCCACAAGATTTTGCACACCATAATGGGTCGGCCCGACTAAAGGCCCACAAGATTTTGTGGACCACAATGGGCCGACCGACTAAAGGCCCACAAGATTCTGCAGACCATAATGGGCGGCCCGACTAAAAGGCCCAACATTCTCTGTCAAATCGGCCCGTCAACGGCCGGTCCTAAACTTGCCATCAACGCGGCCCATGGTCACTTCTGACCCGTTAACAGTCCGCTAAGTAATTGGGCTGAATCACGGCCCGGTGTAATTCCGGCCTGTTAAAGGTCCGGCTTCATTTGGGCCCATTTACATGCCATCAAAACTTTCGGCCTGTAAGAGGCCCACTATAGATTTGGGCCACTTTCTTCCTGTTGTCATTTTCGGCCTGTTAACGCCGGACGTAAACCATGGGCCATATGTGGCCCAACGTCATATCGGGCCCATTAACGGCCCATGTAAAAATGACAATAATCTAGCCCGACCGAAGTTCCGGCCTGTTAAAGGCCTGTGTATTAGGTCGGCGCATTTACGGCCTGTCCGAATTTCGGCCTGTCAAAGATCCGTGTCGTAAATGGGCCAAAATTTCGGCCTGCTAAGTCTAGTGGGTTATTTGGCACAATCAGGGCCCAATCTCACTTTCGGTCTATTAAAGGCCCATGTTTTTTATGGGCTCGAGATATTTACACCTGTAAACGGCCTATTTTTACTGAGGGCCCAAATTATGTTTTGGCCTGTTAAAGGCCCACTATGGGCACATGCCTACCAGAAAAATATAAAAGCTTATGCTGATTTAGGCCCAAATATTTTTAGTGGGCTACATGTCAATTTCGGCCCGTAATCGTTTCTAGCCCAATTGGAATGGGCCCGACGAATGTTGGCATGTTGGGCTCCTACGAAGCTTTCGGCCGAATACATTACTAAGATAAACCTACACTATACAAAAATAGCGTCGTAATTACTTTGTAGCGACCCGACCTCGTGCAATTGAGCCTACGTATTCTTGTGCCATCCTCGGATCAAGGTATCTTTGGCACACACAGTACATCAATGTATATATCAAAGTGCAATCACATGTATAAATAACGTAAAATGATATATACCTCATAATACTCAGCGGAAACAATCAACGGGTGTGGAGTCCCATCAACGCCATCGGCGAGTTGAGTGTAGACCGTAACCACTGCAGTACTCTTACCCGTCGGAGTAAAATATACGCAACATGATAAGTTGCAGCCGTGTAGGTCGATACATTGAATGTACCGGCAAGATCACAATATGAGAAAACAGATGATAAAACTATACTATATGCAATATGGCTTTATGGCTCTGTATCCGAGTTTTGTTTGCGTAAAAGCTGATTTTTATTTTTACCTACATCAAAGGAATAGAATGAAGTCTGTACTAAGGAGTTTTCTATCATGACATGGTTCCACCAACCGATGTCTCATAGCCCAAAATCATCATAAGTTGCCCACAATTAAGTTATCAATCCGGTGTTGAGAGTTCCGAGATAGATCCAAGTCCAGAGGCTCAAATTGTCCGTAATCGGGACACGACTAATCGATTAGGGTTATAAACCCTCTGCAGAGGTTTGTACACTTTACCCGCAAGATTCGATCCCTCTCTTTACGTTCTAGCACTTCACGTTGTTTGAGAACAAGATGAACGAAAAATGGTCTACCAAAGAGTTCCAATGACAACTGTCAGGTAATCAACACATCCTAAAGAAGTTCTACATCTGCTAGTACCGTCCCCAGCCAGAGTCACAACTAAGGTCAACCAAGCCAGAGCCCATAATGACTTGCGGTTGCAGGGTAAGCTTCAGGCATGAAGTATTCTTCCGTCTCTTTGAGTCTGGGTGAAGCTTTCCGCAAGATGTCATGGCGCTTCTCCATGCATCCCGCCAACCACTGGTTTCTCCAGGTGCCGTCAACCGTCCTTCACCCGATGGTGTGTATTGAATTCTTGTCTCGAGTCTTGAAGTCTTGAGGCCTTGAAGATGCAGTCCTTGCAGATGCCATCATGGAGTTGTCGTCATTGACGTAGAGTCCTCCTTTCTCACACCACTCCCGAACACTCATACCAAACCCCGTCTACTATAGCGTAGCATTTAAATAAAACGTACCGGGCTTGGTAACAGGGTGATGGGTTCCTACCTCATGCATACTACTCAACTACAAGGATTCAATAACACTACTGAGGTTTGGTTGCAAGGATGCCACTAAATGCAATAAAAACATAGGTATGAAAGCAATGGTCAAAGTGAACTTGCACGGTAATACTTGATGAAGATAACAACGCTGTCGAGAAAATGACTTGGTAGAACTAATCGTCACTCCGTTGAAAATCTATATAGTCAAACATAGCATTCACATAAGCAAACATCCTAGCAAACAATTTTAGCACTTCGAAATAACAATCAAAACAGCAAGGAAAATCGATAATAAAACTCAAACCAAATCAAAAGAAACTTCAAATAAAACTACAAAGAAAAACTACTAACGAAGATCTATGACTTTGCTACAAACATCTAATATAGTTTTGCCGTAAGTAAAAACTTAACAACAATTAAAATACTAAACTAATAAATTAACAGAAAATAAAATGTAAAATAACTAATTTAACAGAAAGTATTTTTTTTCATAAAATTTTATTTGCAAAAAGAAACAAATAAAAAGCTTTTATAAAACTCTAACTATGACCTATAGAAGGTTTCATACAAAACTAAGGAAAATATTTTTTTTAAAAGTAAAAATAAATTTTCTCCTGTTGTCTAACAGAAACACAACTAATTTTGTCAAAAGTGAAAAAAGAAATAATTTAAAACTAATAAAACAATAAATAAAAAGCTAAAACAGAACTAATATTAAAACAGTACTGTTTTGCTAAAAACCTAATTTAAATTAACCTGAAAATAAAATACTAAATACTACTGGATAAACAAAGGTCCTAGAGACCAGGAGCAAAAAGAATTAATTAAAAATCTATTTTTAAACTCCCGGAATAAGCAAAACAAGCTTTAATTCAAATCTGATCTAACTCAATTTTTATAAATCCAAACATAGACAAATAATATATTTTTGGAAACTACAAGAAAATTGTGATCTAACGCAAAAAGAATCAGCATCATTGGACTTCTAGATCAAAAGTTATAAGCTAAACAAGAACGGAACTAAATCTGTTACGGAAATAAATCTGAAAAACGAAAACGGAGATACAATGACGTGAGGCCGAGATGGCAGGACGGAGGCAGCGATGTGGAGGGCTGCTCCAGGGGGCGAGGTCGCCGGGCGAGGGTGGGGTCGGCGCTTGGGGAGGTGGCGCTGGGCGCCTCAGGTGCTGCTCACTCCTGGCGTCGGGCTCTGGGAGAGCTCTGGTGAGCGTTTCTAGGCAGGAATAGGAGGACGGTGGCGCGGTGGCTACGGGTAGGGCGGGGGCGTGATGATGGGAAAAATGGAACGAGGAGCGGGCGGGGGATTTATAGGCGGTCACGGGAGGCGCTGGGATGGAAAGACGAGGGAGATCGGGAAGGTGGAGATTCCTGTCTCCATGGATATGGAAAGCTTCTGTAACGTGAGAGGAAACAGAGGAAGGAGATGATCTCTTGTTGGGCTAGAATAGGAAACTGCTTAATGGGCCAGCAGGCTAATAAAAACGATTCCATTCCTATTTTTAAAATTAGGAAACTAAAACAATAAAAAGGAAATCAAATCAATTCGGAATAAAGAGTTTTTATATACTAAAATTATCAAAAAAATAAAATGTAGATGATGAGCATTATTCCACGGCCAAAATAAAAACTAAAAAAATGTTTTTCAGTAAATCCCTAAAGGCTTTATTTCTTTTTGCAAATAATTTTAAATAAAAACTTTGGTTTTTCTTGGCTCAAATATTTTAAAAATGCCCCTGATTTTGGAGGGTCATTTTCCTCCGCTCTTTCTTGCTTGCAAGAATTTATTTTCGAGGTATTTCTCGGGGAAGAAAAATAGAGAAGCAAGTGCAAATATTTGAAAGAATTAAATTGCAAAACTCCGTTCAAATTCTTTATAGTTGAAGAAGTCATGTCATCTTCTCTCATTGATTTTAATAGGATGAATTTGAATTTACCGGAGAAGGGAAAGTCATTTTATTCCCTCTCATTCAAAAGTTTTGAAAAGGTTCAAATTTCACTCAAGTTTAATTCACTCAAGCAAACAAACAAACAATTCAATTAATTATATTAACATTCCAAAATTTGGGATGTTACAAACCTACCACACTTAAAATGAATCTCGTCCTCGAGATTGAAGAAACTAGCAAGAAAAGGTTAGGGGTTGGGGTCTTCTAGCAAATGTCTTGGTGAGAAAGGTCAGGGGTGCTACCACACTTAAAAACAAGGTCATGGTTCCAATAAACTCAGATATTTCCTCTGGAGGGCTGACAATGTATGTCTCTTCACATATCTTACAATAGCTCCTTCATTAAAGCTCTTACATCGAGAAGCATAGAGTTTTCCTCAAAAGCTTGGGTCGGTTCGTCAAAGTTGAAGTTCGTCCGAGACTGGATCTTCTTAGCTGATGGGTCTGTGTCCATTCTAAACAACTATCGAAACACTCATGGTGGTCTACAATTTATGGTTTTCTCCTGCAGAAAACGGGTCTGGGTCGAACCTCACCGTATAACCTACGTTTGTAACGGTTGCACTGTAATGGGGTTCCATCGTCCTACCATTTTATGGTTTTATGGCTTATCGCGTCGACACTCTTCTAAGTTTTTCAAGGCTCTCTGATTTTCCATCAGCATATGATATTTCATGATAGAAGTCTCGGTATGGGGGCTAATCCATCCCGTACTTGAATCATTACCACATATGTAAATATCGAATCACGTATTTTAACACTTGGGCATACTCACAAGCATTGCAGAATTTCTCTTGTTCTCGAACTGAGTTCGTATAAATCCATGGTTTCTGCATGCCAAACAAAACATCTATCGTTACTTCACCACTCTCAGGTTTTTGCGTAACCTCCTACGAAACGTAGGCTGATTGGATAACAGAGTCTTCCAAATTTATTCCTTTATCAAGGTTACAACGGTTCCTTCTCAAAATCCTGGGCCTGTGGGTTATGGCCCACTTCAACACTAGTGCAGCTTTAACTCATCCTTGGAGTAACTCTCATGTTACACCTCCTTTAATCTAGTAGTACTCTGTTTCTTCATACCATCATATCAAAACAAAACTCCAACTTATTTTGTCCAACTTCCTTCTATGGCCGTCATGAATAACACGTTTCTTTCTTCATTGATCATGTGGCTTTATAGAGTACTATGACCAAAAGAAGTGCACAAGTTTATCCATAAAATCTCATTATTTTCATATCAATCCTTCATTACATCCTTAATCATTTTCGTAAATCCAAATTCCAAAAGTACTTTGTTACAAATGCTTCCACCCACATGATTTGGTATGGTCAGGCATTACTTCCAACTTTATTCATTTTTCCTCCTCGAGGATTCTTCAGTCCCATTGGAATTGTGCGACATGAGCCTTGAAATCTTCAATCTTCTTTTTCATCATGGTGGTCTTGAGCTTCGTCAACATCATCTCTGCATGCACTTCGCTTAGGTATTCACGAGTATAACGGAGTCTTGCTTCAAGTATTTCTCCGATCTGGCGTATGGCTTCCATGGCTGCTTCACGAACAGCATCGAAGAAAGTTGCTTGTGGCACACGTGAGATGAAAAAGTAATGCCCCATCCTCTTTGGGCAAACTCCTTTCAAATGGTGGAGGTGTACCTCCACATACCAAAGTTCCACTCCCTTTTGCATGAAAGGGTAGCCTTTGTAGACTGCATCTCCTTCAAGGTGAATATGCTTCATCATGTCCTTCAGGATCTTGGTGTCGTGATCACTTGTCGGGGTCATGATCGTTTGAGGCCCTTAAGGAAAGACTCATAAAGGGTTGTCATCTGCATGTGTAGGATAAGAGAGGTGCTCGGAACAAGGGATGTATCTCCATGGGGAATTTGCAAGCTGTCTCGAGAAAAGTTTGGTGTTCAGTTGTCCATGGGTTCAAGATTTCAAGTGCAGTTGAGATAGAAAGAGAAAAGCAATTACCCACTCATCAACAAAATTATCGTTTGTAATGGGCCGTTCTACTATGGTTTCGTTTCTAGGTCCTCATTTCTTCAGGTCTTCAATGCTCGGGAGTTTCCAATTCCTCAGCTAGGTGTTTCTCCTCACAATGAGGGCATCCATCCTTGTGTTCCTCCTGGGTGTGTCCTATTCCTCCACAAATCTTGGAGGCATAAGGTTTCTTCTTGAGTTATCATGGTGCCTCCGGATGAGGCGTGATCCCAACAGTGGTCTTCTTGAATTCCTCCCAAGTCTTTGCTCCATTCCATCCCTGTATAGCTTGATGCATACGCCACCATGTTGCAGCACTTCCTTCAAAAATCTTGAAGAGCGTACGATACTTCATTCTTCCTTGAAACCAAATTGCTCCCGAAGTGATTCTCCATGTTTCGAATCCATAGCTCTGCCTCCGGCTGGGTTTTCGGTCCAGAGAATATCAGTCCAACTTCAATCATCATCTATGGGGTCCAAAAGTTTTGGGATGAGATATGAGAGAGGTGGGGAGGGATACACAAAATACAAACAATAGTTTTTGAAGAAACGGGTTTTACTTTGTGGCTGTCGGAAAACATCAAACAAATGACAGCTCACAATTCATCGCATCTAACGTAGGTGTATAACATGGATTTGGTCCTCTAACGGTCAAATAATTCTTACGATTCTTCAAGTCGTGCGAGTCTTCAACTGGTGTAGCTTCAACTCTTCTAATGCATGGTCAAATCCTCTTTACTCTGAAGAGGCCATCAGTTATCCGATATCTTGTCCTTCTTGGAGCGGCTTGATTGATTCTTCATGTGATCAAAAGGAAAAGGGGTATATTCTAACTATTTGAGGTGAGAGTGTCTATTTGATAAAATCAGAAGAGATGAGAAGTAAGAGTCTTTTGAAAATAAAGTTTTAGAGATATCCTGTCCTAGGGCTTTCCGATTTCTAGGGTCACGTCCTCACAGTCAACATGTGCTCTGATACCATTTTACAGTAGCGACCCGACCTCGAACAGTCAAGCCTACGTATTCTTTATGCCATCCTGGATCAGTATCTTTGGCACCTACAGTACATCAATGTATATATCAAAGTGCAATCACATGTATAAATAACGTAAAATGATATATACCTCATAATACTCAGCGGAAACAATCAAGCGGGTGTGGAGTCCCATCAACGCCATCGGCAGGTTGAGTGTAGACCGTAACTCTGCACCGTACTCTTACCCGTCGGAAGTAAAATATCTGCAACATGATAAGTTGTAGCCGTGTAGGTCGATTACATTGAATGTACCGGCAAGATCACAATATGAGAAAACAGATGATAAAACTATACTATATGCAATATGGCTTTATGGCTCAGATTCGAGTTTTGTTTGCGTAAAAGCTGATTTTTATTTTTACCTACATCAAAGGAATAGAATGAAGTCTGTACTAAGGAGTTTTCTATCATGACATGGTTCCACCAACCGATGTCTCATAGCCCAAAATCATCATAAGTTGCCCACAATTAAGTTATCAATCCGGTGTTGAGAGTTCCGAGATAGATCCAAGTCCAGAGGCTCAAATTGTCCGTAATCGGGGACACGGCTAATCGATTAGGTTATAAACCCTCTGCAGAGGTTTGTACACTTTACCCGCAAGATTCGATCCCTCTCTTTACGTTCTCGCACTTAGGTGTTTGAGAACAAGATGACCAAAACATGGTCTTCCAAAGAGTTCCTCGACCACCTGTCCGGAACTCAACCCATCCTACCGTAGTTCTACATCTGCTAGTACCGTCCCAGCCAGAGTCACAACTAAGGTCAACCAAGCCAGAGCCCATAATGACTTGCGGTTGCACAGGTAAGCTTCAGGGCATGAAGTATTCTTCCGTCTCTTTGAGTCTGGGTGAAGCTTTCCGCAAGATGTCATGGCGCTTCTCCATGCATCCCGGCCAACCACTGGTTTCTCCAGGGTGCCCGTCAACAAATCCTTCACCCAGTAGTGTGTATTGAATTCTTGTCTCGAGTCTTGAAGTCTTGAGGCCTTGAAGATGCAGTCCTTGCAGATGCCATCATGGAGTTGTCGTCATTGACGTAGAGTCCTCCTTTCTCACACCACTCCCGAACACTCATACCAAACCCGTCTACTATAGCGTAGCATTTAAATAAAACGTCCGGGCTTGGTAACAGGGTGATGGGTTCCTACCTCATGCATACTACTCAACTACAAGGATTCAATAACACTACTGAGGTGTGGTTGCAAGGATGCCACTAAATGCAATAAAAACATAGGTATGAAAGCAATGGTCAAAGTGAACTTGCCTGGTAATACTTGATGAAGATAACAACTGTCGAGAAAATGACTTGGTAGAACTAATCGTCACTCCGTTGAAAATCTATATAGTCAAACATAGCATTCACATAAGCAAACATCCTAGCAAACAATTTTAGCACTTCGAAATAACAATCAAAACAGCAAGGAAAATCGATAATAAAACTCAAACCAAATCAAAAGAAACTTCAAATAAAACTACAAAGAAAAACTACTAACGAAGATCTATGACTTTGCTACAAACATCTAATATAGTTTTGCCGTAAGTAAAAACTTAACAACAATTAAAATACTAAACTAATAAATTAACAGAAAATAAAATGTAAAATAACTAATTTAACAGAAAGTATTTTTTTCATAAAATTTTATTTGCAAAAAGAAACAAATAAAAAGCTTTTATAAAACTCTAACTATGACCTATAGAAGGTTTCATACAAAACTAAGGAAAATATTTTTTAAAAGTAAAATAAATTTTCTCCTGTTGTCTAACAGAAACACAACTAATTTTGTCAAAAGTGAAAAAAGAAATAATTTAAAACTAATAAAAACAATAAATAAAAAGCTACAACAGAACTAATATTAAAACAGTACTGTTTTGCTAAAAACCTAATTTAAATTAACCTGAAAATAAAATACTAAATACTACTGGATAAACAAAGGTCCTAGAGACCAGGAGCAAAAAGAATTAATTAAAATCTATTTTTAAACTCCCGGAATAAGCAAAACAAGCTTTAATTCAAATCTGATCTAACTCAATTTTTATAAATCCAAACATAGACAAATAATATATTTTTGGAAACTACAAGCAAATTGTGATCTAACGCAAAAAGAATCAGCATCATTGGACTTCTAGATCAAAAGTTATAAGCTAAACAAGAACGGAACTAAATCTGTTAAGGAAATAAATCTGAAAATCGAAAACGGAGATACAAGTACGTTAGGCAGAGATGGCAGGAAGGAGACGCCGATGTGGAGGGCTGCTCGGCGAGGGGGGCGAGGTCGCCGGGCGAGGTGGGGTCGGCGCTGGGGAGGTGGCGCTGGGCGCCTCAGGTGCTGCTCACTCCTGGCGTCGGGCTCTGGGAGAGCTCTGGTGAGCGTTCTAGGCAGGAAAAAGGAGGACGGTGGCGAGGTGGCTACTGGTAGGGAGGCGTGATGATGGGAAAAATGGAGCGAGGAGAGGAGGGGGTTTTATAGGCGGTCACGGGAGGCGCTGGGATGGAAAGACGAGGGAGATCGGGAAGGTGGAGATTCTGTCTCCATGGATATGGAAAGCTTCAGAACGTGAGAGGAAACAGAGGAAGGAGATGATCTCTTGTTGGGCTAGAATAGGAAAGTGCTTAATGGGCCAGCAGGTTTTTCCTAATAAAAGCGATTCCATTCCTATTTTTAAAATTAGGAAACTAAAACAATAAAAAGGAAATCAAATCAATTCGAATAAAGAGTTTTTATATACTAAAATTATCAGAAAAATAAAATGTAGATGATGAGCATTATTCCACGGCCAAAATAAAAACTAAAAAATGTTTTTCAGAAAATCCCTAAAGGCTTTATTTCTTTTGCAAATAATTTTAAATAAAAACTTTGGTTTTCTTGGCTCAAATATTTTCAAAAATGCCCCTGATTTTGGAGGGTCATTTTCCTCCGCTCTTTCTTGCTTGCAAGAATTTATTTTTCGGGTATTTCTCGGGGAAGAAAAATAGAGAAGCAAGTGCAAATATTTGAAAGAATTAAATTGCAAAACTCCGTTCAAATTCTTTATAGTTGAAGAAGTCATGTCATCTTCTCTCATTGATTTTAATAGGATGAATTTGAATTTACCGGAGAAGGGAAAGTCATTTTATTCCCTCTCATTCAAAAGTTTTTGAAAAGGTTCAAATTTCACTCAAGTTTAATTCACTCAAGCAAACAAACAAACAATTCAATTAATTATATTAACATTCCAAAATTTGGGATGTTACATACTTCAGCCTGGGGCAGCATCATAAATGTTGTATCACAACAAAATAAATTCCAACCATACAACAAAAGGCCTGTTGGCATAAAGTTTACAGTCCTTCGAGATAAAAGCACCATCAGATGTATAGAAGCACATATCATTTGACCTGAGTGCTAATGTTTCAGGTTGTAGAATCTGATGGAGCAGCACGATCTCCACCTTTTTTCCGCCATTGCTCTTGAACAACGAAGCGAATGTCTGATAGTCTGGTTTCAAAACCATTCATATCTTGACGACATTTCTCAACCACTATCCTTGTTTCCAAAACAACGTCCATTAGGGATTGGACTTTTGTCTGTAGAACAGATATATCACTCTGTCTAGCAGGAAGATTTTGTTCAGTAGGCGATTTGGACGAGGTTACCTTGACAACCAACCCAGAATTACGCAGGAAGGTGCTTTTTGCATTGTTAGTGGAGAGATACTGACGCACTGTAGCAAGAGGTGACATTGTGCCTATAGTAACCTCGTCACCTTCAGGTGGTTGTGGCTGTTCAATCATTTGTTCCATAGCTTCCTGAAAGTTTGAACTTGTAGATTAGTGTACCGGATAAGTTACTAATGAGACAATATCAAACAAAGTAGGTTAAACGTTTATACATAACTTATTTTGGTGAACTACTGTAATACATTAGCATGTATTGTAGTGCCAACTGCATAATAAAATCACTTTCGGAACATATGTCCATGTAGCATGCCTACTGTATTGTCTCTCACATTCGTTGACATCTAAGGATAAAGAGACATGGTTTAAAGTAGGATGAACATAGTATGAGATCATTCATATCATGGGAAAACAGATATAAAACAAACAGCCTATTTTATCATTGTGTGTGCACGTGAACATAACAACTAGATTACAGATCAAGACCAAAAGAATATCCTTCATCTCTTTTAAACCATGTAAGGTGAAATGATACGTTAAGACAACTGTGTATAAAAGTGAACAGCGTAACTGACATTGGCTACACAAGTAGTTAAATGAACACATCACAGTACCAATCAGTTCAAGGCAGGAGGAGTAAGGACTTACAACAGCGGCTTGAACTGGTGTGCTCATGCCCTTCATGTTGTTGGTGTGGCAATCCTTGAAGATTTGCACTGCATTCGGTTCAGGTTCTTTTTGGTCCGCACGGGATTTCCTCTGTATTTGGAACAAGTCAATATAGATACGATAATATGGCACAAAAAAAAGAAGGAAGCAACAGCTATTTACAAAAGCCTTGCAGTGTGCAATATAGCTACAAGATCCTGTTGTCTGTTGGAATTTCACTTCAGAACGGTTGGTTTTGTTCTTCAAATAGTTAGCCTAGAAGAATATACACTTGGAAGGCACATACATAAATACAAGTTCAATATGTGGTCTGATCAAAAACATATAGCCTACCCGATACTTTGGATTAGACCCGGTGTTTAACGAGGGTTGTCGATCTTCATCTGTAAAATATTCCTTTGGAGATGTTTGGGCGATTTCATTGTTAGCCTTGCCTTCAAAGTGAGATTTTCTAAGGTGGTACCGATCTTGTCATGAGCAGACTGAAAAACATGAGTGCATGCTTGTTTAGTTGCATCATCTTTCGGATCCAACTTGAACCTCATCTATTGAAAAAGAATGTGAGTCTTATTAGGAGGAAGCTAGAAAGTATGGGATGAGCAAGACAATATTACTAATTGCGATGAATAACATTACTTACGGATAAATGGTCAAGGAAGGTGTTAAATTGGGTATTGTCTTTCTCATTCCTGTACTGGATCCACATTGGGAGGATACGTGCATGACACCTAACGGCAACGGCTGCCTCTGATACTAACTTGGCTGACTCTGTAGCATCACGTGGCCTTTTTAAACCAGCCTCAAAATGGATCTCCATTCTTCCTCCTTTAGATTTGTTAATCTGTCAAGCATTATCCCTGGTGTCTGTTTCCGCTTGCGCCGTGGTGCTAGTTCAACAACAAATATGGAAAGTGTTAGTGTACATAAAATTGTGAGAGTACATATAAAGGAGCATGCAACTGCAACTTGACTCGGTAAGGTACCATCTTGGTGTTGATGCTCATGAGGTTCATCTGATCTTGCCAAGTCCTGTTGTGTCGTGATTGCTTGAAGTAGTGTTAGGTGTGAAGGCAGCTTGGGGCTGGCCAGTTCCGGAGCAAATGAACGAGTAACTGGTTGAGATGCTGGTACAGTTGAAGCGGATGCTACAGCTGGTGGAGCAGGTGATACTGTGTTTGTAGATTTAGCCGGTGCACTTGGACCTTCTACTGACTATAAGTACCAGCAGAATCTCGATGGCAGAACCTTTTCCATTTCACCCGACGAGTAACATCACTCCCTACTATATTATTTTCCTTGCTCTTTTTTGACTTTGCCATGTCAAGCTGTACCCACAACACAAAAGAATAAAATCACTCTTCAGAACTCATTGATGCATGATACAGACAAGCTATACTTTGATGTAAGACAACCGTATGAGGATGGAATATGTAAGAAAAACAGGACAACATGACATATTCACAGCTACGATGTGCAAACTAAGCAGAAGGATTTTCAAGAAAATAGAAGTAATGCAACCTAGACACCATATGAAAGATGCAACCAATATTACTCTGCCAATTTAAAAGTGTCTTGTCATAAGTGGCAGTTCGAAAAATTAGAAGCAGTACAACATAGAAATCAATGCAAGATGCAACCACTATCAAACTGCCATGTTAAAAGCGTCCAATCATGAGTGACTGATGCGGGATACACAACAGCAGTACTTTGATGTAAGAACATGGTATGATAGATAGATGCAGTGTATTCTAGACACAGAAGCCATGTCATATGCACATGTATAACGTACAAACTCAGCAGGTGCAATTTAATCAAAATAGAAGAAATACATGCTAGACAACATATGCAACATGAAACCAATTATCACACTGTTAACTTAGAGCAAGCACCTGCGATGGTGGAGTACGGGAGATGAATTCATCATGTAGACTTGGGACTTCAACTTCATTAGCAGTAGCAGGGGCAAATCTAGAGAGTCACTGTTTGCGTCGGTGCGGAGGACCACCAACATCCCCTAACTTACTCTTTTCCTTCCTATTTTCTGATATTGCCTTATGAAGTCAAAACCACAAGAAGATGAATAAAATTAGCTGTGCATAACTGGTTGATGCATGATCTGCATTTAACACTACTTTGATGTAAGGCAAGCGCGAGATAGGAGGATGGAATATATACAAAAAAGACAGCGTTTCATATTCACACGCACGATAGGAGGATGGAATATGTATGAAAAAACGATGGCGGAAGGCATTTCAACAAAATTAGAAGAAATGAAAGCTAGGCACCATATGAACATGCAACCAATATCACTCTATCAGGTAAAAAGTGTCTCGTCGTAAGTGCAATTTCAAGAAATTAGAAGCAGTACAAGCTAGAAGACAATGCAAGATGCAACCTACATCACAGTCCCAAGTTAAATGTGTCTTACGGGTATGTGATCGGTTGCGGTATAAGTTGTAAGCTACGCAGATGCAATTCAACATAATCAGAAGCAATACAAACTAGACATCATACGGAAAACGCAACCACGTATAACAGTTCCAAGTAAGAGCAAGCACCTGTGATGGTGGAGTAGGGGAGATGTGCTCATCATGTACACGTATGTTCTAGAAACATGAACACGTGTCATATTCACAGGCATTATGTGTAAAGTAAGCAGATGCAATTCAAGTTAGAAGCAATACAAGCTAGACATCATATGCAACATGCAACCACATATAATAGTGTCAAGTTAGAGCAAGCACCTGTGATGGTGGAGTAGGGGAGATGTGCTCATTATCTACACAGCTACGTTGACTGTCCAACCTTGTGTTGTCTTGCGAATCTTGTTGGGAGGATGGCGGAGTAGAATCTGTAGAGACCCCCCTGTTGAGTTGCTCCGAAGGACCACTGTCGGTGTCAAAACCGGCGGATCTCGGGTAGGGGGTCCCGAACTGTGCGTCTAGGGTATGGTAACAGGAGACAAGGGACATGATGTTTTTATCCAGGTTCGGGCCCTCTCGATGGAGGTAATACCCTACTCCTGCTTGATTAATATTGATGATATGGGTAGTACAAGAGTGGATCTACCACGAGATCAGAGAGGCTAAACCCTAGAAGCTAGCCTATGGTATGATTGTTGTTCGTCTCTGGGACTAAAACCCTCCGGTTTATATAGACACCGGATAGGGTTAGGGTTACACAGAGTCGGTTACAATGGTAGGAGATCTACATATCCGTATCGCCAAGCTTGCCTTCCACGCCAAGGAAAGTCCCATCCGGACATGGGACGAAGTATTCAATCTTGTATCTTCATAGTCCAGGAGTCCGGACAACGGTGATAGTTCGGCTATCCGGACACCCCCTAACCCAGGACTCCCTCAGTAGCCCCCGAACCAGGCTTCAATGGAGATGAGTCCGGCGCGTAGATTGTCTTCGGCATTGCGAGGTGGGTTCTTCTCCAAATTCCATATACTTGTCGAATAGTGTCCGGCTTCTGATAAATGCTGCGCTCCATGGCTTCCACGCCCAATAATGGCCATCTTCCACGTGTTTGAATGAATGCGAAAAGCCAGGGTATTTTTACACTTATCCTCCTAGCTGCGCAAATGAGCCGCCTATAAAAGGGACGAGGATCTAGATCTGAGTCACACCATCCTCCCTCCATGAAGCTTTCATCGGGCGCCTTGACCAAAATCCATTCCATCATGGACAGTCGTGGCTCCTCCTCTCACGCTCCCAGCCCTCGGCCTGAAATTGGGAGAGATGCTCAGTCCCGCATAGCGAGCTAGTGACACTCCAAACCAAGGGATTTCTTCCCCCGGCCTTCATGGTTCCGGTTCGAGCCAGACTTGCCACCTACAAGGGCAGAAAGCAAGCGGAGAGTGTCCCCGATCCCTCTAAAGGAGAGTGGGTATGCTTTATCTCTTATCTAGTAAGAGGACTCGGATTTCCAATTCATCCGTTTCTCCGGGGGCTCTTGGAGTTCTACGGCCTCGGTTGCACCACCTTACGCCTGCCTCCATTTTGCACATCGCGGGCTTCGTGGCCCTTGCGAACTGTTCTTGGCGTCGAGGCTCATTTTGCGCTGTGGAAGAGATTAGTATGCCTTGTACCCCGTTCTCATGAGGGGTCAATATATCAAGTGGGCGGAGCGAACTATGGCGCATCACGGGACGGATATCTATCTGGAACCCGAAGAAGGCGTCCAAGACTGGCCTTGAATGGTTTTATATAGAAGACGCGTCCCATTCTGGATCCTGTTCGGATCGGTCTCCCGGAGTTCAGCAATGCTCCTTTGAAGAAACGCCTGAGTTGGCGCCCACGGAGCTCCTAGAGGGAAGGCAGCGGGGCGTCCTTTACACGATGAGCGAATAAGATTGTTAGCTCATTCCGGACTGACCATGATCGGTGTCATGGCCACATGTATTATGCGGGGGGTGCAGCCGCTCCAGTATAGGGGCCACCTCATGTGGGATTTCAACGGGGAGGACGATGCCACCCGTTATGGCCGTAAGGGGCCGGGATCAGTCACCGATCTGGTGAAGGTTTTGTCCGCGATGTACAAGGGAGAAGAGGAGGATTTTCTCCGCGTCAGTCCATTGAGCGGATTTTCTATGAACAATCCTCGAAGCTGGGTAAGCGGACATTTTCTTTTTGTACACCCGATCCGTATTCCCATGGTTAGGTATCTCATTTTGTGATTTTGACGCAGGAACTGCGCCAGGCCATGAAAGACATAAACAACCCGCCTCCACAACCCGAGGATCCAGAACGGCTCCTCGATCCGGCCTCCCAAGAGGATCCGGACATATTGGTGGAGCTGATTGATGGGGTATATCACCAACTGAGCATCGATAATGCCTTGGTTGCCATTACGACCGATTACCCCGGAATACTTCCAGCCTCACAGGTAACTGAGACCGAGGTCCCAATACTCTGATAATGACCCATCCGTGCTTATTTTTTATCACCATATACCAATGGTGTTTCGTAGGGGGTGCCTTCAAGGCAGGAGGCCGAGCCCGCGGCGGCTAGCCAACAAGGGGCAGTACGGCCCCGCAGGCTAAAAAGAAGTGCGGTCCGGTTCGAAACTCCGCCGCAACGGTATGGCGCGTCACCATATTCCCAGGATTGATTCCTGGAAGGCGTACTAACGCTGGTGCTCTTTTCAGAAAAAAGAGCGCTCGCCGGACTGAGTCCGGAGAGGTTGCCAATCGAACCTCCGCCAGCCAGGCTCCAAAGCCGGGTCCAGAAGCGGAGGCGAGCACGAGTTATGCATTGGATGCTCCTCCGACAGAGGATGCCGAAAGATTGTCCACCACCAACTCTGAGGTGGAGAGCGCCATGAATCACAGGCGCCGCCGGACAGTTCTTCGTGACGCATGTTTCTCCCAAGAGGCCTTGAATGCCTTCAATTCGGGAGATGCGCACCTCCGTGCCGCTCAAGATGGTCTAGCCGGAGGCATGGAGCAGTATGTAAAGGACATACGGGTGAGGAAATTTGACGATTATATATGCCAGTAGCCTGAGACTTAAAATAGTTAGAATAACGGATTTAAGGATCATTTGTTATCTGAGGATCTTACAAAAAAGAATACCCGACTGTCGGGGAGCTTGAAGAATGCAAGGCCCAACTTGAGGCTGCACTAGCCGCCATGAGGGGTGCCACAGAGACCCCCTCCGGTAATATATGCTTCAAAAGATAAA
The DNA here is from genome assembly GCA_021605145.1 of Aegilops bicornis. Lineage (NCBI taxonomy): Eukaryota > Viridiplantae > Streptophyta > Magnoliopsida > Poales > Poaceae > Aegilops > Aegilops bicornis. The sequence goes on from CM038674.1 coordinate 644,860,697, forward strand.
TAGTTTGTGAAGTGCGGCGTGTGTGTAAATCGACAATAATATTGCAGATGGCGCCGGACTAGATCCGGACAAGCAACAGCTCTTGCGCCCGGTTGAAGGCGGTGAGAATGTGCTTACAAGGGTGAGGCAAGAGAAAAATAATCTCCAAGATGCCAACACCCAGCTGGGTGAGGAACTAAAGGATGTTCGTGCCCAGCTGTCTGACTCCGTGAATGAGAATCGGCGACTTCGTCGCGGCATTTATAGTAAGTGCTTGAGCGAACTTTGAAAAAGAGTTCGGCGAGGAAGTCAATTAACAGAGTTATGTATGTACCTATGCTCACGGGTCGTCCTGAAGAGGAAATGCCCGGTTCTATGGGTGACCTTCTTCCCGGGCTATTGCAACTGCACGAATGAGTTCGGAAGGTGATGAAAGGCGTCGCCCAGGCCTTGTGGCCATCTATCTCCCTACCCGAAGGCCTTGGAGAGCTTGCAGAGAAGCTTGGGGAGCACGGCGGCGCTCCGACTATGGAAGATATCGGCCTGTCGTCAAGGCGCCCGAGGAGGCTCGGGCCATGGTGAAGACGCGGTACAAGGCGGACCCAAACCACATGGCCGAGGTCGGACCTGTGGGGCCGACGGAAGGAGATCCCTATGAGCTTAGTGTACGGCCAAGTAGAGTTGGCCACAAAGTATTCCCAGAGGATGTAAACTAGACAGCCTATTAGACGACATTGAAGAGGAATACAATCAGTCAATTTGACTATGTAATTTGAAAATGACATGTAAAATGCCTTCTAGCCAGATTGTAGATCGTTTGTCGTAGCGGACCTTTTCGCTTCAACCTCGGGACCCAATAGTCCGGAGTGTGTCCGAATACCCTCGCGGTTATGTAAAAACAGGGGCCTGCGTGGAGACCCGGCGTAGGGGTCATGAGTGCTTTATCAGACAAGTGCACAACTAGTTATGTTATATTACATGGTTAGTAAGAAACATCTTCCAGGGAGAATAGTTCCGTTAGGGTTCCTTTCCCTGGGAGGCATGCCCTAAAGTGCATGTCCGGACTGCGAAAAAGCAGAAAAGCATCTGGGGGCAGATAAATGAAAAATAAAAAATCGTCTTTTAGTTCACCGACCGAATATTCCCTTAAGAACGCTAGCTTTCGGCTTCACCCAGTCTGAGGTACACGTCCGGCTGACCCGGCGGTAACAATCGCAGAGGTGCTCCCTTTACCACCTAGCCGAACAATCGGGAACGTAGGGGTAAGCACAGGAGCCAGGCAACCCAGCTTGGCCAAAACTTAACTCATATCGATGCATATATTGGTGAATAAAAGGTACATGCGGAAGTGTGACACATGTGTTGGGCATAAAGCCCGTATAAATAAGCTTCTGTTAAAGAAGCCCCCAGGTATAATGAGCGCGGATAGCGCGTCAAGTGTGTGCGAACAATGCGCAAACGAGCCTTTAACGGCTTCGGAAAAAAGGAGGGAGAAGGAGATAAATAAAAGACAGCTTAAAGTATAAAATATAGATGGAGGAAGGAGACGAACTCAGAATCCGGCGCTAGGCGTAGAATCTTCGGAGACGGGCTGCGTTCCATGGGTTTGGCTCGAGTCGGTTATCCGATGCGTTTGTAAGCGATGCAGCTCCGCCCGGTCGGGACTTGGTCGATGATGAAGGGACCCTCCCATTTGGGCTTGAGTTTGTCCTTTTTCTTGTATGGCGGGCGTAGAACTAGTTCACCAACATTGTAAGCTTTGGCCCGTGCTTCCCTGCTTTGATATCTTGAGCCTCTTTGTTGATAGAATGCGGAACGAGCTTTTGCCACGTCACGCTCCTCCTCCAAGGCGTCCAAGCTGTCCTGCCGATCGAGCTCGGCTTCTTTTTCTTCGTACATGCGCGCACGAGGTGAGTCATGAATTATGTCGCAGGGCAAAACTGCCTCTGCGCCGTATACCATAAAAAATGGTGTGAATCCGGTAGTGCGATTCGGCGTGGTCCGCAGCCCCCAGAAAGTATGTAGTCGAAGCCTCTACCCAAAGGCGTGTTAGATTCCTTGAGGGACCGCACTAGTCTAGGTTTAATGCCGCTCATGATTAGACGGTTTGCTCGCTCGACTTGACCGTTAGTTTGGGGGTGATAGACTGAAGCGTAGTCGAGCTTGATGCCCATGTTTTTGCACCAGAGTTTGACCTCGTCGGCCGTGAAGTTCGTGCCGTTATCAGTGATGATGTTGTGGGGGACGCCGTATCGGTGTACTACCCCTGATATGAAGTCTATCACCGGTCCGGATTCAGCCATCTTTACAGGCTTGGTCTCTATCCATTTGGTGAATTTATCCACCATGACCAATAGATATTTTTGCTTATGGGTTCCTCCTTTAAGGGGTCCAACCATGTCAAGCCCCCAGACCTCGAAGGGCCAGGTGATGGGCATAGTTTTGAGGGCGGTGGGTGGCATGTGGCTTTTATTAGCAAAGAGCTGGCAACCGACGCATCGTTGGACTAAGTCCTGAGCATCTGCCCGGGCCGTCGGCCAATAAAATCATGTACGGAAGGCCTTGCCTACAAGGGCCCGGGCTGCGGCATGGTGCTCACCGAGTCCGGCATGAATTTCAGCCAGGAGATTCCGCCCTTCCTCTTCGGAGATACACCTTTGAAGGACTCTGGTTGTGCTTTTCTTACAAAGCTCTCCCTCATGGACCTTATAGGCCTTAGACCGCCGCACTATGCAGCGGGCCTCGTTTTGGTCCTCGGGAAGTTCCTGCCTAGTTAGGTAGGCTAGGAATGGTTCTGTCCACGGGGCGATGAATGCCACTATTTCATGGGCTGACGGTGTTATTTCGTTGGTGGGACCACCAACTATGTCGCAATGTTCGGTGTGGGGCAGTGTGGTTGGGTCCGGGTTGTTATTTTCGGACTCTCACTCCCATAGTACGGATGGCTTGAAAAGCCTCTCTAGGAAAATGTTGGGGGGCGGCATCGCGCTTTGCGCCCGATGCGTGCCAACACGTCTGCTGCTGGTTGTTATCCGGGCTATATGGTGAAATTCGAGCCCCTCAAATCGAGCTGACATTTTAGGGCGGCATTGCGATAAGCTGCCATTTTCGGATCCTTGGCATCAAAGTCCCCATTTATTTGGGATATCGCGAGGTTCGAATCCCAGCGCACCTCTAGGCGTTGAATGCCCATGGAGACTGCCATCCGGAGACCATGTAGAAGGGCCTCGTATTCGGCTGCGTTGTTGGAGTCCGTGTACATTATTTGAAGTACGTATTGGACTGTATCTCCGGTTGGGGATGTCAGAACGATGCCAACCCCCAGGCCGTCCAACATTTTGGAGCCGTCGAAGTGCATGATCCAGTTGGAATATGCGCCGTACTCTTTAAGGAGTTCGGCTTCAGTCCATTCGGCGATGAAGTCAGCCAAAACTTGCGACTTAATAGCTCGCCGTGGCTTGTAGGTTATGTCGAACGGGAGGAGCTCAATGGCCCATTTAGCAATCTGGCCCATTGCGTCGCGGTTGTTTATAATGTCATCAAGAGGTACTTCGGAGGCTACTATTATCGAACACTCTTGGAAGTAGTGTCGCAGCTTCCGGGATGCCATGAACACCGCGTATGCTACCTTTTGGTAATGCGGGTACCGTGACTTGCATGGAGTTAGGACAGTGGACACGTAGTAAACTGGTTTTTGCAGAGGGAACTTGTGTCCGTCCGTTTCTCGTTCGACAACGAGCACTGCGTTTACAACTTGATGGGTTGCTGCGATGTATAATAGCATTGGTTCGCCCATGTTGGGCGTGGCCAGGACCGGATTTGTTGCCAATATGGCTTTGATTTCTTCGAGTCCGGCCGTGGCACATCCGTCCACTCGAAGTGTTCGGTCTTGGCGGAGGAGGCGATAAAGGGGTAATGCCTTTTCTCCTAAGCGGGAGATAAAGCGTCTTAGAGCCGCCATGCATCCAGTCAATTTTTGTATTTGTTTGAGGTCTTTGGGGGTATCCAATTGTGGCAGAGCTCGGATCTTGGCTGGGTTTGCTTCAATTCCTCTATCGGATACAATGAAGCCCAAGAGCTTTCCGGCTGGTACGCCAAAAACGCATTTTTCTGGGTTGAGCTTGATGTCATACGTTCGGAGATTATCGAATGTGAGCCTCAAGTCGTCGACTAGTGTTTCAACATGCTTGGATTTGACGACCACATCATCTACGTATACCTCCACTGTTTTGCCGATCTGGTTTGCCACACATGTCTGAATCATGCGCTCATATGTTGCGCCGGTGTTTTTGAGCCCAAAGGGCATTGTGTTGAAGCAGAATGGGCCGTATGGAGTGATGAATGCCGTTGCGGCTTGGTGCAGCTCTGCCATCTTAATTTGGTGGTAGCCGGAGTATGCATCGAGGAAACACAATGAATCGTGTCCTGCGGTAGCGTCGATAATTTGATCAATGCGGGGGAGGGGGAAGGGATCCTTTGGGCAAGCCTTGTTAAATCGACACATAGGCGCCAGGATTTGTCCTTCTTTGGTACCATTACCAAGTTTGCTAGCGAGTCCGGATGTTTAATGTCTCTGATGAATCCGGCCTCCGATAGTTTGGCTAGCTCCTCTCCCGGAGAAACACCGAAGAGCTTGTTTGACTGGCTTGAATCCTTTTAGGATATTTAGGCCGTGGTCTGCCAGCCAGCGTGGGATCCTGGCATGTCTGAAGGGTGCCAGGCAAAAATGTCCCAATTTTCACCTAGGAATTCTCATAATGCGGCGTCCACATCAGGGTTTAATTGTGCCCCGATGGAGGCCGTTTTTGTACGGTCCGTTGGATGGACTTGGAATTTGACTATTTAAATCGCGGTTTAAAAGAGGTGGACTTGGATCTCTTATCGAGTATCACATCGTCCCTGTCCACCGTGGGCGCCAGCGCGATGAGTTCCTCTGCCACTAGGGCTTCGGATAGTGCCTCAAGGGCAAGTGCGGCTGTTTTATTTTCGGCGTGGAGCGCTATGTCCGGGTCACTAGTGAGAGTGATAATTCCGTTGGGTCCAGGCATTTTGAGCTTCATGTACACGTAATGGGGTATAGCTTGAAAAATTGTGAATGCCTCTCGCCCTAATAGAGCGTGGTATCCGCTGCTGAACGGGGCCACTTGGAATGTGACCTCCTCGGACATGTAATTTTCCGGCGTCAACACCACATCTAGTGTGATCTTTCCAGACAAAGATGCTTCCCGATCGGGATTATTCCTCTAAAGGTTGGCTGCTTCGCTCAATGCGGCTCCAGTCTATTTCCATTTTTCGAAGGGTTTCCTCGTAGATGAGGTTTATTCCGCTGCCGCCGTCCATGAGTACCTTGGTAAGGCGAAAGCCGTCCACTATTGGACTGAGGACCAATGTGGCTGGTGCTCGGGCTGTTCGGAGCTTAGGTTCGTCACTAGCGTTAAAGGTAATCGCCGTGTCACTCCATGGATTTATTGTTGCTATCTGGTAGACTTCGGCAAGGCTGCGGAGTGTTCGCTTCCGCATATTATTTGATGCGAAAGTCTCGAAGACTGTTAATACCGTACTGGTATTGCTGGGCTGGTGCTCTGGAGCTAAGAGCTCTTCGCCACTTTTGGCCACCTGCCGTAGTATCCAACATGCTCTAAGGCTATGAGTTGGATTGGCGCCCTCTGTGCTATGAATTTGCAGGGTCCATTGAGCCATCCATCCAAGACGGTTCCATGCCCTTTGGGGGTTTTTGCTTTTGGTATGTAACCCGGGTGCTGGTGATGATGCACCCTTTTATTTCGGACTAGGGTCGATTATTGGGGCGGATTATCCCAAAATTTGATTTCGGTTTTCAGGCGCTCTCCATCGCCAAGAAGTACTTTCGTACTATGGACGCCAAGTCAGCGAAGCGTGTAATTTCACGACGACTTATGCGTTTAGGATTCCCTTGTCCGTGCAATTATTGCAGAAGAATGAGATTGCGTCCTCCTCGCGGCAGCCCTTTATCCTGTCCATAACCAGGAGGAATCTAGCCCAGTAATGATATACTGTTTCACCGGGCTCTTGCCGGATTTGGGATAGATCGCTTACGTTTGGGTGGGCGGGTGGAGTTAAATTCCGAACCTCGTCCGATCTAAGATTCAGGGGCCAAGAAGTTTCCGAACTTGGAAGCTTGGGTTCTTGGAGGTTGTCCAATAAATCTAGCCCGTTGCCTGACTTTAAGTTCAGGGCTTGAGTGGTGTCCTCCCCTCCGCGAGAATCCGGCATGGAGGGGTCAGGAATCCGGACATAGCTAGTCCGTAAGGTAGGAGAAGAGTCTCCGTATTGTTCCTCTACCACGGCAACGTGGTGGGTAGCCTGGGGAGAGTTGATCTCTCTCAGATCGGTTTTAGGCCCAATCTGATCGTAGTCTGTAGCGACTCCCAGGGCGGCGATGCGATCCAAGAGCTCGTTCAAGGAAGAGAGCTCCATCAGATCTAACTGCTCGGCGAGTTCCGAGTTAACGTGAAGATTGCTTTCGATGACCCGAGAAGTCATCGTCGGCGCGGCGGCCGAACAGGCGGTCATAAGAAAACCGCCTAGCCGGAGAGTTTGGCCGGTGGCCAAAGCTCCTTTAGCAATGGTGCCGTCTTTAAAGACGGGATGAGGCATCCTTCCTGACAGCGACAGCACAGAGGAACTCTCAATGAAAGCACCAATGTCGGTGTCAAAACCGGCGGATCTCGGGTAGGGGTCCCGAGCTGTGCGTCTAGGCGGATGGTAACAGGGGAGACAAGGGACACGATGTTTTACCCAGCTTGGGCCCTCTCGATGGAGGTAATACCCTGCTCTGCTTGATTAATATTGATGATATGGGTAGTACAAGAGTGGATCTACCACGAGATCGGAAGAGGCTAAACCCTAGAAGCTAGCCTATGGTATGATTGTTGTTCGTCCTATAGACTAAAACCCTCCGGTTTATATAGACACCGGATAGGGTTAGGGTTACAGTCGGTTACAATGGTAGGAGATCTACATATCCGTATCGCCAAGCTTGCCTTCCATGCCAAGGAAAGTCCCATCCGGACACGGGACAAAGTCTTCAATCTTGTATCTTCATAGTCCAAGAGTCCGGCCAACGGTGATAGTTCGGCTATCCGGACACCCCCTAATCCAGGACTCCCTCAACCACCATCATCCACTGCCGAACTAATTTCCTTCAGCTATAATGATTTTGCATTGTGAAGTCAAACCGATAAGAAAAAGGAATAAAATTCGCTCTTCAGAACTCATTCATGCATGATACTGACGAACACTACTCGGATGAAAGGCAAACACATGATGCGAGGATGGAATATGTATGAAAAACAGGATGGTGTGACATATTCACACCTATGATGTGGCAACTAAGCGAGAAGGCATTTCAACAAATTAGAAGCACCGCAAGCTAGACACCATATGAAAGATGCAACCAATATCACTCTGCCAAGTTCAAACTGTATGGCGTTTCAACAAATTAGAAGCAGTACATGCTAGAAATCATATGCAAGACACAACCAATATCACAGTGGTGACTTAAAGGTGCCTTATCATAAGTTATTGATGCGGGATATGCAAGAATAGTAGTCTGATGTAGAAACAAGAACACATGTCATATTCACAGGCATTATATGTAGAGTAATTAGATGCAATTCAACAAAGTTAGAAGCAATACAAGCTTGACATCATACGCAACATGCAACCACATATAATAGTGCCAAGTTAGAGCAAGCACCTGTGATGGTGGAGTAGGGGAGATGTTCTCATCATCTACACAGCTACGTTGACTGTCTAGCCTTGCGTTGTCTTGCGAATCTTGTTGGGAGGATGGCGGAGTAGAATCTGTAGAGAACCTCTGTTTCAGTTGCTCGGAAGGACCACCATCATCCAATGCCTTGCCAATTTACTTCGGCTTTATTGATTTTGCATTGTGAGGTCATACCGACAAGAAAAAGGAATATCATTCGCTCTTCAAAACTCATTCATGCATGATACTGACGAACACTACTCTGATGAAAGTCAAAGTCATGATACAAGGATGGAATATGTACGAAAAAATGGACGGCTTGACATATTCACACCTATGATGTGGTAACTAAGAAGAGGGCACTTCAACAAATTAGAAACACTGCAAGACACCATATGGAAGGTGCAATCAATATCACTCTGCCAAGTTAAAACTGTCTCGTCATAGGTGGCGTTCATCAAACTAGAAGCAATACATGCTAGAAATCATATTTAAGATGCAAACCAATATCACACTGCCAACTTAAAGGTGTCCCATCATAAGTGACTGATGCAAGATACACAAGAAGAGTAGTTTCCTGTAAGAACATGGTGTGATAGACAGATATAGTATGTACCAAAAACAGGAAAGCGTGTCATATTCACATGTATCATGTGTAAGCTAAGCAGATGCAATTTACACTAATTAGGAGCAATCTGAGCTAGACACCATATGCAACATGCAACCAAATATCACTGCTGCCAAGTTAGAGCAAGCACCTTGGATGGTGGAGTGGGGAAGCGGAGACTTGGACCTTGTAATGCACTATCGGTACAAGGAGAGTCGGTCTGCAGATGCTCCGTTTACGTTCTTCTGCAGAGGACCACCATCATCGCCTTCCTTACTCTTTTCCTTCCTCTTTCTTGATTTTGCCTTGTCAAGTCAAACCCATAAGAAAATGGAATAAAATTTTCTCTTCAGAACT